>CM042166.1:46440548-46560548 GCA_023376005.1 Doryteuthis pealeii | reverse complement strand
AGAGTGAGTGAGAGGGAGAAAGAGAGTGAGTGAGAGGGAGAAAGAGAGTGAGAGAATGTGTGAGAAAGAAAGAGAGAGAAAGAAAGAGAGAGACAGATAGAGCAAGTAACAAAGAGGCATGATATTGTTTCCCAGATTCAAATAAGAGAGACACTCATAAACCACTTATATGAGTCTCAAGTTTACATTAAAAACGACAGTAAATTTCTCCAACCATTGAAAGAATTAATGTTCTCATACCTTTATATATATATATATATATATATATATATATACATACACACACACACACAGAGTCCTGGTCAACATTATTGGCACCCTTTCATTTTTTTCCTATTATCTTCAAAAATAAACGGAAAATAAATTGATAAAAATTTGTTTTATCATTTTCTGTTCTTTATCAAAACCATGAATTGCCAATAGACCAAAGATGTTTCACTTGTTACGTTTTATTCACGTTTTCTACATTAGGTACTAAAATTTTATGAGTGCCAATAATTGTGACCCGGAATATATATATATATATATATATATATATGTATGTACAAATATATATCCATTTTGATTCTATAATGTTCCATGAAAATAATATCCTAGTATCTTTGATCTAGAAGAAAATTAACTTTTCATAAAAAAATTTTTGAGCTGTATTTATTAATGGGCGATATTGTAACGTGAGTGAGTATATATATATATATATATATATATATATATATATATATAAAATACCTGATAATATTCATTTTGATAGTATACTGTTCCAGTAAAAATATTAAAATCCTATTATCTCTGGTTTGGTAAATCAACTTTTCATTGTATAAATTGTATTAATATTGTTTGGAGTGTACTTTTTTTATGACACACACAGACATATACATACATGCACACACTCATATATATATATATATATATATATATATATATATATATATATACACACACACCACACATACATACATACATACATACATACACACACCTTATAATATCCATTTTCATTGTACAATATATATTATTGAAATAGTCTTTTTTCCTAGCATTGAAAGAATTAATGTTCCTTTGTCTTTTTCTTTTTCAATAAGACATAAGTTAGAAGAACATATAGATACTTGGTCCAATGATCAAACAGGTGACAAACTGAGTCATCAAGTACCATTGACTCCATGTCTATGCGACCCTAACTGAGATATGCATGCTCTATCACCAATATTGAGCACTCTTTATTTAAAATATAACTATATATATATATAATATATATATATATATTATATATATATATATATCATATAATGAAGGACAGCAAATGAGAAAAGATCATGCATAGAAAGAGTGCTCAATACTATAATAGCAGAGCAGTTATAAAAGCTAAAATATAAAATTATGAATACTGTATTACAGGTTTACTCAGTTTCTCTGAATGTTTGAGATGAGGCTTGATGATTAGTATTATTTGCGTTATTCAGACTATTGTCCTCATCTTTATTGTTATTTGTACAATGTTTCAGCCGATATATCTTCTTCAGGTATTTCTTTTCGAACTCGGGAACTTTCTTGTCATAATCGGGAGCCATCACAGAACTTTGAATTTAACCCTTTATTCAGTCCAAGGGGGTATCCAATTGGACATATGGCCTAGTGGATAAGGTAGTTAGTTTAAGACATTTCTAAGTGACAGTTATCTCTAGATTCCAGGTTCAATCCTGAGTTGCGGCAGAAACACAGAAAAATAATTAATGCAACTCCTACCCCAGCTATGGTTAGCAGAATGAGAACAGGATACCCCCGTGGACTGAATAAAGTGTTGTTCAAAGTTCCATGATGGCTACCGAGTCCGAAAAGAATGTTCCAGAGTCCGAAAAGAAAAACCTGAAGAAGGCCGGAGGGTATATCGGCCAAAACGTTATACAAATAACAATAAAGATGAGGACAATAGTCCAAATAACGCAGATAATACTAGGTTTACTCAGGTTTCATGTGTATAACACAATCCTCAGATGGGTGAATAGTAAAAAGTATTTGTATAGCGTGATGTGTGTTCACGTGGTCAGATCTTTTTACATAAGGCGTTTACTCAAAAACATATAAAGTACTTATATTCAGATGTGAGAGAGAAAAATTAAAAATAAAATAAAAATGCTTTTATATATATATATATATATATATCTTCACTTTAACTAAGGAATTACATCGACTTCGTTAATGAAGAGTAGGGTCCTGAGGAAATCATTTTTTGATTGAAACCTTTATTTTCCATCTAACAATAATATTATTAGTGTTTATTTATATATATATATATATATATATATAACTATGAATACATTTTTTTTTCTCCCTTGTAGTAAAAAAAGAGGGGTATAAAAATAGAATTAATTAGGGTCAGGTTGTAGATGACACAAAAGAAATTTGTTGATATGTCTACACTATCAATTGTTAAAACAAAATTGTAACCCTAAACCTAAAAAGATACCATTTTAAGAAATTAACTTTTAGATAGATTGTTTTAAAGTTTGTATCACAGAATTGTACAACTACTTTTTAAGCAAGTACCTTTTAGATAATCCCAGATTGCTCGTCAACAATCATTTAATCTTTTAGCTTTTAAATTGACAAAATAATATTATCCTGTGATTTTTTCAACAATCTAACCCGAGCTCAATGGGTTACCCAACGGGTCACATCTTTTCTAGTCTAGCTATAAATTTGACCACCAAAAATGAATATGACCTTTTTCGTTAACTTACTACAATACTACTAACCACAGGAGGTTTGTTTTGTTTTGTTTTACAGCATATCAACCTCAGTGTGTCATTTAATGCCGATAAAGTTTTAAATAAAGTAATTCTTAACGGATACTCAATTTTGTTCATAAACTCATGTTTTTCTATTTAATCCATAGATGGGACCTGAACAGGTAATACCACTCCGGGTTAGAATGGACCAGGGAGCAATGGTGATGAAGGGGTGCTCTACATTCCCCAAACCTCCAAAACTGGAACCTCACCATCAGATAGAGTCTAACGTCATTCCCAAGACATGTAGACCTGCAGCCACCACCTTCTAGCACCCATATGATAAAAAGGGGTTGGGGCTTGACCACAGGAGGGTACCTTCAACATGATGTTCACACTAGAAATTAGCAATTGCTAAAATATTGCAAAACTTTTGATTCACCATAATCCTAATTTTTTTTTTCTAAATCCAAGTGTTGCACTTGGTTATTCCATCATATCTTAATTTCAAACATGACAATTTTTTTTTACCTAAAAATTAGATTTTAACAGTAAACCAACACATCTTGGGTTATTTTATGCCATCAAGTTTGTTTTGGTTTGTTTCGTTTTACAGTGGGTCATTTAATGCTGACAGAGTTTTGAAATAAATACATTCTTAATGGATACTCAATTTTTTTTTATAAACACATTTTTTTTTATTTAATCCATAAATGGGACCCTAATGTACTCAGGGTCACAGTGAACCTGGGAGTAATGGTAATGAAGGGGGTGCTCCACATTCCCCATACCTTCAGAACTGGAACCTCACCATCAGATAGAGTTTAACATCATACCCAGGACATGAAGACCTTCAGCCACCGCCTTCTAGCACATATATGATAAAAAGGGTTGGGGCTTTCCATAAGGGCAATAGGGTTGGGACAATCATATAGGTGCTAGGGCTTTATGTGACCAGCTGGTTGATCAGAGGGGGTGAAGCAAGTGGTCTGGGATGCATGTTTGGTATTGAGCTTTTGTGGATGGTGGTTGGTTTGCATGGGATGTGAAGAACCAAGATGCTAATTCAGGCACCCGGATAGAGTATGACCACCTGCTTTAAAAATGCAGTATGCAGTGACTTCAACATCAGATAGAGTTTAACGTCATTCCTAGAACATGAAGACCCTCAGCCACCGCCTTCTAGCACATATATGATAAAAAGGGTTGGAGGCTTGCCATAAGGGCAATAGGTTTGGGACAATCGCTGTCAGGTTAGGAAAATCTTGTTCATATTTATATTATTTATGTAATTGGGTAATTTATGAGGAAGTGCTTCCCGGTCTCCTGCCTCAGGAAGTGCTTCCCGGTCTCCTGCCTCAGAAATTGCTACCCGGTGAATTTTTAAATAACGACCCCCAGCTAAGGCGTCACGTCATCTCGTTATTATCTATTCTTTTTAATGTCTTGTTTTTAATTTAAATAAACAAGAATTACGACAAAAAAAGAAGTGACCTCCCCCAAATACTTTTACTTGCCGAAAATATCTCAGTCTGTTTAAAACAAACTCATAAATTACCTCTTATTTTTCTTTTTTTTTCGTAATTCTTATTATCGTAATTTGTCGTAATTCTTGTTTATTTATAAAAATTTGTCATATTTCTTGTTTAGATAGTTTTGAACAGACTGAGATAGATATTTTCGGCAAGTAAATGTATTTGGGGGAGGTCGCTTCTTTTTTTTTTTGTCGTAATTCTTGTTTATTTAAATTAAAAACAAGACATTAAAAAGAATAGATAATAAAGAGATGACATGACACCGTAGCTGGGGTCGTTATTTAAAAATTCACCGGGTAGCAATTTCTGAGGCAGGAGACCGGGACGCACTTCCTCATAAATTACCTGTAATTGTTTAAGGTTTTTCTTTTTTGACCACAGTCCTATTGAATACCATTCATTTGAAATCAGTTTCAAGTATTCCTTTCTAATATTAATAATTTTCAATCAAATCTAGTTGAACCATAGATGAGACCCTAATAAGTACCATACAATTCCATGTCAGAGTGGACCTGGGAGTAATGTCAATGAAGGGGTACTCCACACTCATCAGATCTCTAGTACTGGATACTCAACACCAGATGCAGTTTAGTATCATACCTAGGACTCCTAAAAATTAGGCCTTTAACAATTTGAATTATACTCAAAATATATGGTAATCTATTCAAGTTGCATATCTTCATGAAGATTTTATTTTTGTCAATTTAGATTTTCTCTAACTATTGGTATATATATATATATATATATATATATAAAGTAAAAAGTCGACAGGGCGGCTTAAATTCAGTATCAGCCAGTCAGTGAGGGAGTCTATCCCCTTTTCAATAGCACTAGACCAAGGAGATTGTTTTAGCATCTGAGGTGGAGCGCCACACCTACCATCAGCTCCTTACTTTACTGCACAGATCCCTGTGCTACTCATACGCTGAGTTGGCATCGAACTAGGAACCTTGTAGTTTCTAGACTAACGCTCTACCGGCTGAGCTAACCCAGCCCATATATATATATATATATATATATATATATATATAAAAATGAATAAATAAAAGGTTTAGCTTTTTTATATATATCATTGGAACAATAATTGCCACCATTTGGTTTCTTGCTCTGTGGCAGTCTTCAGGCAACAAAATTGTTTTTGAAAATTATACAAATTGGCAGCAATAATCGTTCCAATGATAATAATAAAAAAAGCTAAACCTTTTATCTATTCATTTATTTATCTATTAACGCTCTATCACAGATATTGAGCACTCTTCTAATAACAGTGTACATTGGATTACTACCACTTCTTCAAGTATAATAGTGCCAACTATACATACATATATATATATATATATATATATATATATATAATCCAATCCTCCACACAAGTAGAATGTGATACAAGGTCAATTTCTTAAGTGGAGTTTAACAGGTTTGAATTCAGAATTTTCCTTCTTCTAGACTGGTTGCTTAGCCAAAGTTAAAGAGGCTATTTTCCCCTACTATTTTACCCATAGCTGGAGGAAGAATAGTCTGATGCATACCTTTCCCAAGAGTATTAGCGCTATGTGAAATGCAAACAGCTTTATTTAGGATTTGAACTCTTGTAGCCAAGTCCATTTCCTATAACAATGACCATTACACTACAAGTGCTTCCACAAATTGGTTGGCCAACACTGGTGTGTCCATGGGTGGTAGACTACACAAGGAATTTAAGTACTTCTTGTGAACAGAAATCAAAAGCAGATTTAGCTCAGTGTAAAAATAAACTGCAAAGTAAAATAAGAAAAAAAATAAAATTGTAACAAAAAGTGAACTAAGTGAATTCAAATCTAACTTAGATAATTATATTAGGCCACATCAAAAGCACTTAGATTATTCTATTATTTTTTTTTAAAGACCTTTACTTAAAAAAAAAAAAAAAATATTACCTATTCATTATCTGATTCTACTTGGGTGGCGGAATCCTAAGTGGTTACAATAAAAAAAATTTTTTTTTTAAATATATATATATATATATATATATATATATATATATATATAATATAAAGAAGAAAAAAAAAGAATCGATGAGACAAGTTCATATACTGGCCAAGGATTTTTACATTTCACTTTGCACTGATGTCCATGAATCCAACTCTCATCTCCATCTGACACGATTGGGGGTGGGGGTGGCTATGGGTAACTAGTAAAACAAACTGGATTCAAGGAGAAAGAAAACTTTAAATTCAAACTGCCTACCAATACATCATAGGCTAGCATGACGTATTACTCACATTTTATTCTTTTGTTTTTTACAAACATTGTAGAGGCCCAAGTCCTACAGTGGTCCAAGAAAAAGGTTGATGGGAAGAGAGATGGAGAATTACATAAGTTTTTATAGACCTTAACCCTAAAACTTATGAATTTATATGCAAATATATATATATATATATATATATATATATATATATTAATATAGTTCTCCATCTCTCCTCCTATCAACCTTTTTCTTGGACCACTGTAGAACTTGGGCCTATATGTATGTATATATATATATATATATATATATATATGCCTAATAGGAGTCAGATATACCTACTGACAGGTACTAAGTTAGTACTGTTAGTAGGTATATCTGATTCATTAGGTTTAACTTTATTATTTGCTCTACTTAGGTATTGAGCCCTTTTTACTTTTTAGCTTTAGATAATCCTAGCAGTTTATATACATTATTTTTTTTTCTCTTTTGGCTAAGTGTTATAGTATTAACCGATTATTTTCGGTTGATATGATCATCTTGGTCTTTTCTTTTCTTTTCCCCCAGGTGAAGTTTGGTAGTATATTTTTACAATCAAACTATTTGCCAGGTTTTTTCTTACCACAAGGGTTTACCAATAAGTTTGGTATATTAAATATATATATATATATATATATACATATATCAATCATTTATTTATTATAGTGTACAATACATTTTTAGGTGCAATTGTTACCATTGATTTCAAAGCAACATGTTAATGACTTATCAATACAACACACCTTATTTTCAATTCTCCAATACAAGAAAAAACTACATATATATATGATAAAGAAGATGACTTACCAGGGAATAGAATATCAGGTTAATCACAATATCGACTGTCGATACAAATATTAAAATATATATATATATGATGGCAATAGGGTTAGGACAATCATATAGGTGCTAGCACTTGACGTGATCAGCCATCAACCTTAATTAGAATTGAGGTTAACATTTTGATCAGCAAACCAAAATAAATTTAAAAAATGATAATAATCTCAACCAACTTTGCAAAATTATATTTTTTTAAATGGCAAGCTTTGAAAACAATTAAAAATTATTTTTAAAGATTTTTAAAAAAAGAAAGAAAAAAAAAAAAAAAAAGAAAAAAAAAGGAAAAAAAAAAAAAAAAATCTACTCACCCCTTGCTCTAGGTCGAGAGAACATGTTGCCATTGGGTGGTGGGGGTCCGGCAGACAGCACAGGAGTTGCTGAGGAAAAGGAATGTGAAATTAGTATTTGGTAGATGGAGGCAGTTAGAAAAGCAAAAGAAAGGTTGACTGATAAGGTTAGGATATTTTAGTAAAGGTGAACAAACAAAAAACAAAAAAAAATGGACATGCAAATTTCAATAATAAAAAAAAATAAAAATCAGTAAAACACCTTCATAAAAATGGAGAAAAAAAATAGGTACTATTCGCAGAATTGTGTCCCAGCCTCCTGCCTTAAAAAATGCTAGGTGGTGATAGCTGAAAAAAACAACCCCACCTACGAATTAAGTCCCTAGCTGAAGCACCGAAAACCCATTGTTATGGTATATACACATAAAATAAATATATTAAAAAAAAAAAAAAAACGTTTTGATTTTTTATTTGTAATCGATTGTCGCAAAAAAAAAAAAAAATAAAAAAATAATGAAAATACAGAGAGGAAAAAAAAAAGATTTTTTTAGCGGATTGAAGGCGTTTTTATCAACAAATTTTTTTTTTTTTTTTTTTTTTTTTTTTTAAGTGGTTTGAAGGCGTTAAAAGTAAGCCATATTTTTATCGACAAGTAAATGTAAATATTTAGCCCACCACCTTAAAATATTTTAAAGATGGGGAGGGTTAAAATATTTACATTTACTTGTCAAAAACAGACTGGAAAAAAAATATTGCATTAACTTTTCGAGAAAAACGCCTTAAGTGCTGGTTGTTTTTTTCAGCTAGGGACTTCATTCATAGGTGAGGTTGTTTTTTCAGCTATCACAGCTGTTTTAAAAAACAGCGTTTTTTAAGGCAGGAGGCCAGGACGCAATTCTGTGAATAGTACCAAAAAATAGATTGATAATCAGTTACAAAAAGCTTCTATTATTTTCCTCTCACTTTATGGTTATAGTTATTACTAAACTTAGCTTAGTTCTGGCACAAGGCTAGAATTATGGAGCACTGAGCGAGATCTGAACTCGCAAGTAAAGGTCTGCTAGTGTAGTTTGAACATTGGTTGTCAAGTTAAGCAATTTATTTAAGAGTATTTATCAAATGGCACAATGGGTGTAATCTTACTATCAGTTACAATATGGTATGATACAGTATATACTCATGCAGTGAACGACTTGAGACCAATTTTTAACCTCAAAAACAAAGGGGTCATTCATTACTTGAGATATGTCTTTGAAACATAGAAGCTTATCTTGTTTCTAGGCCTAAACATGGTAGGCTACATCAAGGTCTAGACTACATAGATTTGGATTATTATTTTATATACTCTTATAATGAAAGACTTTTTAAAGACCAATTTTTCACCTCAAAAACAAAGGGGGCATTCATTACTTGAGATATATTTTTTAAACATAGAAGTTTACCTGGTTTATAGGCCTAAACATGGTAGACTACATTGCAGATGGCAGTGGTAGATAAAGGGTTAATGAAAGGAGTGCACATCTCTTCTCTGGAGCAAAGTTTGAATGTGTTTTGAGCTCTGGTTGGTTGTTTTGTCTTATGGCATATCAACCCTTTTTGGGTCATTTAATGCCGAATCATGTCATTTTGATAAACAAAGAACTCAGGTTGCTTACAGTACCTGGTGTTGCTTAAGTGGTTGCCCAATTAAGTATTGCAACAGGCTTATCACTGCTTAACTTCAGTGAGCAAGCGGGAACCTGTGTTTTCAGCATGACTTGAATATAATTTGTGCTCTGGTACAGGGTATCTGGGAGTTAATGGGGTTAAGTGTCCAAAGTGTTAATAAAAACAAAACAAAACAAAAATATGGGGGAGGGAGTGCACATATCTATTCCACTGAAAATTAAAGAATAACTTACATTTTAGTTCTATATCTTTGGGTGGAGGAGCACTGGGCACATCAGGTTCATCATCCTCTTCTGTGTTGATCCACCTTTGTTTGTCAGGATCCCATACAATCTGGAAAAAAAAAAAAAAAGGACCAAATAATAATTATATAATAAGATTTTGCTTACCAATCTGTCCTAGAATTGTTAAGAAACATTAATACCTTTGGTTTAATTTACAAATACCCATTACTAAAAGGATCATTATGGGGTAATCTGAACATTAGCTACATAAATAAGAGTAACCTCCCCTTGTAGCTTTCACTTTGAGGAAGCCGTCTGTTTTGGTTGGTCATTTTCATTTCACCGTAATCAATACAACTGCATGTTTTAACACGAAAATATCATAAAATGTATTCTTAATAACAAGTTCATTTCAAATAATGCGCAAGCACAATTAAGAACACATTTTATGATATTTTCGTGTTAAAACATTCAGTTGTATTGATTCGTATTTTCAGTATAGATTTATGGTGAAATGAAAATGGCCGACCAAAACAGACGGCTTCCTCAAAGTGAAAGAAACAAGTGGAGGTTAATCTCATTTATGTAGCTAATGTTCAGATTACCCATTATGGGCCGGTATTGAACCAGGAACATTGTGGTTGGACACTCTACCAATTGAGCTAAACCGGCCCCTCTTCCTAAATAGAAGCATCAATATCATTATGGACAGCTGTTAGGTTCCTGGGTCATCTAGTTCCTTTGGAACATTAACTTTTTTTTTGATAGTATACAAATCATTTCCTCAACATAGGAATACATATGCAAATCCTATCTCGACATTGTAATACATATGCAAATCATGTAACCTGGATCAATATCACTTTTCAATAAAAACTGGGCAAACAATATTTTCTTGTTAAATAAACACCTGGATAAAAATACAAAAAAAAAATTATATAAATAATATCTCCGCCCCCCCCCCCCTTTAGAACATGTGTTTATAAAGCAGGTAACATTGTTCGTGAAAGCCAAAATGCATTTACAATAATTATCATAACAATTGTAGATATATTTGTAAAACGTTATTCATACAACAAAATGAAGGAAAAGCTTTTTTTGTTGGCTTTAAACAATAAGCTGAGAAAAAAAAAAACCTTTCAATTAGATTTCCCAATATTCAGTGTGTGTGGGGGTGTGTTACCAGGGCTGTGGAGACCGAGTGGAAAGCAATTAAGGGGTCCCTGTAGCCAGAGTCTGTAAAACTCTGACACCAGTTGAATTCACACTTTATATGATCCTAGTTTAGTATGTAAAGTTAATATGATGATATATATATATATATTTACCAACCCCGCCACATGAGCAGGATGTGACACAAGGTCAATTTCTTAAGCGGAGTTTAACAGGTCTGAATTCAGAGTTTTCCTTCTCCTAGACTAGTTACCTAGCCATGGTTAAAGTGCCCAGTCTGTAAAGTTAATATGATGATATATATATTTACCAACCCCTCCGCATGAGCAGGATGTGACACAAGGTCACTTTCTTAAGAGGGCTTTAACAGGTTTGAATTCAGTTTTCTTTCTCCTAGACTGGTTATTTAGCCATGGTTAAAGTACCCAGTCTGCCCTGCTATTTACCCATAGCTGGAGGGAGAATTGGATTCATACCTTTCCCAAGGGTATTAGCGCCACGTAGGCCATAATCACTTAATTACATAAAGAGAAGTCGGAAGCAATTATGAGGTCACTGGGGTCAGAAAACTATACACACCGACTCCAGCTGAATTCACACTTTTATATGACTAGTTTAGTCTGTAAAGTAATAGCAGAACCTGTAGATATACCACAGTATGATAATTCAATAATTACAATGTTTGATATGTTTACTTAAGAGCTATTGCAAATAGTTCAATATGTACAAAATATAATAATCTTGATTTAACTCTCTCCCTCACTCTTTTTCTTTCTTTTATATTTCATTATATTTTGATTAAAAAAGATTAGCATTATCGCTTGCACACACTCAACCCCTCTCTCTATCTTTCCCCAACTCTTTCTTTCTTTCTTTATAATAAAATCAGAATGGTCTATTAGCTGAGGTAACTAAGAAATAAAAATTTGGTGATTAAGAGACACCAGATAATCAGATGAATTTAAGCAACAATAATCAGGATTTATATTTTTGCATTTCATCTTGAACGATTTGGATGGTCTCATTTTTAATATGAGGGTTTTGCAAGATGATAACAGTCGAAAGATTAAGGAACAAGAGTATTAATGCACAGATAATGATATAGGCCTACTCCAGTAAGGAGTGTATGCAGAGGCTTTATGAGATTTGGAGGCTATAATCACTTAGTTAAAGGGGAGTCGGAGTTGGAGGTGCAAAAAATAAAAGAGTCAGAGACAAAGGTTTTGTATTACAACAGCCCTTCCAGAATTGTCTAGCACAGTGGTCCCCAAAATGGGCCACAGCAAATTTCAGGTGGGCCCAGGAAATATTATAATTCTATATGGTTGTATTTTGATTGAATAAATATTTTATGTAAAATGGAAATATTTTTTCTGTAATAATAATTTCATGGGCAACAAAAAATTTCAAAGTGCGCCATGAGCTGAAAAAGGTTGGAAAACCCTGGTCTAGACTACATTAGTATGTATTCTATACTGATTCCAATTGATTACACTTTATACAACTCGAGTATCTTTATTATTTGATATAAATCAGTTCTAATGATATAGATTTACTCAAGTTAGGAGTGTTTGCATAGGCTTTATGGGATTTGTGTAGGTCATAATCACTTAATTACATAAAAAGGAGTCAGAGATACAAAAAATAAAAGAATTAGGTTGAAGGTTTTGTGTTCTGAATCCACAGTCCTGTGGTGTTACTACAAGCAGTGTTGGGGGATTTGCAAAGTTAAAAGGTTAATACTAATATGAATCTGATTGAATGTAATATATATATATATATATATATATATATATATATATATATATATATATATATACACGTTTAAAATCGAATGGTTTAAAAACTATCGACCTAAGTCTCTTGCAGTAGCGCGAATCTTCAGGGTATAAATACCCTGAAAATTTGGGCTACTGTGAGAAACTTAAGTCGGTAGTTTTTAAACCATTCAATTTAAAATGTATATATATATATAATATATATATATATATATATATAGATATAGATAGATATATATATATATATATATATATATATATATATATATATATATATATATATATATATAGATATTACTAGAGAGTATGGTTAAAACTCTCATTTGATGAGACAGTATTACACGAATATATACAGTATATTAAAAGTCATTAACCCGTTCCAGACTGATTATATTTCTAAAATAAAATTAAAGATGCGATCAGGATTTCTTATAACTAGATATCATCATCATCATTAGTATTGCAATCTCGGAAGACTATAATATAGTTCTTGTGCCTCTGAAGTTACAGCGCCTCCTGTGACTGTCAAGTCCAATGTTCGAAAAACATTCTTGACCACAGACGTCACATGTGAAGGCTGTCCCTGAAGATGTTGATGTGCTGGTGCTTTGTTGCCAGCACTTTCTTCTGGAACTCTTAGCTTCATGATGTTGCATCAGGGTGACTTCAGACATGAACAGTCTGCTACAGAAAGCCTGCTGCAACTTTTTTATTTTTATTTTTTTGGTTTGTTTTACGGCATATCAACCTCAGTGGGTCATTTAATGCCGATAAAGTTTTAAAATAAATCAATTCTTAATGGATAATACAATTTTTTTATAAATACATTTTTCTATTTAACCCATAGATGGGACCCTAACAGGTACTACCACTCTGGGTCCGAGTGGACCAGGGAGCAATGGTGATGAATGGGGTGCTCCACATTCCCCAAACCTCCAAAACTGGAACCTCACCTTCAGATAGAGTTTAACGTCATTCCCAGGACATGTAGACCTGCAGCCACCGCCTTCTAGCACCCATATGATAAAAAGGGGTTGGGGCTTGCCATAAGGGCAATAGGGTTGGGAAAATCATATAGGTGCTAGGGCTTGACGTGACCAGCCGATTGATCGGAGGGGGCCTCTCCGTGCTGCAACTTTTACTAGATATATTATCATAATTATCATTAGAATCATCTATTTCATCTTCAAAATCATTATCATCATCAATAATTGGGCAACAAGAGTGCTTAGCTTTACTGCAATTGGCCTACTGCCAGTGCAGTCAAAGTCCAAGTCTGCATTGGAACTATATCAATCTATCAACCCACCCCCCTCCATTTCACACTCATCGTCCGAGGCAAGAATGGTTTGCAAGGCCTCCTGGGCATTTAGAAGTCAAGGCCGAGTTGCTATAGTATCAAAATTCAATCTTTTACTGTTTAAAAATTTAAAAAATACATCACTATTTTTAAAGCATGCTGCAACTACATGAAAGCAACCATAGCATGTACCATTCTATGACCAATTGCTATCATTAGATTTGGTTGGAAATAAACACTAACTGGCCAGTTCATCTGGAGAAGGTTAATGACTCCAAAATAGTTTGTATAAAAATTATACATTTGCATATGTAAGAATATTAGAGATTCTGAAAATTCATATAAAATATACACATTTGCATATGTAAGAACATATTTACACATTTGCATATGTAAGACTATTGAATTGAAAATTAACCTAGAAACTTGAATAAAAAAGTATGAAACAGATTCAGCACTTACAGAAGGATTTTTATCATCAGGAAGTATCATGTCTTTTTTCCGTTGGCCACCAAAGTTGGAAAAAATGTTCCACCAGCTTTTCTGGTCAGCCTAATATTTAAGAATAAATTGATAAAAATCACTGGAATGGACAGCAAAAAGATTTTTGCTTGATTCTTAAAAATAAAGTAACTTTTTTTTCCTTAATTAAAATCAATAAGCACACTACAAAACATTTTACACACACACACACATATTTATATGTGTATATATATATATATATATATATATACACATATTTATATGTATATATATATATATATATATATATATATATATATATATATATATATATAAATGCACAGGATGATTGTAAAGTAACTCCTTTCCTATTTTAAAAATCTTATAATTTATTTCTGCATAATTAATTTTACAAAAAATGAATATAAGAACACACATAAAATGGAGTTTTATTCAAAATTGTATATGGTCACCAGAATTGACCTCCAGCCTCTCAAGCTGCTCGGGAATCACATCAACTGATCTTCCCAGGAACTCTTCAGTAATGGCAGAAATAAATTCTCATATTTGTTCAAGTTCTTCCAAAGTCATTGGTTTCATAGACTTGTTCCTTCAACCTATCCCAAAGAAAAAAGTCAGCCGCTCATGCGGACCACGTCTAGCCAGCCAGCCATCCATCATCCAGGAAAATGGGGATTCAGCTATTCACAAACAACAATAGCAAATTGTGGAGGAGTTCCACCAATGACAACACAGATTTAATTGCCATATATTAAGGAACATACATTTAAGAGAAAAACATAACTGCATATAAAAAAATTATAAATAGTTTAAAATAGGGAATTACTTTTCAATCACCCTGTATGTGCATATATATATATATATATATATATATATATATATATGTTGAAAATATAAATAGATAAAGGAAAGAAAATGTTGAATGGATAAAATAGATTTAATGAGTTACTAACACGTGTTTCGGCCAGGAGTTTGTTCATGTACAGATGTATTCTATTTATTATTATTTTAAATATAAAATAAATTTATAGAAAATTATAAAATATTTAAACATACAAAGAAAAACTGCCATTTGAAGTTTATTACTAAATCATAGGTATCAGTGTAAGTTATAATTTAGTCAAATTGAACAGTTAAGAATTCATCAATAATAATAATGATGATATTGTGAGTCATTTATAGGAGTAAATTTAAAATCTTTAATAATACTTTAAATTGTTATTTTATATAAAAACTAAATTTCCATTGGAAATATTACAAAAGATTCTTCAGATTTCATTAAATTTTCTGGGGAATTTTTTTTTTTTTAATTCCAAAATTCTTGATATGAAATAAATAAAAGCTTTAATTTTTTTTTTCTGAAAGAAAATCTTACATAAACATAAGACACTTACAAAATAAGCATTCATTTTTTTTTTTTTAACACAAACTCTCAGAAGTCATCCTACTTTTAATACAAAAATCAAAATTTGTATCTTTATTGTTTATGAATTTAGCCAATTGAACCCATCAGTCTAATATTCTATTATACTCCACATGCCTCATATTTCATCTTATTCGGTCACAAGGTTCCTAGTTCAATACCGGCCCTTGCCAACTCAGCTTATGAGTAGCACAGGGATATGTGCAGTAAGGAGCTGATGGTAGGTGTGGTGATCCACCTCAGATGCCAAAACAATCTCCTTGGTCTAGCACTAGTGAAAAGGGGATAGATTCCCTCACTGATTGGCTGATACTGACTTTAGGCTACCCCGACGACTTTACTTACTTTACTTATGGTGTAGAGCAAAATAAAGGGTAGGTGATATTTTACTGTACACCATAAGTCCAATATTTCAGGCTAAGTGATATTTAAGTATATACCATCAGCCCAACATTTAAGGTTGGTTGACTTTTACAACATGTCAGCCTTTGGGTTATTTTATGCCTAAGACATTTTTTTATTCCGTCATGTTAAGTATTCAAGTTTGTTTTTTAAAACTCATTTTCTTTTAAACACATTTTTTATCTATTTAACTCATAGATGGGATCCTAACTGTTACAACCACTCCAGGGTAGAGTGGACCAGGGACTAATGGCAATGAAGGGGTACTCCACACACCCCAGAACACCAAAATTAGAACTTCCACACTAGAAGCAGTTTAAAGCAATTTTTATGGGTAAATGGTATTTTACTATAAACCCAACATTTCAGGTTGGTTGGTTGGTTTATGGCATATCAACCCTCATGGGCTATTTAATACCATTTTTTTTAACATATGATTTATGGTTTGGTTTCTTTAAGAATAGTGTTGATATGATTCAACCTGCTAGTTGGGCTGAGTGAAGATAGATGAGGAGATGGCAATAATAAAAGGGCTTTATATGGCAACTAATCATGTCTTTTCTTTTAGATGGAATTGCTTTAAAATGAAGATGCCTGTGCTGTGGAGTGAAGTTTTGTGTATTGTGCTCAATTGGGGGATCTCAAGCATAGGGTAGTTTCTGAAGGGGGTCATGGGTTCAAAAGGCTAAATATAAGAATAACAAAGAAATTCTTTAAACAAAGAAATAGCATTATACAATGATACTTTACTTATATGAATATGTCACAAAAAGAGATTTTGCAATTTTATGAGTCTCAAAAGAAGTAGTTCCTCTGCAAGTAAGAACAGGGGAGAAAAAGAAAACAAAACAAAAAAAAAAAGTAAAGAAAAAAGAGAAAAGAAAGAAAAAGAAAAAAAGAAAACGAAAAAAATGAAAAAAAAGAAAAATATGAAGAAAAAAAGAGAAAAAACGAAAGAGAAAAAAAGAAAAAAAACGAGAAAATTTTTTTAAAAAAACGTGAAAAAAAAAAGAAAGAAAGAACGAAAAAAAAAAAAGAGAAAAAACGAGAAAAAAAAGAAAAATTAAAAAGCGAGAAAAAAACAAAAAATAGAAAAAAAGGGAAAGGTGTTTGTCCATAATAGCTCAACAATGAAAATGTCCATTATTTCTGCTGTAATAAAAATAAAATAAAAAATAAAAAAAAAAAGATATACAAAGATATACAAAGATAATTTCTACGGTAAGGTCTCCAAAATATCTAGAAATCATAGAAACATTTAGTTTACTATCAATGATGTATTATTTATATTTTCAGACAGTTGTCCTCATCTTTATTGTTATATTAGCATTCCCAGTTGATTTTTTTTATTTGAGGTTATTTCTTACTGAAAGTTTGACATAAATCCTGACAATATATATAGTGCTTTTTTTTTTTGTTTTGCTTATCTCATACTTTTTGAAGAAATCTCTGTCAACTTTGGTCTGTTGTGGTTTCACTTCCAAAGGTCGGAAAAGAAAAATACAAGTTTCTGCTGGTAGTTAAAAGTGTCATCTAATTGAGTGTAAAATTTTAAGAATATTGATAAAGATTAGCTACTTGGATTTTGAAAAACAAAATAGCAAAAAAAAAATTTAGCCTTAAAAAAAAAAAAAAAAAAAAAAAAATCATACTTTGTTTTCGGCTGTTCTAAACAAAATATCATTTTATCTCGCTGTTAAAAAATAATTCATTAAAAACATATAAAAATTACATATTTAGAAAGATTATTTTATTTTCTTTCCAACCATATGAATATTTTAAAAATTGGACCAGAAATATACAAGAAATTGCAATTTGAACCGATTATGGTGAAAATTTGTCAATGTCCACTGATTTTACCAAACAACCTGGTAATGCTAGTTATATACAATGATAGTGCTAGGGTTTGACATGACCAGCTGATTGATCTGTGGGGGCTCTTTGACCAACCACCTAGTTCATGAGAAGGACAAAATGGAGTATTGCATGTTATGGACAGCTCAGCCACCAGGATCCATCCTTAAGCATCAGTGGGCTATTCTGAACAAGTACCCCCCCCCCAAAAAAAAAATGTAGACGAAAAGCAAGAAGACATAAAAAGTCAAGTAGATAGAACATGTTATAAATGGTAATTCTATCTTTTCCTGAGTCCTGAGATTGCATAACTGATTAGGTGTAATAAATTAACAGAAAATTATTATTTCTCTGAACTTTTGAGATGAGGCTTGATGATTAGTATTATTTGTATTATTCAGACTATTGTCCTCATCTTCATTGTTATCTGTACAACGTTTCGGCCGATGTGCCCTCTGGCCTTCATCAGGTATTTGTCGGACTCAGGAATCTTCTAGCCTAGTAGATAAAGGAATTAGATTAAGACAGTTCTAAGTGACAGTTATCTCTAGACTGCAGGTTCAATCCTGGTCAGGGGCAGCAGTAACATAGAATAATAATTAACACAGCTTAACACTTGTACCCCAGCTATGGTTAGCGGAATGAGAACAGGATACCTCCGTTGACTGAATAAACAGTTAGGCTCAAAATTCCGTGATGATTCCCGATTACGGCAAGAAGGTTTCAGAGTTCGAATAGAAAGTTTCCAAGTCCGACAAGAAAGTTCCAAGTCCGAGAAAGTTCCTGAGTCTGACAAGAAATACCTGAAGAGGGCACATCGGCCAAAACGTTGTACAGATAACAATGAAGATGAGGACAATATTCCGAATAATCCAAATAATACTAATTATCAAGCCTCACGGTTCAAAGTTCTGTGATGGCTCCCAATTATGAAAAGAAGGTTCCCGAGTCTGAAAAGAAATACCTGAAGAAGGATGGAGGGCACATCGGCCAAAACGTTGTACAGATAACAATGAAGATCAGGACAATCGTCCGAATAATACAAATAATACTTGAAAATTACTAATTAGTATAATTATTCATTAATTAAAAAGGTATAGACATCAAGTCAGGTGTAAGAAAAAAAACTCCAGGTAAGTAAAGAATTCAATTAAAAACTTACCGGTTTTTGTTTCGAATCTTCGGGTTTCTTTTTTGTGGATAACGGAGCTTTCTTTACACTTCCCGTGCTTGCATTACTGCTTTCCGACAATGTACGTTGACGACTAGTACCATAACGTGTTGGTGGAATGATAGACTACAAAAAAATAAAATAAATTTATATCCAAATGTGAATACATTCTACAGTAAGATGTTATGATATATTAAAATATAAAACTATATTTGTATTAAAATATATATTTTTTAAATTACAAGCTCAAATTTGGGGGATTATCTTACTTTAATGTAGTCAACATCTTGACAAAATTTCAGAAAAATTGAAGGGTATGGGTGATAATTTTTCTTTTTTTTTTCTTTCTTTTTTTCCTGGGTGATTTGACATGGAAATACCCACTGAAGACATAGCACTATGTGAACTACAAACAGCCTCATCCAGGATCTGAACTCATCTCACTGTGTCCATTTCCTATGATGGTAACCATTACACCAAACACATACATATATATATATATATATATATATATATATATAAATTTATTGTGTATAAGCTTTGTTCTTGTGAACGTTGTTTTTTTTTGGGGGGGGGGTTGTATTATTAAGCATGGAAAAAACAGAAGAAAAAAACAGTTTTAATATCCAGCTGTTGTTCTGTCCCTGGTTCGATTAATTCTGATAATTCGAGTTAACATTCACCCTTTGTCAAGGTATAAAGACTGTGTGGGGAAAAGTGAAATCCAGTATATGGGAGAAAAAAAATTGAAGTATGTATATATATATATATATATATATATATATATATATATATATATATACACATATACACACACACACATGACTGCTTCATCAATCTATTTTTCACATAATTCAAAAGGAAGAAAAAAAACAAAGAAAAGCCTTCCATTAGCATCTTCAAGATATACCATATCTAAGCTAGTATTTGCTAAGACTACATATTAATAGACCCTTCTTAATCGTTCTACTCGCATACAAAGATGTATAAAAATAACTATATATTTCAGGTAAAAACATTGTTTTAGCAATCAGCTCATTCAGATCATAATACCTGTGTCTGCACAAAAATAGAATCTACAACAAGAATGGATTTATTAAAAAAAAAAAATATATATATATATATATATATATATATATATATATATATATATATATCTTTCAGATTTCATAAACATCTATAAGAGAAAAGACTTTTTTTGGTTTTTTAATAGATGCATAATTTTCTGTCCTCTTCAAATTCCACTTGAACTCAATTTGTGTTGTTCTTACCTGACTTAATTTTGGTAATTACTATACAGGGCTGGGGAATAAGAACACAAAACTGGCTATTTCCTATAAGTCTAACATGATCAAAGGGGAATCACTCTTGACTGATAAATTATTTATTTATTTATTTATTGATCTACTAGGAAAAAAGAAGATGGGGTTGGGTTAGGGGTTAGGGTTAGTTTAATGGGAAAATAAATAATTTATCAGTCAAAAGTATTTCCCCTTTCATCATGTTAGACTTCGGAAATAACCCACAAAACTTTTGCTATTTCTCTGAATTTTTGAGATGAGGTTTGATGATTAGTATTATCTGCATTATTCGGACTATTGTCCTCATCTTCATTGTTATCTGTACGTTTCGGATGATGTGTCCTCCAGCCTTCTTCAGGTATTTCTTCTCGGACTAGGGAACCTTCTTTTCGAACTCAGGAACATTCTTGAAGAACTCGGGAACATTCTTGAAGAACTCGGGAACCTTCTTGTCGTAATCATGAGCCATCACAAAACTTTGAACCTAACCCTTTATTCCGTCCACGGGGGTATCCTGTTCTCATTCCGCTAACCATAGCTGGAGTAGAGGTGTTAAGCTGTATTAGAATAATAATTAACACAGCTATACACCTCTACCCCAGCTATGGTTAGTGCAATGAGGACAGAATAACCCCATGGAATGAATAAAGGGTTAGGTTCAAAGTTCCATGATGGCTGCCGATTACAAGAACGTTCCCGAGTCCGAGATGGTTTCCTGAGTCCGACAAGAAATACCTGAAGAAGGCCAGAGGGCACATCGACCAAAACGTTATACAGATAACAATGAAGATGAGGACAAAAGTCAGAATAATGCAGATAATACAAAACTTTTGATTCAGACTATTTTTGGAACCTCTATCTCTTCTTTAGCTCTGAACATCCTATACCGCCTCATTCCACCCATCCGGAAGTCACATTCGTTTTCCTAATCCACCCCAAATGATATCCTTTGTTTAAATGTAATATTAAACATATTTAGCAGTCTTTGATTTATGGGAAATAACAGGTAAATTTAAATGAAAAGGCCATTTTTTGCCAAATCCTTATAGGAATTGGGCTCTGGACTTAGAAAATTCTCAACAGGATGTTAAGAGTTATATAATTAAGTGATTATGTACGACCGTTATCATCTTGCAACACCCTCTGATTAAAAATGAAACCATCCAAGATGAAATCCAAAATTATAAATCCTGATTATCTGGTGTTGTTTATCGGCAAAATTATTATTTCTTAAGAGTTATCATCTCAGATAAATAATGGACCATTCTGTTTTTATCATAAAAAAGAAAGGGAAGAAAAAGGATATGCTACACAGAAAAAAACATAAGAAAGAATAGGGGAAAGATAGAGGGTGAAGCAATAATGATAATCTGTTTCAATCTAACATAAGGAAAAGAAAGAAAGAAAGAAAAAGAGTGAGAGAGAGTTAAATCAAGATTATTATACTTTTTCCATATTGAGCTATGTGCAATAGCTCTTAAGTCAACATATGAAACATAATAATTATCATACTGTGGTATATCAACAGGTCCTGTTATGGTAAATACTATGCAGTGCTGTGAAGTCAGAACACAAAACCTTTGACTCGGACTCCTATTTTTGGCACCTCCGACTCCTCTTTATGTAATTAAGTGATTATGGCCAACAAATAAATATAAATTATAAAATATAAAAAATATTTTTTTTATTATCTATTTATAAGGAGTGTGCACTGTATAACTTTACAGGCTAAACTAGGGCCATATAAAGTGTAAATGCAACTGGAGTCAGTATAGTTTTAAAGCATGTTTTAGAGTCCCATTACTAGCTACAGAAAATTTGGCTTGGTTGTATAATGGCATATCAAACCCTTAGGGTTATTTAATGCTGAAATTTGATGCAAATAACTTGCACACAATTAGTTTTAAAGGGGGGTTGTTTTACAGCATATCAACCTCAGTGGGTCATTTAATGCCGATAAAGTTTTCAAATAAATCAATTCTTAATGGATAATAGAATTTTTTTATAAATACATTTTTCTATTTAACCCATAGATGGGACCCTAACAGGTATTACCACTCCGGGTCAGGGTGGACCAGGGAGCAATGGTGATGAAGGGGTGCTCCACATTCCCCAAACCTCCAAAACTGGAACCTCACCATCAGATAGAGTTTAACATCATTCCCAAGACATGTATACCCGCAGCCACCGCCTTCTAGCACCCATATGATAAAAAGGGGTAGGGGCTTAATTAATTTTAAGTATTCCTATCTAATACTAGTAAATTTCAAACAGATCTATTTGAATCATATATGGAACCTTTAGAGATACTATACCATTCCAGGTCAAAGTTGACATGGTAGCAATGGTAATGAATGGGTATTCCACACTTACCAGTTACAGAATTGGAATCTTAACCACCAGATGCAGTTTAGTGTCATACCAGAACACACTTGGGGGGGGGGCGTACCCCTCAGTTTAGCTCAGTTGGTAGAGCATCTGCCTATGAACCACAAGGTTCCTGGTTTGATACCGGCCCTCACCGACACAGTGCATTAGCAGCACAGGGATCTGTGTGGTAAAGTAAGGAGCTGATAGTAAGAGTAGCGCTCCATATTAGACGCAAAAAAACAATATCCTTGGTCTAGCTGATACCGACTATTGGCCACCCCAACGACTTTACTTACTTTTACCCCTCAGTAGAGTAGGGGTTTTCAAACTATGGGTCCCAACCGTTCAGTTGGTTATGAAATTTTATGAATATCATTATATATATCATAATTAATATCATTTACCTGTAACTTTTTTTTTCAGGTGTAATAATGATAGAGACAAATATTGAGATTCCAAAAATTTGGAGGCATTATCTTAAACTTGGCCTCAAAGCTGGTATAGCTGGTCATAAAAATTTATGAATATTATTATATATATCATAATCAAATACTATTTAGCTGTAACTTTTTTTTTTTATATATATATATATATAGATGTGACAATAGTAGAGACAAATATTCATTCCAACAATTTGGAGGCATTATTTTAAAAGGACTGGTTTAGCTCAGTCGGTAGAGTGTCCACCTAGGAATATTGATCAGTCTACACAAATCTCTACATTGTTCTGCGAACAGGATTTGAACCTGTGGTTTGGTTTGTTTTACAACATATCAACCTCAGTGGGTCATTTAATGCCGATAAAGCTTTGAAATAAAGTCATTCTTAATAGATACTCATTTTTTTTTATAAACTCATGTTTTTTGTATTTACCCCATAGATGTGACCCTAACAGGTACTACCACTCCGGGTCAGAGTGGACCAGGGAGCAATGGTGATGAAGGGGTGCTCCACATTCCCCAAACCTGGAACTTCACCATCAGATAGAGTTTAACATTATTCCCGGGACATGAAGACCCTCAGCCACCGCCTTCTAGCACCCATATTATAAAAAGGGTAGGGGGTTGCCATAAGGGCAGTTCAAACCTGTGAGGGAATATCCCATTGGATTTTGAATCCAATGCCTTAACCACTCAGTCATCGCATCAAGATTTCATTTAGTAACATTTGGTAGGTTACAACAGACTATCAGTTATCAGTGAAGATGCAAGATAGAGGAGAAACGAACGACCAACACTTAGAAAATTTTCAGAAAAGCTTGGCCCATGAAACATCACCATATGTAAAGTATTAGATAAGCTTAAAAAAATATATAGAGGAGCTCTTGAGATGTTCACTGTAAATTCTCAGTTGATTAAAAACAAAAAAATTAAAAATACATTTGATACGCGCCAAATAATTATATGACTACTCCAATTCTTAATTCTAAGTGGAATTTTATTTTGAAAAGCCAAAATGGAAAAGGTGATTCACCGTTTTAAGAATTTCATTTTGATCCTTATAAAATATAAGTGAAAGTAATCCAAGGTGTTACATGAAATGTCTATGATAGGTTCAAATCGAATACATATGAGAGAGAAAAAAAAAATTAATTTTTAACTTTCATCAGAAATATTTTTCTTTTTAAATTTGTAAATGTATTTATGTATTTACCATTACAAGCAGGATGTGCGGCAAGGTCAATTTTTAACTCTTAACATCCTGTTGAGAATTTTCTAAGGCCAGAGCCCTATTCCTATAAGGATTTATTAAAAAAAAGAAATGCCTAAAAATGGCCTTTTCATTTAAAGTTACATGTTATTTCCCTTTAATATAAGACTTCTAAATATGTTTAATATTACATTTAAACAAAGGTTGTCATTTGGGGTGGATTAGGAAAACAAATGTGACTTCTGGCCAGGTGGAATGAGGGTGTTAAGAGTTAAGCAAGGTATAGGGTTAATCTGAACATTAGCTACATAAATGAGAGTAAACTTCCCTTGTTTATTTCACTTTGTGTTCTTAATTGTGCTTGCACATTATTTGAAATGAACTTAATTGTTATTAAGAACACATTTTATGATATTTTCATGTTAAAATATGCAGTTGTAGTGATTCAAACAAATTCGTATTTTCAGTGTAGATTTACGGTGAAATGAAAATGGCTGACCAAAACATATGGCTTCCTCAAAGTGAAATAAACAAGGGAGGTTACTCTCATTTATGTAGCTAATGTTCAGGTTACGGGTAAAGCTAGTTTGAATCAGGTTGCCTTTCCATGGCTAAAGAATTCAATCTACCCTACTATTTACCCATAGCTACAGAGAGAATAGATGGATTTATGCCTTTCCCAAGGGCATTAGCATGAAGTAAAACTGCCTCATCCAGGATTTGAACTAGAGTCAGTGGTTTCTTAGGACTATATCCGTTACACAAAGCATGCCTCCTAAATTTGTAAATGTAGGCATGATATTATATTTTGCACTCCTATGATTACAATGGAGGGGGGAATTATCTGCCCTTGAATCATGCTGAACCTTATTTTAAAATTTCTATACACACCTTCAAACTGTTTTATCTTACACTTATTTTATTTATTTCATTATTTATTTTACACATTACTTTTATGATACCTATCAATACCCAGTGGTGCTGATAGCTTTATAATTTGTGCAGGCAGTTATATGGTTTCAAGTATTCCTATCTAATACAAATAATCTGCACACAGTTATATGGTTTCAAGTATTCCTATCTAATACAAATAATCTGCACACAGTTATATGGTTTCAAGTATTCCTATCTAATACAAATAATCTGCACAGTTATATGGTTTCAAGTATTCCTATCTAATACAAATAATCTGCCCACAATTATGATTTCAAGTATTCCTATCTAATACAAATAATCTGCCCACAATTATGATTTCAAATATTCCTATCTAATACAAATAATCTGCACACAGTTATATGGTTTCAAGTATTCCTATCTAATACAAATAATCTGCACACAGTTATATGGTTTCAAGTATTCCTATCTAATACAAATAATCTGCACACAGTTATATGGTTTCAAGTATTCCTATCTAATACAAATAATCTGTCCACAATTATGATTTCAAGTATTCCTATCTAATACAAATAATCTGCCCACAATTATGATTTCAAATATTCCTATCTAATACAAATAATCTGCCCACAATTATGATTTCAAGTATTCCTATCTAATACAAATAATCTGCCCACAATTATGATTTCAAGTATTCCTATCTAATACAAATAATTTGCCCACAATTATATGATTTCAAGTATTCCTATCTATTGTGGATTATTTTGTGTTAAATCCTCTTTATATATTGATTTGTAAACGAATAGTTTGTAGTTAACATTAATTCAAATTAGCATGGCAAACACATCAATATCCATATATAAAATAAGTAAAAATTTAGCCAACAAATCAATTAAAATTTGTATAAAGATAATTGTTATGTTTTTGCATACAGATAAAATACAGAAGATTGACTGATAATGCAAGACCAGGTTGTTGGAAAATTAACAAGATTTTATTTAACACAGGGTAGAGAATACTTCCACCCTAAAAATGACTTGACTAGCTCACACGTATTGTAATTTGCGTCTACTCAGTCCAAACCTCAATCCAAAAGTAAACTGGGGGAAACCCCATCAGTCCCCTACTGATCAAGGGGGAGTAACTATTTGTCTTCCTAACAATAATATTAAATATTTCAATAAGGGAGCATGAAGTCCATAGATAACAGATATTATCAAAACCGGATCAGAGTAAAGCTGGTAGTAATGGTAAGGAAGGGATACTGCACATGCCCTAGAGCACCAGAATTAGAGCCTCACCATAAGATGTATGTGAAATGGTGCTGTGTGTATTTGACAAAACTTTAATTGCTTACCCTAGCATAGAGGGGTAACCCAAATGGTCCAGCTGGGTTAAAACCGCTTTGGTTTGGTTGTTTTAATTGGTTACCCTAGCATAGAGGGGTAACCCAAATGGTCCAGCTGGGTTAAAACCGCTTTGGTTTGGTTGTTTTAATTGGTTACCCTAGCATAGAGGGGTAACCCAAATGGTCCAGCTGGGTTAAAACCGCTTTGGTTTGGTTGTTTTAATTGGTTACCCTAGCATAGAGGGGTAACCCAAATGGTTCAGCTGGGTTAAAACCGCTTTGGTTTGGTTGTTTTAATTGGTTACCCTAGCATAGAGGGGTAGCTCAAATGGTCCAGCTGGGTTAAAACGCTTTGGTTTGGTTGTTTTAATTGGTTACCCTAGCATAGAGGGGTAACCCAAATGGTCCAGCTGGGTTAAAACCGCTTTGGTTTGGTTGTTTTAATTGGTTACCCTAGCATAGAGGGGTAACCCAAATGGTCCAGCTGGGTTAAAACCGCTTTGGTTTGGTTGTTTTAATTGGTTACCCTAGCATAGAGGGGTAACCCAAATGGTCCAGCTGGGTTAAAACCGCTTTGGTTTGGTTGTTTTAATTGCTTACCCTAGCATAGAGGGGTAACCCAAATGGTCCAGCTGGGTTAAAACTGCTTTGGTTTGGTTGTTTTAATTGGTTACCCTAGCATAGAGGGGTAACCCAAATGGTCCAGCTGGGTTAAAACGCTTTGGTTTGGTTGTTTTACAGCATATCAATCCTCTTTGGGTCATTAAAGAGAATGTTTAAGAGGAACAATTTGTGTTAATGATGTTATTTACTAAGCTTAGTAAATAAGGGCACCCAGTGAGAATCAAACTATCATTCATCTAGCTTGATAACCATCTTCTATCTATACTTATATAAAGGGCAGTTGTGTGTATATATGTATGTCCGGATGAAACTTTGAAAATAAAACAATTAACAACAAACTATATATATATATATCAAATATCACCAGGACTTGGTTTTTGAGCAAAAATAATAGAGATTTGATTTATATTTGTGAAGATAATTAAAAAATAAAATTTAAATGATAACAGCATGGATTTTTTTTGCATTTAATATTTTAGATAGTAGACATTAACATTTCTTTTCAGAGTAGCTGGATCAATGCAAGGTCTATTTTTTACATAGGGATTTAAATGAGGCATCCCACGAGGATTCAACTCACGATTCAGTAATAATGGATCAGCGAGACTAACTTTTTAAAAAATCCCCGTTTACCCAGGCGATGCCCAGTAGCCGCTGCTAGTTATACCATACAAGACACACAAGTTTGGGTTAACAATTATCTCAATTTAACTAAAACCAATTAAAGTTAGACATTTGCACTGAGGGCCAAATTCAAGTTGTAATAGACATTGGTTCAGAAACAACATACGCAAGTCTTAGTCACAAAGGGGTTGTTTATTTCTTTCTAGGCTCATGGGTTCTTTTTCAGAGAGAAGGAGAGAGAGAGGGTTAGATCAAATTATTCTATCGTAAATCATGTTTGGTACTACTATGCGAAACCCATACGGGGGAACCCGGGAAGCCTCGTCTGCCTCTTACGAAGGCCCAGATGAAAAAGAACGATTTGGGAGGGTCACCCAAATTCCGCTCCTCCACAGAAACTAGAACTTCCGGTTTTATTTTTAACTTAGTTCCGGGGTCATTGGTCAGTCAATGGATGCCCACCCCCCTTAAGTGTTTACTGTTTCAAACTTTAACATCGTTTTCTTCTCTTTCTCCAGAAATCCAATTACCGTTTTCTTTTCAATCCCCAAATTCCCCGTAGACCATAATAATTATGCTACATCTATAAACAAGAAAATGATTGTAATAAATAAAAAAATATAGCTAGAATATCTATCTATACATATATAAAGGGAAGCTGGTGTGTGTATATATGTCTGGATGAAACTACAAAGATAAAACAATTAACGACAAAGTAAATATATATATATATATATATATATATACATATATATACAGACATTCACTATCAGCAGATCTTGCTTTTTGAGCAAAAATAATGAAAATTTGATTTATATTCGTGAAGATAATTTAAAAATAAAACTTGAATAGTAACAACATGGATTTTTTTTTTGTAAAAATATTTTTAAAGAGGGGCACTGATTTTTTTTTTTTTTTTTTTTTTTTTCCTTTTCAGAGTGTCTGTGCACTTTTTCTGACACCCCACCAGGCTGGATCAACACAATTTTTTTTTTTTTTACATAGGGATTTTAATGGGGCATCCTGCAAGGATCCAACTCATGATTCAGTAATAATGGATCTGCAAGACTAACATTTTGTCCTCCCCCCCCACCTCTCAACCCAGGCAAAGCAGAGTATTGTAGTGAGAATCTATGGGATTAAGAGAATAATCATGAGTGGACTATTTGGATTATTCGGACTAGTATCCTCATCTTTATTGTTATATACACAACGTTTCAGCTAATGTGACCTCTGGTTAGACACATGGTACAACGGATATAATGTTTGAGTTAATACAGTTCTAAATGTTGGTTGCAGGTTCAATCCTGGCCACGGGTGTTAATAATATAAAATACTTAACGTAGCTTAACACTTATGCTTAACAGAATGAGAATAGTCTACCCCCAGTGGACTGAATAAAGGGTTTGATTTAAAGTTCCATGAAGGCTCCTGAATTTGATCAGAAGGTTCCAGAGTTTGACATAAAACACCTAAAGAGGGCCAGAGGTCACATCAGCCGAAACGTTATGTATATAATAATAAGAATAAGGACAACAGTCTGAAAAATCTAAATACAAATTATCAGACCATCTCAAAAATTCAGACAAAGAGTGGATTTTTGTCAAAAAAAGAAAGAAAGTTAGTTGGTTGGATTTTACAGCATGTCAACATTTTATGCCAAAGACATTTTGTTTTATTCATTCTTGAATTTTTAAGGATTCATTTTGTTCTATTTAACCCATAGATGGGACCCTAACAGGTACTACCACTCTGGGTCAGACTGGAACTGAGAGCTATGGTGATGAAGGGGTACTCCTGATTCCACAGAGTTCCAGAATTGGAACTTCACCATCTGATAGAGTTTAATGTCATCCTTAGGACATTAAGACCCTCATCCACCACCTTCTAGCACATATATGATAAAAAGGGTTGGTGCTTGCCATAAGGGCAATAGGGTTGGGACAATACAGGTGCTAGGGCTTGACATGGCCAGCTTATTGATCAGAGAGGGCCTCTCCGATCAACTATCTAGCCTAAGAGAAGAATCTATGAGATTAAAGGAATAATTATATGAGTGGGGTTTTTGTCATAGAAAAAGGAAGAGAGTTTTTCTCATTTCAATAAAAGTTTTATGGCGAATTCACCATTCAATCATGAAACAAGCAAATGAAAAAATGGTTGCACACCAAATAATAAACAAAGTCAAACTGAACATTGATAATGTTTATTCAACAAAAAACAAACACTTCCTTTTGAGAAGATTAAGTCACAGAGAGAGAATTTTTAAGGAAAGTCAAGGAGAGAGAGAGGGAGGGATAGAAACAAGCAAAAAAAAAAACAAAAAAAAACAAAAAAAAAACTTTTTTTTAATTAAACAAAAAAAAAGGAAAAGATATCACATTCTCATGACAAATGTATGTAAATATGTTGAAATGAGAAATGATTAACCAATATACTCAAGACTAGTGTCTAATTTGGAAATCTGAACATTAGCTATATAAATGAGAGTAACCTCCTCTAGTTTGTTTCACTTTGAGGAAGCAGTTTGTTTTGGTCGGCCATTTTCATTTCACCGTAAATCTACACTGAAATTACGAATTTGTTTGAATCAATACAACTGCATGTTTTAACATGAAAATATAAAATGTGTTCTTAATAACAATTAAGTTCCTTTCAAATAATGCGCAAGCACAATTAAGAACACATTTTTAGGGAATCATTTTCCAGGACGTTTCCAGGACATTTCTAAAATTTTCCAGAACAGCACATGTTCACAACAATTTCATAATTTACTATTACGTCTAATATCGACACATTAAGCCAGTTTTATTTTTACTTTTTTTACGATGCAGGGTTAATCATTAACCCTGTATCTTGGGTTCATTATAAATGATTAACTATTAGGGCCAGATTAGCTCAGTCGGCAGAGCATTCGGCTAGAAACCACAAGGTTCCTATTTCGATACTAGCCCTCGCCAACTCAGCGTATGAGTAGCACAGGGATCTGTGCAGTAAAGTAAGGAGCTGATGGTTGGTGTGGTGATCCACCTCAGACGCTAAAACAATCTCCTTGGTCTAGCGCTATGGAAAAGGGGATAGACTCCCTTGCTGATTGGTTGCTACCGACTTTAGGCCACCCCGACAACTATATTAACTATAGAGGGTGTCCATAAAGTTAGTGTGCACTTTAAAGTTATAAATTCTTTAAAGTGCAGACAGACTTTATGGACTCCCAGTACAATAAAATTGTCAGGCCCCGTTTGTTTTTGCTTAGCCATGAACACCATTGCTGTACTGGAAAATTTACATTTTATTTTCCAGGTTGCGTGGGAACCCTGCAGCCCTAATGAAAACGTCTCAAGAGTTTTTTGTGTTTGAAGTGGAGCACCACACCTACCATCAACACCCCCACTTTATTACCCAGATTCAAGCTCTACTGCTCATGCATCGAGTCGGCAGGGACCTATATCAAATGTGCAATCTTGCAATTCTTGGTTGAATGCTCTACTAACTGAGCTTAAATAAACCTAGCTAATAAGACTCTTGATTTAAAAAAAAAAAAACTCCTCTGGTATAAAAAAAGGAGTCTAGAGCAAAATTGGTTAAAGAGGGAGATTAAAAAGAATAATTAATGAAATTCACCAACTCTATACCTGATATCCCCTTTTCCATACACACACATATATATATATATATATATACACACACACACACACACACACACCGTATTTGACGGCATATAAGACGCACCCTCATTTCAGCAGGTCAGATTCAGGAAAAAAAGGTTTTTAGTGTATTTAACCATATATTGTTGAAAACAGTCTAGCTGTGTATTACACAAGCAGAAACATAGCTGTATAAAAGCAATTTGGCAGTACAGGCAAGCAATAAGCATACACAAGACATCTTAATAGCAGGAAATAATAATAAAAATTAATAATAATAATAAAACTTCACCTACGATGTATAAGATGCAGGGCAATTTTTTAAGCTAAAATTTTTGGGTAAAAGTGCGTCCTATATGCCATCAAATATGGTATATATATATATATATATATATATATACATACATACATACACACACACACTAGAAAAAGTACCAGTCCATGACTGGACTAAAAAAATTTTAAGAACACCAGCTCGATTTGTGCCAACAGGAGATGGGGTGGGAGGGTCTATCTAACGGTAGTTTTTGTTTTTTTAGAAATGAACATTCGTATTTACTTTCATACCGAGTCTGCTGTCTGGGAAGTTCAAAACTAAACTTATGTCGAAGTGAGTAGGGTGGGGGAGGTGTATACGGTATTCTTAAATTTTTTCTTAATTATTGAATTATATCAATTATTAAAAATCAAATACCAAATCTTGTGCGTTTCTTATTATACTAAATTGTATGCAAGATTTCAAATCTTAATGACCTCTCGTTTGTGAGTTATAAGTCGACACATACGTACCAAATCATACCAAACTTCCTTATATATATATATATATATATATATATATATATATATATATACACACACACACACACACACATGCTGATAGGGACACAGGATGTGTACCTGAGGCACAAAAATCTAAAAAGGCACAGTAAAATCATATCCATGTGTCCCAGTGTCTTTCTATTTTCTTCCCTCACCATTTCAAGCTAACTGTAAATACATTTCAATAGTTTCTTAGAAATGAATTGCACAGGATAGGTTACAAGGTAGGAGTTAAACAGCCTTAGTTGTTTCCCCAGATAATAAATAAAAAAAACCATTAATCTATTAAGAAACTTTAGTTGGGACCCATTAATTTTCCCAGGGACTCGTTCAAAGCAAATATGTGCGTCACAGGACACACTAAATCAAAAAGTCTATCAGCATCACTGTATGTCATCCACATGCAGTCCTGTTTTGATGTATCATGTCTATTAAGTGTGGCTAGATTTAGCAGGCTGCCTTCAGCCAGAATTGAAACGTGGCAGATTTTTTTATCAGTCAGAGCCTCTAACCACCAGACTCTCAGCCCAACCCACTAGCAGAAGAGAATTTTACTGATAATTACATACATATGTAAAGACTGCCTGAGAGAGTTCAATACATTTTTTAAGGAGAGCCTTGCAATATATATATATATATATATATATATATATATATATAGTTTTATAATTTGCTTGAAGCATTGTTTATATATTGGTTTTGAAGGCTATCACAATGCAAGTGTAAAGAAAAATAAGGTAACTATAGTGTTGTTTGTAAACCTGTAATCTTTCAAATCATTCTTAATATCTATTCTTAATATTTCGAGAGAAAAATCTCTTCTACAGAAGACGGTCACTAGCAAGTTTCGGAAATCTTCTGTAGAAGAGATTTTCATCTCGAAATATTAAGAATAAATCACAGGTTAACAAACAACACCATAATTACCTTATTTTTATTTACACTTGCATTGTGATAGCCTTCAAAACCAACCACCAACCAATAAATATATATATATATATATATATATATATATATATATATATATATATATATATATCTCACTCATACAATTTTCATTTTCCTGGCATTCGTTCATTATTTTATGTTCTAAACATGTACCTTTAATGAGCTATATTGCACCTGAGCACTGTAGAAAATAATTTCATTATCATTTATTATTTAAAATGAATATAAAACATAATTTTACTTCAGAAAATCCCTAGAGATGGTTTGGTTTGGTTTGTTTTACGGCATATCAACCTCGGTGGGTCATTTAATGCCTACAAAGTTGTGAAATAAATTAATTCTTAATGCATAATACAATTTTGTTTATAAACTCATGTTTTTCTATTCAACCCATAGATGGGACCCTAACAGGTACTACCACTCCAGGTCAGAGTGGACCAGGGAGCAATGGTGATGAAGGGGTGCTCCACATTCCCCAAATTTCCAGAACTGGAACCTCACCATCAGATAGAGTTTAACATCATTCCCAGGACATGAAGACCCTCAGCCACCACCTTCTAGTACCCATATAAGAATGATTGGGGGCAATAGGGTTGGAGCAATCATATAGGTGCTAGGGCTTGACATGGCCAGCCAATTGATCAGAGGGGGGCCTCTCCTACCACTTAGAAAGTTCTGCCCTACAGTTCATTGGAGAGTGTGAGGGGGGCAGAGAGAAGGTAAAAATGGTTTTATTTTTTTGATTTATTTTTTTTTTTTTTTTTCTATTTTCATCAAAATACAGAAATTAAATTTACTTCAAACACTGACATTGAAAAAAAAAATTAGTTTTAATGTCCCATAATCCAAATAAAAAAAAGTCTTTGAAAATTGTTTTTTTTTGAAAATTTGTTTTTTCTGTCAGAAAGGATTATATATATATATATATATATACAATTGAAATCAAATGGTTTAAAAACTAGAGACTTAAGTTTCTCGCAGTACCGCAAATCTTCAGGGTATCTGATACCATTAAGATTTGCGCTAGTGTGAGAAACTGAAGTCGTTTTTAAACCATTCAATTTTAATTGTCTATTTAGCTCTTTATATTGAGCACTTTTTAATCGGTTTTAAGAAAAAATCCAGAAGTAAATAAGATTTTATACTTATTTGCTTTGTGGATTTAATGGTAACTGCAATATATATATATATATATATATATATATATATATATATATATCAATTATTATAATCTATACATTCAATTTCTTTGTGACAAGAGGTTAAAAGAAAATATATTTTCCAGGTGTTATTTTTAACATCAAGTATGCACAAGGTGAGACACACAGACAAATAAAGTGAGAACAGCACACAACGGATATCCATTTGATTGTCATTTCCTAGGCAATTTGTCTGATGAGAAGCATCTAAGGCTTTGAAACCAGTAGTAACAAAAAGCCATTGAATGTATAGATTACAATAATAAATATTGCTCTTACAACTATAATCGAGCACTATTTTCCTTCCAATATAATATATATATATATATATATATATATATATATATATACATATATATATATATATATATATATATATAAATTTTCATTTGATAATTGGGAACACTATACATTTGGTCTAGGCTTCCTGAAATAGGCTATAATGCTAAAAATCTAAATCTTCTGTAATATTTTTTACTGATATAATTTGGTCTATGACTGACAATAAGAGCACACATCGAGCTCTGAAAATTATGTCACTTTAAAAAAAAAAAACTTCTATGTCATAAGGAATATTTCTTCTGATTTTTTGATTTTTTATATATATATATATATATATATATATATATATATATATATATATATATATGTACATGCTAGTATTATTAAAATCTCTAATCCAAATGTGTTTTGTGATAATTGTTATATTAAGCAATTGCAATTTAAAACCTTAGAGAACATTTAAAACAGAATATGACTCCATCATGGAGTTAACATGTAATTTTCTGTAATGAACAAAGGGAGGTAACTTTCATTTGTATATAAGAAACCACACCAAGATGGAGATTTTTTTTTTAAATGATTTAAAAACAAAACAAAAAAAATAGGAAGTAACCCCAAACAAAATTATAATATGTAATGATATGCAATTTCATGTTTTATCAGATTTAATAGACGAAAGAAATATAATCAAATGATACAAAATAATTCTGATTCATTACATCTTTGAATAACATGTCAATAATTTCTCTCCTACCAAATCAACTAATGAATTTTAGTGAATAGTCAATAAATAGTGATTATTCAATCTCCCTCCACCCAATTTGATATTCTATATCATTAGATTACCGATTCCAATCTTAGCCTAAAGTGGCCGGTATTTGTGCCACCAACTTGAAATACAGAAACCAAGGTGGCCGTGATTTCAATTGTGGACACCCTACTTCTACATCACTATTGCCAATAAAATATCATTAAATTGTTCATAAAATGTTATAACCAGTTATTTAACAGCCTGTAAAGCGATTTAAATAACAGATTAAAACATTTTATATTTTAAACCAGGGGCCCATAGTAAAAGGCATAAAGGTGCACAATTGGTTGGTTGATTTTAATGGCATATCAACCTGTCTGGGGTTATGTCATGCCTAACGGTTAGTAATTGGTTTTAACAATGTGTTAGCATCATTGGGGATCATGTTGTATGGTATTGATTAAGTTCATGTCTATATTCTATGGTATAATTTTATTTCCCTCAAAAAGGACAATGTCCTCCATGTTGACATTTTCAAATAGATCTTTCATATTGTTTGCATCAAAATAACGGTTTCTGATGTAAGCAAAGAACCTGTATTCTATGAATAAGTGTTTGACATGTTCCACATTGTGGTTGTTGTTTTTTTATTGAGTATATAGGAGTGCATTAGTCTTGACCAATGCGTAATCGGGATACAATGACTTGTTCCTTTCTAGACTTTCTTAAAGCTGGTCTCCAGTCTCCCAAAATGGATTTGATTAGGAAGAGTTTATTGTGGATGTTGTGGCCATTTTGTACAAAGGAACGAGGCCCAAGGCGGGGGCACACGAGGCCCAAGGCTGGGGGGTGGGGGGCACACGAGGCCCAAGGCTGGGGGTGGGGGGCACACGAGGCCCAAGGCTGGGGGGTGGGGGGCACACGAGGCCCAAGGCTGGGGGGTGGGGGCACACGAGGCCCAAGGCGGGGGAGTATAGGCAAGTTAAATTCAGCAAATCAGATTGTCATTTGTTTGGGTCAAATTTATTTTACAGTCTCAAAATTATTTAAAAGCAAAATTGTTTTAATTTTTCTTGTTTTATGAAAATTAAGGCAATCAATAGTTATATTAGTAAGCATTTTCAGTTGGGTCTTTAGAAAAACAAGACTGACAACGTCTTAGAAATAGTTAAAACAAAAAAGATGGTTAAAAGTAATCAATATGAAGATAACACTGAAAGTTATTAGTATTTGTTTGGTAGATACTTTGTTAGTTGCAGGTAAGCAAGACTTAATTATTTTTGAATTACACACAAGTATCCTAACAAACGTTGCTTTGGTTTATTCATTTCACAGCATATCAACTCCTTATGGGTTATTTAATGGTGAAGGAGGAGAGAGAGAAACAGAGCGGTAGGGGAGAGAGAGAGAACATAGGGGTAGGGGGAGAGAGAGGAACATAGGGGTAGGGGGAGAGAGAGGAACAGAGGGGTAGGGGAGAGAGAGGAACAGAGGGGTAGGGGGAGAGAGGGAACAGAGGGGTAGGGGAACAGAGGGGAACAGAGGGGTAGGGGGAACAGAGGGGTAGGGGGAACAGAGGGGAATGGAAAAGAACAGAGGGAAATCTAAGAGAAGAGGGATTTATTAAAAAAGCTGAACACAAGGTTGGTTGGTGTTTAATGGCATGCATGCATGCATGCATGCATATATATATATATATTATATATATATATATATATATATATATATATATGTGTGTGTGTGTGTGTGTGTGTGTGTGTGTGTATATATATGTATGTATGTATGTTTAGATAAATATCTTTGGTTGGTTGTGAATAGGTAAATGTGTAATATAATTCTCAAGAATGAAAGAAAAGTTGTCTAGATTTTAAGTTAGGGAATTGCATTCATCATATATTCACATTTTTTATGAAGTTGAATCTTAAGGGGATTTTTTTTTTTTTTTTTTTTTTACACATGGTCCTATCAAATACAAATAATCTTTAAACAGATCTATTTGACCCATAGATAGGACCCTAACAGGTACTACCACTCCAGGTCAGAGTAGACTTGGGAGTAATGGCAATGAAGGGGAATTCAACACTCCCCAGGTCTCCAGAGCCTCACCATCAGATGTAGTTTAGTGTCATACTCAGGACACCCCCCTTTTTTTTACTGAAGGGGGAGGGGTATATCTCCCCCCACCCTCTACAGTTTATAAAGTCAACATATTCTAAGAACTTTAACAATTAAAACATCAACATGCATAAAAATATAGAATTGTTTTTTTTTTAACAATTTCTTCCAATATTGTACACAACAAAATTTTAACGAAATATCACAGCTAAACTTAACTTTTTGTATTGATCTACAGTGGTACCTTGACTAATGAGTTTAATTCATTCCACTTTGTAACTCAATTTCTTTATATATCAAATCAATTTTCCCCATTGAAATAAACTGAAATGCCATTAATTTGCACACACACACCCCTAAAAAAATTTTTTTTTAAATAAAAAATTTTAAATTAAAAAAAAATTAAAAAATTTAAAAAAAAACTAATTTTTTGTTATGATTTTTAAATAAGAAAAATAGCACTGCCTTGTATATAAAAAAAACCCTTTGCATATCAAATCAATTTTCCCCATTGAAATAAACTGAAATGCCATTAATTTGCACACACACACCCCTAAAAAAAAATTTTTTTAATTTAAAAATTTAAAAAAAAACTAATTTTTTGTTATGATTTTTAAATAAGAAAAATAGCACTGCCTTGTATAAAAAAAAAAACCCTTTGCATATCAAATCAATTTTCCCCATTGAAATAAACTGAAATGCCATTAATTTGCACACACACAGCCCTAAAAAAATTTTTTTTTAAATTTAAAAATTAAAAAAAAAAAAAAAAAAATTTTTTGTTATGATTTTTAAATAAGAAAAATAGCACTGCCTTGTATAAAAAAAAAAACCCCTTTGCATATCAAATCAATTTTCCCCATTGAAATAAACTGAAATGCCATTAATTTGCACACACACAGCCCTAAAAAAATTTTTTTAATTTAAAAATTAAAAAAAAAAAAAAAAAAAAAAAAACTAATTTTTTGTTATGATTTTTAAATAAGAAAAATAGCACTGCCTTGTATAAAAAAAAAACCCCTTTGCATATCAAATCAATTTTCCCCATTAAAATAAACTGAAATGTCATTAATCTCTTAAAGCACCCTTTTTTTTTTTTCTTTTCCTTAAGATAAAGAAAATAGAATAGTATTGCATTAAAACAATTTTTTATAAATAAAATGTAATGAATTATGTCTTGTAATATGTTTTAATGTTTATTTTTCTTTATAGATAATATTTTACTTTGGAATAATAAATTTGTAAACATAGCACTGTATCACATAAAAACAATGTAATGAATTATGCACTGTAATATGTTTTTAATAATATTTTTCTTTGGGGTAATAAATTTGGAAACTTGAATGTTTTTCTTTTGAAGTTATTAACATAAATCTATTAAACTCACTCATACCTCAAATTTTGGTTCTCAAAACAAAACAAAAAAAAGTAATAGCTCGTAACTTAAAAACTAAGTTGGAGCACTTGTAAGTCAAGTTTGGTTTTTGTTTTGTTTTGTTTTACAGCATATCAACCTCAGTGGGTCATTTAATGCCGATAAAGTTTTGAAATAAATCAATTCTTAATGGATAATACAATTTTTTTTATAAATACATTTTTCTATTTAACCCATAGATGGGACCCTAACAGGTACTACCACTCCAGGTCAGAGTGGACCAGGGAGCAATGGTGATGAAGGGGTGCTCCACATTCCCCAAACCTCCAAAACTGGAACCTCACCATCAGATAGAGTTTAACGTCATTCCCAGGACATGTAGACCCTCAGTCACCACCTTCTAGCACCCATATGATAAAAGGGGTTGGGGCTTGCCATAAGGGCAATAGGGTTGGGAAAATCATATAGGTGCTAGGGCTTGACGTGACCAGCCAATTGACCAGAGGGAGTCTCTCCGATAGCCCGTCTAGCCCAAGATAGGACCAAAGTGTAGTATTGCAAGTCATGAACTGCTCATCCACTCGGGTTCTATCCTTAAGCATCACGGGTCGCCACCCACGGCCTACAGGTGGCCCCATTGGGGGAGTCTTACCCCTCTGCAGAGTTGCAGTCAGTGCATTCTAACGCCCCAGACGACAAGGCACTTGTAAGTCAAGGTAGCACTGTATAAAATAATAATAATATAAATGCAAGCATATAAATGTTATCAACTGAGGAAAAAGCTTCTTTTTTTTTTAAATATAGCACCATTTCAAGCATTAAAAGCAAAGTAGACCAAAGTTAATAGAAATGAGTATTGTATTCTACAAGAAGCATGAGAACATTCTACAAAAAGTAAAGTTAACCCATTATATATTTATCAACCCCTCTACACGAGCAGGATGTGACACAAGATCAATTTCTAAAGCAGAGTTTAACAGGTTTGAATTCAGAGTTTTCCTTCTCCTAGACTGGTTACCTAGCTATGGTTAAAGAGCCCAATCTGCCCTGCTATTTACCCATAGCTGGAGGGAGAATTGGATTCATACCTTTCCCATATATATATATATATATATCACATCACGTTGTCTGTGGATAACTTATTATATGCTCATGTAATTCCTCTTTAGGAGCAATTTTAATAAACTTTCATCTCCAGCATAACGCAATGATCATCTGTTTACAGATTTGATCTCTTTGGTGATCATAAAGTATATACACAGATGTATGTATTTAAAACAGTTAAAACACCACTCCTTAAATGGCAGCTGGCAATGGCCTAGAGGTTAACAGATCGGACAGGCGTTATGTCAGTCGGGGTTTGTTTCTGGTCGGAGATAGTTGTTGTGTCTAGCCACACTGATGAGACGTGAAACGTCGAAACACAGTGTCTGTAGATGACTTATTTTTATATATATATATATATATATATATATATAAATGAGTGTAGTATCATTAGTAAAAGGCATGTCATTAGTTTTATTAAAATAGAGCAATAAAAAAGTTAGGGTAATCTCTTAAATTGTGGGAGGAACAAATAGAGTAATGGTTAGAGGCATAGACAATGAAATCATCAAGCCAAGTTTAAATTTCATTAGAGATTGTTTGCATTCATTTCACACTAATCCCATTGAAAAAGGCATGAAACCACTTCTCCCCTCCCCCCAGTTATTAGGGGGGGAGGGGTAACTACTTGTAGGAGAAATACAACTATGAATTTATTTTAAATCCTGCCAACCCATTATAGGCCACTATGGCAGGATATGGCCCATCACTCCTCATGTATTACAGACTTCGAGTAAAGCCCAAGTCCTATAGTGGATTGAGATGGGGTGGGGGAGAAAAAAAAGGCTGATTTGATTGTGAGTGATGCAAAAATAATCTATAAAGAATGATACATACCTTGTACATATCCCAGCATGCAACAGTTACCTTAGACATATCCCAGCATGCAACAGTTACCTTAGACATATCCCAGCATGCAACAGTTACCTAAATTTTCTATAAAAATCAACAACAAAAAAAATCTAACCCTAACATTTCTCTGTCTTCAAGGTGTAAAAGTAAAGTTGGCCTATTGTCAGGATCAGCTGGACAGCGAGGGAGTCTATCCCCTTTTCGCTAGTGCTAGACCAGTGCTTTTTTTTTGCTGAGGTTGAGTGTCACACCTACTGTCAGCTCCCGACTTTACCGCACAGATTAGATTATCCAATCAGTCCAACTGATGCACAGACTTGGCGGAGACAGGTATTGAACCCAGAACCTTGCGATTCCTAGGTGGGTGCTCTACGGACTTAGCTAAACTCAGCCCTTAATCACAAGACATAAAACATAGAAATATAAAATTTTCCTAAAAATCATGCCATGCACCAGGTATGCAGCTGCACAGGTCGAATTACAACAGCATCCCATAGAGAAAGGTAGCAAAAGGCAGTGTTCATGTGTTTTAAACAAGATAGAGACATCTCCACAATGAATGGTAAGCCTCTCTCAAATTAGTAGAGCAGTTCACATACCTAGGTAGTAATATCTCATCGACAGAAAGCGATGTCAATATATGCATAGGAAAGGCATGGATGCTATAAATAGGTTATTCACTATATTGAAATTTGATCTTTGATAAGATACAGTGAGAATTCTTCCAAGCTATTGTTATGTCAGTGCTACTGTATGGCTGTACCACTTGGACTAACAAAATGCAGACCATATGACCTTTAGGCACCCCTTTTTGATCTCAATTCAGAAGGACATGTTTTTCATTTACACCGTCAATATCCGGTTGTTTGTTAAGGGTAGGGGTTAGTTTTATAATTTAAAACAAAAATTAAAAATCGTCTGTTAACAAACAACCGGATATTGACGATGTAAATAAAAAACATGTCCTTCTGAATCGAGATCAAAAAGGGGTGCCTAAAGGTCATATGGTCCCAAAATGCTTAGAGAAAAAGGTAGATGGGAACTACACAAGGATGCTGCATGCTGACTTCAACAAAAACACACCACAAAAACCAGCTGTTCTTCCTATCACACAAACTATCCAAGAAAGACAAACAAGACATGCTGGACTTTACTGGAGAAGTAAGGACTAACTCATAAATGACATTCTCCTGTGGACACCTACACATGGACACACCAGTGTAGGCTGACCGGCAAAAACCTACATCAATCAGCTCAATGCAGATATGTGCAAAAGACCTGCCAGGACCAATGACTAATAGGGATGGACAGTGAGAGAGTCATGGGAATCCATGCTATCAGCACAACCTGAATATATTATTAGAGAAGAATAATCTCTAAACTTTCAATGTTCAAGGTGCACCTTCTTTTTGTTCATAACTTTATATATATAAAGTTTTTTGTAGATACAGAATTTTATTAAAGAGCAAAAAAAGCGTATACATTGTAAAATATTGAATATCTAAAAAATAAAAGCTAGGGAACCCTTATGTCTTAATTTTATTTTATTTTTCCTTTTTTTCGATCAATCTCTTCAGAGAAATTCACTTGATAAATGTTGAAAGACGTACAAATTGAATAATAACCAAACAAATCAAGGGAGGATGAGAGGAATAAAAATAAAAAAAATAAAAGAAACTCACATTTGTCAAGTGAATTTCTCTGAAGAGATTGACCGAAAAAAAGGAAAAATAAAATAAAATCAAGAAATAAGGGTTCCCTAGCTTTTCTTTTTTAGAAATTCAATATTTTACTATGTATACGCTTTTTCGCTCTTTAATATATATATATATATATATATATATATATGTGTGTTGTTATGGGTCCAACGGGAGAAAATTGAATATTTTATAAAAAAAGAGGGTTCACAAAATGGGTTAAGTTTGTTTTTTTTTTTAAATTAGCAACATGTATTTCAGATGCTGGTATTTTCTTCAGGCTTCGATTAACCATATATATGATATATTTATATACGGACACAGAATGAGGTTAATCAAAGCCTGAAGAAGATACCAGAAGATCTGAAACACGTTTTGCTAATGTAAAATAAATAAAAAATCTTTTAAGAAACATAATTCATTTTGTGAACCTCCTTTTTTTTATAAAATTATATATATATATATAAAGGTGTTCAATTGACTGGTATGTAGGTGATAATTCTATTTGGGATCCTAAATATCTCCTGTACATTCTCAATGCATGCACATGTTGATGCACACTTATATATTTATACAAGGATTCTTACAAATCCCTAAGAGAGCTCAATGCACAATAATTAATAAATTAATTATATAGAGCAATATTTACACTTTCAATAAGAAAGAAAAACGTAAACCATAATTTGGCTATTATAAATTTATTTTGACCAGAACTCAATAAATGACCCTAGTTTCATCAGACAGTCAACTACAGAACCTTTCTTATTAAAAGTGTGTGTGTGTTTATATATAGATATATATATATATATTTATTTACCACCCCCTCCACACGAGTATAATGTGACACAAGGTCAATTTCTTAAGAGAATAATCAAAGTAGGAGCCTTATACAATCGCAAAAACTATCGGGGTCACTAGGAAGTGAAGATACTATGATCACAAGCAAAAAAAAAAAAAAAAAAAAAAAAAAAATTAGCAAATGGATGCATCCTTTTATTGCCTCTAATCAACCCGTGTACAAGATATGTGTGGGACATAATATATATATATTCTTATTTTATATCTCCATGGGGAATGACACATAAAGAGATAGATGATTTTTATGACAATTATACAAGACATAATTTTTGATGGTGATGGCGGCTATCTTCAGGTAGTCAATACCACCGGTTGCTCACCTTTCGCGTACTTGCTTCAAAGTAGTCAAATCCACCAGTGCTGTTAGTTTGGTTGTTATCACCTGCCATGCTTGAGGGTGGGGCAATGATGCTCGATTCAGATGCACGCCTAGACACTGGGTCCTCTGCAGATTCAACCTCCTCTTGATTGGTATTTAACATCTGGCTCTGGTTAGCCATCTGGGATGGATCTTGTGGCTGCCAAGACTGTGCCATTGGAGGGGGAGGAGGCATCTGTTGCTGCTGCTGCTGTTGTTGTTGCACTGGGACTCCACCAGTTGCATCTTTTTGGCTGGGATCTGAAAAGTCAATAGGAATGACATGGGAATAAATTAACATCTCAATTGGTCATTTAATGCAAAGCATCGTTCAATGTTCACAAATATGTACATTCAATGTTAGGTTTCTCTTGATTAAAATGGTATCATTATTATTATTTACTAGCAACAAACAAACAAAAGAAAAAAAGAAGAAGAAAAAACACACCCTCCGGGCAGTGTAAAAATTACTTTTTGAGAGATATTGCCTGAGGGGATAGGAGTTAAAAATTCAATGCCACAGAGTTTGTACCATAACTATGTAAACTCACCAAATTTATTAAAGGATTGAGAAATGAAACAATTTGAAATGGAAACTTAGTTCTGATAACTTTAAATAAATATAAGAATTTTGAGTGTATTTATTCTATGTTATGATGATTTGGGGTAATGTGATGTAAGCAGTGATGTACTTTCTGTTAGAGACAAATTGAGACCAAATTTCCATTATTTATAGAGAGAGAGAGAGAGAGAGAGAGAAAATAAATATTTTGGTTTATATTTTTATATTTATTTACGTGGGAACAAGTTTGCTACCATTGGTTTCTTGCTGTGTGTGCAATCATCGGGCAATGAAATATGTTTTTGAAATGATATATAAATATGGTCAAATGTGTCTGTTTGATAACTGTATTTGCATGTCACTTGTTTGTTTACGTGTGCTATGTATAATGTCAGATGCACCTGTACGTATGTGTATGTGTATATATGTGTATGTATATAGATATATATATATAAAAATATGTTGAAAGATAAATGTAAAGAAAATGTATGGATAAAGATTATTTTATTTTGAATTTAAAATTAAATAAAAATTATTTTATTGTATATTTAAAATAATACTAAATAAAATACAATGTATACAAGGACAAACTTTCGGCCAAAACACGTGTCAGCATTTCAATAAATGATTTTTATCCATACATTTTCTTTCAACATAATTGTCGGATTCACTTCCATTTTTCTCACTTATATTATATATATATATATATATATATATATATATATATATATTAGTTTAATAGTTTAATCCTGGAGATTAATAATGATTTTATTACATTTACATAAAAAAGTATGATTCCCCTTATGAAAATAATTATATCAATTTATTGTACCATATATAAGTTAGGGTAGCGTGGACCTGGAGTCAACGGCAGTTGGTTACTGACAGTTTCTTAACAATTTGATTTTCAAAAATCATATATATATATATATATATATATATATATATATATATATATATAAAATTATTTTCATAAGGTGAATTATACTTCATTATATGTAAATATAATAAAAAAGTGAAACTTTAATGCCCTTTCAACCGATCCTTTTTTTCAAAGGAAAGTTTTGGTAACAATTAAAAGTCATACACAAAATATAATTTAATTAAAAGGAGTGACAAATGGGGAGACATTCTTTTTCTATATGATGAAAAACACGTTTTTGTGTTTAGAATTTAAGGGATCATTCATTACTGAACAATATATATGATATATCCATTCAAATATTAATAAATGGTGTAGACAGTGCCAAAAGCTATCTCTCCTATCCAATTTAAGTTCTCTAAAAGATCAGCATGATATACAACAAAAATTGCAATATTCTGACGGAGATATTAAGAAAAAAAACTCCTTTTTTTTTTTTTCAAAATTAAAATAAATATTTTGTTCTCTCTCTGTCTGGAAAAAAATTAACATACCCTGAGAAACATATGTGGCAGAATCTGTTTGGGACTGATAGGCATATGAGGGGTCAGGAACTGCTTCCATTTGAGGTTGTTGTTGCTGCTGCTGTTGTTGTTGTTGTTGGGTGTTGTAAGCATATTCTGAAAATAATTTAAAAAATAATAAAAACTTAAAAATAGAAGTCTTCTAAATCTGCTAAACACCTTCTACCTGATGGTTTTGTTTAATGGCATATCAACTTTTGTGAGTTATTTCATGCCAAAGCCATCCTTCTAGAAGAACAGCTATTTAACCCATAGCTGGGGATGATAAGGAGGTTCATACCTTCCAGACAGTTCATGTCTGAAGCCACCCTGGCACAATACCATGTTCAATACAACTGCATATTTTAACACGAAAATATCATAAAATGTGTTCTTAATAACAATTAAGTTCATTTCAAATAATGCACAAGCACAATTAAGAACACATTTTATGATATTTTCATGTTAAAACATGCAGTTGTATTGATTCAAACAAATTTGTATTTTCAGTGTAGATTTACAGTGAAATGAAAATGGCCGACCAAAACAGACGGCTTCCTCGAAGTGAAACAAACTAAGGGAGTTTACTCTCATTTATGTAGCTAATGTTCAGATTACCTTATATTGTTGTTCTTCTGTTCTATTCTATTATGTAGATATGACATTATAAAAACATCAAAGGCAAGAGAAGCAGAGAAAAACAGCTGGGTAACCTATGTAATATGTTTAAACAACAAATAGATGGATGAAAAAGTGTCAGAAAGGTTGGGGGAGGGGGCTAAAGAGCAACTCTTGCTGAAAATAAGAAGTGATATAATAAGGGGTACGGGCCGGGTTAGCTCAGTCGATAGAGTGTTCGGCTAGAAACCACAAGGTTCCTAGTTCGATATTGAAAAGGGGATAGACTCCCTCGCTGACTGGCTGATACCGACTTTAGGCCGCCCCGACGACTAATCTAAAATACGTCCTATGAACCAACCCAACTTAATTTACAGTAATTGTCCTAATGCTTTAAAACAGGAAGAAAAATAATTGAGACTAGCAGGACCTGAGGATATAACCACAGTATGATAATCTAATTATTACAATGTTTTATATGTTTACTTAAGAGTAAATACTTCAATATGTAAAAAGTATAATAATCTTGATTTAACTCTCTCGCTCTTTTTTTTCCTTTTTTTTTTTTTCATTATATTCGATTGAAACTGATTAGCGTTATCATTTCTACATGCTCACCCCCTCTCTGTGTCTTTCCTCTACTCTCTTTCTTTCTTATATTTTTTCTGTGTAGCATGTGCTTTTTCTTCTTTCTTTCTATCTAATAAAAATGGAATAGTCCATTATTTAGCGGAGGTGATGACACTCATATGAAATAGAAATTCGACAAATAAGACTGGATAATCAGGATTTACATTTTTGCATTTCATCTTGGACAATTTGGACAGTCTCATTTTCAACCAGAGGGTGTTGCAAGATGAAAACGGTCGGAAGATTAAGGAAAAAGTGTATTGGTTATTTCCTCTAACTCCAACCAAAAAACGGGGAACCACTCTGAATTAATTTTATCTATTTTTTTTATTTATTGATCTACTAGGAAAAAAGAAGTTAGGGTTAGTTTAATGGGAAAATAATGGGTAGATTAATTAGCAGATAAAATTCATTCAGAGTGGTTCCCCTGTATTTAGGTTGGAGTTATAGAAAATAACCAATGCTATAAACAGCAAGAAAAATAATTGAGATTAATGAGGCTGACTGAAAAGCTTACCCATATTTTCACCATACACTTGTTGTTGTTGCTGCTGCTGCTGCTGTCCTAAATTGTCATAGAAAGCTGGTTGTTGTTGTTGTTGTTGCTGCTGCTGCTGTTGCTGATATTGTTGGTAAGACTCTTGAGTATAATTTACTATCAGCTGTGAGTTTTGTACATAAGGACCTCCAACTGGCATCTGTTGGGGATACCTTGGTAACAAAGAATCCTGGGTATGATTCAAATAGGCAGCTATCTCTCCACTTTCACTGCTGTTAGCTGTCACATGAGGTCCTAAGGGAGTGACACTACCAGAAAGAGGCTGGATTGAACCATCCTATTTAAAAAATTATAGAAAAATTTCACATAAGCAAAAAAGTAGAATTAAATGCCGTGATCTAATATATAAATAAAGGCTAATGTCATTGGAAATACTTTAGAAAAAAGTTTAAAATGAAATGTTATGTTTGTAAACAAAGGTCATATATATATATATATATATATATATATATATATATATATTACAGAAATTATAAAGGTGGAACTACTAATGTCATTTGAAATACCAAAGAAAAAAAGTTTTAAATGAAATATTATATATCTATCTATACCTATATAAAGGGCTGTTGGTATGTATGTATGTACGGATGAAACTATGAAAATAAAACAATTTACAACAAAGTAAATATACAAGAACAAGTGATGTGGGAAAGCCCCTCCTTCAATGTAAAAAGGGAGACAATTCTATGTTGTCACCCTACATAGGCATTGTAATTTTGATCTGTGGTGAAGGGTCAGAAAAGATAGTTTTGTTTATGTATATGACTAGAAAAGGCGTTTGGTGTATAGGTTATCATCGCAGGAAATGGACACTGCGAGACAAGTTCAAATCTTTGATGTGGCTGTTTGCATTTCCCATAAACAAAACAGTAAATAACAAACAAAAAAGAGATGAGAAGGTGATTGACATTTTTTAACCCTGTGTTGACCTACTCTTCTGGTTCACCAGTGTGAATATGGGAAGTTAGTTTAGAAAGATAAGACCAAAGTTATGTATCAGCCCCCTCCAACATCACATGACACTGGAAAAGACATAATGATAGAAGGTCAGATTCTACTTCAGGTAAATACCTTCAGGTACCTGAGCTCCTCAGTTGCCATCAACAATAGACTCAATGCAGAGCTTGATCTCAGATTTTTCAAATGCTGCTAAAGCATTTGGTTGGTTGAAGAGGTGAGTCTGGTTCAACAGAGACACCTCCTTGAAAACTAAATGTGCAGTATACCGTGCCATAGTTCTCTAAACCCTCTTGTACGGTGCAGAAGCCTGGACAATATACAATGCAGATGTCTACTACATGCGTCACTTTCGCAGTATATTAAATGTCAGGTGGTGGCAACATGTTTCAAACAGGACCATCCTGAAGAGAACTGGACTCCCTGGCATGCATGAAATACTTGTCCAACGCAATTCGAGATGGGCTGGCCACTTAAACAGACTTGGGGATAACAAACTACTAAAGCTGAATTTCTTTATTAGCTAGATCTCCTGGTATTTTGGTTTGGTTTACGGCCTATTAACCTCAGCGGGTCATTTAATGCCGATAAAGTTTTGAAATAAAATCATTCTTAATGGAAACTATTTAATTATAAATACATTTTTCTATTTAACCCCTAGATGAGACCCCCAACAGGTACTACCACTCCAGGTCAGAGTGGACCAGGGAACAATGGTGATGAAAGGGTGCTCTAAATTCCCCAAACCTGAAACCTCACCATCAGATAGAGTTTAACATCATTCCCAAGACATGAAGACACCGCCTTCTAGCACCCATATGAAAAAAAGGGTCACCAACAGGTGGCACCATTGGGGGAGTCCTACCCCTCTGCAGAGGTGTAGTCGGTGGATTCTAACACCCCAGCCGACAGGGCGGCATTGTTTTGAATCTACACTATAATACATAACTAATAGGTTACCTATCAATTATGTAACAATGGATGATTAGGTTTTTTAAAAACTAGTCAGCAAAGTTTTAAAATTGAAAACCCTTAAATGTCTTACCTCAAAACTCTGGCACACATTACTCAGCTGTTGTAACCATATAGGATCAGTCATATCTTCCATCTGTAAACGCTGAGGGTCGTAGCATTTCAGGCGGTTAGAGATCTAAACAACAAAAAAATTTAAAAAATAAAAAAAATTGAATAAAATATATATATATACCAGACATTTTTAAAAAATTCACCATCTGCTTAGCTAAGAGTTGGTGAATGGTCACAAATATTAATCAAAATTTTAATCCAGATATATATATAAGTTGAAAATGGAAATGAATCCGACGATATGTTGAAAGGAAAAATAAATAAATTAAAGAAAATGTTGAATGGATAAAATAGATTTTACTAACACGTGATGAAGGCCGTTATTCTTTGTTTGCTTAAAGATTTTATAATTTTCTATTATTATTATTTTATATTTAAAATAATAATAAATAGAATATATGTTCTACATAAACAAACTCCTGGCTGAAACACATGTTGGTAACTCAAGTTAAATCAATTTTATCCATTCAACATTTTCTTATTTATTCATCCTTTCAACATATCGGATTCATTTCCATTTTCAACTTATATATATTATATATATATATATATATATATACACACACACACACACAAAATATATTTCAAAATAATCATCAGATGAGTTAGTATTGAACATGTCTGAATTTTTCAACACCAAAAGCATGAACATATATTGTAATGTTGCTCTGCCTTTTCATACATTGAGCACTGAACAGATTTTATGAATTAAAAACACTTTTAGTATTAAATTTTAATCAAAGTGTGTGTGTGTGTGTGTGTGTGTGTGTATATAAAATGAAGAATAAGCCATTTTTAACAATATCATTTTTAATAAACATGTAATAAAAGCGAAGACAGCAATCTTACAGAAAATGAATAATAAATATATATATATATACTTACATCAGCAAGCACCTTAACAACAGTATATTGATAGTAGACTGGGTTTTGTATCACAGTAGAGGCTATCACTTCACAATAGTGCAATGCCTGAAAAGAAAAATTACACATATAGAAATGACCTGAAAATTTGTTTTTATCACAACACAAAATCCTCTTCATTCAAATGGATCTGTTAATTTCATAAGAAATGAACATTACTGTCCAACTTTTAGGATCAAGTCTTTCACAGAGAATTAAAAAAAAATGTTGGTTTTCTAAAACAAAAATTGGCAAAGTTTTACTTTTTAAAGAAAGTGATAAGTGTTGAAATTTTACTTGCCACCACTCATATTTTGTTTCATTCCCATCAAAATACAATTTGGTTGGTTGGTTAGGTTTGGTTTGGTTTGTTTGTTTTAAGGCACGTCAACCATTTCCGGGTCATTTAATGCTAAAACTATCATAGATTTGGTTGGCTCAATGTCATCGATACCTTTCAGTGGCTGTTTTGTTAACTCATCAATAGACGCCAGACTTAGAGATGAGGAGCAGTAGTTTCCTGACTGAACTGTTTGATCCTGGCTGTTGGCCCGCTTTTGGGCTCATCTGCCCAGCATCTTGTGAGATGCCCCTGTTGGGTTCGTTCACCGTGTCTCACATCCACCACGCTGCTACCCATGGTTTCAGGTATAACACAATCATATGGCATGTAGGTTACTTTGCCTTGGACAGTTGTCCAAGAGAAAAAAAGATTTTTTTTAAATACAAACTCATAAGCGATATTTTCTTGTGGAAACCAACACATGGACATGCTAATGTGGGCCGCCTAGCAAGGACCTACATTGACCAACTCTACGTGGATACTGGATGCTGCGCAGAGGACCTCCCTGGGGCAATGAATGATAGAGAAGGTTGGCAAGAGATTGTCATGGATATCCGTGCTAATTGTGTGACATGATCATGATGAATGCTGAAACAAGTCTTTTTGATAAAAGTTTCTATGTTTCAAGTTCTCGTGTCTTAAAGTTGATATGAAGAATTTTGATTAACTTCATTTGGTTTGGTTTGTTTGTATTACAGCACATCAACCTTTTTCGGGTTATTTAATTCCGAAACAAGTCTTTTTGATTAAAGTTTCTATGTTTCAAGTTCTTAATGTCTTAAAATTGATATGAAGAATTTTTATTACCTTCATTTGGTCTGGTTAATGGTATAATAATCCTGTGGATCATTTAATGCCCAAAACTGTCAGAGTGTGAGACAAAATTTAGCACTCAAGCTCGCTTTACTGGTGTAAATTTTGTAGTGTATTTCATGGATGTATCTCATATACGATTCAAAATTTTAGACACATTTCTAATTCTTTCAAGAATAAAATGTCATCTATGTCAGTATTCTCAAACAGATCCCTTATATTATTTGTATTGAAATATTTTTCAAAACCAGGATGGTGTGTGACTTCTGGGACAAATATATATATATATATATATATATATGAGGAAGTCAGTTGAAAAATTTTTTTTGAGTTTCTGATTGAAATAAATTATAACAGGATGACAGTTTGTTAAGTTTTCCTTTCTTTGAAAGTTAAATATTGCTCTGTATACAATCTAATTTATTGATTATTATAGATTTATAAAAATCCTTATATATGTTTGCACCTACAAGAGCATACAGTATGGTTATACAGTGAGATTTTGAAGATCCCAAGTAGAATCATCCCTTACAATCAGTCATTTGGATTATATATATATATTACACAATGATGCTGATAGCTTTTTAATTTAGTGCTTCTTGGGACGCATGTATTTGGATTTGAATGAGTCCCCGGGATATCTGATGGGTCCCAACCAAAGTTTCTTAATAAATTGTAGAGTTTTTATTTTTTTTATTATGAACAACTAAAGCTGTCTAACCCCACCTTGTACCCTATAATGTGTAATTCACTTCCAAGAAAATATTGAAATGTATTTACAGTAAACTGGAAATGGTGGGGAAAGGGAAAAAAAAACACTGAGATGCATGGATACAATTTTACTGCAACCTTTTAGATTTTTATGCGTCAGTGACACAGGACGCATACCTATCAGCATCTCTACCATATATATATATATATATATATATATATAGTGGAGGCGCAAAATCTACTGGTTACCATTATAGAAAATGGACACAGCAAGACGAGTTCAAATCCTGGATGAGGTTGTTTGCATTTCATATAGGTCTAATACTCTTGGGACAGGTATGAATCCAATTATTCTCTCTCCAGCTATGGGCAAATAGAGCAAACTGGGGTCTTTTACTGTGGCTAGGTAACTAGTCTAGGAGAAGAAAATCAGGTTAATTTTTTTTATTGCACAGCCAGGTTTGGTTGTTTATGGTTTTAAGCTTTTGCTTATTCTTATGAACATCATCAAACTATGCTGATAACACAGATTCCCTTGACTTTCACTTGCCATCCATTCCTATTGCCCATCTCTCTTGGCAAGTCCTCTACATGGCATTCAGTGTTCGCACAGAGCTAATGAACGCAAGTCTTTGCTGCTCAGCCAATACTGGTGTGTCCATGTGTAGGAGTGTGCTTCATAGTTGAATATTGCTAATGAGTTCATTCTTACTTCTCCAGTAATGCCCATCATGTCTATGCTTGGTTGGTTTGTGAGATGGGAGGTAAGTAACCATACAGCTGCTGTTTTGTAGGGTGCTGTTTCCGGGATTTGTTTAAAACAGCATATAGTCACCATCTAGCTTTTTCTCCAGACATTTTGTTAAGTCGAAGTGGTGCAACCATATATTAGTACAGACCCAGCTATCAGCTTAGAAGAATTTCCAGCACCATTTCTATTCGTAATCTAGCTATACTATGAACATCAATAGATCTAATCTAGTGTCTATTCTTGGTTTGATTTGTTTTACGGCATATCAACCTCAGTGGGTCATTTAATGCCAATAAAGTTTTGAAATGTATTCATTCTTAATAGATACTCAATTTTTTTTATAAACACATTTTTCTATTTAACCTGTAGATGGGGCTCTAACAGGTCTAGTGTCTATTCTACTAAGAAGATTTTAATATATCTTTAGTTACTTACCTCATGAATCAGTCCATAATCTGCAAGGCGAGAGGCATACAAGAGTTTGTAAGGCTGAAAAAGAAAGATTTAAAAAATGAGCACATCAAATTAAACAAAATCTATTTTAAAATATTCAATTATTTGGATTATTTAGATTTTTCAGACTGTTGTCCTCGTCTTTACTGATACATACACAACATTTCGGCCGATGTGCCCTACAGCCTTCTTCTGGTGTTTTTTTGTCAAACTGGGGAGCCTTCAGGCTTTTATGGAACTTTTAACCAAACCCATTACGTTTTTACCATGGGGGTAGACTCCTCTCAATCTGCTATGAAAAGGTACAAGTGTTAAGCTATATTTAGTATTCTATGTTATTATCACCCATGGTCAGAATTGAACCTGTAATCTAGAGACGATTGTTACTTAGAATTGTATTAACTCAATGCCATGTGTCTTATTTAACAATAAAAATGAGGACAAGCCACTAAAATCCAAATAATCAAGCCTCATATCAAAAATTTCAGACAAATTTGAATTATCTATTGCAAACAGTTTACAAGTATTGGATATAGGTAATCTGAACATTAGCTACATAAATGAGAGTAACCTCCCCTTGTTTCTTTCACTTTGAGGAAACTGTGTTAGGTTTCATAAAAACACGGATTTTTTGACAAATTGGGTATACCTATACTTTTCTAATATATAGGTATTCTCATAGAAATATTAACATCTTTTTAAATCGATTTAAAAATGTTAAGACACTTATAGGAATACCATTAATATATTTTGAAACAGTCTCCACATGTTCACCATCCCTGTCAACATATGCTTAGAATCTTCCACAGGTGATTTAAAAAAAGATGTTAATATTTCTATGAGACTACCTGTATATTAGAAAAGTATAGGTATACCAGATCCGTATTTTTACAAAACAAAACACATGGCTTCCTCAAAGGAAAAGAAACAAGGGGAGGTTAATCTCATTTATGTAGCTAATGTTCAGATTACCTGGATATGCAAATATTGCAAAATCACTTTCATGTCTTTGCAGAAAAGCACAAAAAAAAATCTTATTCACGTGGCTGCTACTTTTAATAGAACAATCAGTCACTTTGACAGAATAGTAAAGATAATTCCTTGAAAGATTAAAGAGACACCAGCGATTGAAACCTGATCACTAGTGAATGAGAATGGCAACCTCCATACAATATAAATAGAGGTACCGTGCAGTTAAAGGAGGGTGGAACTTCAAGCATAGTTTGACTGGGGCACTCTAGGGTTAACCTCGACTTCATCGATTGTTCAAAACAGACTCTTGTGTTATGGTTGGTAATAATATTTTTCTGAGGTTTTATTTTCTATTAATGTATAATTTGGTTGAATAAAACATATGCTTATTTTTTTATGTTGTTGTTATTTTTTCTTATTTATCCATCCGAGTGTTATAAAAGATAGCAAAAGAGATTAATTAAAATAAAGTAGCATTTGTCTATTTCCTCTGCCATTTTAGAGGAAGTTATATATATATATATATGTATCTATGTAGCACAAAAGAGACAAATTGGTGAGAAGAAAAGAGGCTTACTAATTAAATATGTAAATAAATAAGTGAAAACATAAAAAGCAGCAGAAAACCCAAGCGCCGGTGTTGAATTATTTTTAGTGTATTATCTTTTAATTTTCATATTCAAATTGCTATTCCAAACCGCCTTCTAATACCTTATTGGTTTGGTTTGTTTTACGGCATATCAACCTCAGTGGGTCATTTAATGCCGATAAAGTTTTGAAATAAATCAATTTTTAATGGATAATACAATTTTATTTTTTTTATAAATACATTTTTCTATTTAACCCATAGATGGGACCCTAACAGATACTACCACTCCGGGACCGAGTGGACCAGGGAGCAATGGTGATAAAAGGGAGCTCCACATTCCCCAAACCTCCAAAACTGGAACCTCACCATCAGATAGAGTTTAACGTCATTCCCAGGACATGTAGACCCTCAGCCACCGCCTTCTAGGACCCATATGATAAAAAGGGGTGGATGTTTGCTATACAAGCAATTTGAAGAATACACTTGGGACAATCATATAGTTGCTAGGGCTTGACATAACCAGCTGAATGATTCGATAGAGCCTTTCCGATTGCCCAAGTAAGTGGAATGTTGCATGTCAGGTGACCACTTAGTACCTGGGTCACAGACTGCTACCACAATCTTCTGGGCTCTCTAGCGTGGATAGTGAAACTAGTCTAATAGAAGGAAAACTGTAATTCAAACTAGCAACTAAGGGTTTTGCAAATTGGTAGTGGATTAATCAAGAAAAGGGGAGGGGAGAAAAATGGCAGATTGCCGAATTCATCTCACCGAAAGACGTCCCTGGTTGAAGAAAATAAAAGTAAAAAATAAATAATAAATAAATTAAGATAAGGATGATGCTTTTATCAAGATCAATAAAAATTAGAAAATTGTATAAATTTTCTATTTTCTATTCAGAACAAATAAAAATTATTACAGATTAAATCTGTAATAAACAAAAATGAGAAACATTTTGTAAGGATTTTTTATTTTTATTTAAATAGGATTACAAATCTTATATTAAAACAATTACACTAAAAATTAATCTTTTTTTATTAATCAACTAGCAGGGCTACCAGGCATTGCACGGGATTTAAAAAGTTAAAAATAAATCTCTTATCTACATTTATATACAGATTAATAAAAAAATTATTTTTCTATGTTTTATTATCTTTTATTTTTTATCTATTTTTGCTTTTAGGGAGAAGAGTGGGAGACAGGGAGGGAGGGAGAAGAGAGGGAGAGAGAAGAGAGGGGGGGAGAAGAGAAGAAAAAAGGAAAGAATTCCCCACCCCTCCTGTAAAAAAAAAAAAAAAAGACTACTCTCATAAAGACAAGTCATGGTAATCTGAACATTAGCTACATAAATGAGAGTAACTTCCCATTGTTTATTTCACTTTGAGGAAGCCACATGTTTTGGTCGGTCATTTTTATTTCACCATAAATCTACACTGAAAATACGAATTTGTTTGAATCAATACAACTGCATGTTTTAAATACGAAATTTTAATAAAATGTGTTTTTAATAACAATTAAGTTGATTTCAAATAATGCGCAAGCACAATTAAGAACACAAAGTGAAATAAACAAGGGGAGATTACTCTCATTTATGTAGCTAATGTTCAGATTACTTAAGTCATATATTAGAGAAACAATAGATTAAAAGTTACCTTAACAATTTAACAAACTGAGGACAATTACTTTTCAATTACTTCCCCTTGATTTAATCTTTTCTTTTTTTTTCCCTAGACTCAGACGAGGAAGCAATGACTTATGCGGTTCTCGTGTCACAAGAGTTATTTCCCTTGGAACCATTCATTAAAAAAAATCTATTGAACAAAAGTTCTCTTTAAAACTCTTAACATCCTATTGAGAATTTTCCAAGTTCAGAGCCCCATTCCTATAAGGATTTATCAATAAATGGCTAAAAATGGCCTTTTCATTTAAAGTTACCTGTTATTTCCCATAAATCAAAGACTTCTAAATATGTTTAATATTATATTTAAACAAAGGCTATCATTTTGGGGTAGATTAGAAAAATGAATGTGACTTCCGGCCAGGTGGAATGAGGCAGTATAAGACATTAAGAGTTAAGCAGGTGATAGAAGTTAAATTTACATTTTATTCGATAAAACAATGAAAAAAAAAGAAATACTCACTTGAAAAGAAGGCATTAAGTACATAGAGTTTCCAAGCAACTGGGCATATTCAAATATCTCTGTACACTGTATTGCTTCGTTGGTGGCAAACTCATTCAATGATAAACTGTTTAAGAAAAAAAAAAAAGAAGAGAATGGATTAAATACTGAATAAACAGGATATATATTTACAATTAGAGGTGCTCAGGGTATAATGGTTATCATCATATGAAATGGACTCAGTGACCCGAGTTTAAATCCTGGAGGAAGCTGTTTGTATTTCACATAGTGCTAATATCCCTGGGAAAGGTATGAATCCAATTATTCTCTCTCCAGCTATGGGTAAATAGTAGGACAGACTGGGCTCTTTAACCTTGGTATAGCATTCTGAATTCAAATCAGTAAAACTCCACTTAAGAAATTGACTATGTATTTCATCCTACTTGTGCAAAAGGATTAAGATATATATATATCATCCAACAGGCACTGTGTTTTGATATTTCACGTCTCATCAGTGTGGTTAGACACAACAACTAACTCCGACCAGGAGCGAAATCCGACTGACTTTATGTCTGCCCAGTCCGTTAACCTCTAGGTCATCGCCAGCTACGAGCGGTGCTTTAACTGTTTTAAATACATACATCAGTGTATATACTTTACGATCACCAGAGAGATCAAATCTGTAAACAGATGATCATTGCGTTATGCTGGCAGTGAAAGTTTATTAAAGTCATTCCTAAAGAGCTCTACCAGGTTACGGGAGCATATAATATATATATAGATAGATAGATAGATTTACAATTCAACACTTGCTTATATTTCAATCTCTGCTTTTTAAAATATATAAAAAAATCAGTTCTTTATTTGAATTTCTGAAATGTGGAATTATTATCATTATTACCCAACAATGTACAATATGTAAAATTAATTGTAAAGCTTGCAGAGTGGCCTATTGTCAGTATCAGCCGGATAGCAAGGGAGTCTATCCCCTTTTCACTAGCACTAGACCAGGGAAACTGTTTTTCTGTGAGTTGGAGTGCCATTTTACTGCACAGATCAGATTATCCAACCAGTGCTATTCATGTGTTAAGTTGACAGAATTAAAAAGGGCTAAAAAAAATAATAATTTGTTAATGAAGAATAATTTAAAAACTTCCTTACCTGTGGGATGATCCAATCAATACAATTTTTGAAGTTTTCTTATTGTATGTACCAAAATTGACTTGTGCCATCAGATAACAAAAATGACTGGCATGGAGACAACCTTTGGCGGCTGGAAGGGAGACAAAATTGGAAAATGATTGAGACAACAAAAATAAAATAATACAAGTGAAAACTAACTGGATACAGAAAAGTCTTTCTAATCTATTTTATTACATTAAAACTTAAATATTTATCCCCGGGGGTGCATATTCTTGCTATTATATAAAATATCTTTAGAAGAAAATGGTAAATTTTTTCCCCTTGACTTTTAAAAAACATTAACTAAACTAGCAAATATATGCACCCTCCGGGTGCAAGTATTTAAGTTTTAATATAATAAAATATCATGTTAAATTAGAAAGGCTAATGAAACTGAATAAGAATTCAGATAAAAATATTTGGAACAGAGGGGGTATGATTGAAAAATAGAACAACTTTGAAACTAACTCTTCCATCATTTTCCCTTACTCCCGTCTTTCATTAGTAAATTTTCCTAATTTAACTATTTAGTTAAAATAGGAAGTAAAGAATAATATTACAGTTATTTCTTCTTGTTAATGGATTTCTTTTAAGATTTATCCCCGAGATTTTTGCTCATATTCATTAATATAAAACCAAACAATTAGAAATCAATAATACTAAGCATATATTTATTAAAATCCAATTTTTAAGATCAATATGCAAATTAACCTTCCAATTCACACTGTAAACCGCTATTTCTTGTATATATAAATACAATTGCATGTTATTAGTATGTAGATATGGTCAACAGTCTTAATGATGTAAAACAATTTTATTAATAATTGAGGTTTAAATAAAAAATAAAATCATGGAGAATGTGATGTAAATAACAAAGGAAATTGTGACTTGAATAGTAATATAGTTTCGGTTACAGACATACAAACCCACAATCTCCATTATAATAAGATTTGAATATGAATGATTACAAAAATTGTTAAAAGTAGACAAGAGAATTGATAAAGTGAATATATACCTAAAGTGTCTCCTAGAGATGTAATACTCTTCTTGTCCAATTCTGGTCTACTGGAATGGTTTGATAACATCATGGCTAAATGGGGTCGCCAGTCTCCCCAGTTATCATCACACAGACTCTGAAAATAAAAATTTTTAAAAAAATGAACAAAAATAAAATCAAGTTAAATAAAAAGAAGATCTTTGGTGGTAGAGACATTTTCTTACTTGGATTTTCATCTTATGAAACATAAAGATGCAAGAACTGCATCAGTAGGGGCAGCTCAGTGGTCATTTTCTAAATGTCACTGTAACTGCCAACTAGTTATACACCTTAACCCATAGCCAAACAGAAGAATAAACAAACAAATATACCAAGTAATTTACATAAGTAGAGTAGTCTTTTACTACAAGTATGTGGAGGTTATCACATCATGGGAAATGGAATTGGTGACCAGAGTTCAAATCCTGGATGAGGCTGTTTGCTTTCATTTCATACTCATACCCTTAGGAAAAGCATAAAGTAGGGCAGACGGGTTTATTTACCTTTAGTTAGGCAACCAATCTAAGAGAAGGAAAATTCTGAATTAAAAACAGCTGTACTTCACTTTGAATCACATCCTACCCATGGTGCAGGCATTGGGTAAATATATACAATTTACTGTTTGAAAGAGAAAGAGATTGAAAGAGTAAAAAAAGAGAGAGAGAAAGGGAGTGAAAAAGAAAGGGAGTGAAAAAGAAAAAAAAAAGAAAAAGAGAACAGGAAAGAGAAAAGATTAAAAGAAGAAATGGGAAAGAAAGAAGAGGAAAAAGAGAAAGAAAAGAAGTAGAAGAAAAAAAAAGGCAAAATTATAGACAGTGATTTAAAATACAATCAGATGTTAAATAATTTTTTTATGATGCTAAAAGTTATGTAGTCTTTTTTCCTTTCTAGAATGCAATTATAGCTTCACTTTCCATCTAGAATAAAATAATTTGAATTAAAATTAGAAAGAAAATGAAATGTCTACTTACAGTAACTGAAGCTGGTTGACGTCCAGACATCAACTGATACAAGGTTTGCAAAGGATCATTCATTTGAATTGCACTGTTAGCAAATCTGAAAATAGACAACAACAAAATTTCATTTTACTCTCTTTATCCTCCTCACTAGTAAGTAAGCAATCTTTCCCCCACCCCACAGGTTCATATTAACTGAGAAAATCAATACATACATAAAAAAGAAAAAGAAAATGTCCAGTTTCAACAAATAATTTACCTACAATACGATAATTTAGTCAATAACAGGTGGGCAAATTAGTATATTAAAAATGTGTATGTATATATCTACATATTGACAGCAAAATTACTGGATTGTTTGTTTTTTTTTGCTTTTTTTTTTACCTCAAATGTGACTAAATGCATTGGGATCATTTTTAAATTGTTAATAAAAAGTCGGCAGAGCATCTGCCTCAGAACCACAAGCTTCCAGGTTCGATACCAGCCCTCGCCAACTCAGTGCATGAGTAACAACTCGAATCTGTGCAGTAAAGTAGGGAGCTGATGGTAGATGTGGCATTCCACCTCAATAGCAAAAACAATCTCCCTGGTCTAGTGCTAGGGAAAAGGGGATAGACTCCCTTGCTGTCTGGCTAATACCAACAATAGGCTACTCCACTAACTTTACATCTTTTTATTTCTATTTTTCAATATTTTTTTACAAGAGCTTCAAAAATGATATTCATTTAAAAATTTTGACTAGTAGATTTCAATTCTAACACACGTGGGCATGCCTACAAAGTCAGAAAACAGCATAGCTCACATGACTTTCAGAAACATTTTTTCACGCTGAGGCATGGAATAAGCTGCCTGCGTCCGTTGTGGACTGCCGAAACACTGCATCTTTCAAAACCTCCATGCTTCCTGTAGTCGCCAACAGTATACACTATATATGCATGCACACATACATGTATATTATTGCTGTTCATGTTCCTGACACTAATACATTATTCTATGTACTAGACATGAGACTTTGATGAATTGTGGTGCACAATTGTGTGTACACAATCAATTTCATTATTATTAATTCCCTTCTAAATATTCATACTAAGCATAAATTTGTGCAAGTTGATTTTGTGTATACAAATGTAACAGTGTGTCAGGAGCAAATACAAGAATGACTGATTGCAAACTTGAAACCCGTCAACAAAACACCATTCCAGTATCAAACATTTAACCTTCTGTTGTGTTTTTTCATACAAATAAAATACGGAGCACTGAATGCAAACGCAAGACCAGGTTGTCTGAAATTTACAAGGTTTTATTTAACACCAGGTAGAAACATGGGTAATCTGAAATTAGCTACATAAATGAGAGTAATTTCCCCTTGTTTATTTCACTTTGAGGAAGCCACATGTTTTGGTCGGCCATTTTTATTTCACTGTAAATCTACACTAAAATTATGAATTTGTTTGAATCAATACAACTGCATGTTTTAACACGAAAATATCATAAAATATGTTCTTAATTGTGCTTGCACATTATTTGAAATGAACTTAATTGTTAAGAACACATGATATATTCGTGTTAAAACATGCAGTTGTATTGATTACTGTGAAATGAAAATGGCCGACCAAAACATATGGCTTGCTCAAAGTGAAATAAACAGGGGGGGGTTACTCTTATTCATGTAGCTAATGTTCAGATTACCAAGAAATGCTTCAACTCAAAGTGACTTTAAAGCTAAACTCGTGTCCCAATCCATGTGTGTCATAGACAGATTTCTGGTCCTAGTTGCGACAACACACCTGTCATGGGAGGCAACTGTCGCCTACTGATCAAGGGGGAGCAACTATGTATTTTCCATGAGGTCTAATCTTAACACTTACCTTGTCATAATGTCAGCATGGGTCCTGTTGTCCATTTTACTGGCCAAAAATAAAGCATGTCCCCAAAGGTTGTTCTTCATTGCCCAACGTAAAGCATCCTAGAAAAAACAAAAAACAAATAAGTAATTTAGCAACATATCGATTCTTACTAAAATTTGTGGATTATTTAATGTCAAATCTTGTTTCTAACCTGGGTACGTGGTAAATATCCTAGTATGTAGATATGGCCAATGGTATAAATAATGTAAAACAATTTTATTAGTAATTGAGGTTTAAATAAAAATAAAATCATGGAGAAATATATATATATATATGTGTGTGTGTGTGTGTGTGTGTGTGTATAAATGTGTACATGTGTGTGTGTGTGTGTGTGTGTGTATATATATATATATATATACTTGCACATTGAGCTTTATGTATATTTGACTTTTAATATTCCTGTTTTTAATTTTAAAAAGGATTCTAAAAAAAAAGTTTATTATTTTATTTAATCAAATGTCAATTGACATAAATGATCCTTTCTTCAGAAAAAAAAAAAAAAAAAAAAAACATCTGACATGGGGTGGGTGGAGGAAAAGGGTAAGCAGATAATTACTTTCTTCATCCCATAGAGTAAAAGGTGTCTGAATCGATCCGTCCTCTCATTGAGTGTAGCTGTTGTGGATTTGTTGATGAGGACTTTATCCGCAGTGGTTACTATGCCAGTATCACTACCCTGGGCCGATGGAGGCCTAGTTGAATCCAATTCATCATCAATTTTAGCTTCTCCTTCTAAATAGTCAGCTGTTAATGGTTGATGACCTTCCAATAGTAAGTCTGCAATATCAGTACCCACAATTGTCTGCAATAACAAAAAGATAAAGAAAATGTATAGAAATGTTTAGAATTAGATTTCATTAGACAATATTGCCAAACAGTTCACTACACAGCCACAAAACTAGATATGCAATATAATAGAATCGGCTGAACTAAAGTAGGAAACTTTTCTAAATTAATACGAGATTAATCGCAAAGGTAAGGTCTTCAAAATATCTAGAAATTACAGAAATGTTTATTGTCAAGGATTTGGTTTGTTTTATGGCATATCAACCTCGGTGAGTCATTTAATGCCGACAAGTTTTGAAATAAATTCATTCTTAATGGATGATCAAATTTTGTTTATAAACTCATGCTTTTCTATTCAACCCATAGATGGGATCCTAACAGGTACTACCACTCCAGGTCAGAGTGGACTAGGGAGCAATGGTGATGAAGGGGTGCTCCACATTCCCCAAACCTGGAACCTCACCATCAGATAGAGTTTAACGTCATTCCCAGGACATGTAGACCCTCAGGCACCACCTGCTAGCACCCATATGATGAAAACAGTTGGGGCTTGCCATAAGGGCAATAGGGTTGGGAAAATCATATAGGTGCTAGGGCTTGATGTGACCAGCCGATTGATTGGAGGGGGCCTCTCTGACCGACCGTCTAGTCCAAGTAAGAGCCAAAGTGGAGTATTGCATGTCATGGACTGCTCATCCACCTGGGTTCTATCCTTAAGCATCACGGGTTGTCACCCACAGCCAATAGATGGCCCCATTGGGGGATACTTACCCTCTGCAGAGGTGCAGTCAGTGCATTTAACGCCCCTACCGACAGGGTGGCATTGTCAATGATGTTTACATCATTTTAAAGTTTCAACATGTATCTACTTTTCAACATAATCACCATTTTGGTCGATGAATTTTTGTAGACCCTCTGACAGTTTTTGTAAACCTGTCATACAAGCTCTCCCCACTGTCATTGAGGAATCATTAAATCTTGTCATCATTGCAAACTGCCTACATCACTTGCAGACGTTTTTGATATCCATGCACAACTCACCATACACTTCTGTTAATTGCAATGAATTTTAACCGGTTTAATGCCTTTCACGTTCAAAAACCCAATAACTGAAAAAATCACATTTGGCAGTAGCATCAATTGGGAGCTCCACCCGAAATCACTGTCAATCCAAGACTGACCATTGCAGCAAGGCACACGCAGGACAGGCACAAATGTATGCACAACAAACAACAGTGTTGCTAATAACCACACAAACAGTTTACATTTATATGTATTAAGTATGATTTTTTTTACTTTATGGAGAATGAGAACTGCCGTATGCATTAAGGAAAAGACCAAGACATTGTCTTGCCTGCCGTAGTCAAACCCGTGTCCTCCTGAATGCAAGAAAGTGAGACTTAGTCGTTGCATGGCTGTGAGGTTCGACTTGGGTGCCTGGATGTTGGGGGGGGGGCCCTACCCGCGTCCGCTCGAATGCAACAAAGTGAGACTTTGGCATTGCACGGACGCAAGGTTCGGTTCAGATGCCCGGATGTTGGGAGGCTACTTCCATAAGTAGCTGGAATCTAAGGAGAACGACAGAATCAGAGCGGCGCGCACACCGGCAGAGACTAAACGACATAAGACTTTAGTTGAAACTAGTGAGAAAAGAAAGAACGGTGACGAACTTAACCAGTTTGCGGCGGCTTTGATTGTGGACCCCACCTCAACACAGAATTTTTTTTTTATTCAACAAAATCATATTATGACCCCCCCCACTTCATTTTGATTACAACAGTACGATTTGAAATAAAAATTTCTTACCCCATTTTGTTTGATTAGAAGTTCAAGGAATTTCCACAACAATGCAGCTGACTCTCTATCAATAACATCCATATTTTCACTGTATTGTTTTGATTTACTCTGACAAAACACAAGGACATCATTTTTGTGGGTCTCACCCCTGCAAAAAAGAAACAGAAAGAAAAAAAAATTATTCAAGAATTGAGAGACCAAGATTGTTTCATTGGTTATTTGGTTTAATGGTATATATTAACCCTTGTGGGTTATTCAATGCCAAATCTTGTTTTTTTTTTTACGGCTTATAAACCTCGGTGGATCATTTAATACCGACAAAGTTTTGCAAAAAACAAACATTCTTAATGGATATTCAATTTTTTTTTTATAAACACATTTTACTATTTAACCCATAGATGGGACCCTAACAGGTACTACCACTCTAGGTCAGAATAGACCAGGGAGTAGAGGTGATGAAGGGGTGATCCACATTCCCCAAACCTCCAGAAATGGAACCTCACTATTAGATATAGAGTTTAACGTCATTCCTAGGGCATGAAGAGCCACTGCCTTCTAGCACTATGATAAAAAGGGGTTGGGGCTTCCCATAAGGGCAATAGGGCTGGGTCAATCATATATGTGCTAGGGCTTGACATGACAAGCCGATTGATCGGAGGGGGCCTCTCAGACTGCCGTCTAGCCTAAGTAAGGGCTAAAGTGGAGTGTTGCATGTCATGAACTGCTCATCCACCATGATTCCATTCTTAAGCTTTTTTTTGTTAAATATATGATTTCATGTTATATGTAGGCAGGAATAATTTTTCTTTTTAATTATATCTAACCCAGTGATACACCCCACTGAGAGGCAATATGAAAAATATAGTAATATCAACATTTTTTTTTATTTTACCCTATATGGATAAAAATAATAAATTTATTGGGTAAAATTGTAATTACAACCTAGCTGAGCACAAAAGCTTGTGCAATCTAGTTAAGTGTTCACCCACTAATGTTATCGTGCATCTGGCACCAGCTATATGAATGGCTTCTAACTTGTTTAACTTTGCAGTTCTTCATCTGTTGACCTCCCCCACAATTATACACATTATAAAATGGATTTTATTTGATTAAATTTGAAGTTAAACACTTTAGTTTTATTTGAAAGATACAATTTTTTATGTTATACGTCTTCAAAAAAGATATTGTTATATCATACTAAATAATTAACGGGTGGGGGACATGAAGAAATTTGTGATAAAAAAAGTGGGGGCATGGTACTAAAATGGTGGGAACCACTGATCTAACCTGATCAAAGGTCCTGGAAAATTATGGAATTCTTCAGCTTCCTTCTGATCAGCCAACATATCTTCAACATTGATTATTTCCACCGTGGCTGGCTGTCCTTCCCCTGGTCGATTGGGTAACACATGAACGAGTCGTCCACCAGAACCAAACATGGCACAAGTGTGTGGGGTAAAGAATTTGGCAGGAGTCATTCGACCTTGATTGTAATCTGAAAAACAGAAAAGAGAAATTCATGTGAATAACAATAATAAAAAAAAATTTTTAAAAAGAAGAAATGAACAATAATCCCTCAAAAAAAATAAGGGAGTTCATGCCTTTCCTAGTCTGAAAGCGAACATAATAGTGTGACTGGAGTTTGAACTCACTAACTATAATCTCACAGTCCAGCCTGTTAACCACGCTAAACCACTATGCCATAGGGTCTCCCCCATGTCCATAAGATTAGCTAAACTAAATCTTTATTTTTTTGTTTAAGTATATAAGACTAGTAGGACCTGTAGATATACAACAGTATGAAAATGTAATTATTATGTTTGATATGTTTACTTAAGAGCTATTGCAATTATTTCAATATGTAAAAAGTATAATAATCTTGATTTAACTCTCTCTTCTGTGCACTCACCCCCTCTCTATCTTTCCACTACTCTTTCTATCTTATATTTTTTCTCTGTAGCATGTCCTTTTTCTTCATTTTCTTTATGATAAAAACAGAATGCTGTTTCTTTGAATTTTTTGATAATTTGGATTATTGGAAAGAGAGAGAGAGAGAGAGAGAGAGAGAGAGGAGCAAATGAGAAATTTTTTTTTTTTTTTTTGTTTTTTGTCCTTACGTTCTGCCAGTCTCTCATCTTGTGGTGGCCAATCTTCACTGCCATAATAACCGCGGCTGTAATAGTAATCATACATATCTTGTCCTTGTTCATAGGCAGCAGCTGCATCTCTGTGCATATAGTGAGGAGGAACACTGCAATAAAAAGAAATACAGCTATAATAAATTTTTAAAAATTAGGACAGAGATACTAATACTAATACTGAAATTTAAAAAAAAGTAATTTTAGTAATTTTGTACACCAGTAGATTTTGCCATTCCAGTGGACTATAGAGTAAAAAAGAAAAGAAAACAAAAAGCTAGATAAATACCTGAATTAAAGCTATGGAATATGAAGGTGACACTAATTGTAGTCGGAGACCTTGGAACGGTCCCCAAAGGCTTAGATAAGAGATTGAGAGAAATCAGAAAAGAAGAGAAGACCATCCAGATCAAAGCACTATTAAAATCAGTTGAAATACTTAGTAAAGTCCTGGAGACCTCACACTTAAGTGAAAAACCAACAGTGTGAAAAAAAAAAAAAAAAAAAAAAACTTGTGTAAAAAATTCATAAAGAGTAGAATATAAAAAATATTAAAAAATCTCAAATAAATAAGTTAATTTAGGTTGTAGGTATGTGGTCTAATGGTTAGCATTATAAAAAATGGACACTGCAAGATGAATTCAAATCTTGGATGCAGCTGTTTGCATTTCACATAGCAAGAAGGTACGAATCCAACTATTCTCTCCCCATCTATGGGTAAATAGGACAGCCAGGGCTCTTTAATCTTGGTATGGCAACCAATCTAGGAGAAGGAAAACTGAATTCAAACTAGTTGTAGACCTGGAGTGGGATGTATTCTAAGAGTGTGTGCATTTAAGCTTCAGTAAATTCGACATATTCATAGTATTTGTCTGAATTTTTGATACGAGGCTTGATAATTTGTATTTAGATTTTTGGACCGTTGTCCTCATCTTTATTGTTATATAGATGCTGATAGGTATGCGTCCAGCATCCCTGACGCACAAAAATCTCAAAGGACGCAGTAAAAGTGTTTTTCTTCCCTCGCCATTTCAAGCTAACTGTTAACACATTTCAATAGTTCCTTAGAAATGAATTACACAGGATAGGTTACAAGGTAGGAGTTAGATCGCTTTAGTTGGGACCCATAAATTTTTCCGGGGACTCATTCAAAGTAAATATGTGTGTCCCAGGACGCACTAAATCAAAAAGCTATCAGCATCACTGCACAAGTTCAATAAGAAACACCTGAAGAAGGCCGGGGGGCACACTGGCCAAATCCAAAACATTGTATATATATAACAATAAAGATGAGGATAACAATATGAAAAATCATAAATACAAAATATATTCATAGCTTGGCAATTTTATTTTCCTAAAATGTGTAATCATACATGTTCACACTTAACTCCAACATTTTAACAAACTATAAAAACCACAAAACTGAAAAAAAAAAGGTGGGGGTGATAATATCTGCCAAAAGATTGTTGGTTGGATTTTATGACATGTCAATCCTTGTTGGGTTATTTTATGTCGAAGACATTTTGTTTAATTCATTCTTGATGGGCACTCAATTTTAAAAAAAACATTTTTTAAACTTATTTTTTTCTATTTAACCCATAGATGGAGTACTACCACTCCCGGTCAGAGTGAACCTGGGAATGGCCCCAAAAAAATAGCCCAGAATCAAAATCTAAATTTCAAAGTTTAAAGAAAAGAAAAGAAAAAAGAAAGAAAAAAAAAAAAAGGGTGCCACCAGACAGATCAAGACAATATGCTTAACATAAACAGGCAAGATTAAACCCATTAAAAAGAACACTTTTTCATGGGTTTAAAAAAAAGATTAAACCCATTAAAATGAACACTTTTTTTTCATGGGTTCAAAAAAATGTAGAAAAAAAAAAGAAGATGCGTGTGTGTTTCTGCTTCATGCTTAATGAAGAATAGATACATCACATGCATTGTTAACAAAACTGGAAAGGAGAAGAGAATGTTGAGGTTTAATAAATCGATATATACATAAACTGATAAAATAGGGAAATATAACAATATGTATGAAATAAAGAAAAAGAATTAGCATATAAATACATTACAAGAAAAATTTATTTTAATGAAAATAAATTAAATTTAAGACCTTGCAATAAATATAAGATCAGTGACTGGGTTTAAAACATTATTTATGCAAACATCTATTCATCTAAAATTTTAAAAAATAGGGGTAGTGTCATTTACTGATTTTCCACTGATTTACTGACAGTCCACAATACTATTGAGGTTGGTTGGTTGTTTTGTTTTACCAACAAGCACCTCCTAATATTGATATAGGTGGATCTTTGTCGAATATGAAATACATCTATTAATAATGGAGATTAGGTTTCTATTTGTCTGTAACCAAAACTACGTCACTGCTTACGTTACATTACCTAAAATCATCATAACATGGAATAAATACACTCAAAATTTGAGCATGCAACCTTAGATGGTCCTCGTTTTTTTAAACCAAGTTTTGATAAATACATGCCCAGTATTATATATTTATATATAGTTTGTTTTATTTTAATATACATGTAAAGTTATCAGAACTAAGTTTCAAATTTTTTTTGTTTTTTTGTTTTTTAATTCCTTTAATAATTTGATGAATTAGGGCTGGTTTAGCTCAGTCGGTAGAGTGTTCGGCTAGAATCACAAGGTTCCTGGTTCGATACCGGCCCTCGCCAACTGTAGGTGTGGTGCTCTGCCTCAGACGCTAACAAGTTTCCTTGGTCTGGCGCTAGTGAAAAGGGGATAAACTCCCTCGCTGTCTGGCAGATACCAACTTTAGGCCACCCTGACAACTTTACTTATTTATAGAAATATATACAAGATATACAAATTCTCTGATATTGAACTTTTAACTCCCAGCCCCTCAGGCAATATCTTTCAAAAATTAGTTATACACCGCCAGAGGGTGTTTTCTGGCTAGTTTTTATCATGAAATCCTAACCGATCTTCATTCTTTTACAACTGTTGCCTAACCTTCTTATTGCAATCCAGCAAGTTACCCACAGAGAGACCCCCACCCACGAAACAAGGGTTGATAATGATGTCCTATTCTCTGGAGCCTCTTGCTGCTCAAAGATCTATTGCTGGTTTAGACAGAGACTAAACTGCACTCAGTTACTAGGAGGTTGCTATGAGAAGGTCCATACAACAATTATTTACCGCATGGCACAGAGTAAAATTCCATATTCACAAGGGAGGCACTAATCGGTTATATATATATATATATATATATATATAGAGGACTGGGTTAGCTCAGTCGGTAGAGTGTTCGGCTAGAAACCAACAAGGTTCTTAGTTCGATACCAGCCCTCACCAACTCAGTGTATGAGTAGCACAGGGATCTATCTGGTAAAGTAAGGAGCTGATGGTAGGTGTGGCGCTCCACCTCGGATGCAAAAACAATCTCCTTGGTCTAGCGCTAGTGAAAATGGGATAGACTTCCTCTGATTGGCTGATACTAACTTTAGGCCACCCGACAACATATATATATATTACCAACCCCTCATAAGTAGGATATGACACAAGGTAAATTTCTTAAGCATAGTTTAACAGCAAATAATTTTGTTTTTTCAGACTGTTGTCCTCATCTTTATTGAGGTATATATAAGCACAGCGCTGTATCCTCCTGCCTTCCTCAGGAGTTCCCTGTGTATCTGAGCATAGTAATGATCCAACCTGGGAAATCATTTTTAATAGTTTGACAGTTGATCAAACAGTTGTCAAAGAAATTTTTAAGATCTCATTCAAATAATGATATCATTATTTTTGTACGCCTATCATTCCAACATGTGTCATGAGAAGAATCACGATCATTTAGGGGAAAAAATGTTTATTGTTGTTTTCTGTACAACATGAGGCATAAAATCCAATGATATCAGTCTTTTTTTTTTCATACCACAATAAAAATGAGGACAATAGTCTGAAAAGGCAAATTATTGACATATCAAGCCTCATCTCAAAATACAAATAAATAATATTGAATCAGAGATTAACAGGGTTGAATTTAGAGTTTTTCCTTCTCCTAGACTGGTTGCCTAATCAAGGTTAAAGAACCCAGTCTGTCCTATTTTACCCATAACTAGAAGGACAATATAGTCGAATTCATACCTTTCCCAAGAGTATTAGCACTACTAATCAGTTATAAGGAGACAAAGAAATATGGATTTTAATATCTTATCAAATCAAAAGACATACAAGAGAGAAGGGGAAAATAGTCAATATATTCTATATAATTCTGAGTTCAAATCCTGGACGAGGCAGTTTGCATTTCACATAGCATTAATACCCTTGGGAAAGGTATGAATCCAATTCTGCCTCCTGCTATCAGTAAATATTAGGGAAGACTGAGCTCTTCAACATTGGCTAGACAACCAGTCTAGGAGAAGGAAAACTGAATTCAAACCTGTTATACTCTGCTTAAAAAATTGACCTTGTGTTGCATCCAGCTCTTGCGGTAAATATATATTTTTTACTATTTCTCTGAATTTTTGAGAGGAGGCTTGATAAATAGTATTATTTATATCATTCGGACTATTGTCCTCATCTTCATTGTTATTTGTATGTTTTGGCCGATGTGCCCTCTGGACCCTTCTCGTCGTAATCGGGAGCCATCATGGAACTTTGAACCTAACCCATTATTCAGTTCACGGGGGGGTATCCTGTTCTCATTCCGCTAACCATAGCTGGGGTACAGGTGTTAAGCTATGGTTAGCAGAATGAGAACAGTATACCACCGTGAACTGAATAATGGTTAGGTTCAAAGTTCCGTGATGACTGCCAATTATGACAAGAAGTCCCCAAGTCCTACACAAAATACCTGAAGAAGGCCGGAGGCCACATCGGCCGAAACGTTGTACAATTAACAATGAAGATGAGGACAATAGTCCAAATAATACTAATATATTTTTTAATTCAACCATTTGTTGTTTATATTGAATAGAAAATAAATTGAAATTTATAAATGAGAAAAAGAATTCAAGTGAAGAGAGAAACATTTTGTGCTTTGTGCCAAATGTGCCCAAAAAACAGTTAATTATGATGTAGCGAAAATCATGCAAGAAAGAAAAAAAAAAAGTTACTCACATGGATGGCCCACTTTCCTGAGCTGGGGTCTGTGCACGTGACTGTTCTCGACTCGTACGGCTAGCATTATCATAGCCATCAAAGGTACCAGCACCATAATATTCCTCATACCTGAAAGCAGCATGCTCTTTGAGTTATAGAGAGGACTAAAAAGAAGTCCCAAGCAGCCATGCACATTATACCAACACAAAAAATAAATAAAACAAGGTAGCAAAATATAAAACAAAAAAAAAAAGTTTTAAAAAATAAAATGAAATGAAATGAAATGAAAAGTAATCAAATAATGAATAATAAAGTTGAATTGTTTGAAGCTTGCATGAATCACGGAATATTAAAAGCATTTGTGTTTTAAAGGCAAAAAGCAACATATCTAACAAAAAAAAGGTATTAAAATTTTGGAGAATCATAAATGGGCGTAAGTATTCAAGTTTTAATGTAATGAAATATATTAAATTAGAAAGACTAAAGCAATTAAATAAGAATGCATATAAAAAGATTATTTTAATTATATTTTTATAATTATTATAAAAATTGGTTTCTATATAAAATCATTCTTAGGATTGATTTTAATACATTGGAGAATAAAGCAATTTTACATATCAATAACACCAAGTATTTATTAAACCTGGTTTTGTTAAAACCAGTATGCAAATTAACCACACCATATATTATGTAAACATTTACTTTTTAGTAATAAGAAACATTGCAGGATTTTAAACGCACAAATACAGGGGCTGTTTTGAGGCAAATCTATCTCAGATTTTCATAGACATTTTTAATAAATAAGATTTATTCAATCTATTAATCATTTTGTCTATAAATTAAATACTCATTGATAAGCTTATACAATTCCTGAGGGTAGTGTGATATAAGCAGTGACGTAGTTTTGGTTACAGACAGACACCCAATATCCATTAAAATAAGATAACTTGCCTTATTCTCAGGGGCTTTGGCCTCTGTGCTTGTAAGTAATGGTAAAATTAATCACATGAGCTCAGTCAGCACCTGCCTCTTTGTCTAAAAGGGGTAGGATCAGGTTTATTGCCCAGTTCCTGAGGTGCCCCAAAATGGGAATGCCGAATGAATCACATACTTTTTGCACTGACCACTTCATGAGCTTCAGTATGTGTGTCAAACCCGACCTGGTAGGAGGAGGTCAGCAAAATAACTAATTTTTATATTTATACTTTAGGATGATTCTTCTTCTGATTATATGCAAACATTAATGAAACTAAATCCAAATCTTAAAATTAAACTAAGTTGATTGGTTGGATTTTATGGCATGTCAACTCCTCTTGGGTTATTTTATGTTGAACACATTTTGTTTTATTTATTCTTGATGGATACTCAATTTTTTTCATAATCCCCCCCCCCATTTAAACCCATAGATGGGACCCCAAACATGTACTAGCACAAGGGTCAGGGTGGACCTGGGAGTAATGGTGATGAATGGGTACTCAACACTCCCCAGAGCTCTAGAATTGGAACTTCACCACTCGATGCAGTTTAACAAACTAAATTGAAATATCATCATCAGGTGGCGCGGATAGCACAGATATCCATGAGTATCTCTCTTGCCATCAGTCCTTACTAGTCATCATCATACTTAATAAAATTAATCAACTCAGTTTAGATATAAAAGCAGATGAGTTATTCCTCTTGTTTTATCCAATAACCTAATTCTTATTTCATGAATTCTATACACAAATCGATGTAACCACTTTTTTTTGTTTTGTTTCGTATTTTTGCTCATTATAACACTTGTTTTATAAAAGAAAAAAAAATAATTTTAAATCTTTTTAAATAAGGAATAAAAAAGTTTTGATTCTAAAAAAATTTAATTTAGAAAAAATTAAACAATAAAAAATATAGAATAAGAAATTTAAAAAAAATATATATAACATTTGTTTTATTAAAAAAATTAAAATAGAATAAAATTTTTAAAAACTTAAAAAAAAACTATATAATAAAAAAAGGAAGGCTATTGCTCCACTGAACCATTTTTTTTTAAAATATCAATTACATCAATAATTTACTTATCTCACCATCTCTCACATCCCAGCCATTTTTTAAGCTACCCATACTCAGTTTAATTGTGGCACAAGGCCAGAAGTATGAAGCAACCACAAACAATGGTCTGTTTAATCCAGCTTACTAACTATAAGACCATGTGAGGAGATGTCCTATCATATCTCAATAGCAAAGATTCAAAAGAAACACTCAAGTCTGCCAAGAGATTCAAAAATTGATTTTGATTTTTCAATGTGGGGAAAATGAAGAGTATTTAAACACACACATACACACACACCCTGGCTGCCAAGTGATGTCGATATTTACCACGTACCCCACGTGTACGGGTTAGGCACAAGGCCCTATTAATGTGGGACCATCCACAAACCGAAGCTCATGGGAGGCAGGTGCAAAAAACGCGTTGATCCACTGGCATTCCCCTTCAAAGAGGGCACCTCAGGCACCGTGCAATAAACCTAGCCCTGCCCATTTAAATTGAGGGGGCAAGTGTTGCCTGGAGGGAAGGCCCCCTGGGATCAACGATAACTTATGCGGTCCAGGGCTGAAGCCACTGGACCCCCCAGTTGAAACCGGAGTTAATGATTCCAACACAATTTGACTAAATCTCTGTTTAATTTAAACCATGCAGATGACATCTTCCTGGTTATGGGTACAGAAAAATGGAATCAGCATTTCAGTTGAGACTATTCATGTTCACTGCACACTAATGCCCTTTAAAAAAAGGCATGAATCCAAACTAGGGGTAAACTGGGTTTTCTATCCATAGGCAACCAGTCTAGAAAAGGGACAATTCTCTGTCAGTGATGCTGATAGCTTTTTAATTTAGTGCATCCTGGGACGCATATATTTGATTGGAATGAGTCCCCAGGAAATTTGATGGGGACCAACTAAAGTTTCTTAATAAATTATAGGGTTTTTTTATCTATGAACAACTAAAGCCATCTAAGCTCTACCTTGTACCCCATACAGTGTAATTATTTTCCAAGAAAATATTGAAATGTATTTACAGTTAGCTGGAAATGAGGGGGGGAAGCACTGAGACACATGGATATGATTTTTCAGCGTCAGTGACATACCTATCAGCATCTCTCCTCTGTGAAGTCGTTGGAGCGGCCTAAAGTCGGAAACCACCACAAAGAGGGAGTCTATCTCCTTTTCACTAGCGCTAGACCAAGGAGATTATTTTAGTGTCTGAGGTGGAGTGCCACACCTACCATCAGTTCCTCACTTTACTGCACAGATCCCTGGGCTACTCATATGCTGAGTTGGTGAGGAACCACTCCTCTCTTTCACATTCATGGTAATTCAGTTTACTGCCAAAAGGAAGCTATGGAGAGCCATGATCACACAAAGTCTTTGAGTTGGCATTTTCAAAAAGTAAAGTCAGCAGAGTGACCTATTATTGGTATCAGCTGGACAGCAAGGGAGTCTATTCCTTTTTCCCTAACACTAGACCAGGGAGTTTGTTTTTGCATATGAGGTGAAGTGCAACACCTACCACCAGTTCCCCACTTTACTACACAGATCCGCACTGAGTTGGTGAGAGCCAGTATTGAACTCGGAACCTTGTGGTTCCTAGGTGGATGCTCTACTGAGTTAAACCAGACCACCACAATGTAAAATAGCTTAGAATCAAATTGCAACCAACAAGTATCACACAATAAGTAAAATAATCATGAAATGCACCAAACGTTTTTAATAAAATCATTCAGACCATCAAACAAACACTACTTGACCTTGGATTCTAAATATTAAATTCCAAAACTTTAAATTTCAACTGAGTAAATACTAAAAAAAAAAAAAAAAAAAAAAAAGTACCATTTTGATAATATAGTGGGAAAAAAAAATCACCATTAAGGGTTAAAAAAAAGTCGTTGGGGCGGCCTAAAGTCGGTAACCGCCACACAGAGGGAGTCTATCTCTTTTTCACTAGCGCTAGACCAAGGATATTATTTTAGTGTCTGAGGTGGAGTGCCACACCTACCATCAGCTCATTTTACCGCACAGATCCCTGGGCTACTCATATGCTGAGTTGGTGAGGGCCAATATCGTACTAGGAACCTTGTGATTACCAGCCAAACACTCTACCGACTGAGCTAAACCGGCCCTCCATGTAAGGGTAAAAAGTGATAAATCTATATAAACTATTTTATAATATATTCAATAGATCATAAATAACAATTTCTTTAGAGTCTTCTGGATTGGTATTCAATTTTATTAAAAAAATATTTCTTCAACTGAATTCTTTTTACTAGGCTGGCAATATCAAGCTGGGCAAAAAAATTTTTTTTAAATTTTTAACAGAAAATTTTTTTCAAATGTTAGCATGACCTTTAGAAGTCTGGAGATTAAATTAAAAACATTTTTTTAATAAGAAGAAAAATAATACAGGAAAAAATGAATAGTTAATGTTAAACAAAAAAATGAATAAACAAAAATATGAATATGATAGTATTTCAGTTAGTGCTCTGGGGGGTCACATGAGCTTGAAAGGCTCTTTTTCTTCTCTTTTTTACAAAATACAATAGGTAAAAAAAATGTGTCAACAAAAATCTGGGTTTTATGTGGAAGTATATATATATATATATATATATATATATATATTGATAATTTATATTGATATTTACTTTGCTATATTCATAAGTAAAGAGTGCTTAATTTCATTGACAAAGCATGTATATACGAGTTAGAGTGGTGAAATCAACGGCACTTTGTCCTGGGGAGGGGGTATAATAATATTGATAATATAGTTTGCTATAATTTGGAGTGTTTTTTTTGGGCGTGGGTCTAAAAAAAAAAAAAAAAAAAAAAAAAAAATTTGTTTATACTTATATATATATATATATATATATATAGTTACCATTAAATCCACCAAGCAAATAAGTATAAAAACTTTACTTCTGGATTTTTTTTTAAAATCCTAAAACTGATTAAAAGTGCTCAATATAAAGAGCTAAATAGACATTTAAAATCGAATGGTGCTACTGCGAAAAATTTAAGTCGGTAGTTTTTAAATCATTCAATTTTAAACATGTGTGTATATATATAAATACACACACACATGGGACGCATCGATACAGATTTAATGCATCAGGGACACAAGACGCATACCTATCAGCATCTGTGGTGTGTGTATTATATTGTAGAGATACAAAAAAAAAAAAAAAAAAAAAAAAAGTAACATCCTTGATTGTTAAAAAATGGTAGAAAATTAAAATCTAATTTTTTTTTTTTTTTTTTTTTTTTAAATCCGTAATCTGAACATTAGCTACATAAATGAGAGTAATCTCCCCTTGTTTATTTCACTTTGAGGAAGCCGTGTGTTTTGGTCGGCCATTTTCATTTCACCGGAAATCCTCACTGAAAATACAAATTTGTTTGAATCAATAAAACTGCATATTTTAACACTAAAATATCATAAAATGTGTTCTTAATAACAATTAAGTTCATTTCAAATTAGGCACAAGCCCAATTAAGAACACATTTTATGATACTTTTGTGTTAAAACATGCAGTTGTAGTGATTCAAACAAATTTGTATTTTCAGTGTAGATTTATGGTGAAATGAAAATGGCCGACCAAAACAAACAGCTTCCTCAAAGTGAAAGAAACAAGGGGAGGTTACTCTCACTTATGTAGCTAATGTTCAGATTACCAAAAAATCTGCATAAAATAAAGTGAAGTAAAATGAAGGCCAATTTCCTTTGAAAGAAACAAAAATCAATAAATCTAAAATCAAGATTTGAATTCATACATGCTGAACACAATGCAACAAAATCAAAGGTTTTGCAAAAGTAGGGATATAAAATTAGGAAAAAAATCATTTTTGTTATTAAATAAAAGCAAAAATACATGCAGCATGGAACATAAAATAAAATGTGTTTTTGTTTTTGTAAAAGAAGCAAGAATTCGTGCATATTTAAGAAAGTGTTTCCTTAAAACAAAAACTGCAAATTAAAATACCTAATTAATACAAATGAAAAAAAAAAGAAAGAAATGAAAATAAATATATGAAAGGCAACTAAAAAAGAAAAAAAATGCTTTTGGAACAGAATTAAAAATGAGAGCTTCAATAAATAAAGTAATAGAAAAGGGTTTAAGCAAAAAAGAAATAGCTGATCACTAAAAGGGACGGGCTTAACTCTTACAGAGTTATGTCCCTTGTAGCAAGGCGTTTACAAAGATCACGTTTCATATGTGATAGGCAGCATGGCATAGTAAGACATCTCTCTCTTTCTCTCTACTTCTTCATAATTTGGATAATTCACAAACTAAAAACAAGAAACCTAACATGGCTATGATTGGAACTACAAAGCAAGAAGAAAGCAAGCTTGGTTGATTCTCAAGATAAGCAAAGCCATGTCAAGAACAAATATAAAAAAAAAAAAAAGAGCACTCTCCTCCAACCCTCAACCAGACTCGAGTAATATCAAGTTGAACAACAGGAGACCTAATGATAGAAATAAAGGTAATCTGAACATTAGCTACATAAATGAGAGTAACCTCCCCCAGTTTGTTTCACTTTGAGGAAGCCATCTGTTTTGGTCAGCCATTTTCATTTCAACATAAATCTACACTGAAAATACAAATTTCTTTGACTCAATACAACTGCATGTTTTAAAATATCATAAAATATGTTCTTTTTGCTTGCCCATTATTTGAAATGAACTTAATTGTTATTAAGATCACATTTTATGATATTTTCGTGTTAAAACATGCAGTTGTATTGATTCAAACAAATTTGTATTTTCAGTGTAGATTTACGATGAAATGAAAATGGCCAACCAAAACAGTTTCCTCAAAGTGAAATAAACAATGGGAGATTACTCTCATTTATGTAACTAATGTTCAAATTACCCAAATAAAAAATATTGGGCTAATCTACCTGCTTTAACAAACCGGCATTTTAATAGAATCCAATATTTTACTAAAACTCAAATACTAACTACCAAGCACTAATAATTGATAAGCTACTAGAGTCGTCATCATCATCATGTGTTGACAGCATGGATTCCCATGACTCTCTCACCACCCATTTCTATCATCATTGCATCACCCCTGGGAGGTCCTCTGTGTAGCATTCAGAATCCACACAGAGCTGTTTGATGTAGGTTTTTGTTGGTCGGCCTACCCTGGTTTGTCCATGAGTAGGCGTCCGCAAGAGAACATGACTTATGAGTTCAACATTGCGAGAAAAACTACTAAAAATAAATTCAATTGATATCGCTAATTCAATGCTTCTGAGGTGTCATCTTACAAGAATTTAATATTTTCAGTTTTAAAAAAGAAAAAAATAATTAAGTTAAAAAAACAATTTTAAATCCCAACAGTAGTTAATATTATAAATCTGTATATTCATATATACATTAAAAGGACACCTCTTGTAGTGTAATAGTTAGCAAGATAGACTGGCAGACCATTATGAGTGAGTTTGATACTCACTGGGTGCCCAATACATCCGGCCTTGTGCCAGATCTAAGCCAAGTATATAACTACATATTCAGTAGATTCCTGCAGGTTTGATTGATAGAATAGTTTTCTCTGAAAAGATATTTACAGAAAACTTGTTTGAAGCAGTGGGTTGGGGGTCTTAGAAAACTTTTTCTAAACTCTTTTCCCCCTCAGCTATGAGTAAATAGTAGGCCAGACTGGGTTAAATCGAACTTAATAGACCTAAATTCCACTATCGTATATCCCCTCGCCGAAAAAGAAAAAAATACCAAAAACCAGGACATTAACCAAATTTAATTAAATTTTCAAGGTTGATATATTAATGAATAAAAGATATAATGCACCAGTTATTTTATTTAAAAACTTTTACATTTTTTCAGGTCAATTAACTTTGAACCACATATCTTTGAGGCGTAACAGATTCTCAAAGATACGTGGTTCAAAGTTAATTGACCTGAAAAAATGTAAAAGTTTTTAAATAAAATAACTGGTGCATTATATCTTTTATTCATTAATATATCAACCTTGAAAATTTAATTAAATTTGGTTAATGTCCTGGTTTTTGGTATTTTTTCTCTCGGCAAGGTGACATACGATGATGTAATTTAAGTCTGTTAAGTTTGATTTAACCATAGACTGGGTTCTTTTGGTTAAGCAACCAGTCAAGAAGAAGGAACATTTCTGAATTCAACCAGTTATACTCTGCTTTAAAAAGAAAAGTTGTCCTTGCATTACATCCTGCTTGTGGCAGAGGCGTTGGTTAAATATATACATAATACCAATTGTCAGTTGCAATCCAAAATAACTGAAGCAATCTTCTATTGTACTATTTACATTTTTTGGACAGTTGTCCTCAACTTTATTGTTATATACACAATGTTTCGGCTAATGTGCCCTCCAAAAAAAATCTAATTAAAACAAACTATTAAGCCTCATCTCAAAAATTCAAACAAATAATCTTCTATAGTTTCCTTTTTTTTTTTCCTTTTCTTTTTTCAAACTAAAATTCATGCTAAGAGAATAAATAATTCATGCTATTAAAATCGACTCAATTCTCGGCTTTTGGTACTAACGAAATTAAGTTTTCCCAAAAGCAACAATAACTAGTTACACGGCAATCATAAACACACAAAAAAATCAACCTCAAATTATGCTGTTAACAGTGTAAGTACATTGGTATTTAAACTCAACTTTATTCTCATTCTTTACTGAGTATATTGACAAAGTCTGTATCTACCTCAGCGAAAACAAGCAGGGAAAAAGTCAATCACAATAAAACAGAAGAGCATTTGATAAATGCTTATGAATCTGGGGTCCATAGATATATATATATATATATATAAGTCATCCACAGACACTATGTTTCTACTTTTTACGTCTTATCAGTGTGGCTAGACACAACTACTTCTGACCAAGAGCAAAAACCAACCGACTTTTCATCAGCCTATTATCATTAAGGAGCGGTGTTTTAACTGATAAATACATACATTGGTGTATATATTTTGATCACCAGAGATCAAATCTGTAAGCAACAGACAATCATTGCTTTATTACGCTGGCGGTGAAAGTCAAAGTCACTCCTAGAGAGCTCTACCAGGTTTTGGGAGCATGTGTGTGTTTATTATATATATATATATATATATATATATATATATATATATAAAAGGTAAGTTGTTATTAGTTTCTAGTTCGTACATAAAGTCTATTGTATTTTCAGTTTTGTTCAATTTATCATTAATTTTTGTTAGATCATTATTCCATAGACATAAGTAAAACATTGTCTATGTAATGGAAATAATTATTCTGTGGGTAAACTGTGTTTGAAGGAATCAGAGTTTTCCTTGAATTTCTAGAATCCAATACCTTCAAACACATTTTTACCCACAGAATAATTATTTCCATTATATAGACGATGCTTTACTTATATATTTACAGAATAATGATCAAACAAAAAGAATCCCGTTCGTGTTTATATTTTTTGTGTAGTTTCTTAAGTTTTTTTTTTCTTTTTTTTTACACTGTCTTAAATACAAATAATAAAGGGGCACTCTACACTCCTGAGGGTTCCAGAACTTTAGCCTTACCGCAAAGTCCTACCAAGAGCCAACTAAGAACTAGTACACTCAAGATAGTGGCCATTTATAATAATTAAGGGCACACAACTTTAGACCAAAGGAGATAATCAATATCCAGGACATTCCTCTGTTTTTTTTTTTTGTTTTTTTGGGTTTTTTGGGGGGGGGTTGAGTGTCATACCCTTCTGCAGAGGATACAGTATATTCTAAACCTCAAGACAGGAATCTATACCCCTTATGATGATTTAAGAATGAATTGCCAGAAACATTGAAAATATCAAGAATACAAAAAGAAGAAATTTAGTTGTCTAAACCAGGGGTCACCAAACTATAGGCCGCGGGCCAGATCCAGCCTGCAAAGGCATTTTATCAGGCCCGCCGATGGTACTTGAATTTGTAATGTTTTGAAAATAAATATGTTGATTAAATTTGTTTTTGTGCATCTTCAGCCACTCATCCATGAATAGAACATGGTAAGATAAATTTTACTTTATATCTTTTTCTCAGAGCTTTCATTCTGGCTAGCAAGTATTGAACACAATAATGTTATTTTTTTCAATTATCTGGCCCACCATGAAAAAAGTTTAGTGATCCATGGTCTAAACGAATGATTCAACCTTTTTTTATCTATGGATTCGTTTGATGCCTATTTTACCAAGGTGGACTCCTCCCCCCCTCCAGACATCCGATGTTTAAAAATCCTATTGTATTTTTATGATAATATATTTTAATATCATTCGAAATATATTAAAGCATTCAAAAAAATACAACCTCTATATTTATTATAACTGAATTCTGAACAAATTCCAAAATTTCACTGAAATAAATACAGGCTTACAACACTATGCATACAGCAGAAGGGGGGAAAAAGAGGTAATCTGAACATTAGCTACATAAATGAGAGTAACCTCCCCTTGTTTATTTCACTTTGAGGAAACTTTATTTTGATCGGCCATTTTCATTTCACCGTAAATCTACACTGAAAATACAAATTTGTCCAAATCAATACAACTGCATGTATTAACACGAAAATATCATAAAATGTGTTCTTAATACCAATTAAGTTCATTTCAAATAATGCGCAAGCACAATTAAGAACATGAAATGAAATAAACAAGCAGAGGTTACTCTCATTTATATAGCTAATGTTCAGATTACCCAAAAAGGAATTGGGCCCCAAATTTACATAAGATATTTAGTTAACAACAATGCAGTAACCCCCTCCCTCTAAAAAAAAAATTATCTTCAGTAGTGGAGGGAAGAGGAGGGAAGAGGGAGGGAGGGAAGAGGCGAGGGAAGAGAGGAGAGAGGAAGGGAAGAGAGGAGGGAAGAGGCGAGGGCAGCATGGTTTCAAAAAGGATGCAGTGGCTATAAAATAACACTATTTAAAAAAATCTGATTATCTTATGTCTTTTTTTTTTTTTGTCTGGCGACTGGACGCTAGTCACAGCCTTCCTGAGAAGAGTATAATGTTTATTCTACATTTACTACTGCATCTTAATTTGGCTGAGAAAGAGCAACAAAGGATCGAGCATAGGATTTACTCTGCACTGGACTATATTGCCAAGAGCACGGGTATATATATATATATACGAGATAGATAATTGTAGCCATTCCAGTAGATTTAGAAGAGAATGAGAGAAACATCACACCAACTTACTGAGAATACGATGGCAAATAACATGGTCGATGATATCGTCTGAAATTAAAATGTCAATCAAAAACTGTACATTTAAACTGGACCTAATGTATTGATATCACCTGGCAAATAATGTTATATTCAAAGATAACACATATGGAATATGGTTATGGAATAAAATCATTTATCTAATTTAAAAAGGAAGGGTGGGGGGTGTATGCTAATAATTACTGTTCCAACTGTGTAAAATATTAAAGAGAAAAAAAGTAAAAATAGAAATAGTGGAAAGGGATGAGGAAAAAAAATGATGATAGAAAAAGTACAACGGACAGAGTGAGAGAGAGAAAGAGCGAGGGGAGAGAGAGAGAAAAGAGCGAGGGGAGAAAGAGAGAGAAGAGAGAAAGAGAGAGAGAAGAGAGAGAAAAGAGCGAGGGGAGAAAGAGAGAGAAAAGAGCGAGGGGAGAAAGAGAGAGAAAAGAGCGAGGGAGAAAAGAGAGAGAAAGAGAGCGAGGGGAGAAAGAGAGAGAAAAGAGCGAGGGGAGAAAAGAGAGAGAAAGAGCGAGGGGAGAAGAGAGAGAAAAGAGCGAGGGAGAAAGAGAGAGAAAAGAGCGAGGGGGAAAGAAAGAGAAAAGACGAGGGAGAGAGAGAGAGAAAGATAAGAGACAAAGAGGAAAAAGACAACAAAGACAGAACAACAATGACAGAAAGCAAAAAATAAAAGGAAAATAAAAACTGAAAAAAAAAAAAAAAAAAAAAAAAAAAAAAAAAAACATATATACAAAATACAATAAAAATTTAACATCATAAATTGTTTTTTTTTTTAAAAAAAAAAAAAAAAAACAAATAAGCAAATAATCCCAAGTAAAAGCCATTCCAGGCAGCGACAACAAATTCTCTTTTGATTTCTTTTTTTTTTTTAATTTCCTTCATTGAAAGTCGGTGAATGCCCACATTTCAAAAGATCAAGCGTCATGCTGATGATGGATGAAGTGACAATTTTTTTAAGTGAGATCATACTGTATTGTTTAGAAAAAAAAAACAACGTTCCCCTAAATGACGTACCTTGCTCTATCTTGATAGTACCAACTGTCCTCATCATAATAACCACCTCTCGTGTAGCGATCACGATAATAGTTATAGTAAGCTGCACTCCGTGAATAGTAATCAGGATCATATTCTGAAAGAAAATACATTGAAACGTTTTATTACAACCTTACAAAAAGTTTTAATAACTTTTAAATATATATTACTTAAATTCAAAAATATTCAAGCTACATCATTATTTAGATATACAAGGTGCTGAAAAGGCTTTTTTCTTTTTTCCAATTGGACACATAGCCTAGTGGATAAAGGAGTTAATTTAAGACAGTTCTAAATGACAGTTATCTCTAGACTGCAGGTTCAATCCTGGTCAGAGGCAGCAGTAACATAGAATAATAATTAACACAGCTTACCGCCTGTACCCCAGCTATGGTTAGCGGAATGACAACAGGATACCCCCGTGGACTGAATAAAGGGTTAGGTTCAATGTTTCCCAATTATGACAAGGTTCCAGAGTACAACAAAAAATACCTGAAGGAGGACAGAGGCCACATCGGCCAAAACGTTGTACAAATAACAATGAAGATGAAGATAATAGTCCGAATAATGCAGATAATACTAATCATCAGGACTCATCTAAAAAATTCAGAGAAATACTTCTTTTTCTTTTTTCTTTTTAAGGGTGAACCTGGGGGGAAACAATGTGCTATGTGTGTTCAACTGGAGAATTAACATATGGAATAACTTTTCATGGCTTGAGAGGTCAGGAGTCCTCAAGTTGTGGTCCTAGAGACCCATTGTTAAATACAGGGCTGTGGGGTCCGAGTCGGAAGCAATTAAGGGGACACTGGAGACGATAAAACTATACAGACTCCAACACCAGTTGAATTTACACTTTATATGGCCCTAGTTTAGTCTGTTAAGTTATACAATGCACACTCCTAATAAATAGATTTTAAAAAATCATGGTTTTACATATATTTTTGCAGGCCATAATCAATTACATAAAGAGGGGTCAGATTCATAGTCGGAGGTAATATTACTTTCTACTAGAGTCTTCTATCTCCACGGGTGGTGTCGTGTTCTCTTTCTGGTCAATATCTTCATCAGAGTGTCTATGTTTCTCTCCGCATTCTGTCTTTGTTAGTTCTTATTAATTATGAACATGGAGACATATTTTTGGTGTACACAGTTTTTATTACTGATTAGAATCCTATTGATATGCAAAAGAAAAAATTTTGTTGGTAATTTAAAATGAAAATAAAAAGGAACAAAAAACAAACCAGGAGAACAAAATACAAAGCCAGTTAACGAAACAATGAAACAACAAACCAGCAAACCAAGTGAATGAAAAAGAAGCTAGTTAAGAAAAAAGAAACAAGAGACAAAAATCAAACCGGGGAGACGAAAATCAAATTGGGTGGGGAGACGAAAATCAAATTGGGGTGGGGAGACGAAAATCAAATTGGGGTGGGGAGACGAAATCAAATTGGGATGGGGAGACGAAAATCAAATTGGGGTGGGGGGACAAATGTAACAAAAAAAAAAAAAAAAAAGAAACAAGGTGAGAAGAGGAAAAATGGGATGAAAAAGAAACAAAGAAAAAAAAAAAGATCTTTAATAATTTCCATTTTTGTATTTAAGGCATGTACTGTAAATCCTCGAATATAGTCCGCGCTTGATTATAATATGCAGGGGATTTTTAGGAGTCTGTACCTCTGGTAAACCTAAACCTTGTGTATAATACATACCCCTTCTCTAACTTGAGTCAAGGAGGTCTATATAACATCCCTTGTTTGTAAAAATGTATATACGGTAATGTTCTATAATGTGTATAAAATGTTTTATCGACAATTAATGTACAGGTTTATTAACTATTAAGAACAATTCACGCATAATTAAGCCAACAGCACTTAGTCAAACAAACACTTCTGCGCATGCATAATACAATAATGGTGATGTTCTTAACTGTTATATGAGAATGTAAATGTTTGCAAATTGTTTTTATTATATGCTATTCTGTGTTCTGAATACTTTTATTTTAATAAATGTTGCTTACTGCAAGTTATGGATGATTCTTTTATGACTTCATTGCTTTCAGGCTTAGTTTAAGGTATTTTCGTGCCCGACATAACAAAATACGTCCGACTAAACATTGCCAGACAGCAAATAGAGACTCGGACATTACTTAGAAAGTATTTTTCATTTTTAACCTCATATATAGTACGCACTAGGGATTTTGACCTTTAAATTTTGGGGAAAAAAAGTGCGGATTATACTCGAGGATTTACAGTAAAATTCAAACAATTGTCCCATTGAAAGAATTCAGGAGTTATTTATTATTTAAACAGATTTTATTCTTTTTCTTTAAAAAGAAAAAAAGCTTTCAAGAATTTTATTCTCTTTCTTTTTTAAATAAAAATAGAAATAAAATAAAAATAATAATCTGCCGATTTAAAAAAAAAAAAAAAAAAAAAAAACCCTATAGGTACACGAAAGATTTTTTTTTTTTTTTCAAAAGAACATCAAGCATGTAAGTAGATGCTACCAAAAAGGTTCACCATCCCCCACACCCCACCCCTGGTCTTGAACTTTTGAAAACGGTCATTAACATATTAGAAATTGTTCAGACAATTTAATGTCTTCATTTTCTTAACATTTTGGCAGACCCATTCTTCAGCCTTTATCAGGTGTTTAATTTGTGAGAAAAACGGCCCCAATATTATATATCTGAAACTAATTTGTCATATAGTGTGCCAGATTATAACCTTGTTGGTGGGTTGGTTATTTTGTTCAATGGCATATCAACCCTTCTTGGTTATTTAATGCCTTAGGGTTTTTGTGCTTTTCTTTTTTTGTACATATGATTTGTAAGTGAATAGTTTGTAGGTAAATATTTTTGGTCTTATAGCATAATTTTATGTGTATTAAATATCTGGTGGTTGACCTTCAGCCACTGCCTTCTAGCACCTTAAAGATAAAAAGGATTGAGTGTTTGTTTGCCATAAGAAAAATTCAAAGAATACTCCCAGAACTTAATTACATAGGTGCTAGGGCTTCACATGACCAGCCAATTGAGAGGACTGAGTCTCTTCGACTAGCCCAAATAAGGGTTGAAGTCAAGTGCTGCAGGTCACAAGACTGGCTGGTACTCGCTCAGGCACTAGGATCCCATCCTAAGGCATTACAGGTTGCCACTTATAGCCAACAGGTGGCCCCATTGGAGGAGGTGTTTCCCCTCTGCAGTCATTGTATTCTAAAGCCCATGATGACAGGGTAGTGTACACCAGGTATTTCATTATATAATCTATTGAAAACGATAAGAGTCGCTGTACAATTACAGGCTCATAGTTGTCTTTAACTGGTAGGTCATAAGGTAGTTCTCAGGTGGGACACAGATATATGCCCCATAGTATAATGAAGGGGCCCACAAGTAGATAAATCCTGCCCTGAATCTAACCAATTTATTTTTAGAAAAAGTTGCATTACCTAAGTTCAAAAAGCAATAAGATAAAATTAACTGCTAGAAATTGAACCAAGAAATTCTTATATTATTTATTCTATTGGGGTTTACAGAACACTCCATCTCCACTTAAATGGCCAGTGACCTGCTACTTTCAGTCTGGAGTGCTAGATCAAGCATATCTTGTTACACTTAGCCCACTGGCTTTTTTTGCTAACTTTGTCAAAGTTTGTTTTTTGGGGTTTTTTTTTTTTTTATTTCTTTGTATTCATAAACACAACTTTTATTAACCCTCTGGCACACAGTTGTCCCCGTCAAATTTCATCTTAATTCTTAAATTGTCATACCCAAAGCCTAATTTTGCATGTCCCAAAAAATTTTTGGTTTTTTTTTTATTTCTTTGTATTCATAAACACAACTTTCATTTTTTTCAAAATCAACAAAAATGATGAATGATGGGATGAAACGTAATATGCAAATCAATAAAACTTGTCTTTAATCCTTTCACTGTTCAAGGCAAATTAGATTTTATTTTATTTTTAATACTGTTTGAGAGACACATATGGCCCTCAAACATGTCACAGAAAACACTGAGTCAAATGTGGCTCTCAAAGCAGTGAAAGGGTTCAAAAAAAAATTTTTTAAATCAAAAGGAAAAAAAATTTTTTAAATCAAGCGAAAAAATTTACTCGTCAAGCAACACAGCAAAAAAATCTTGAAAATTAGTCAATTAGAAAATAAATTTACAAGAATTTATTAACCCTTACACTCCCTCTGGCGCACGGTTGTCCCAGTCAAATTTCATCTTAATCCTTAAAATTTTGTACATCCAAAATATCTTCTTTTTTTTAATTTTGATATTTAAAAAATTTTTTTAATAAATTATTATTAAATAAATAGTAGTCTAAGATTTCAAAGGATGGAACTCTTGTTTAACAAATATATATATATATATATATATATATATATTTGTTAAACAATTTAATTCTAGTATTATTTTTATTATTCAGACTATTGCCCTCATCTTCATTATTATCTGTACAACATTTCGGCTGATGTGCCCTCCGTCCTTCTTCAGGTATTTCTTCTCATACTCAGGAACCTTCTTGTAATCAGGAGCCATCATGGAACTTTGAACCTAACCCTTTATTCAGTCCATGGGGGTATTCTGTTCTCATTCCACTAACAATAGCTGGGGTACAGGTGTTAAGCGGTGTTATTATTCTATGTTTCTGCTGCTCCTGACAATAGTCCGAATAATACAAATAATACTAATTATCAAGCCTCATATCAAAAATTCAGAGAAATTTCATTCTAACTTGGAAGTGAAAGGGTTAATTTTGCTGAATAATTGTGAAAGAAAGCTGTTATGTGTTTAGTGAAGTTTTATCTACCATTTACGCATGTAATCACATCCTTGACTAAAAATGGTTTCAATCAAACCTAAAAAGTTGATTTTCCTGAATTAATTAGGACTTCTCAAAAAAAAAAAAAAAATAGAAACTCTGTATTCATTGACAAAAATCTTGAAATAAAATAAAAATAGGTCCTTTTGACTCTTTCATTGCCAAAGGGACACTGTTGTCCCAGTCGAATTTCATTTTAATCCTTGAAATGTTGTACTCAAACCATTATTTTACATATCCAAAACTTTTAAAAAAATAATATTTTTTTTTCCTTTTTTTAATACTGATATAATGGAATGACCCATCTTTCGCATACCTCAGCAGTGGTGGTAGTGCTAACCACTATTTAAGGTTTGGTTTGTTTTCTTTTAGGGCATATCAACCTTGGTGGGTCATTTAATGCTGACAGAGTTTTGAAATAAATTCATTTTTAATGGATAATCAAATTTTGTTTATAAACTCATGCTTTTCTATTTAACCCATAGATGGGACCCTAACAGGTACTACCACTCCAGGCCAGAGTAGACCAAGGAGCAATGGTGATAAAGGGGTGCTCCACATTCCCCAAAACTCCAAAACTGAAACCTCACCATCAGATAGAGTTTAACGTCATTCCCAGGACATGTAGACCCTCAGCCACTGCCTTCTAGGCATATGATAAAAAGGGTTGGGACTTGCCGTTGGGGCAATCATATAGGTGCTAGGGCTTGACGTGACCAGCTGATTGATCAGAAGGGGCCTCTCTGACTGCCAGACTAGCCCAAGAAAGGGCCAAAGTGAAGTATTGCAAGTCATGGGTTCTATCTTTAAGCATCACAGGTCACCACCCACAGCCAACAGGTGGCCCCACTCCGAGAGTCTTACCCCCTCTGCAGAGATGCAGTTGGTGTATATTAATGCCACAGCCAACAGGGCGGGCCACTATTTAAGTACACACAGATCACTGTGAAGGACTCTCCTCATAATACTCTCGTGATTGACCACTCGGTATAACTGGTCATTTACGATATAACAAATACATTATTACTTGGTATTTGTAAAAGGCTAGCAGCAAAAAAAGTTTGTTTTTTTCTCAAAATAAATTATTGCTAAACAATTTCAACCTATCTTAGTAGTGAAATGGTTAAACTAATAAAAGGTACAAAATATTTATTTCTATCATTATAATATTGATCTAGTTTTTTTTTTTTTCAGAAACTTATCAATAAGGAAGTGAATCCGACAGTATATCAGAGAAGAAATTTGAAGAAAAAAAACCCACACCGATGTTATTAATTAATGTTGTATTTATTGGCTAATATTGCAATATTTCAATCTGTATAAGATCATCACCAGAGCCAATCTGTTATGTAATGAAGAAAATAGTTTTTTGGTAAATATGACCAGTATTTGTAAGGGAAATAACTAATAATGTGAAAAAAACATACAGATGTTATTAATTAATGTTGTATTCATATTTATTCATATTTATTGGCTAATATTGCAATATTTCAATCTGTATAAGATCATCAGAGCCGATCTGTTATGTAATGAAGAAAATATATAATGAAGAAAGTATATCAAAGAAATTTGAAAAAAAAAACCCACACCAATGTTATTAATTAATGTTGTATTTATTGGCTAATATTGCAATATTTCAATCTGTATAAGATCATCAGAGGCGATCTGTTATGTAATGAAGAAAATATATAACGAAGAAAGTATATCAGAGAAGAAATTTGAAAAAAAAAAACCCACACCGATGTTATTAATTAATGTTGTATTTATTGGCTAATATTGCAATGTTTCGGTCTGTATAAGGCCATCATCAGAGCTGATCTGAAACTTATATCAACCATTCCAATATTTCCCAATTCTCTATCCACTGACAGAGAAAGAAGTAAGGATTAGTGAGGGGGTGGGGTGTATTATCAAGCAATAAAAGTGCTAGCAAAAATTGCAGTAAGTCTTTGAATGATTTAAAATAAAATGTGGTCATAGAGTGTAGTGAACACAAAATACTTGCAGATTGGCTGTGTTACAACATACCTTTTTTATTATCAGGCTTGGTGCCTGCAATTAGTTTAAATAGACAAAATGAGAGATACTATTTCAGTTCGTTAAGAGCACAAAACTGCTTGGCAGTAACAACTCAACATAAAAAGGTGAAAAAATCAGGGATAACAATTTTATGATAGACATTATACAAAAAGATGAAGCCTGGTAAATACCAAGAAGAAAAAAAAAAAATAGTGAATATATATATATAATATATATATATATATATATATATATGATGAAATGTGTATCAATCTTCTTTTTTTTTCTATTAACCTTTTGGACTCTGCATTATTCATTAGCATTATTTCCCCCCCCCCCATTCTACTGCATTCTTTTTCAAGGGCTCCAAAAACTTAGTAACCTTGAAAACCTGATTTTCAGTCAAGGTAATTGTGAAGAGATGTGTTGTATAATGTAAAGTTTAATAGAGGCGTATAAGATAGAAAAATATATATTTTTATTTATGTTGCAAATGTACAGTGATATGTATTATGTGCGTCTAGGCCCGGATAGAGTTTGTAAGTAGTTCTACCCCTAAGCGTCTGCTATCAGTTCATGATCTTCGTACGCTACAGTGTTGTGCTGTGTCATGTGAGGAAGTAGTTCATAATACTATTACAGTAATTTTTTTTTTATTGTTGTGATAGCAGAATACAAAGGTAGACTGAAAAGTTCATATGATGACGTCATATCTGCTATTAGTGACTTTTTTTCTTTTTTTTTTTACCAATGGGATTCATGCACAGCAACACTGATGTATGTGGACCATAAGAGGTACCAATTTTTAAAGTAAACCTCATTTAGTCACATTCTATGAGTAAAACTTGGTAAACCTTATGAATTTTTCAGATATATAACATTGTTGAAATTGAATCCCTATTGTTAAAGCAAGCAAAGTTGCCTGCAGTGGCAGGATAATCTTTTTGTTTGATGAATGAAATCACCTGCAAAGGGTTAAAGGTTATCTTTCTATTTATTGCGTAGCTTCCCTCTGCAAAGTGAAGAGATCTTTAAAGTTATTTAGAGATAAGGTTTGGTTGTTTTGTTTTATGGCATATCAATTCTAGGTCATTTAATGCTGAATCAAGTCTTTTTTTTTTTTTTATATAAACAAAAGGACACTGTAAGCAACCTAAGTAGTCACCCAATTAAGTATTAGGCTCATCACTAGCAGGAACCGGTGTGTTTACAGATAAGCCTCATAAACTAGATTTGTTTGAAACAGATCAGGTTGAATTAGCTTCATGTATCAGTTTTGCACTCTTCTGTAATGTAGATACTTCCTACCCATTCAATAAATGGATTACCCAAAGATTGACAAAAGTTGGCATATATATATATATGGAACGAATACCTTAACAATAAACAACAAAAAAACCCTCCACCATGGAAGTAACAACAACATTAATGCAACACATTCTAACATTTAGAAATTTTAACTTTAATGATTGACACTTCATACAAACAAAATTATGTGCTATAGGCACAATTGCAGCTCCCTTATATGCAACCATCGGTAATCTGAACAATAGTTACATAAATGAGAGTAACCTCCCCTTGTTTCTTTCACTTTGAGGAAGCTGTGTGTTTCGTTTTGGAAAAACACTGAGTTTTCGATAAATTGGGTATACCTATACTTTTCTAATATACAGGTACTCTCGTAGAAATATTAACATCTTTTTTTTTAATCATCTGTGGGAGATTCTAAGCATATGTTGACAGGGATGGTGAACATGGAGACTTTGAAAATATATTAAAGTTATTCCTATAAGCATGTTACCAATTTTAAATCAATTAAAAAAATTTTTAAAAAAAAGATGTTAATATTTCTATGAGAGTACTTGTATATTAGAAAAGTATAGGTATACCCAATTTGTCAAAAAGTTCGGGTTTTTACAAAACAAAACACGTCTTCCTCAGAGTGAAAGAAACAAGGGGAGGTTACTCTCATTTATGTAGCTAATGTTCAGATTACGCAACCATCTATATGGACAAGTTTGAAAACATATACATCAACCCGGAAATTAAGAAAGACTGCCTATTTTATGTAAGATATATTCATGATATACACAAGTGGAGAGGCTAAACTGAATAATTTCCTAACCAACTTAAATATTTATTTGTGACTCCATAAAATTTGATCATGAAAAATCAACCCAAGCAATCACAATTTTAGATATCCTAATATGTTAAAAGGAAAAATAAATAAAGGAAAGAAAATGTTGAATGGATAAAATAGATTTAATATGAGTTACTAACATGTTTCGGTCAGGAGTTTGTTCATGTACACATGTATTCTATTTATTATCATTTTAAATAGAAAATAAAATAAAAATAGAAAATAAAATATTTAAGCACACAAAAAATAACCTTCAGAGTAAAATGTTTGATATTTGAAGTTAAAATGGTCAAAAACTTATGTATTTTATTTATTATTTTAAATATAAGTCTCCATCTCTCCAATACACGCGGGCATGCCTACAAAGTCAGAAAACAGCACTGTTCACGTGACTTTCGGAAACATTTTTTCACGCTCAGAATTGCGGAGACATGGAATAAACTGCCTGCATCTGTTGTAGGCTGCCGGAGCACTGAATCTTTCAAAGCCTCCATGCTTCCTGTAGTCCGCCAACACTATACCTGATGCCACTCTCCACATACACACACATACATGCATATTACTACTGTGAACTGTTCATGTTCCTGACACAACATTATTCTGTGTACTTGACACGAGACTTTGATGAGTTGTGGTGCACCTGAGCACTGTACACTAAAAAAATTACATTATTATGAACAAACTCCTGGCTGAAACACGTGTTAGTAACTCATATTAAATCTATTTTATCCATTCAACATTTTCTTTCCTTTATTTATTTTTCCTTTCAACATATCATCAGATTCATTTCCATGTTCAACTTAGATATCCTAATATATATTGACAAGAACAGACAACTACAAACAACACATAACAAAACACACACAACTATCTCTATTATAATTCATCTCACCCCAAACATCTCAAAAACATCCTCCCTATTCACTAATAATTAAACTAAGAAGAATTTGCACTGAAAACAACAAATTGATGAATTAAAACAGCAGTTCTTAGCACAGGGATATTCTCATACGTTTTAAAAAGAGAAAGAGAAAATGAGAGAATAACTCCTTTATCATCACAAAAACTTTCCGTGGAATTCAAATGAAGTTGTAATATTTGATTTCTTTTTTTAAAAATGTTCAACTAATTCAAGTCATCATAATCTATGTTATTTGTCAATAAAAATATTTGATTTTAAATATTTTTGTTTATTTTTCTCAATCTTTTAAAGATTTTATGTTAGCTCTTAACATCCTGTTCAGAGTTTTCCAAGTCCAGAGCCCCATTCCTGTAAGGATTTATCAAAAAATGGTTAAAAATTTCCTTTTCATTTAAAGTTACCTGTTATTTCCCTAAAAATAAAGCCTTCTAAATATGTTTAATATTACATTTAAACAGAGGCTATTGTTTGGGGTGGATTAGGAAAACGAATGTGACTTCCGGATGGGCGGAATAGGACGTTAAGAGTTAATTCCTTTTTATAAATATATAAATTTTGCAAATTCTTAAAAAAAAAATTTTTTTTTAAAGAATTGCCACAGTTTCCCTTAGTCATTTTTAAGTAGCACCTAATGAGACACACTAACAATTTTCTGTGAACCCCAGAAATTAAATCTGATCCCTTTATAAGGAAATATATCACTATACAATAATATTATACAAGGCCATAGAAAGTAGAAAGAAAATAATTTGATGACTGAATAATGATGCTATGAATTTATATGAAAGATGGTTTGAGGTCATAGAAACATAAGGAAGATAATTTAATGACTCAATAATGATGCTATAAACTTATATTAATAAATGTGAAATATAAATAAAATAAATGGAATAAAAAAAAATATTGTAAAATCTTTTGTATCAAACCAATATTCTCATGAAAATTAATAAAACCCCACCTGTCCGATATTAGTTGTTATATTCACATATTTCCTACACTAAATCTAACTATTATGAGAAAGAATTAGTAAAATACCATTTAGATTACCCCCCCCCCCCCCAACACATACACACAAATATCAGCACCTAAAAATCTTATAATACATACCTGAATACACATCTTTTTTGCTTGTAACGACCATATTCTGCCGTGATGCAGGGCGCGCTCAGATTTTGAATCAGAATCATCTGAAAAATAAAAAAAATAAAAATCATGTAAATCTCTCAAGTTTACAAAAACAGAATAGTGATTATGCTTAATTTATACTAATTTATTATAACTATTAAAAATCATGTAAATCTCTCAAGTTTCAAAAACAGAATAGTGATTATGCTTAATGCTTATATTAACTATTAAAAATCATGTAAATCTCTCAAGTTTACAAAAACAGAATAGTGATTATGCTTAATTTATACTAATTTATTATAACTAATCAGTGCTGGCTTAGCTCAGTCGGTAGAATGTCCGGTTGGGAACCTCGAGGTTCCTGCTTCGATTCCGCCAAGTCAGCGTATGAGTAGCAAATGGGTATGTGCAGTAAAGTGAGGAGCTGATGGTTGGAGTGGTGCTCCGCTTCAGATGCCCAAACCATCTCCTTGGTCTAGCGCCAGTGAAAAGAGGATAGATTCCCTTGCTGTCTGGCTGATACTGACTTTAGGCCACCCCGACAACTTTTTTTTATCATAACTAAGTATAAACTCAACATAACTGAACTTGGTTTCAGTTTTGTTTTAACTCCAGTTGCATGTGACGTAATGGTTATCAGCATAAAAAACGGGAATTAGCAAGCAGAATTTAAAGTCCAACTATAATAATAATTAAATTTATTGCGTACAGTGCTTAGGTGCACCACAATTCATCAAAGGCTTATGTATAGTACATAGAATAATGTACTAATGTCAGGAACATGAATAGTGTACAGTAATAATATGCGTGTGCGTTCATATGTGTGTGAAGGGGCTATCAGTTATAGTTTTGTCAAATTACAGGAAGCATGGAGGTTTTGAAAGATGCAGGCAGTCTATTCCATGCCCCAGCTACTCTGAGCATGAAAAAATGTTTCCGAAAGTCATGTGAGCTAAGGCTTTTTACTTAGTACTAATGCTCTTGGGAAAGGGATAAATCCATTTCTTCCACACACACACCCAGCTATGGTTAAATACTGTAATTACTTGGGTATAAGATAACACTACATTTCTAGATTTTTCATCCCATAAGTTAGGGGTGCATATTATATACAAGAACTATATAATTAACTTTTTTTCTGGCCACATGCCACAAGATATTCAAAATGGGATGCTTGAAAGTAAGTTATATATATATAAGTCAAACTAATTTGTTTTACACTGTGAAAGAAATATCCACTGGAATGTGTTTTGACTAGGAATCACAAGGTTCCTGGTTCAATACCAGCCCTCGCCAACTCAGCATATGAGTAGCACAGGAATCTGTGCGGTAAAATGAGGAGGTGATGGTAAGTGTGGCACTCCACCTCAGATGCAAAAACAATCTTAGTCTGGTGATAGTGAAAAGGGGATAGACTCCCTCGCTGTCTGGCTGATACAGACATTAGGCCACCCGACAACAATAGTTGCTACAAATTCTAAAAAGTTAGTGCTCTTTATACAAGAGTTTCTTTTTCAGAATTTTGTAATCCAAAGTTAGGAGTGCATGTTATACATGAATAATTATGGTAGTAAGGGCAGAGTGGGTTCTTTAGCCTTGATGGGCAATCAGTCTAGGAGAAGGATAACTCTAAATACAAACCATGGTGAAGGCAACAAGAAAGCACTCAAAAAGAGAAAACTGTAGAGAGCTATAATTTCTCTATTCCAGAAAGGACATGAAACTTTCTGGTCTGGACAGACCAAAGCCTCCAAATTGTCTAAGGGCATCGTTTATCACTAAATCTGTTGATATTTACAATGTAGTATTTTTAGAATATTCAAAGTTCCATGATGGCTCCCAATTACGACAAAAAGATTCCTGATTATGACAAGAAGGTTCCAGAGTCCGACAAGAAATACCTGAAGAAGGCTGGATGGCACATCAGCCGAAATATTGTACAGATAACAATGAAAATGAGGACAATAGTCTGAATAATCAAATAATACTAATCATCAAACCTCATCTCAAAAATTCAGAGAAATAGTTTGATATAAATTCTAAAAAGTCAGTGTTCAATAGAAAAGAATTTTTTTTTTTTTTTAAATATTTTTTTGTTTGTTTTTTTTTCTCCAAAAAATTTCCTTCTATGGTTGCTTTACAAAGACTGGATATATATATATATATATATATATACTGGATATAGCCCCTCACCCCCATCATCAAATAAGATTTCAATTGTTTTTCAGAATGTACTGTAATATAATTGTGAAAGTCCAATAATTTTTTTTTAAATTTTTATTTATAAACATTTTTATCTTTTAGTCAAAAGTGCATTTCAGCCATTGTTGACAAATGTGCCGCTACAAAAGGGTTAATCATAATAAAGTGACAAAACTAAAAGCCACATAAAAATCTTTAAAAATTATTTTTATTCACTTCCTTATAGACACAATAATAAAATTGTGATGACTTGCACTTTATTAAAGCCGAATAGAAATAAATTTTAAACAGGATTGTTGAGTGTCAGAATTTGAATTACCACACTATATTTATGACTATTGTTGCATGATAGGTTTTCTTTTTCTTTGTTTGTTTTGTTTTACGGCATATCAACCTCAGTGAGTCATTTAATGCCGATAAAGTTTTGAAATAAATCAATTCTTAATGGATAATACAATTTTTTTTTTTATAAATACATTTTTCTATTTAACCCATAGATGGGACCCTAACAGGTACTACCACTCCGGTCAGAGTGGACCAGGGAGCAATGGTGATGAAGGGGTGCCCACATTCCCCAAACCTCCAAAACTGGAACCTCACCATCAGATAGAGTTTAACGTCATTCCAAGGACATGTAGGCCCTCAGTCACCGCCTTCTAGCACCCATATGATAAAAAGGGGTTGGGGCTTGCCATAAGGGCAATAGGGTTGGGAAAATCAGGTTTTCTTTTTCTTTGTAATCATACCCATGTGATGTTAAAGTTTACACACCTCGTCATGGTGTAATAATCAGCAACCTAGTCTTGCAAATCAATTACTACTGAATAGTAAGTTCAATTCTCACATATATGGCCTTGTGATAAATCTTTCTGGAGTTGGGTTTTTTTTAAGTGACTTACTGTCAGCTCTTCCAGTCTTGATAAAACAACCAGCCTAGAAGAAGGAAAACTCTGAGGTCTCATATTTGTGACCTTGCAAGGTTTTCCTGTTGTTTTTGTTTTTTTCTGCAGAGGATACAGTCAGTGTGTTCTAAGCCTCACCAACAGGGCAGTACATGAGAAGAAAGTTTTACCTATTGGTTTGAAATTAAAATACAAACACTAAATCTACTGACCTAGACACTAAGTGAAAACTTATTATTTAAAAAGAATGGCGGCACATGGTGTAATGGTTAGAGTCGTAGGAAATGGACTCGTCGACCAGAGTTCAAATCATGGACAAAGCTGTTTGCATTTCACATGGTGCTAATACCCTTGGAAAAGGTATGAATCCAATTCTCCCTCCATCTATGGGCAAATAGCAGGGCAGACTGGGCTCTTTAATCTTGGCTAGGTGACCAGTCTAGGAGGAAGAAAACTCTGAATTCAAACCTGTTAGACTCCACTTAAGAAATTGACCTAGAGTCACATCCTGCTCGTGTGGAGGGGTTGGTGTGTGTGCGTGTGTGTGTATGTATATATATATATATATATATATATATATATATATATATATATGGATCTAAAAAGATAGTTCTTTTTAGGGGGGGGTAGAAAGCCAGCACAAAGGGAAAACCTTCAAATAATAATCAAGGTGTTCTATTGAATATGAACAAAATGACATGAAAAATAATTCATACTCGTTTTTTGTTTGGTTTTTATTTTTAAATCTATTCAAATAGTCATCTGAAAGAAAAAATGTTTGCTAAAGATTAGGGTCTATTCAAAAGTGTTTTCACTAATAGTAAAGTCTGAAGGGTTGGGTTTATTGTCCAGCACCTGAGGCACTCCCCCCTCTCTCAAGTTTGAATGCCGATGGAATTCAATCAACTTTTAAAACCCTTGTGTGGGATGCTTGCTTTCCTGCATGGCATCCCACATTAAAACGACCCTGTGTCACATTTTAGCTTGGTGGGGGGAAGCTAAATAAATACCTACTTGTAAAGTCTGAATGTAAATAGGAAAAAAAGACAACAAAAAAAAACTTACACTTTCGTCTCAACATGTTATATTCACAGCCTGTTGCTCTCTCAAATGTTTTTAGAAAGGAATATTATACAAAATGTTTAACAACTATAAGGATTTAAAAAATAAAAATTCAAATCAATGTTTCAAGTCCATAACTAAATTTGAGTGACAGCAAATATCTGAAGCATTATCTCAAATTATAAAATTATTGGGTTTTTTCTTTTTGTTGTTTTTTTAATTTTTTTTTTATTGGTAAACAAATAGTTTTAACTATGAACCATAAAAAAAGCTATTATCTTGTTATTATAAATAGCTTAAAAGAGAAAAATCAAAAATACCAATATGGAAAATAATACCATTGTTTTCATCTATTATATTTGTATATTTTCATCACATTCAAAATAGTTGTGACATTTTGAAATAATTGTTCTCTAGTCTCAATTGTGATGATGACCCATGAATTCAAATATAATATAAGTTAATGTACTATTTTGCCTCGACAACAACAGAACATATGAAATAATCTTCCCACACACCATCACAAAAAAACATTAAAACCTTCAACAAAACCCACAAGAAACTAATTGCCAAAGAAGACAAAATATGGTCTTCTTTAATTAATTACCACCCCACCATCCCCAAAAGTTATGGCCTCCCCAAAACTCACAAACCCAACATACCTCTTAGACACATCATCTCTGGAATAGGCTCTGTCACCCACATGATAGCCAAATTTCTGGCAAAAATACTATCCCCTCTTCTAGACACAATTAGTGATGCCCACATAAAAAAACTCAGACGAACTTCTTAGAAAAATAACAAACACCAACATGGAGAACAAATCCCTAGTGAGCCTAGATATAAAATCACTTTACACAAACATACCTGTAGACCAGTCGTTCTTAAACAGTGCGCCCCGGAGCTTTTTCAGGTGTGCTCCGTAGTATTCCTGAAAAATCCACCTCATATTTATGTGAACTGGGATTTTCAACCCTCGCAACAATTAATTGTAAAAAGAGAGGAACTCTTTAATGCATTGATAAGGAAATGAGAGTTTGTCTCTCAAACATAAGACCAAACATTGAAGAAATCACAAGGTTTCATCAAGCTCATGTTTCTCATTAACACAGGAATTAATAAACTTCATAGAGGTATGTTAAGTTTGCTTTTGTTAAATGTGTTATTTTTATATATATTTAACAGTTAACGTAATAACATATTAGTCCTATTTTGTATACAGTGCGCTATCAAGTATCTGTAGTACTGTAAGTGCGCCCAGGCTATAAAGTTTGAGAACCACTGAGTTAACTTAATAACATATTAGTCCGATTTTGTATACAGTGTGCTAGCAAGTATCTGTAGTACTGTAAGTGCGCCCAGGCTATAAAGTTTGAGAACCACTGCTGTAGACAAATGCCTAAATAGATTAGAGAAACATCTCTCCACAAATGACACCAAATTATCATGTCCCCTCACTATCCAGAAAATAATCAAATTATGTAAACTATGCACATCCCTATGTAGTAAGGTAAATTAATTTAGTATAATAGATCAATGTGGTTTGGTTTGGAAACTTATCTAAAAAATATCAAAATGATCACAGAAAAGTCAATAATTTTGATTGGCAGAACAAAGTGTCAGAAAATCTAATCTAACCAAATTCCTTCAACATTTGCTTTATGATATGCAGCACAAACTAGAATGTACCAAAATATTGTAAGACTTTTGACTCACCCTAATTTTAAAATCACAGACTATAGAAGAGTACAGTGGTACCTTAATTTAAGAATTTGATTAGTTCTGATCCTATTTGTACTCAATTTCCTCCGATATCAAATTAATCCATTAAAATAAACTAAAATACCATTAATCCATTCCAGCACCCCAAAAACACCCAAATTGATTTTATTACATTTTTTTTTTATCATTGATAAAAAGAATAGCATCATATTGTATACAAACATAATGAAATAGAATGTAATGAATTATGTGCTTTTATATGTTTTTCTTTTTTTTATAAATAATATTTTACTTTAGCATAACAGATTTGGAAACTTAAATGTTTTTAGAGAACTTAATATATATATATATATATATACTAGCAAATATATGCACCCTCCGGGTGCAAGTATTTAAGTTTTAATGTAATAAAATATTGTATTAAATTAGAAAGGCTACTGAAACTAAATAAGAATGCAGATAAAAAGATTTGAAACAGGGGGGGTATAATTGAAAAATAAAACAACTGAAACTTACACTTCCATCACTCTCGTCTTTCAATGTTATTTTTTCTAATTTAAGTATTTAGTTAAAAGAGGAAGCAAAGAATAAAATTACAGTTATTTCATCTTGTTAATTGATTTCATTTAAGATTTATTGAAGAGATTTTTGCTTATATTCATTGAAATAAAACCAAACAATTAGAAATCAATAGTACTAAACATATTTATTAACATCACATTTTTAATATCAATATGCAAATTAGCCTTCCCGTTCACATTGTAAACCGTTATTTTGTTGTATATATCAATATAATTGCATGTTATTAATATGTGGATATGGTCAACAGCATTAATAATGTAAAACAATTTTATTAATAATTGAGATTTAAATAAAAATAAAATCATTGAGATTGTGATGTCAATAACAAAGGGAATTGTGACTCGATTAGGAATATAGTTTCGGTTACAGACAGAAAAACACACAATCTCCATTATAATAAGATAGATAGATATATATATATATATATATATATATATATTTGTATTTACCAACCCCTTCGCACCAGTAGAATGCGACACGAGGTCAATTTCTTAAGCAGAGTTTAACAGGTTTAAATTCAGAGTTTTTCTTACCAAGGTTGAAGAGCCCAGGTTTACTATTTACTCATAGCTGGAGGGAGAATAGTTGGATTTATACCTTTCCCAAGGTAATTAGTGCAATGTGAAATGCAAAGAGTTTTTTCTCTGATTTGAACTCGGGTCGACGAGTCCATTTCCTACGACTCTAACCATTATGCCACGCGCCTCCACTATCAAATCAATTCTCTCAATTGAAATAAACTAAAATACCATTAATCCATTCCAGCACCCCAAAAATACCCTAATTGATTTTATCACTTTTTTTTTTTTTAATAAGAAGAATAGCACTGTATTGTATACAAATGTAATGAATTATGTGCTGTTATATGTTTTGATGTTTTTCTTTTTTTTGTAAATATTTTACTTGATATTTACCATGTACCCCACGTGTACGGGTTAGGCACAAGACCCTATTAATGTGGGACAACCAACAAGCCAACACTCATGGGTGGCGGGTGCAAAAAATGCGTTGATCCCGTCAGCATTCCGACTCGGGGGGGGGTCTCAGGCACTGGGCAATAAACCCAGCCCTGTCCCTTTAAATCGAGGGGGGCACATCTTGCCGGGGGGAGGGGGTCAACGATACTAGCTTGTAAGATCCAGGGTCGAAACTATTGACCCCCACCTTGAGGGGCAGGTTTTTTGGTATAACAGATTTGGAAACTTAAATGTTTTTAGAGAACTTATTAATATAAGCATATTTGAAGCTCATTTGTACCTCAAATTTTAGCTCTCAAGACAAATATCCATAAAAATATTTTTTAAATAAAAAATCTCAAAATTTAAAAAAAATCAATCTAGTGACAGCTTGTGGAAAAAATTGGGGCACTCATAAATCAAGCTACCATAGCAGAGTTGCTGATAGGTACACGTTCTAGGTCATCCCTGACATACAAAAACCTAAAAGGACGCAGTAAAATCATATACTTGTGTCCCGGTGTTTTTCTTTTTTCTTCCCTCACCATTTCAAATTAACTGTAAATCATTTCAATAGTTTCTTAGAAATGAATTACACTGAACAGGTTACAAGGTAGGAGTTAGATGGCTTTAGTTGTTTCCCCAGATCATAAATAAAAACCCTACAATCTATTAAGAAACTTTAGCTGGGACCCATAAATTTTCCAGGAGACTCATTTAAAGCAAATACGTGCGTCCCAGGACGCACTAAATCAAAAACCTATTAGCATCACTGAATAGGTATATGTCACACAAATGTTTCTAATTTGTTTTCAAATTTAAATTTACTTTAAAAATTGATCAAATTTAGACTGAACGTCTATAAAAGCAAAAACAGAAAAAAGAAACTAAAAAATTTTTAAAAATTAAAAAATCATCAGCAATCTTTAATTACTGAAACTGATTCTTTCTACCCCCTCCCCGGCCAGTCATTGGCATTTCCTCATCAGACATAACACACCATCCATCATAGAAGAAGAGGTGACAAGAGTTAATTACATTAGTAACAAAGGAGGTTGTTGTGTGTCCCGCCCCCCATTGGTGACATATCTATCATTTGTTTCAGAGACAGTGTCATTTGAAAGTTGTTGGGGATTAAGTGATTGCTTACAAAACCAGTCAGCACACTAAATGAAAAGATAGTGAAATGAAGTCTCAAGATGGCCAATCAAATACTTCCACATAGTTAGAAGGAGAGAAAAAAAAAAAACAAGAAAAAAAACATTTTAAGACACGTAATATGTAGCTCAGTTATGGGCAAACTGATCTTTTATATAAAAAATCGGCTGACTTCTGATTTAGGTCGGAAAATTAAAACGGAAAGTTTTTTGGTGGTCCCCAATGACAGTTTAACTACAGTCTATGAATTAACATTTTGCGAATTGGGTTATGGTTTTAGGGGATTATGGTTGTTTTTAATTACGTATTGCTTAAAATAAATAAACAACAAAAAACCCAAATTACTATACATTTAATGTTGAAAAATATTTTTTTTAAACCAAGTTTAATTGAAATTATACATTGCAATATTAACACAAACAACTGTCTCAATAATAGATTCATTAATTAATTTCAATGGTTAATTAAATGTATAGTAATTTGGGTTTTTGTTGTTTATTTTTTTTAAGCAATACGTAATTAAAAACAACCTTAATCCCCTAAAACCGTAACCCAATTCGCAAAATGTTAATTCATAGGCTGTAGTTAAACTGTCATTGGGGACCACCAAAAAACTTTCCGTTTTAATTTTCTGACCTAAATCAGAAGTCAGCCAAAAAATCTTCAATTTTTTTTATAGAAAAGATATTTTTACCAAAGAAAAAAAAAAAAATCTTTCCCTATTTTTCAGGTAGAGGTTTATGATTGTCTTTTGTAGTGAAAATAGTTGAGTTACATTCAATATAAAATTACCTTGAATTTTTAGTCATGTGGCCCAAATGATGATGAGCCATGTGGCCTGCTTCTCAAAATCAGTTGTCCAGGCCTGATATAGATATTCTAATACAGGCTTACCATAATCATTTGTGCATAAGATCAGTGAGGCTAGCTTGCTAACCATTAAATCATGATGGGTTGCCCTGGTATTTACCCAACCCATTCTTCACGGTTAGGATATGACACAAATTCGCACGCATGGGGAATCCAGCAAAGATGGAACTCGCTATTCAGTAGTGATTGATCTTCAAAACTAGCTTGTTAACCATTACACCATAACAAGAAGGAACTGCATACAACATTAAATAGACCATATATTTCTTCATTGCATGCATCCATTAATTAATTTGTATGTTAATTAAATCCAATATCTAATTTCATAAATATTTCCTATGACGATAAACCAAGAATAAAGCAGTGGGGATTCCCTAGAGACCAAAACAGGTATTATATACAGCAATATGTTCTTTAACCTTGGTAAGACAATCAGTCGAGGAGAAGGAAAACTCCAAATTCAAACCAATTGTTCTTTGCTTAAAAAAATGACCTTGTGTTACTTCCTGCTTGTGGCAGAGGGGCTGGGTAAATAAATACTTCAAACCTATATATTAATACTAATGTTCCTTAATAGTATGGCTGTTATCTTGCAACACCCTCTGGTTAAAAATGAGACCATCCAAATCATCCAAGATGAAATACAAATATGTAAATCCTCATTATCTGGTATTGCCTATCAGTTAAATTCTTATAAGTGTCATCACCTCAGCTAAATAATCGACCATTCCATTTTTATTATAAAGAAAGGGAAGAAAAAGGACATGCTACTCAGAAGAAATACAAGAAAGAAAGAGATGGGGAAAGAAAGAAAGAATAGGGGAAAGATAGAGAGAGGGGATAAGCACACAAAAGTTATAACGCTAATCTGTTTCAATAGAATATGATGTAAAGAAAGTGAGAAAGTTAAATCATGATTATTATACTTTTTACATATTGAAGTATTTTACAATAGCTCTTAGGTAAACATATCAAACGTAATAATTAAGTGTGGTACATCCACAGGTCCTGTTAGTTATGAATAATACAATGATAGTTTCATTGAAGACTGCTATAGCAGACAACCTCTTCCTTACAAATTTTCTTCCAATTCACAAATGCAAGTATAGTAAGAGAGTAAGAGTTGAAATTCCTCCCCTGGGAGCAAAATAATTCCATTTTAAGAACTACTGAGTTTTAGAAATGCATTGAAAAGGATTTTATTATAGCAGTGATTCTTTGAGTTCCAGGTCACATTCCTCCCCTTTCAATCTCAGGTTTCCTAAATTCCAACCCAATTTTGAATTGTGATCTGGTCATTTTTTACCATTATACTTATGACATCCCATTGTGGCGAGATGATTAGCAAGCTAGTCTCGCAGATCCATTACTAATGAATAGTGAGGCCAATCCTTGCTGAATGCTCTAGAGTTGGAACCTCAACACTAGATGCAGTTTAACATCATACTCAGGACATGACGACCCTCAGCCACCTTCTTCTAGCAAATATATAATAAAAGGGTTCTGGATTTACCATAAATGCAATAGGGCCAGAGCAATCATACAGGTGCTAGGCTTGACGCAGCCAGCCGATTGATCGGAGAGAGCCTCTCATTCCAATTGTAAGCATCACAGTCTGTCAACCACAGTCAACAGATAGCCCTATTGGAAGTGGGAGGGGGGTATATTACCCCATCTGCAGAGGTGCAGTTGGCATATTCTATTCGCAAGATAGGACTCCTTAATTTCCTTATGTCTCGATTACACATTGGTCACACAAGACTAACACACTCCTATATACTCAAACAAGAACAACAACCACAATGTGGAACTTGTCAAACACCTTTGACTGTTAAACACTTATTCATGGAACACAGGGTTTTTTGCTCACTTCAGAAACCGTTATTTTAATGCAAACAATATAAAAGATCTATTTGAAAATGTCAACATGGAGGACATTCTGTCCTTTTTGAGGGAAACAAAATTATACCATAGAATATAGACATGAACCTAATCAATACCATACAACAAGATCCCTAATAGTACTAACACATTGTTAAAACCAATTACTAAAAAGGATAATTGTAAATACATGACATATATTACTTCCTAACCGTTAGGCATGACATAACCCTAGACGGGTTGATATGCCGTTAAAATCAATAAACCAACTAAAATGAAGATGCTTGTTTTATTGAAAAGTAGAGACTATTATAACAAATGTATGATTAGTTGTCAACTTATTGTCTGACAGTTGCCATCATAGTAGACATGTTTCATCAATTAATAAGATATGAGTGACTAAAATAGTCTCAAAGGATTAAGAAAATATCAATAGTTAAACAATTATCAAAAGTATCACAATCAAATGAGCTATGACAGATTAATCAACATGACAATCATTAACTGAAAAAAAAAAATCATTAGAGAAAATAAACATTCAAGAAAAAAATACAGTCATGTTTAGAGAACATAGGGGAGAGATTTTTATATATATATATATATATATATATATATATATATATAGAAGAAAAAGTGTAAATAAATCCGACAATATGCAATATAGTAAAAATTGAAAAACCACAAGTTTCATTAACGAATGATGTTTATTAAGCCTACACTGCAGTGTTCTGGTCTGTTTAGACAGACCTTCATCAGGACTTTCGTTGGTTTAAGGAAAAAATAAATTATTAATGAAAACAAAAGGTCTGCGAGCCTCTGTTTTTGGTGTATGGCTGCTTTTGTTGATCTTCAAATATGAGGAAGAAAAGACATGCTTAAAATAACTGACTAATGTCAGTGTCTTAATTTAAACTACATGATATAATTTATCCTAAAAATTCTTGGAAACTAATTTGATTTTCCATTCATACAATTAGTTTCCAAGAAAGACCCAACCCTATTGCCCTTATGGCAAGCTCCAACCCTTTTTATCCTATGTGCTAGAAGGTGGTGGCTGAGGGTCTTCATGGCCTGGGCATGACTTTAAACTATCAGATGGTGAAGTTCCAGTACTGGAGCTATGGGGAATGTGGAGTACCCTTTCATCACCATTATTTCCAGGTCCACTCTGGCCCAGAGTGGTGGTACCCGTTAGGGTCCCATCTAAGGGCTAAATAGAAGAAAGTAGGGTTTAAACAAAATGTTTTGTTTTTTTTTAATTGAGTACCTGGCAAGAATGAACAAAAAAACTTCAGCATGAAATAACCCAGCAAGGGTTGACATGCCATAACATCCAACCAACACTTACTCAATGTAGATGGATACTTTAGCAATTTACAAATACTCAATAACCTTCTACTAAAGTAGAAATGTTAGAAAGAGTTTCACAAAATCCCCATAAAATCCTTTTTCTACCCAGATTCTAGCAAGTGGATGAATATGAATGTGTTTATAACAGTAAAAAATGAAGTGATTTATTCTCAATACCAAAACATACTCAAGAAATTATTGATCCCAAAAACAAACAGTAACAACCAATAATGCGTTAGGCAACAAGTTTCATTTTCAATAGGACATTGTTGACTTGTTAAACAGTGATGCACAAAACAAATAATTAATATAAAGCAAGAATCCACTTCTAAATCATCATCATCATCATCATTAGTGGGCAATGACAGTGCAGATTTCCATGACACTCACACCATCCCTCTAGGTAAATGCTATACAAACTGACCTAAACTGAAATGTATGAATCAATTAAAAGTAGGGGGTAAAAAAAGATTTATCACCACAATAGTGGTGTACAATTTTGAAGACATATATAGCCAATTGGGCACGTGGTCTAATGGTTAGAGTCATAGGAAATGGACTCGTCAACCAGAGTTCAATTCCTGGACGAAGCTGTTTGAATTTCAGTGCTAATACCCTTGGGAAAGGTATGAATCCAATTCTCCCTCCAGCTATGGGTAAATAGCAGGGCAGACTGGGCTCTTTAACCGTGGTTAGGTAATCAGTCTAGGAGAAGGAAAACTCTGAATTCAAACCTGTTAAACTCTGCTTAAGAAATTGACCTTGTGTCCCATCCTGTTCATGTGGAGGGGTTGGTAAATATATATAGCCAATTGGGGGGCACCTCACGTGGTGTAATGGTCAGCAAGCTCGCTTCGCAAACCATTGTTAATGAGTTCGATTCTCATTGGGTGCCCCATACTTATGGCCTTGTGCCACAGCTAAGCTTAGTAAATAAATATATAGCCAATTGGGAGAACAATAGATATAAATACAAGGTATTATTAGGAAGCGCTCTTTGTCTAATGGTTATCAAAGTAGGAAATGAACACGGTGATACAAGTTCAAATTTTGGATGAGATTGGTAGCATTTCACAGAGTGCTATTAGTCAAGAGAAAGATATGTATCCAACTATTCTCCCTTCAACTATGAAGAAATGAGACAAGCATTCCCAGTTATTTAGCTGATTTTGGTGGACATTGACAAATTTGCACCTTAATCAGTTCAACATGCAATTCCTCGCATATTTCTGGTCCAATCTTTAAAATATTTATATGGTTGGAAAGAAAAGAAAATAATCTTTCTAAATATGTAACTTGTATGTGTTTCTATCTATTGAATTATTTTTTCACAGCAAGTTAAAAACGGTATTTTGCTTAGAGCAGCTGAAAACGCAAAATATGATTGTTTTTTGTTTTTTTTCAAGACTAAATTTTATACGTTACTTTGTTTTGCAAAATCAAAGTGACAAATCTTTATCAATATTCTTGAAATTGTACACACATTTAGAAGATACCATAAACTACAACCAGGATGTTGTTCTTTCTTTCTCTGACCTTTGGAAGTGAAACCACAACCAACAAAATTTGAAGCAGGTTCCTTCAAAAAGTATAAATTAAGCAAAAAAAAAAAAAAAAAAGGGAACAATATCTCACTAACAAAAGATAGTCTCAGAATTATTTTGATATATATGTGAAATTTTCATAAATGCTTTAACATCAGACATTTTTTGCAAAACTTTCAATTTAGGGAGGAAAAAAAACAAACTTAAATTTACTCGCTTTTAAAACACCAATCGTACAGGCTTTGTTTAAAAGAAATTCTGTTAAGAGGTATTCTATTTCATGTATGTAATAAATACAACATAGCAGGTATTTAAAAGGGTCTTTTTAAGTTCAAAGTAATGTTATTTAATTAATACTATGAGTGTATACATGCAGTATTAAAATGAAAATGTTGAATAATCAGCAAAGAGATACTGTTGAAGTTAGTCAATCAGTATACTGTTGGTTTGGACAACAGCAACTGGCTAAGCACAACTGAATCAGTGCCCAAGACAGCTGGTACATATGGAACTCAAGAATAGTCTATTCATGTATTTGGGCGATTCCATTCCTTGAGTCCTGATTGGCTGCTTGGTTTCTAATGATGTTATAAATAACCTGGAATTCTGCAGTAGGATTGCAGCAAGGTTCTAACCTACATTGGGTTACGGCTACTTGTTGCCTTGTCTTACCAATGCGATGGTAATTGGAACTTAGTATGATTATTCTACAGATACATACAATTTGAGTGCAGAAGCAGAAAGATATGATTTTACTAAGAATGCCAAGAAATAGTGAAGAAATTACTGTATTTCTTGTTTTGAATTGGTCCGTGATTTGATATTTTTTTAAGCGAAATCATGTCCACTTTTGTAGCCCCAATTTTGGGGCTTTAAATTCTCATAACTTTTGAACTACTGGGAATACTAGGCAGACTGGGCTCTTTAACCTTGGTTAGGCAACTAAATTCAAATCTTCTGTCACATCTTGCTTGCGTGTGGGTGTTGGTAAATACATAAGGTATTATTAGATGAATGTCTATTATGAGAGATCAGATTTCCAAAAGATCAATAATCTATCAATCACAGTTCATGTTTTTTTCCTTTTTCTACAACATTTGCAACACATCATCTACAATTACTACAGCAAGGGAATATGTCTAAATATAAGTGAATATTTACCATGTACCCCACGTGTACGGGTTAGGCACAATGCCCCATTAATGTGGGACCACCCAGGAACCAAAACTCATGGGAGGCAGGTGCAAAAAATGCATTGATCCCATCGGCATTTCCCTTAAAGGAGCACCTCAGGCACCAGGCAATAAACCCAGCCCTGCCCCTTTAAATCGAGGGGGCAGATGTTGCCGGGAGGGGGGGGTGCCTGGGATCAACGTTATTAGCTTGTAAGGTCCAGGGCCGAAGTCACCAGACCCCCCCACCCCCCGGTTGAAAGGATAAGTCTACCAATCTTACTTACATAGTGAAATGTCTTATAAAATTCAGAATCACTATATTACTGGATGTGCACAGGTGAACGATTGTCATTGTGGGTATGTGCATAAGTATTCCCAAGGAATTCACTTGGAATACTGTGTGCCATACAAACATACCTTTTCTCCAATTGGGTGGTGGTGGTGGAGGTGGTGTTCGAGAGGCTAAAAATAACAATTAAAGATATAACTAACCAAACTCATTGATGAAAAGAGAAGCATATCAAGATATTTCAGATTCCCTAACAAAATTTCTTGAAAATATGAAACATTAATTAGCAATTAGTATTATTTGTATTATTGTCCTCATCTTCATTGTTATCTGTACAATGTTTCGGCCGATGTGCCCTCCAACCTTCTTCAGCTATTTCTTCTCAGACTCCAATTGGACACACAGCCTAGTCAATAAAGGAGTTAGGTTAAGACAGTTCTAAGTGACAGTTATCTCTAGACTGCAGGTTCAATCCTGGTCAGGGGCAGCAGTAACATAGAATAATAATTAACATAGTCTAACTCCTCTATCCCAGCTATGGTTAGCGGAATGAGAACAGGATACCCCACGTGGACTGAATATAGGGTTAGGTTCAAAGTTCCGTGACGGCTCCCAATTACAACAAGAAGGTTCCCAATTACGACAAGAAGTTTCCTGAGTCCGAGAAGGTTCCCAAGTCCGACATGAAATACCTGAAGAAGGCTGGAGGGTACATCAGCCGAAACATTGTACAGATAACAATGAAGATGAGGACAATAATCCAAATAATACTAATAATCAAGCCTCATCTAAAAAAAATTCAAAGAAATAATCAATTAGCAAATTGGAAAAAAAAAAAAAAAAAAAAAAAATTCTAAGCCCTGAGAAGCTAAGCATTTTAGCCACTACCTAAATATACATATACTTGGGCAACCTGAATTCCAACTGAATCCTCATTTCTACATCACTAATGCCTTGAAAATCCTTTAAACTGTTAAATAACAGATTACATCATACTATTTCTCCAGAGTCAGACAAGAAATACCTGAAGAAGGCTGGAGGGCACATCGGCCGAAATGTTGTACAGATAACAATAAAGATGAGGACAATAGTCTGAATAATCCCAAAATATAGATTACAACATTTCACATTTGCAGTTATTTTTTAGTCAAGAGCTACAGAAGGGGGGGAGTGACACAAATATGGGAGGCTCAAGGTTCTAAAGATTTTTTTAAAATCATATATATATATATATATATATACTAGACAAACATGACTCATTGAGCTCTAGATAGATAATTGGGAAAAGTAAGTTTGCAAAGCGGAGAAGATTTTTTTAAACAAAAACAACCAGAGAAATAAAAAAAATAAAAATTAAAAAAAAAAAAAGACAAAATCATTTTCTAAGATTTCTAAGAAAGGGAACATTTGACCTAATTTAAATTTATTAAGATGTTAGCTGAGCTAGCTATTTATGAAACTTAACATACAAATACATTTCAAACTCTCCCATATCTCTCTCTACACTCACTGAGAAACTAACAAATAACAAGGAGGTAATCAAGATATACATAGAGAGGGAGAAAATGACAGGCAGAATGTGAGTAAGAGACAGGTCAGTTTTTTTTTTACTTAATTGCTAATTACAACTAATTAAAACCAATTAAAATGAATTTTTTTCAAACATAACTCAATCCTAAAACTAAGGAATAATTCAGTATAACTTTTGTGTCATTAAATCTAAACAGTAAAATGGCCTTTAGGAGATACATTGAATTGCCCATAGTCAGAATTGAACCTGCAACCTAGGTATAAGTGTTAAGCTATGTTAAGTATTCTAAGTTATTTTTACCTGTATTGAATCTGCAACTTACAGATGATTGTCACTTAAAAAAGGTATTAACTCAATCCTTATATCCGTTACATGTGACCAAAAATCTAAATAATATTAACTACCAATTGTTGAAAAGCCAATTCATATTTTTCACAAATATTTAAACTTAAAATAACATTATTTCCTTTTTATTATCACTTCACAGAATAATCTTGAAAGTATTTATTTATTTTTTTTTTTTTAATTCATGGCAATAGTTCAAATTCTGGCAATTTCAACATGGCTGAATAATCTGAATGATAGGTGGGGCAAAGAAACCTACATTTTCATGGCAGTCATAACTCATTATTTCAACAAGGAAAAAATAAATAAATGAATAAAATTTAAAATGCACTCAGTCCACAATGGGTAGCAACATTTTTTCTTTTTTTAAATTCTACACAAGTCCTATAATAGTTAATACATTCAGTGTAGTTTTATATAATTAAATAATTTATAAATAAAGAATAATTGGTAAAAATAGAGCAATGGAAAAATATTGTCTGTATAGTCATACTATCTAAATAAAAAATATATATATATATATATATATCAATTGATCAAAGAAAAGTTCAAATTTCATTGATATACGTAAATGACTAGACATTTAAAAATGGAATGATAGGTGCAACAACAACGAATGATAACATTGACCTGCCTAAAAATAAATATACTTTCTCACTCTCTCCTTTCTCTATATATAAGAGAGAGAGACACACATAAGGGTGGGCTGAAAAGTACATCTGATATTTACCACGTACCCCACATTGTATGGGTTAGGCACAAGGCCTTATTAATGTGGGACCACCCACGAACCAAAGCTCATGGATGGTGGGTGCAAAAAATGTGTTGATCCCATCGGCATTCCCCCTCAAGGGGGGCGCCTCAGGCACTAGGCAATAAACCCAGCCATGCCCATTTAAATCGAGGATGGCCCCCTAAGATCAACGATGTTAACTTGTACAGCCCATGACCGAAGCCACTGAACCCCCACCCCAAGGGGTGGCATATGAAGAAGTCATATCTGCTGTTGATGACCTTTTTGACCAATAGATCTTTCATATCATTTTCTGATAGAAGCAAAAGCTCTACATTCTTTGAGGAAATGTTTGACAGGTTTCACACTGTGGTTTGGTTTGGTTTACAGCATATCAACCTCAGTGGGTCATTTAATGCAGACAAAGTTTTGAAATAAATTCATTCTTAATGGATACTTAATTGTTTTTATAAACTCATGTTTTTCTATCTAACCCACAGATGGGACCCTAACAGGTACTACCACTCTGGGTCAGAGTGGACCAGGGAGCAATGGTGATGAAGGGGTGCTCTACATTCCCCAAACCTCCAGAACTGGAACCTCACGATTAGATAGCGTTTAACGTCATACTCAGGACATGAAGACCCTCAGCCACCGCCTTCTAGCAACACTGTGGTTGGTGAAACCTTATCTTTTTTTTTTTACTACACACTTTTATAACCAAACATATTTACATAGTGAAATGTAAAATTTACAAAACACGGTAATCTGAACATTAGCTACATAAATGAGAGTAACCTCTCCTTGTTTATTCCACTTTGAGGAAGCCATCTGTTTTGGTCGGCCATTTTCATTTGATCGTAAATCTACACTGAAAATACGAATTTGTTCAAATTAATACAACTGAATGTTTTAACACAAAAATATCATAAAATGTGTTCTTAAGTGTGCTTGTGCATTATTTGAAATTAACTTAATTGTTATTAAGAACACATTTTATTATATTTTTGTGTTAAAACATGCAGTTGTATTGATTACAGTGCTGTTCAGATTACCTAAAACATTACTAAAAGTGCACAGGTGAACGATTGTCCTTGTGGGTATGTGCATAAGTATTCCCAAGGAATTTACTTGGAATACTGTGTGCCATGCAAACATACCTCTTCTCCAATGCGGTGGTGGTGGTGAGAGTGGTGGTGGCGTTCGAAGAGCTAAAAATAACAATCAAAGATATAACCAACCAAAATAAATGATGACCTCAGTCTTAAATCATCTATCTATACATATATAAAGGGCAGTTGTGTGTATATGTATGTCCGGAGGAAACTTCAAAAATAAAACAATTAACGACAAAGTAAATATATATACATTAAATATCACCAGGGCTTGGTTTTTGAGCAAAAATAATAGAGATTTGATTTATATTCGTTAAGATAATTAAAAAATAAAATTTAAATAATAACAGCATGATTTTTTTTTTCATTTGATATTTTAGATAGTAGACATTAACATTTCTTTTCAGAGTAGCTGGATCAATGCAAGGTCTATTTTTTTTACATAGTGATTTAAATGGGGCATCCACGAGGATTCAACTCACGATTCAGTAATAATGGATCTGCGAGACTAACTTAAAATAATCCCCTGTACCCAGGCGACACCGGGTAACTGCTGCTAGTAAACAATAAATCTCAACAATAAAAATACACAAGGATTTATAGAACGAAATTTGAATTCAAATCTTTTTATAATGGAGAGACTGTGTCTGTCTGTCTAACCAAAACTGTCACTGCTTATATCACAATACCCTCAGGAATTGCATATGTTTATCAATGAGTATCTAATCTATAGTCAATACATAGTATATTTCTTATTTATCAATGATGTCTCTGCAAAAATTGAGTTAGATTTGCCTCAAAACAGCCCATGTTATTAGTGCTGCTATGTGTTATATATCATTAAGAAATAAAGGTCTACATGAGATATGGTGTGGTTAATTTGCATAGTGTTTTTAACAAAACCGGGTTTAATAAATAATTACTTGGTGTTACTGATCTCTAATACTATTGTTTTATTCTCCAATGTATTAAAATCAACCCTATAAAAGATTTTATATAGAAACCAATTAAAATATAATTAAACTGGGTGTAATCTTTTTATATGCGTTCTTATTTTATTTTGTTAGTCTTTCTAATTTAATATATTTCATTACATTAAAACTTAAATACGTCCAGAGGGTGCATATTCTTGCTAGAGAAAATAAATTAGTTTCTAAAAAATGTTTGCTTTATTTTAACCCTTTCGCAGACAGGGCAACATTTTTGTTGTGAAGTAGATCAATGTAAGGTATTTTCCTATTGGCTGTTTGTTGACCAATTCAATATTAATGTACAGAAATATCACTACTGTGATGTTGGGTTGTGTAAAGGTTTATTTTTTTTTTTTTTACAAAATATAATTATTATAGTGTTTTATTGTTTTCTTGGTATTGTACTATGACACTGTTTCATAGTCGAATTATCAGCGATTAAACCAGTACCCCCACCAAGCTTGCCTGGTGAGGAGGGCGGCTAGACACCCAGCAGGACGAAAAACAAAACCTGTGAAAGGGTGGAGGAAGCTTCTTGCTCAACAGTCATCTAGCATATTAACGCGAGAACATAGAAATACCTGGATTGGTATCCAGGCGCGTAATAGTCTAAATAACCCCCACTGCCTTGTGGGTCACCCCTGGATAGGAAAAGGCTAAGGGAGAAAACCCTGACAGAAATCACGGCTTGGATTCCGTTAGGCAGTTCAGTGTGTAAAACACTATCTGGCAACTCCTGCAACCAAACTGACTCCAAATGTATTGGTTCACCATTCCTTCGGAGCATGCCAAGCAAGGCAGAGAGAGGGGGGGGCCTGTCACTTGGGCAACCCAGAGCCTCCATACATCTTCCCAGGCTCTTTTTTTTTTTTTTTATACTATGACAATTGCTGATCAAATTATGTTTTGTATATATATATATATATATATATATATATATATATATATATATGATTGACTTATTTGAACACAGCCTCTATACTGCAAATTTTTTTAACTCTGCTGTTTAGCTCAGTCAGCAGAGCATCTACTTAGGAATTACAAGGTTCTGGGTTGATACCAATCCCTGCCAATTCGGTGCAGGCAACTGGTACTATGTAACCCAGTACTACCTGTTTCATAGTTGGATCATCGGTGACTAAACCAGTAACCTCATGGATTTAGTCTGGTGAGGTGGGTGGCTAGACAACCTGCAGGACGAAAATCAAGACCTGTAAAAGGGCAGAGGAAGCTCTTGGCTCAACGGCCATCTAGTATATTATTTCTAGAGTCTAAACCTCTCCCCATCTCTGTAGGGTCGCCCAAGGCGGACAGGTTTGGCACCCAATGGTATTAGGGCCACAACCCAGCTATAGGGGCGCTGGCATTTTCCATCATTGTCAGGAATCAACGGCTTTTGGTGTACAAGTCACTGCATATGTGGAAAATCTGTAGCAAACAAGGGCATGTCCTTCTCCTGACTGGGATATGCATGCAGGGTTGGGGGACCACTTGTGAATATTCTATTCCTGTGTTACTCCTGGAGATCAGAGGAAGAATAGAGACCATCCAAACCACAGCACTGCTAAAAATCAGGTTGTTTTGTTTTACAGCATATCAACCCTCTTTTGGGTCATTTGATGCCGAATCAAGTCATTTTAATAAACAAAGGACTCGAGTCGCTTACAGTATCTGTTGTTGCTTAAGTGGTCACCCAATTAAGTATGTCATCACTGCTTAACTTCTGTGATCTATCCAAATCAAGTCATTTTGATCAACAGTACCTGATGTTGTTTAAGTGGTCACCCAATTCTCATCACTGCTTAACTTCTGTGATCTATCCGAATCAAGTCATTTTGATAAACAAGGACTCAGGTTGCGTATTGAACAGGCTCATCGCTGCTTAACTTCTTGATCTATCCAAATCAAGTCATTTTGATAAACAAAGAACTCAAGTTGCTTACAGTACCTGCTGTTGCATAAGTGGTCACCCAATTAAGTATTGAACAGGCTCATCACTGCTTAACTTCTGTGATCTATCCAAATCAAGTCATTTTGATAAACAAAGGTCTCAGGTTGCTTACAGTACCTGATGTTGTTTAAGTGGTCATCCAATTAAGTATTGAACAGGATCATCACTGCTTAGCTTCAGTGATCTAGCAGGAATCTAAAATCAGTTAGGATGGGCACCCCATGTGGTGTAATGGTTAGCAAGCTAGATTTGCAGACCATTGTTAATGAGTCTGATTCTCATTGGGCATCCCATATTCTGGCCTTGTGCCACATCTAAGCTAAGCTTAGTAAATAACTAAAATCAGTTAGGATACTTAGAAGAACCATAAGAACAGGTGAATTCATTGGGTGGAGCCTATTCAACAGACCCAGGATGAATGCCGAAGCAGAATCTGTGCATGAGTAGCACAAATTGGGTCATCTGATCTGTGCTATTAAATAGGGAGCTAACATAAAAGTTATCTTCGTTTCTTCACTTTACTAAAAATTGCCAATTTTGGAGTTTTCTTAAAATGAGAGAGAGAGAGAGAGAGAGAGAGAGAGAGAGAGAGAGAGAGAGAGAGATTACAAAACTTGTTTGGTTTGGTTTGTTTTATGGCATATCAACCTCACAGTGGGTCATTTAATGCTGATAAAGTTTTGAAATAAATCAATTCTTAATGGATAATACAATTTTTCTATAAATACATTTTTCTATTTAACCCACAGATGGGCCCTAACAGGTACTACCACTCCGGGTCAGAGTGGACCAGGGAGCAATGGTGATGAAGGGGTGCTCCACATTTCCTCCAAACCTCCATAACTGGAACCTCACCATCAGATAGAGTTTAACATCATTCCCAGGACATGAAGACCCTCAGCCACAAAACTAGTCCCAAATTATAAATGCATTGCAGTGGACATGTAAAAGCTAAAAGTGTCATTCTTAATACAATTGTTTTATTTCTAAAAATAAAAAGAAGCAACTAAAAAGAAAAAAAAAAATTTATATAAAGAGCCAGAGACACAAAGAAGTTAGAAACAAAAGGATTTTTTTTTAAATTCCATTACTGCTTGAAATAGCCATATTAATTTGCAAGTCATTCAAACTTGAGAGGCTCCCTAACCTAAAAATCAAAATAACAGTGGATATTTAAACCACAATCAGTTGAAACCAACTGGTTATAAAGATTGAAATTGCATAAAGCAATCAAATAGAAAACTGATACAATGACAAATTAGATTGGGATTAATTTCTTTAATTATAGATCTATATAAAAAGGAATAATAAAAAAACAATTACTAAGTTTATTTCAAAATTATACTTCAGTCAGAACATATTCCTAGTATTTAAATAGCAATATGTATTTACCAACACACACACAATATATATATATATATACATATACACACACACACACACAGACAGACAGTGGAGTGCAAAAGTAGGTATACAGTAATATAAACAGAACTTTACCTACAACTAATAGAAGTGTTATAATAAAAATTATGAAAGTAAAATATTAAAAATCATAATAATGATTCTAATGAATAAAATGAATTCTAGTATTAAATGAATCCTCACGGCAATATTTTAAAAATATAATCCTTTATAACTTCTATCATTGGCAGGTAAAGTTTTGTTTTCATTAATGCATACCTACTTTTGCACCCCCACCACCCCCTGTATATATATATATATGAATATATGTATACACACACAAATATATTACTATATGAAACGTGACCTGGTAGATAATTGGATTAGGGAAAAGCAAATTAATTTTAAGAGAAAGTTTGACCTAATATAAATTCTTGGATTTTTTTTTTTTTTTTTTTTTAGAGCCAAGATGTTGAGAAGCTGTGAGTTTGCTGTTTATAAAACTTAACATACAAATGTTTCACACTCTCCAATTTCTCTCTTTACACTGACTGAAAAAATAACATAAGGAGGCAATCAAGATATAAATAGAAGAGAGGGGGAAAG
>CM042166.1:46423048-46435548 GCA_023376005.1 Doryteuthis pealeii | reverse complement strand
TTTTTTTTATCAAATTAGTGTTAGGAGCAATAAACAGATTTAAATTAAATCCTCGCAACACAAATACTAAAGATAAACTGTTCTATCTGTTCTGAAACTTAAAATACTACAAAATACTGAGGAAGATCCTTAATTACAAAAATATTGATTGAATCTTTAATATAAAACTACCTGTACTTGGCAGGGGGGGGGGTTGTAAATCAATGTTATTAATTTACAATAATAGGTGTAATAATGATACTTCTAAAATCAGAATCAACTGTCTGCCTCAGTTGGTAGAGCATCCACCTAACAACCATAAAGTTCCAGGTTTGATACCAGCCCTCGTCAACTCAGTGCGGCACTCCATCTAAGACACAAAAAAAAACATTTCCCTGGTCTAGTGCTAGTGAAAAGAGGATAGGCTCCCTTACTATCTGACTGATACCAACAATAAGCCATCCACCAACTTTTTTTTCTTTTTTTTTTTTTTACATCAATAATATTGCAGAATATAATGATAGTAAATAAAATTACAAATTAACCCAAAGGAAAATAGCAATTTTTAACTTTGGTAGAGCACTTGCCTAGGAATCGCTCCTTGCCAAATCAGCATATGAGTAGCACAGATTGGGTAATCTGATCTGTGCAGTAAAGTGGGGAGCTGATGGTAGGGGTGGTGCTCCACCTCAGCAAAATATCAATTTCCCTGGTCTAGTGCTAGTGAAAAGAGGATAGACTCCTTCACTGTCCGGCTGATACCGATAATAGGCCATTCTACGAACAACAACAGCATGTACATGAAGTACTGTTGATACACCCTTTATTTTGGAACCTGTGCACATATTGATCTCTACATATGATTATCATTTACTGTAATCCAGATAGATTATCTGTAGATTTAATATTGAGTAAATTAAAAACATTCACAGAGTTGCTAATTTATTTTCTCCTAATTTTCAATAGATTAATCCAATAAAAATATTCAAGATGACGGATATAGTATTTTAAAAATATAACAAACAATGATGCTGATAGCTTTTTGATTTAGTGCGTCCTGGGACACACATATTTGCTTTGAGTGAGTCCCCGGGAAAATTTATGGGTACCAACTAAAGCTATCTAAACTCCTACCTTGTAACCTATCCTGTGTAATAAATTTCTAAGAAACTATTGAAATGTATTTACAGTTAGCTTGAAATGGTGGGGGAAAAAAAGAAAAACACTGGGACGCATGGATATGATTCTACTGTGGCCTTTCAGATTTTTGTGCGTCAGGGATGCAGGACGCGTACATAACAGCATCTCTGAAGAACTATCTTAAAAAGAATATAATACTTTTTATATATTGAAAACACATTCAATATAAAATACATTGTACACAAAATCAAACAGTATAGAGGCTTTATAAAACAACAATTTTTAAATTGTTATTTCAAACAAGTCCAGATTAAAAGCAGAGGAAGGGTAGCCCAAAATCAAACATTTTTTAGACCTTATTTTTCTGATGCAGTCATCATTGGGGAACGAGAAAAATTTTGGTAAATGGGCCAACAACTCCACAATCATAAATGCATTAGAAAAATAAGGTTTAAAAATGTTTTACTTCAAGTTACCCTTATGCTTTTAACTTGAACTAGTATATAAAGTCTACCAGATGTTTAAATGATGATCTGTTGTTTCTTTAGTTTAATTTATATATGCTATGAAATTTTTTTTAATTAAAAAAAAAACAATTTCTATTTCCAAAATAATTCCAGCAATCATAGTATTTGGTTTGGTTTGTTTTGTTTTACGGCATATCAACCTCAGTGGGTCATTAAATGCCGATAAAGTTTTGAAATAAATCAATTCTTAATGGATAATACAATTTTTTTATAAATACATTTTTCTATTTAACCCATAGAAGGGACCCTAACAGGTACTACCACTCCGGGTCAGAGTGGACCAGGGAGCAATGGTGATGAAGGGGTGCTCCACATTCCCCAAACCTCCAAAACTGGAACCTCACCATCAGATAGAGTTTAACGTCATTCCCAGGACATGTAGACCCGCAGCCACCGCCTTCTAGCACCCATATGATAAAAAGGGGTTGGGGCTTGCCATAAGGGCAATAGTGTTGGGAAAATCATATAGGTGTTAGGGCTTGACATGCAATCATAGTATCTATAAAGAACTGTTGAATATATGAAAGATCTAAAATGACTAGATAGAAATTTCTGAATAATTCTAACTCAGCTCTACATTTACTGTACACGTGTGTTTCTGATTCAATGTATTCTAAAAATAGCGCCCAGCACAAACCACAGTTTCAATTGCGAAATGACAATGGCTCATAGATAATTAGTTGTATTCATCAAGTGATCATAAAAATAGCAGCAATGTAACCTGCAGATTCTTAATGAAAATATTTAAATTTTCTATTTTATACTGAAAAGTTTGGCTTGATTATTTAAATAAATTAGGACAAAAGAAATTTAAAGACAAACAGAATAAGAACACTAAATTCATTCAGATGAAATAGAAATAAAAATTTCAAAATAATTTTTTTTTTAATTTACTCTAATCCTTCCACACAAGCAGGATATGACACAGTAAATTTCTTAAGCAGAGTTTAACAGGTTTTAATTCAGTTTTCCTATCTTGCCTAAGATTAGAACCCAGTCCATCCTACTTATTTAATAGCATTCCCTGTTGATTTTTTTTTTATTTGAGGTTATTTTTATTTAATCATATTAGTTATATAGAGCTTTGTAAATGGAGTTAAAAACTGTTTGAATTATGCAAATATCCCCAGTTGTTCAAAAGTTATGAGAATTAAAGCCCAGAAATTGGGGGTACAAAAGTGGATATGATTTTGTTTAAAAAAATATGTCAAATCATGGTCCAATTCAAAACAAGAAATTCAGTAATTTTTGGAGCAATTTTGATAAAACTTGGCATTCATATGTAAAATTGTGTGGTCTTTCTGATTCTGCACTCAAATTTTATGTTATCTCCATGCGGGAACCCATTATTTGTGAATTCAGAAGTAGGGATATAACCCTATTTTTTTTTTTTTTTTAAGTTTACAAGATTATGCAGCATTTTAATTTGAATACAGCGTATATACAGATATATAGTATTAATTTATATAAATAACATCACTTTTGACTTTAAAATTCCTTTTTAAATACCTGATATGTTGTAATACATGCAAGAAATAGAATAAATCTTTATATAATTTTATTTAACAAAGTCTGTCCTGCGTGTGCAGCTTTGTTTGCGTAAGATTTTTTTTCCAAAAATTTAAAGTTTAACAAAAATCCTGACGGTATACAATCATTAAAATTTCACACATTATATATGAAAATAATTCTGAGACTGTCTTCTATTACTGGTATAGTGCTTTCTTTTTTTTTGCTTATCTCATAATTTTTTAAGAAATCACCGTCAACTTTGGTCTGTTGTGGTTTCGCTTCCAAAGGCCGGAAAAGAAAAATACAAGTTTCTGCTGGTAGTTAAAAGTGTCTCCTAATTAAGTGTAAAATTTCAAGAATATTGATAAAGTTTAGCTACTTTGATTTTGAAAAACCAAATAGCGTATAAAATTTAGTCAAAAAAAAAACAAAAAAAAAGTCATATTTTATGTTTTCAGCTGTTCGAAGCAAAATATCATTTTAACCAGCTGTAAAAAATAATTCAATAGATTGTCTCTAACAACTATCTGTTTAATAATATAACCATCATCTATATATTAATACTCATGTTCCTTAATTGTACGGTCTTTATCATCTTGTAACACCCTCTGATTAAAAATGAGACTGTCCAAATCATCCAAGATGAAATGCAAAAATGCAAATCCTGATTATCTGATGTTGCTAATACACCAAATTCTTATTTCTTAGGAATGTCATCACAGCAGCTAAATAATGGATCATTCCATTTTATTATAAAGAAAGGGGGAAAAAGGACATGCTACACAGAAAAAATATAAGAAAGAAAATAGGGCAAGAGAGAGAAAGGAGGTGAGCACATAGAAGTGATAACGCTAATCTGTTTCAATCAAACATAATGAAAAGATGAAAAGGATAGAAAGAAAAGAAAAAAAAGTGAGAGTTTGCAATAGCTCTTAAGTAAACATATCAAATGTAATAATTAAATTATCATAAAAGTAAAGTTGTTGGTATGGCCTAAAGTCGGTTCAGCCAGACAGCGAGGTAGTCTATCCCCTTTTCACTAGCGCTAAACCAGGAAGATTGTTTTTTAGCATCTTAGAAGGGGCGCCACACCTACCATCAGCTCTTCACTTTACCGCACAGATCGCTGTGCCACTCATACGCTGAGTTGGTGAGGGCCGGTATCAAACCAGGAACCTTGAGGTTCCCAGCCAAACACTCTACTGACTGAGCTAAACCATTAGCCCTTAAAAAAGGGCTGGTTTAAATTATCATACTGTGGTATATCCACAGGTCCTGCTAGTTTTTCTTATTATTCAGTTGAATATTGGCAGATCAATAACCTTTAACACAACTATCCATCTATCTATATCTTTCTATCTATACATATATAAAGGGCAGTTGTGTGTATATGTATGTCCAGAAGAAACTTTGAAAATAAAACAATTAACGACAAAGTAAATATATATACACATTAAATATCACCAGAGATTGGTTTTTGAGCAATTTGATTTATATTCCTGAAGATAATTAAAAAATAAAATCTAAATGATAACAGCATGGATTTTTTTTTCATTTAATATTTTAGACAGTAGACATTAACATTTCTTTTCAGGGTAGCTGGATCAATGCAAGGTCAATTTTTTTTTACATAGGGATTTAAATGGGGCATCCTACGAGGATTCAACTCACAATTCAGTAATAATGGATCTGTGGGACTAACTTTTTAAAAATCCAACTCTACCCAGGCAATGCCGGGTAGCCGCTGCTAGTTTAATAATATAACCATCATTTTAAATAATTACCTTCATATCTATTAGAAAGCGTTTGTTAATCTCCAAGTTGCAGAATGAAATTGATATAAAAAAATAAAAAAATCAATGAGTGAGAGAAATCATCTTCACAATATAAAGAAGAAACAGCTTCATATCAATCAACACATAATTGTTGAAATTTCTTCAAAGGAGATTGCTGTATGAGATCAGGGAAATAAAATAACTGCTGCAAATAACTGTTCAAAATTAATAAGCAAGTTTAATTATACACTAGATGACCCATGAATGTTTCCCCATTAAGACAACAGTCACTGATAATATTGATACCCCCTACATTATCATCCAGTTGCAAACTGTGCTGGGAACTGCTTTATTCCTTAAGAGTATTATAAGTGACTAGAAGGACTTGTCATACAATACATCTTATGGATGCGTATAGGGTGGTCGTCAGTGATGCACTATCTTCATCACTGATTACAGGTTCTTGTGCATCATATCGGCTCCGATAGCAACCCCAACTTGAATCAGGCATCTTCAAGTTGCCACCCTGTAAGCTACGTGCTACGAATAAAATACACAAGAACTCAACCTCTTAAATAGGGAAACCACATTCAGTGTGAGTCAATGAAAAAGTCTAATTTACTCTTCACGGATTCTGCTTGCGCTAAGTTCACATTCTTCTATGAACTTTAATTTTATCCATATATACCACAGTATGATAATTTAATTATTACAATGTTTGATATGTTTACTTAAGAGCTACTGCGAAATACTTCAATATGTAAAAAGTGTAAATCTTGATTTAACTCTCTCTCATTCTTTTTTTTATTACAGTCATTAATACAGGAGAATTTTATAAATTAAAATCTGCATCTGTCAAAATGGTGCATTTTTGACGGTTTTTTTTCTCTTGATGTTCTCTTTTTAATGCGATTTATTTCATTGATATAATTAAGAAATTCATAGAGAAAATATTCTATATGTAAGTTTAGGCTCTTGTTCTTAAGGAAAAAATTAAAATAAGTGAAAATTTACAATTTTAATTTTTTTTATAAAAGTTTAAAGAGAGGAGGAGCTGCTTTCATATGGAAATTTTGGTCATACCTATGTTATTCCATAAAAAAATAAAAAATAAAAAAAATCTTTGAATCCTTAAATTAAACCTTTTATGATTAGTACTTGATGTGATATTCTACCCAAAATATAGGGCTTATGGTGTATAGTAAAATAATACTCAACCTCAAATATCAGACAAATGGTTAATGTAGATATTTACTGCTTCAAGAATTACAAAAAAATCAAAAATTTATTTCCAATAATGAACATTTGAAAATAATAATAATGCTAAGATCAGAAAGAATACTGAGGAGAGTCCTGGAGAGCTGAAGAGACTTGTTGTCATAGTCTTGTATGCTGAAAGCAACACACGGAATTAACAAAATAATTTATTTTAGTACAAAGAAAGAAAAAAAAAAAGAAAAAATGTTTTACCTTGCCGTGAACGTGGTCTATCATAGGCTTCATCTCGGTAATACTGGTATTCCATGTAGCGATCATAGTCCATGCGACTAGAAGGCCGATCATAGTAGGGATCATACCGCGGATCTTTGGGATCCAAAGAACGGTATCGAGAACGATAATCGCGATCATAATCTCGCATATAACGATAATCCTTTTCCCGTCGAGAGTCCCGTGACTCCCTGTATTCATCGTATGCATCTCTAGAGTCATGGAAATCTCGATCACGGAAATCAGGATCACGAGGATCACGGTCGCGGTCCCGAGGGTCACGATCCCGTGGGTCACGGTCTCGTGGGTCACGATCTCGAAGGTCACGTTCTCTGTCTCGATCACGAGGCAGTCGATCTCTAGGATCCTTACGGTCATAATCCCGTTCTGATATGGAGGTATCATCAAGGCTGGGGGTGGGGCTTTTCTGTCCTGGTTTGATGGGCGAACTGTCGTGTGAGCTGGCAGTTACCGCAGCAGACGAATTGGGTGTTGAAGTCAATGGCTGGGAATTGCTTGAACGTTCCGAAGACCGAGACTGATTTTTGGGGTTTTCTGTATTTGGTTTGTTCTCCGCAGCCAAAAGCTTTGGCGCCACAACATTGACTGGTTGATTGGCAACACTGGTACTAGAATCAGCCCCAACCAAAGAAGGGATTGGTACGCTAGGGATCAAATGGATGCCACTAACCGATATCTGAGGGTTATCCCATAGGGTTGTCATAGGAGACATACATTCCTGTAAACGAGCCTCTGCCGCAGCCGTGGCCCTAATGGCTGCAGACGTTTGGTCATGCCAAGAAGTGCCCTTGTTGCCAGATGAAGGCTGAGGTGGCTGAAGTTTGCCTGCTCCAGCCTGCTCCTTGATTTGCTCCATACTCGACCTGGTCCCTGCATTGGATCCAAGTGAACGTGTGCTATCATGGGAGCTCTGCCTAGACAAAGTTGGTGGGGGTCGTGTACCACCACCGGACTGGCTCCCACAGGATGACCGGCCACCATCAGAAGAGCCAGAACGAATTTGGCCACCAGTCCTTGATGTCTGTGAGGCATGGCCACTCTCTTGGGAGCTACTCCGTGAGGTACTAAGTGGGTGAACACCCTCCAAAGAACCTTGTCGAGGGGGTGGGGGCTGAAAGGGACTAGAATCTCTCGGCTGGATTTCACTAGCATAAACATTCAATTTGTGCTCATTGAGCAATGGGTTACCCTCTAATTTTGGGGCTCCCACCCCAGGAAGAGATATTGGAAGTGTGGGCACACTGTTATTACTAGGGGGTCTTTGCACATCAAAGGAGTCCATAACAGCTGCATTGGGTGTCGATTCTACAGAAGGCGGCTTTGATGTGTCTTGCCTTTGTGTATTGTTATTCACTTCTAAAGACAAATCATCAGTAGCCACTTTAGCCTCATTCTGGGTACCAACCTCTGGTTGGACTTTAGTCTCAGTTGACTGAGGTATTGTCAGAGATGGAACTGATGGTGCCACAGACAAAGGCTGACCAGATGAGGACGGCTTTGTAGGGGGCAAAGAAAGCGGGACATTGGGTTCCATACTTGCCATGTTAAAGCTATCAAGAATAGCCTGGTTGACAGGGAGAGGGGGTTGACTAGAACTGGTAGTAGTAACTGTTTTAAAGGCAACCGAGTTCTGAGTAGAGCCCTCTAAACTTTGTGAGTTACCCAAAGAACTTTGTCTGCTATGCTGGTTAGAATTAGAATTCGAAACAGGTTGCCAATCACCAACAACTGAACCTTGTTTAAAGGAGTTATCTATTGAGATCCCAGTTGGAAGTTGGGGACTATTAGTTTGCTGCTGGGTATCCTGTTGATGCAACAGGGAACCGGTTACTTCAGCCATATTGGAAGAATTTGGTGCCGAGTTGTTACCTAAGGAAAAAGAATCGGAAAAAGTTTGGCTAATATTAGAGATATCATTTGGTATACTTTCTGCTACGGCACTTTCTGATATACTAGTTTGTGAGAAACTCTGGGTGATTGTGTCCATAGCAATGGTCCCAGAACTAGGGTTGTTTGTATTGTCAATTGAACTTTGTCCAAAATACGATTCTGCTGTTTGAGGGTTTGTGTGATATGGTTGAAAGAGTGGTACACTGCTATCTCCTAAATTTTGTTGATGGGACGAATCTGCCCATGCCGGCTGTTGAAGCAAACCAGATGTAGGAGGAATGGGTCCTGATGTTGATGAAGGCATTTGCCCCGCTGATGTTGACAAGGACACAGGCCCTGAAGCCGGCAAGGTCATAGGTTCTGATGCTGGCATGGGCATGGAGCCTGGAGCTAACATAGGTACTGGTCCTGATGCAGGAGCACCAAGTGGAAATTGACCAGAAATCTCTTCAACTGACTTTGTCGGTTGCCAAAGAGATAGCTCAGAGGCATCCTGGGAACTGAAATAGTTGCTTGCATTTGGTTGGGAAGCCATGTTCGCAAGTTGACCAGGGTTTGGTGGTAGCAAAGCAGGTTCATTATGCTGGTCGATAGGTTTGCTGAGATCTGGATCTGCTGGTGCCTCTGGCCAGTTGAGAGATGGAGGATTTAAATTAGCCTGTTGTCCAAACTGCTGGTCAGAAGGTGGCATCTGGCCAGTTGAGGGTGAAGAAAGTGAAGAAGGTGCACCCATACTAGGCGTGGATAGAGACATGGGTGACTGATAATCATTGTAGGCTCGATATTCGGACTGGGAATAGGGTAATTCAGATGAGGCAGTTACATCCAAATATTGGGGGACATTAGTGGGAGGCAAGGGGGCATTCTGAGAAGAATTTGGGCTTCCCTCATGAGATAAGTGTTGTGGGTGGCAGCATCTGATGTGATTGTTGTTGTTGTTGCACTTGTTGCATCTGCTGTTGTGAGTGATGTTGCATCTGTTGTGGTACAGGTGGCATCTGCTGATGTGATTGTTGTTGCATTTGTTTGTTGTGTGACTGATGTTGCATCTGTTGATGTGATTGTTGTTGTACTGGTGGCATCTGCTGTTGCATCTGTTGATGTGACACCTGCTGTTGTTGTTGCTGCACCTGTTGCATCTGCTGGTGTGACTGTTGTTGCTGCACCTGTTGCATCTGTTGATGTGATTGTTGTTGTTGTTGCACCTGTTGCATCTGCTGATGTGATTGTTGTTGTTGTTGTTGTTGCACCTGTTGCATCTGCTGATGTGATTCTTGCTGCTGCGAGTTGATAGCTGACCAGTCTTGATTTGCCGAGGCATTTTGAGGAAAGTTCTGATTCTGATCAAAATAGTGTACAGCACTTCCCTGCGTATTGTGTTTGTTATCAAAACTGTGACTAAAACTACCATCCCCATCAGCCGGGTACTGGTTGGAAGAATTAGTACTAAGCCAAGAAGTTGAAGGTTCTCCCCAAGACGGGTCCCAGCCCCATGATCCATTCATAGTTGCATTAGTCTGGGGTTGGATAAATTGATCACTGGAATCTTTATCAGGTGGAACTTGGTTGGTAGGCTGGCCAGTGTTAGGATTATAATTTTGATATACACCAGGAACTGGAGGCTGCTGCTGCTGCTGCTGCTGTTGTTGTTGTTGTTGCCCAGTATCACATGCCTTTCCGGGCTGCTCTATGATGGTCGAGCCACCTACAGGGAACGGTTGGAATGCTGAACCACTAAACTGACCTGGGGCAGTATTGTTCTGAAAATCAGCAGGGTTATAAAGTTTTATAGTTCCAATGCTGCCTGAAGATGTACCAAAATTGTCTGCATTCCAAGGAGCTGCAGACATCCTGGACAAAGAGAAGAGGTGGGAAAAAAAGAGAAATTAATAGGATTTAAATTAAAACAAATTTGTTCACAATGACAAAATTTTGTATGGAACTTCCAAAGGAGTTTATAAAAAATTAAAATTTGAAAAATACTATATATATATATATATATATATATATATATATATGAATTGCTTTAAAAAGTGTGTGCATTTTAAAATGTTCAGCAATCAGTACTATTTCCTCTTTTACCTGTCTATCACAGTATTCTGAGACACAATAAGGCGGTGAGGGGCATGTCTTTTTTTAGAATATTTTAATATATTTTAAAATGCATACACTTTTTAAAGCAAAACTTAAATTCTGTATGTACCATAAACTTTTCATATATACATAGATTTTAAATACATTAAATCTTTCAACAAATACTGATAAAAAATTTTAAAGATTAAGTTTCAAAAATAAACTTTTTTTACATATTTACAAACTTTATGCTAAATTTGGTTGGTATATACAAATAAACAAAAATTTGTACAGTTTTGTTTAATGGCATATCAACCTTTATGGGTTATCTAATGCCAAACCCATCCTTGTAGAATAACAGTAGTGGTACTATTTAACCCATAGTTGGTAGGTGGTAAAGGGGATAGTACCAAGATTTATACACATTATTTACTGTATATACTCCTGTAATGAATTACCTTTTAAGACCAATTTATCATTTAAAAAACAAGTGGTTATTATATTACATGTTTTTTTAACAAAGTTTACCAGCTTTTGTTACACTCAGTATATGATTAAAAAAAACAACATCGTATTGTGTTAATAGATCGGGAGTGGTTCATTACCCATACATTACTGCAGTATATAAATATCAAAATTTTTATGAAAAAGAATATAATACAAAGAGAAAAACATGTTCATTTACATCTTAAACATTCTCATTTTTTTTTTTTACATTAAACATTTTTCTTGCTGGAAAATACAATCTTTTATTCTAAAGTTAAAAAAAATATTTTTTAAATAAAATAAAATAAAAAGTAAAGAAAAATTTTAAAAAGTTGTTTTAAAACCCATTCAACTATATAGTCGCATACAGTGTAGTGTGCTATCAAAACTACATTCAAGGATTCCCCTGACGAGTATCGAAAACAGATCAGCAAATGGAACAATGAAATTTGGCTATATTTATACATGGTATGGTGTTAGGAATTCATACACGGTAGTGAAAGGGTTAAAGCAGTACAAAATCCTTTCATCTAGCCACTTGGCTAAGATCAAAGTAAATGTTTTAACAGTCCACGACACCATTGAGGCCAGGTTGGTTTTTTTTAACACAATGATTTGGTTGGTTTGTTGTTTTACAGCAAATTAACCACTTTCAGGTCCTTTAATGCCAAAATCAAGTCATTTTGACATATTACAGTACCTGCTAAGAGGTCCATAAGAAAGCAACGGCAAAAAAAGCATCGGAACATCATCATCTACAGGGACAACCTACAAATGCAAAATCTGTGGTCGAGAATGTTTCTCAAACATAGGACTTCATAGTCACAGGAGGCGCTGCAACCTCAGGGGCACACAAAAACTTTTATCATAGTCTTTCGAGACTGAATTGCCAATGACAGTACCTGCTGTTAGCTTAAATGGTCACCCATCTAAGTAGTGAACAGGCTCATTGCTGCTTAACTTTGGTGATCTAGCGAGAAATAGTGCTTTCAACATGACTTGACTGGAAGCCCAATACTTTGATGTTAGTGGGAGAGAAGAATATATTTTATGATCAACAAAAGATTTCAATCAGTTCTATTCAAAGATGTAACAGGTTTAAACAAGCAGTAAAAACTTACAGAGTAAAACACAAAATAGGCCTGAATGGTATTGCAGACTGTAATTACAAGAGCCATTCAATAAATATAGTGAATTAAAAAATATATATATATTTTTCCATAAATGAAAACACAGCATTGTTTGGAATTGGTTCATAGCAAAAAAATATTTTAATCTCACAAAAATATGTTTTGCATCAAAACATTTTTGTGAGATTCAAAATGGTGGAATTTTAAATAGAGTGCTCCAAGCTTGAACAGAGGTTCATCATGAAATTTTAGATGGCTGAGAAGTGAAAACCATGTGAAATTTACAGTTTAATGTTTACAGAGAAGCATGTTTTAGTCAAAATAATGTTTATAATAGCAATCCCAGCAGTTTTGTTGATTGTGGTAGAAATTGACAAAATCCGACCCTTAATCTGTTTTAAATCACAATCTCTGAATATGTTACTGGTCCAAACTTAAAAATAAGGCTCTTAGCGCTGATCAGCCAATGATTCTCTCTT
>CM042166.1:45890999-46422948 GCA_023376005.1 Doryteuthis pealeii | reverse complement strand
AAAATAATAAATAGAATACAATGTGGTAGATGACAAACAAAACCGACCGAAAACATGTGTTGCGTAATTCCATTTAAAAAATTTATCATTCTCAACATGATTGTCAGATCATTTTCCATTTTTCAACTTATATTGTATGTGTGTGTGTGTGTATATATAATATTATATATCACACACACACTCACATACAGATATGCTGATAGGTATGCCTCCTGTGTCCTAAGCACAAGATCTAAAAGAATGTAGTAAAATCATATCCATGCATTCCCAGTGTTTTTCTTTTCTCTGTCCATTCTCAAGCTAACTGTAAATATATTTATAGTTTCTTGGGAAATGAATACCAGGATAGGTTACAATGGCTATGGAGATAAACGGCTTTAGGTTGGGCCCATAAATTTCCCAGCGGACTCATTTCAAAGCTAAATTCAAGAACAGCTATCAGCATTCACTGTGTGGTGTGTGTGTGGTACTATATTATATATATAATATATATTATATTATATATTATATAATAATGATAATCAACACACCATCATACAACCACTCTGCCATTAGGACAGGACTGTTGACTGTCTTTTATCTTTTAATGGATTTACTCACTGGTTGGAATTTAGCATTTCCTTCTAGAATGGTTGCCTAAAAAGGCTTAGAACCCAATCAGTCTACATAGCTGGAGGCATATAAATGGATCCATGCCTTTTCCCAAGATGTGTAGAGAGAGATGAAAACAAACAGATTTTGTTCCTGGATTGGGAATGCAAGTGATAGATTTCATTTCATAGTTGATGAAACTGCTATATCAAGCGCACCTCTTCATTGCTTGTATAGTTACACTGATGAAAGCCGTGAAATGGGCAAAACAGGACTATGTGAATCACATATTGATAAAAACAGATGAACTTACAGAGGAATAAAATTGGGTTAATAGCAATATTGACGGTAATACAATTGACTGGATAAGTCAGTTCTATACATGAATATAAACTGCTGAATACCATTTGTTATAGCCGGACTTTATATTAAGGTGTCATATAGAAAACGCCTGCTCAAGTTTCACCATAGGATTCAGGGTCAATTGCCAATGAATTAATAAACGAAGTTGATTAATTACAGGCCAATTGAATTCATATGTGGTGTGTGTGTGTGATGCGGTGCGTGTTACTGAAACAGTACCTGGTGTTGGTTTGGTCTTACAGCATATTGGGTCATTTAATGCCGACAAGATTTGAAATAAATCATTCTTACATGGAATAATCACAGTTATCTGCTATACAAATTCATATATTTTCTTTTCGTAATGACCCATAGATGGACCTTAACAGCGTACTACCACTCCTCGCGCGTCAACAGTCGGTCATCAGGGAGCAATTGGTGACATCGAAGGGTTGCTCACATTCTCCAGACATCCAGAACTCATCAGATAGAGTTTAACGTCAGTTCCAGACATGAACCCGACGAGTCACCGTCCTCTAGCACCCATATGATAAAAAGGGTGGGATTCCAAGGGCAATTAGTGTGGTTGGGGGCCACGCACATGACCTTTACCTACACATTCAATTGCAGTTGAAGTATCATCTAATCACTAATAGTGCTAGGGCTTGACATTAACGCGGCGTACGGATAACTAGCAAAAATAGTATATCACAAGATTTTTATTAAGGCAATACAGTAAAATGTTTAACTTGGGGAATTAAGTAATTTCCAGTCCAATAAATGATATTTTGGAGGAATCTGCATTCGTTATGTCATATTAATATTACAAATTCATATAATGCATGAACGATAACTACAACATTCACCTAATATGTAATCGTTCATACATTCCTCTTTTATTTTTTTTTTTTTTAAACTCAAAGATGTTATAATCAGTCTAGAAAAAGAGTTAGTAGAAAATAACATGACAAAAAATAAACTTAAGTATTATCAATCAGATAGATATATATAGAATCAATAACAAGTTCTCAATGCCGAGCCAAGAGCCAAGCGAAATGGAAATGTCTGACTATTCTGAATGATCAGTAGATCTGGCACCTTGGCCATGGGTATGCTTGGTTCAGCAAATAATTGTACTGGGCCTTTTGTGCTACATCTAAACTAGCTTAGTAAATAACTTCACATATCGAACAACCTGAACTAAAAAGAAATGTTTAAGGGTGTTCAGTCTTTAAAAAGTTTTTTTTCAAAAGTATTCCTCTTTCTTGGCTTGGGTTGAGAACTTTCATTCCCTTCATCTAGCAAGAAGTAATGGAATTTGTTTCTTTTTCTTTTTAACTGAGTTTCGAAAAACGAAAAAGAAACCTGTAAGATACAGTTCACTATCACATACAATGAAATCTTCTGTTATTGAAATCTCAAATCTTAGATTGCTTCTTTTATAACAAGCGTGAAATTATCGACATCAATATAGACCAGAATGCAGATATGAAGTTTGCATATTGCTTAACCCATCTTAATCAATTTATCGTAACAAAGTTCACATTGAGGCCAGGATGTTGTGACAAAACAGGTGTTCCTATTGTATGCAAATGTTAATATTCTCAACATTGGATATCAAAATCATTTTAACATTATCCTTTGCTAATAAAAAATGGGGAAATTTTTCAAAAACGCAGGCAGCCTAATAATGGTGCGAAGAAATGAAATGAACACAAGCTTCACATTATTATTGACATTCTATTTCCTCATATTACGTTAATTTCAAATTGCGAGATTGAAAGATGTTTTTGAAATTCAATAACTTATCAGTCAGTATGTGAAATAACATTAGCGCCAGTTATAAATATTTGTACTACAGTAATGCATCAGAATATGAGAGTACATACAATGGTACCTGACTTACAAGTTTTCTGACTTACATGCCTGTCACTGCAGTTCAATTTTTAGCTGTGTTGACAATGCCTAAAATTTGAGATACACAGCCAAACCTCACATAGTAAGTTTATATAACAAGTTTCTCTAAAAAATTTAAGTTTCCAAATCTATTACGCCAAAGTAAAAATTTTTCATATTATCATAAAACATTAAACAACACAATGTAACACCATCGATAATCCATACTATTAGTTATTCTCGGGTTAGCTCAATCGGCCCTATGAGGCGCTTCTCGGCAACGAAACGCACAAAGAGTTCTAATCCAAACTCAGCCTTCACCTAACTCGCAGTATCCTCAGTAGCACAGGATCTGTGCGATAAGTCAAGATCGCTGCTCTGCAACTCAGACGCCAAAAACCATCTCATTTTGCGACTAAGCCAGACATGTGAGTGTGATTTTGCTCAGATACTCATAGACACACCTGTATTATTACAATGCAGTGCTATTTTATCTACATCTAAAAAAGAAATAATAAATGAAATTATTGGGTGGGGGCTGCGAAAGCATATTTAGTGCAATTTGATTTGATATACGGGAAAGGAGTTACGGGTGGAATCGATTAAAATGTATATATCCATAATCTGATAAGCTATCTTGATTTGTACCAAGTAAGAAAATATATTTCTCGCAATGGACACTGAATGTTTTAATGTTTATAAGCAGTAAATGATGGCTATCACAGAATTGCATCCCGGCCTACCTGCCTTAAAAAACACTAGGCAAGTGATAACGAAAAAACAACCCGCTCTACGAATGAAAGTCCCTAGCTTAAGGTACCTATTGTACAATTGTGATACCATAAAATAATTTTTTTTTTTTTTTAAATTAAAAATGACCTGACATTTTTAATTCCAAAATATCAAAGAATATCTAAATATTCAGATTTTTTAATTTTTTATTTATGTTGTTAATGTCTGTTTTTAGTTAAATAAAAAGAATATCTCATAATATGTGATCTTTATTTGTAATTGTTTGTTGGAAATAAATATATTAAAATATAAAAATACTGAAAAATGTCGTTTGATTTTTTATTTTGCAATGATTAATAGCTTCAACTAGCGGACTTCATTTGTAGACGGGTTTTGTTATTTTCTCAAGCTATCACGCCTAGGCATTTTTAAGTAGGAGGCTGGAGACGAAATTCTCAAATAGATCCAATAAATTTAAAGATAATGCATAAAATATGGAGAAATACCTACGAAAAGAACCTCAAATTTACCTCTCAAGTAAAGAAAACGAAAAATTTGAGACATGTAAGTAAATGGTACATGAATATTATTAAGGTTAGTTTTGTATGCCCAAAGGTCACCACAATAGCAAAGAGACAGCAGTGAGTATTGAACTCACTTCACCAGCCAATGTTTGACGAGACTATATATCTAACCAAAGCAGCGTTAGCAACTTAGCAGATTAGGGTTTAGTAATTGATCTTATCGACATCTCTCGAATAATATTATGCTATCACAATTGGTGAAAGCTCGTCCGTTCATGATTAATTTCATGATGTTTTGGATCAACGGTCGAGTTTGATATTAAATGAAAAGAAATAATTTTGATAATTTTAAAATATCAATTAAGGAGATTTATTGACCAATTCATGTCTTGGGAAAATCTTAATTAACACAAATCAGTCTTTTCATTACATAAACACAGAGATTATCATGTATGTGCAAGAGGATGCTGATAGGTATGCATCCTGCATACCCAGATAGCAGAAAAATCGTATCCTGTATATAAATTCAAAAATAAGAGGTAACGATATCCCAGTGTACTCTGGGGTGCATGCCCAGTTTTAGTTAGTTGTTGGGGCGCCTAATGTCGATATCAGCCAATGCAGCGAAGGAGTCTATCCCCTTTTCACTACGCTGACCAAGAGATTGTTTTTTGCGTCTGGAGTGGAGCGCCACACCCTACCACCAGTCCTTACTTTACACACAGGATCCCTGTGCTTACTCATACGCTGACGTTGGCGAGGCCGTTACAAATAAGAACTTGCAGTTTCTCCAGCCGGCATCCCATTAACCCAGTCAAAAACAGAGATGTGCTGCACCTGATGCACAAAAATCTAGGATGCGTCAAATTCAATATCCATGCATCCCAGTGTTTTTCTTTTTCTTCCCTCACCATTTCAAGCTAACTGTAAAACAATTCAATAATTTTCTTAGAGAATAAATTACACAGGATAGTTCAAAGTAGATGTAGACAGCTTCCCAGTTATAAATAAAAACCCTACAATCTATTAAGGAAACTTGCTGGACCCATAAGTTTTCCTGCGGCTCATTCAAAGCAAAAATATCTGCAAACCCAGGATGCACTAAATCAAAAGCTATCAGCATCACTGCAAAATTGATATCCTCCGTTAGTGTCACAATTCAATCTTGATATTTACTAGTTAAGTTCTTAAACTTTATTTAAACTTGAACTTTTGACCCACAAATTGAACTTTAGTTAATTGTCTTCCACTTTTGACATTTATATTCAATCAAGTTCTTGAAAAGAGCACAAAAAGTTGAAAAAAGTTTGTTTAACAGATTGCAATAACGAATACATAAAATGCCTGCTGCAAAATTTCAAATTGCAAAGAAATGGCTGACAGGCAAAAGCATCCTTGATAGAAGATAGTAGTAAAGCAAAGTTGCAGAATTGCCTATGATTGTCAGTCAGCCAGACAGCTAGGAGTCGACCTCTTTTCTCTATTGCTAAACCAGGGAGATTGTTTTTTTGCATCTGAGCTGAAGTGCCACAACATACCTCAGCTCCCACTTTACAATCCACAGAGTCCCAAGCTGTCGTACTGATGCGGCGCAGTTGGTGAGGACGGTATAAAACTTCAAGAACCTGGTGTGTGTGTACCGACGGCTCCAGACCGCGCATCGTGGGTGCTGTGGAGAGGATGAGGAGGGGTTCATACCTTCTCCTCCCAAGAGTAATATTTGAATGAGTCCATAACAGTACGCTAATCAATGGGAGTTCAAACTCTATCGGTCCATATCTAATGCTTCCAACATGATAGCCACACTATGCCACAGAAACCTCCCACTTCTGCTAGATTTGGATTTCTATTATCGGCGATATTAATTCTCTCTCCTCTAATTCCTCAACCTCACCACTTCCTCTCTCCACCTCATTGCGTCTTAGTCACCACATTGTAATTTTGTCATACAAGTCTCTTTTGGACCAAATAAATCAATTTCGCAGAATTTCTTCTTCAACACAAACTTGTTTTACTATTCAATATACATAACTCACTTAAGAAAGAAATACTAAAAAAGATTCCTATACGGAGTGAGCGTGAGTTTATCTCTATTTATTGAATCTTTTATGAGATTTTGGTTCGTTGTTAAGAAAATAGACTAAAAAACACAATTTTAAATGAAACAACAAATTCTTAAAATAAATCGAACAAACCGATTTTCTGTAATACATATATATCCTGCTCCTAAAGGCTTTTTTGACAAACATTGAAAAATTTCTTAGCTCACCTGGGCGGTAATCTCACAATATGATCAGGTCCTAGAGAAAACTATAATGGCAGCATGCCAGTAAAAACAACATCGTTCAGGGCAGCTTCACATGTGACACTCTATGCGTTGAATCTGTTTTTTTAACATCTGGCCTTCAGTGTGGTAAACATTGACCATCTCGGCCGTGTGCTCACTCTCTCTCGTCTCCAGATAGCCTCTCGCTTTAAACGCTATCAGATGACAAATGGGGAAGTGATATCACATACCAGGTGTATTACAGAGCTATCAGCTCGCTCCATTTAGCGGTGTGTAGGAACAAGACGGTGAGAGGAGAGTCCAGAGAATGCGTGCTGTCACGCACAAATAATTAGTTAATACCAGTACATTAATTTCTGTAAATTAATGCAAGTTGTTATATAAAAATATTAGCAGTTTTTGGTTCATTCCTTAATTATTTTTTTTTTAATTGTTTTTAAAAACAGTGAATCTATGAGTAGTGTTTATTGAAATTCTGAAATTCGTTAATATTTAAAATTCTTAAAATGTATTAAAAGTCGGAGGAAATGTCTAAGGAATTTAGCGGCCATTAAGTAAAATTTGGAGTGAGGTTTATGATCTTATGGAGAAATAACAATTAAATTTTGTTTAATAAACTATAACTGACCTAAATTCACCACCCGTATGTCACACACCGAAAGAGAAAAAAAATACCAAAATCAGGAAATTAACCGACATTTAATGATAATTTTCAGCTGTTGCATATATTAATAAAAGATATAATTGCACCAGTTATTTTATTGAACTTTTACATTTTTTTCAAGTCAGTTAACTCATGAACCACGTATCTTTGAGTTGTTAACACAGATTCTTCAAAGTAATGTTCAAAATTAACTAACCTGATTAAAATGTAAAAGTTTTTTAAATAAAATAGCTGGTGCATTATTTGTTATTCATTAATGTATCAACACTGAACTTTCGTTAAAATTCGGTTAATCCTTGATGTTTGTTTTTTTCGGCGGAGGTGTACTACGTCGTGGACATTTAGGGTCGTTAAGTTTGATTTACCTATTGGTGTATTTTGTTTTTGTTAATCTGTTATCTTGTGAACGGATTAAACCTGCGGTCAGTTGAGCCAGTCCACCCCTAACAAATTCGACTAATATCCCAAATGAAAAGGCAGAGCCAGCTACCTACAATCCCAAACACAGACGATACAGGTGCTGTCAGCATCACATTCTCGACGAAACTCCATAAAGGTATTGCCAGGATCAGTTCGGACATCTTGCGATTTAAGAAAACCAGTGTAAAAAAAAAAATTTTTTACAGATTTAAAATATATCAAATAATAAAGAAAGTTCGTTTTTTTTTCTCTTTTTATTTCTTACCTTTCCTCTGCTGGATGAATAAATGGGAGGTGTCCACTCGGTAGAGCAGTGGTCTAGTAACCCCCACTAGGTTCCTAGGTTTAATACCAGGCCCTCGCCAACTCGTCACGAGTAACACAGCTTGGAATTCGGATGCAAAAGAAACTATTCCTGGTCTAGCATCTAGTGAAGGAGGAATTAGGTTCCTCGCTGTCCGGCCTGATACGACAAAAGGCCACTCTGCCAATTTTTTTTTTTTTTAGCATCCCAAGAAAATATAGTTAATACTAGTTAATATAGGAGACATTTTGTTGGAATATTTGAAATACGGGCCATACTAATCAGTAGTTGCTTTATTGAAAGCTCTGAAATTATAATTAGTTATTACTATTATTATTTATTTAAATAGGTAATGAGTTAATACCCAATTAATATATTTGAATGTAGCAAAATAGCAATTCTTGCGAGTTATTTTTAGCTTTTCAAGTTATATTTTAAATATAATTTTATTACTTCCACTCACCAATTTATCTCAAATTTATGATACCTCTAAATGTCTTTCAATTGGGTCTCTCCTTCACAATAAAAACTTGGTTAGATTGTCAAACATAACTCCCTTTTAAAAATAAACAACAAAAAAAAAAAAAAAACATACTATGAAAAATATCAAATGTAAAAAACGGGATCTAAATAAATAATTGTTTTAAAAAAAAGTTTCTGAAATTATTTTATATATATATATATATATATATATATATATATATATAATTAAAAATAGATAATTAATAAAAAGTTTATATAAAAAACTTTTAGACACTGATTATAAAAAAATTGAAGATATTAATCTTTTTAATTGTTTAAAATATGGAGTTAATCTCGCCGCTCTCTATAAAAAGTGCTGATGATTTCCCTTTTATCGCTGTTCTCTTTTCTTATCTTAACTCCTGTTCTTTTATCTGTTCTCTTCTAAGTAACGACGTCGAATGAAAATGGCTATGCAACGTCACGTGGCCGATAAAGCAAGAATCTTGGCGATTCCATCCTCCGTATTCATAAGACCGAGAGCATACTTTTTAAGTGATTAAATGTAAAGCACAAGGAAAAAAAGCAACAACAACATAATAAAGCAGAAATGATAGCAATGTGACAATAATCTGTCGCTTTCAGTAACAGCTGTGTGGTGTTTGGTGTCTCATGAAGTGGACACGCTTGATACATCCAACAACTACAATTCTCATCTCTCTCTCCCTACCTCGCTTCTTACGCGTGTGCCCGGGACACAAACCCGCTTTGATTAAAACCAACTTCAAATTACTGATCTCTCAGTTTTTTGGTTTTTTTTTAAATCAGAAAAAAAATACGATTTTCTATATTATTAAAAATACCAAACATTTGTTAGTTCGTTAGATTTTTACGCATGTCAAACCCTTGTTTGGGTTATTTCTTGCCGAAGACTTGTTCTTTTCATACTGAGGGTATCAACATGTGTTTTAACAGATTTTGAAGTCATTTTTTTTTTCAAACCATAGATGGGACCTAAGAGGTACTACTACTCCGGTCAGGTGGACCTGAATGTAGAGTACCCCCTTCATCACCATTACTTTCAGGTCTCACTCTGACCCCGGCAGTAGTAGTACCTTTAGCGGTCCCATCTATGGGTTTGGTGCTCCAATAGAAAAAAAATGACTTAAAAAAAATCTATGTCGTAAAAAATGAATATCCATCAATATGAAAGAACAAAATTTGTCTTCGGCATTAAAATACCCTAACAAGGGTTGACATTGCCGTAAAATCTAACGAACATAAACACACTGTTGGATATTTTGATAATAACTAGAAAAGTCGTATTTTCTTTCTTCCGATCTAAAAAATACCAAAAAAACTAACATATAATTTGAATTATGGTTTTAATCAAATCGGTCTGCTGTCACCCCAGCTGGTTAAAGGGAAGCCGAGTAGGGTAGAGAGAGATGAGAATTGTGTTGTTGGATGTCATCAACGTTGTCACTTCAAGACACCAAACACCACACAGACTGTTACTGAAAGCGACAGATTTCTTGTCACATTGACTCTCATTCTGGCTTTTATTGTTGTTTTTTTTCCTTGTATTACATTTAACAACTTAAAGGAGTGAACATCATCGTCTTAGATAGAGGATGGAATCGCAAGATTCTTGCTTAGGCAAGTAACTTCCATAGCCTCATTTCATGACTTTACTTAAAAAAGAAAAAAGAAGATAAATAGCCCGTGTAAATAAAAAAAGAAAAGCGAAAATCAGAACTTTTTATAACATTACTAATTAAATCCAATATTTTTTAAACAATAAAAAAAAATTATATCTTCAATTTTTTTTATAATCAGTGTCCTAAAAGTATTTTATTAAACTTTTATTATATTCTATTTTTAATTATATATATATATATTATATATATATATATATATATAGAAAATGAATTTACAGAACTTTTTTTTAAACATTATTTATTAGATCCGTTTTTTACATTTGATATTTTTTCAAGTATTGGTTTTTTTTTTTGTTTATTGTTTATTTTAAAGGGAGTTATGTTTGACAATCTAACCAGTTTATTGTGAGAGAGACCCAATTGAAAGCATTAAGATGTATCATAAATTGAGAAAATTGGTGATGTGAGTAAATAAAATAATATTTAAAATATAACTTGAAAGCTTAAATTAATCCGCAAAGAAGAATTGCTATTTTGCTACATTTTGCAAATATATTAATTCGGTATTAACTCTTACTCTATTTAATAAATAATAATAGTAATAATAATTATAATTTCAGACTTTTCAATAAACAACTTACTGATTAGATGCCCCGTATTTCAATATATTTCCAACAAAAAATGCTCCTATAATTACTAGTTATTAACTAATATTTTCTGGGATGCAAAAAAAAAAAAAAAATTGGCAGAGTGGCCTATTTGTCGTATCAGCCGGCAGCGAGGAAGCCTATTCCCTTCTTCACTTAATGCTAGACCAGGAATATTTCTTTGCATCGATCAAGCTGTACTCGCTGAGTTGGCGAGGGCTGGTATTAAAACTAGAACCTTTGGGTTCTAGAACCTGCCTACCCATGATGAGCACTCCTGATCAACAAGGAGGAAGAGAAATTAAAAAGAAAAAAATAAAGTACTTCTGTATTATGAATATTTAAACTCTTAAAAAATTTTTTTTACACCTGTTTTCTTAAAAACGAAGATATCGAACTTGATCTGGGGCCAATACTTAATGGAGATTCGTCTTGATGGAATCGTGAGATGGCTGACACACACATCTACAGTTGTGTTGGATTGTAGTAGCATATGCGGCTGCTTTCATTTGGGGATATTAGTGATTGTTAGGGTGCGAGGCTGCTACTGACCCAGGTAGCGTCACAGATTACACAGCAATTAAAAACCCAAAAACGAAAATCACAATTTAGGATTAATCAACGACTTATACGGCCTTAATTCCACCACCGTATGTCACCCCGCGAAAAAAACCAGATGACCATCAAGAATGAACCGAATTTAACGTGAAAGTTGTTCAGTGGTTGATAGCATTAATGAGATAAACAATATATGCACCAGCTCAATGTTTTATTAAAACTTTTACATTATAGGTCAGCTAATTTTGAACCATGTATCTCTTGAGAATCTGTGTTACAACTCAGCATACGCTGTCAGAGTTAAACTGACTTGGAAAAAATTGTAAAAGTTTCATAATAAAATAAACTGGTGCATTATATCTTTTATGAATATATCGCAAAAATCACTCGAAAAATTTCATTAAATCTCGGTTAATCCTGAATTTTTGGGCATTTTTTTTCTTCTTTTCGGTGGATTGTGACATACGGTGGTGGATTTTAGGTCCGTTAAGTTTGATTTAAACAAAATTTAATTGTTATTTCTCAAAGATCATAAAACCTCGACCAACAATTTATACTTTATGCCGCTAAATCGCTAGCACATTGCCATCCGACTTTTATACTATTTTTAAGGAATTAAAAATATTAACGAATTTCAGAAATTTTGCAATAAAACTACTCATTAGATTCACTGGTTATTAAAACATTAAAAAAAAATAATTAGGAATGGAACCAAAAACACTAATATTGCTTTATATACCAACTTGCATGATTACAGAAATTAAGTGACTGGTTTTAACTATATTTTGTGCTGACAGCACGCATCTCTGGAACTCTCTTCTCTACCGTCCGGTTCTATTGGCAAGTTTTTCTAATGACATCCTCTGAGTCAGCTCTGTACATACATGGTATGTGGATATATTGCCATTATGATAGGTTTATCATTGCATTGCAGTCTTGGGAGACTATAGATTTCTCGATGCCTGAAGTATGTTTTAGCCACAGTTAGTTTGAAGGCCAATGTTAAAAAGAAAACAGTTTCAACACAGATGGTACATGGAAGGCTTAGCCTGAAGAATGTTGTTTTATGGTGCATATTGCCATTTTTTCTCTGCTGGACTCTGACTTCATGAGACTTATATGCCACCAGGGTGACTGATAAAAGTTCTCTTTAAGGTCCAAATACCTTTACCAGGGAAAAAGAAGAAAATCTTGGTCATTTATTAATGAATCAACTTTGTACTCTTGTACTATCACTGTTCTTCGTTAAGTCATCGTCTTTCTTAAAACCAAAATCCTCATAAGATATCATAAAAAAACCTCAGCTGAAATCTTTTAGTATTTTTCTTACATGTTGAGTTATGTTTATGAAATATAAACAAGTTTTGTGAAGAGAATATCATGAAATTGATTTTTATTTATTTGATTCAAAAACTTTAAAGTTTATCATCCCGTAAATTTGACGATAGGTGGTGGTGAGGAATAAATATAAAATTACATTAATATCCAAAACTAAAACTTTAAATCTGCAGAGGGGAAGTGGAGTCTCTGTGCCAGTAGTGCATTCATGGTTTGGATTAGAAGTATGATGAGTATTGAAATCCAATTGCACTATTACTTCCTTTTGGGATCTAATACTCTGGGAAAGGTATGAACCCCCCTTCATCCTCCACACTATATGTGTAAATATTGGTCCGGTTAGCTCAGCGGTAGAGCATTCGTCAGGAATCCAGAAGGTTTCTGAATATTATATTACCGTCCCTCACAACCGGCGCATCAGTAGCACAGCTGCGATCGTGTGTAAGTGGGTGGCTGACGTATGTGCTGGCACTTCAGCTCAGATGCAAAAACAATCTCCCTGGTTCAGCAATATGACGAAAAGAGGATCGCACTCCCTAGCTGTCTGGCTGATACTGACATCAATTAGGCCAATTCTGCCAACTTTGCTTTTACTACTATTCTTCTACATAGGATGGCTTATGGCCACAAGAGGACCTGCGTCAACTCCTTTCTGGCAATTTGAAGATTTCTTGCAGCGAGCTTTTATATGTATTGTTATTGCAATCTGTAAAAAACTTATTTGCTTCAACTTTTTTGTGCTCTTTCAAGAAACTTATTGAAAATATAAATGTCAAAAGTTGGAAGACAAATAATAAATTCAATTTGTGGTCAAAGGGTCAAGTTAATAGTTTAGACTTAAAACTAGTAATATAAAGATTGAAATTTGGACACTAAAGGAGGATTCAATTTGCAGGGATGTGATATGCTTTTTGATTTAGTGCATCCTGGGTTGCAGAATATTTGCTTTGAATGATCCCCAGGAAAACTTATGGCGTCCCAGCTAAATCTTTAATAGATTGTAGGGTTTTTCATTTATATCTGCGGGACAGCTGTCTAATCCTAGCTTCTGTAACCCATCCTGTTAATTTATTTTCTAAGAAATTAATTGAATTGTTATTACAGTTAGCTTTGAAAGGGAGGGAGAAAATAGAAAAACACTGGGATGCATTGGATAATGGAATTTACGGCATCCTTTTTAGATTTTTTGATGCATCAGGGCATCAGCATTCTCTGATTTTTGAACAGCCTGGGTAATGGGCATGCCGGCAGAAACTTGCAAGGTTCTTATTTTTTTGATACCGGCCCTCGCCCAACTCAGCGTATGAGTAGCACAGGGATCTGTGTGGCAAGTAAGGAGCTGGTGGTAGGTGTTGGCGCTTCCACCTCAGACGCAAAAACAATCTCCTTGTCTAGCGCTAGTGAAAAGGGGATAGACTCCTTCGCTGATTGGCTGATACCGACTTGGCCGCCCCAACAACTAACTAAATGGCATGCATCGAGTACACTGGATATGTACCTCTTATGGAATTTATTACATGGATACGATTTTTCTGCATCTGGGATGCAGGATGCATACCTATCAGCATCTCTGCACATACATATATCTCTGTGTGTATGTAATGAAAAAGACTGATTTGGTGTATTTAAAATTTTCCAAGACATGATTGGCAATAAATCTTTCCTTATTGATATTTTAAAATTATCAAAATTATTTCTTTTCATTTAATATTCAAACTCGACCTTGATCCCAAAATCAATTAATAATCATGAACGGATGTTAACAAAAACGCTTTCATTGTTAGCTATGAGCAATATATCTAATGTCGATAAATCAATTACTAAACTCTAATCTGCTAAGTTTGCTTATAAACAGCTGGCTTGGTTAATAAATTAGTCTCGTCAACCATTGGCTGGTGAAGTGAGTTCAAACTCACTGCTGTCTCTTTGCTATTGTGGTGACTTTGGCCATACAAAACTAACCTTAATAAATCAGTGGTACCTTTTTACATGTCTCAATGTTTTTTTTTTTCTTGAGAGTAAAATTTGAGGTTCTTTTCTTAGTATTTCTCCATATTTTATTGCATTTATCTTTAAGATTTATTGGATGCTATTTGCAGAATTTCGTCCCAGCCTCCTACCTTAAAAATGCTAGGCGGTGATAGCTGAAAAAACAAACCCGCTCTACAAAATGAAGTTCCTAGTTGAAGCTATTAATCAATTGCAAATAAAAAATCAAACACTTTTTTCAGTATTTTTTATTATTTAATATATTTATTTCCAACAAACAATTACAATAAAGAATCAACATATTTAGATATTCTTTTTTTTTTAACTAAAACAAGACATTAAACAAACATAAATAAAAAATTAAAAAATCTGAATATTTAGATATTCTTTTATATTTTAATTAAAAAAATGTCAGGTCATTTTTAATTTAAAAAAAAAAAAAAAATTATTTTATGGTATCACAATTGTACAATAGGTACCTTAAGCTAGGGACTTCATTCGTAGAGCGGGTTGTTTTTTCAGTTATCACTGCCTAGTGTTTTTTAAGGCAGTAGGCCGGGATGCAATTCTGTGAATAGCATCATTTACTGCTATAACATTAAAACATTCAGTGTCCATGCAGAAAAAAAATTATATTTCTTACTTGTACTGAAAATAGATTAGGCTTATCAGATTATGATATATAATTTAATTCATTCCACTCGTAACTCATTTCCTCGTATATCAAAATCAAATGCCACTAATATGTTTCCAGCCCCCACCCAATAATTTATTTATTTATTTTTTTTTTTTAAATAGCACTGCATGTATAAAAACGTTATCGGGGTGGCGAGTCTCAGCAATCTTTTCACTAGCGCTAGACCAAGAGATGGTTTTTGGCGTCTGAGTTGCAGAGGCACGTCTACCATCAGCTCTTTACTTTATCGCACAGATCCCTGTGCTACTGATACGCTGAGTTAGTGAAGGCTGTTTTGGATTAGGAACCTTGTGGTTTCTTGGCCGAACGCTCTACCGATTGAGCTAACCCGATGAAATAAAATGTAATGGATTATGTGCTGTAATATGTTTTAATGTTTTTGTAAATGATATTTTACTTTGGCGTAATAGATTTGGAAAAACTTAAATGTTTTTAGAGAACTTAGTTATATAAACTTATATGAAGTTTGCTTGTATCTCAAATTTTAGCTTTCAACACAGCTAAAAATTGACTGAGTGCAGCATGTAAGTCAGAAAACTTGTAAGTCAAGGTACCATTGTATTACTCCATATTCTATGCATTATCTATAAAAATTATAACCTGGCGCTAAATTTTATTTTCACATACTGACTGATAATTTTGATTTCAAAAACTCTTTCATGCTCGCATTTAAAAACAATAAGAATAAATGTAAAATAATTGAAGCTTGTGTCATCTCAATTTTGGCACCATTATGTAGCTGCCTGGTTTTGAAAAATTTCCCCATTTTTTAGCAAAGATAATGTTAAAAGATTTTGATATCCAATGTTGAAATATTTAACATGCATACATAGGAATCACCTGTTTTTCACAAACCTGCATCAAATGTTGAATTTTTACGATAAATTGATAAGATGGGTAAAATATGCAATTCATTCTCATTCTGGTAATTGATTCATAATTTTCACCTTGTTATAAAGAACAATCTAGATTTGAAATTTCATAACAGAAGATTTTTCATGTATTGATATTAACTTATTACAGGTTTCTTTTTTTTCAAACTCATTAAAAAAAAAAAAAAAAAAATTCATTTTCTATGAAGGGATGTTGAAAAGTTCTCAACCCAACCAAAAAGAGGACTACTTTAAAAAAATTTTTTAAAGATTAACACACTTAACACATTTCTTTTAAAGTTCAGGTTGTTGATATGTAATTATTTACTAAGCTTAGTTTAGATGTAGCACAAAGCCAGTAACAATTATTTGCTAAACCAGCATACCATGCAAGGTGCCCAGATTATTGATATTCAGAATAGTATTTTCATTTCTTGGCTCTTGGTCTGGCTGAGAACTTTTCTGATTCTAATAAATTCTAATTTGATTATAATACTTAGTTATTTTTGTTCAATGTTATTTTTTACTAAACTCTTTTTTCTAGACTTGATTTAATCTTTGATTTAAAAAAAAAAAAAAAAAAAAAGAGGAATGTATGAAGGATTCAAATTAGGATTTTGTAGGTATCTTCATCATATAATGAATTTAAATAATTAAATATGACATAACGAATGCAGATTCCTCAAAAATTATCATTTATTGGACTGGAAATTACTTAATTCCCCAAGTTAAAACATTTTAAGTGTATTGCTTCAATAAAAATTGTGATATACTATTTTTGCTAGGTTACCGTTATGTCAAGCCCTAGCACCTATATGATTGCCCCAACCCTATTGCCCTTGGCAATCCCCAACCCTTTTTATCATATGGGTGCTAGAGGACGGTGACTGTGGGTCTACATGTCCTGGGAATGACGTTAAACTCTATCTGATGAGTTCTGGATGTCTGGAGAATGTGGAGCACCCCTTCATCACCATTGCTCCCTGATCCACTTTGACCCGGAGTGGTAGTACCTGTTAAGGTCCCATCTATGGGTTAAATAGAAAAAAATATGAGTTGATAAACAAAACTGATTATCCATTAAGAATGAATTTATTTCAAAACTTTGTCGGCATTAAATGACCCAATATGCTGTAAACCAAACCAAACCAGGTTACTGTTATACACGCACGCACACACACACACACACACATATATTACAATTGCCTGTAATTAATCAATATCTTTATTAATTCATTGCAATTGACCTGAAGATCCTTATGGTGAAACTTGAGCAGGTTATTTCTATATACACCTTAATACTAAATCGCTATACTAATGTATTCAGCAGTTTATATTCATTATAACACTGACTTATCCAGTCAAAATTTGTATTGACCGTCAATATTGCTATTAACTCAATTTTATTCCTCTGTAAGTCATCTGTTTATCATATATGTGATTCACATAGTCCTGTTTTGCCATTTCACGGCTCATCAGTGTGTAACTATACAAGGCAATGAAGAGGTGCGCTTGATATACAGTTTTCATCATAGGAAATGAAATCTATCACTTGCATTCCAATCCAGGACAAATCTGTTTGCTTTTCATCTCTCTCTAACATCCTTGGGAAAGGCATGGATCCATTTATATGCCCTCCAGCTATGTAGGACTGATTGGGTTCTAAAGCCTTGTTTAGGCAACCATTCTAGAAGGAAAATGCTAAATTCAAACCAGTGGAGTAAATCCACTTAAAAGATAAATTGACATGTCACATCCTGTCTATGGCAGAGTGGTTGTATGTGTGTGTGTGCATATATATATATATATATATATATATATATATATATATATATAATATATATACACAACACACACACACAGTGATGCTGATAGCTTTTTGATTTAGCTTTGAATGAGTCCCTGGGAAAATTTATGGGTCCCAACTAAAGCCGTTTATCTCCTACCTTGTAACCTATCCTGTGTAATTCATTTCAAGAAACTATTGAAATATATTTACAGTTAGCTTGAAATGGAAGAGAAAAGAAAAACACTGGGATGCATGGATATGATTTTACTACATTCTTTTAGATCTTTGTGCGTTAGGGACACAGGAGGCATACCTATCAGCATATTGTATGTGAGTGTGTGTGTGTATATATATATATATATATATACAACACACACATAAATATAAGTTGAAAAATGGAAATGAATCTGACAATATGTTGAATGGATAAATTTGTTAAATGAATTACCAACACATGTTTCGGTCAGGTGTTTGTTCATCTACACATTGTATTCTATTTATTATTTTAAATATGAAATAAAATGATAATAGAAAATTATAAAATATTTAAGTATACAAAAAAAACAAAAAACAGTAAAATGTTTGATATTTTGATATATGTTTGGTAATTCATTAAACTAATTTTATCCATTCAACATTTTCTTTCCTTTATTTATTTATCCTTTCAATATATATATATATATATATATATATATATATATATATATATATCTTCAGGGTTAAATCCACTGAATTAATCAAGATATTGAGCATAACTACAACATGAACTCCTGCAGTTAGCTGTAATTAATCAATATCTTGATTTAATTCAGTGGATTTAACCCTGAAGATCCTTATGGTGAAACTCGAGTAGGTTATTTCTATACACACACTATATATATATATATATATATATATATAATGAGTTTTAGTAATATACTAGATGAATAGATGTAACAATTATTATAGAACTTGTTTTTTATTTTAGTTTCAATTTGCCTTAAAAGTTAGTGGAAATTTTTTTTTTCTTATTTCATTTTTTTTGTATTTTCTAATAAAACTTCAATAAATATGGAGGAAAAAAATCCTGCTCTTTCTATGTGAAAGAATCTATTGCCTATGTTTATAAAAAATGATTTTATTCAATTTAAAAAAAATCTATTATTTTTAATTAGTTCTGTAAGCAATATTCATTTGAACCAACTGCTATTCACCAGTATATATACATAATGATAATTACTAAGATTAGTCTCACCCAAGGTCAAAAGTATGATGGCCCCTTGTGAGGATTAAACTCACTACACAATAGTAATGATTTGTTACCCTAAAGTTCAACCTTTCCTCACTGTGGCAGGGTGGTGACAACATAGTAGTTTCAGAACTATGCCGTCTGAAATTCAAGTTCCTGGTAGGGCTCCAAGGGCGGATTGGTCTGTCACCCAGTGGTATTAGGGCGCAACCCAGCTAAAGGGGCTCTGTTGAAAATCCAAAGGGCGTCTCCGTTATTGTCAGGAATCAATGACTTTTGGTGTACTTGTCACTGCATCTGCGGAAAATTTCCAGTAAACAAGGGCATCTCCTTCCCCTAACTGGATATACATGTTGGGTTTGGGTCTGCTTATGAATTTCCTATTCTTTGTTACTCTTTTTGTGAATTGACTCTCTTGTTCATTCGGGATACAGTGAATTTGTTGGATGGAGCCGGCTCAGCAGATTCAGGGGTAAATGATGTCCCAACAATGGGACCATGTGCAACCACTCCCCCCAAAATTCTTAAACAACTACACAAAATGTAAATATGAACGTACAATAATGCGATTCTCTATTTGGTAGATTAAAATTTTGTATTGAAATTGATTACTTTATTCCATATACATTTGACTCCTGCCTCCCAACTGACCCCGCCAACCCAAATCTACAGACAGGTTGTTCTCTTGGGATTGTTATCACTAAAACAGATAAAGATTTGTGAGACTAGCCTGTTAATCATTACCTCTATACTAAATCAAACCTGTTTGTATGCTGTTAGATCACTGAAATTAAGCAGCGATAAGCCTGTTCAATACTTAATTTGGTGACCATGTAAGCAACAACAGGTACTGTAAAGTAACTCAACTCCTTTGTTTATAAATGTCTTGAATCGGCATTAAATGATCCAAAAAGAGTTATGCTGTAAAACAACCAAACCCTGTTTGTATGAAGAATGCAACAATTTTTTTTCTATAACCTTTTTACAGATAAATTCTGACTTTATTAGTAGATTGGTTTAGATGTAGTCATTTACTAAACTTGGCACATGGCCAGAAATATGCACCCAGTGAGAATCAATCTCACTGGCAATGGTCTGCTAGTTTGCTAACACGACTGTTTGTGGCATCTACAGCATCAGCTTAGCATTAGGATTTGATTTTGACTCTGCTAATTCAAAGGTCTTAATGTTTTTATCTTTGTCATCACAAACAGATTATTTAAGGATTAGGATGTATTGGATAATTCATTTGAAATTCAGCTTCTTAGTTGCTCTGATTATTTTTTTTTTTTTTTTTTTTTTTTTTTTTTTTTAGCAGTTAATTCTCTGTTTATCAGTCACTAGTCATGAGTCTCAATACTTGTTTTGACATCATAGTAGTTTGTAGTAGATAATCATATTCTCAATCCTTTTACAACCTGAACTTACCTGTAATGTCTAATTGCATGATTGCTTAAGCAACAGCATGTACCGTAAGCAAGCTGAATCGGAAACTTTGTTTATCAAAATGACTTGATTCGGCATTAAATGACTTAAAGAAAGTTGATATGATTGGTGGTAGATTGTATACAACCCCCCCCCCAATCAACCAGCCATGTTTGGTTAACATTGGTATTTTTATGAAGATATTGTTGGTAGTTTATCTTGCTATGTGATTTCTTATTGCTGTATGCCTATTGTTACGTTCGCCTATCGCCCGACGCCATACAGCGTTCCATCAGAGACCCAGAAAGGGATTAAAAGGCATGCACATAGAAATTTAGCAATAACGACAACAAAACGTGGTATTATTTTAACACATAATATTTACTTCAATGTTTAAAGTCTTTTGGAATGTGACTGCGGCCGCCGATAGGTTAGAGTCTTTCAGTGTTCGTTGGTGGAAATGTTCATTCAAAATCGATAGATATATATATATATAAGGCATATATGAAGGAAGTTACACTTATCTTGTTGGTATATGAGTGGGTCATTTTCCGTGGTTAGGTCATTTTCCGTGGTTAATTGTTGTTCCGGTGGTCATTCCTTTATCCGGCATTTTCATTTTGGTAATTTTGTTTCGGGAGACATTCTTCGTCTTCCTCTCCCCCACGAGATGTTCACTGGTCGGCCATCTGATATCTACTGACCAAGCCTGATAACAGTAACCCTTTTTCCCCTTCCTCTAACCTGTGTCCATACGTTTACCACGTAGGCAGGCAGCGAGGTAGTATCAGGTCTGATATCTTAGAGGGCTTGATTCATTTCGTACCTTCTCTTTTTAGGGTCACAACCTGGGACTTCTGAAAGGGGGGGGGGGCTCTTCCAGCGTCATCACGTCTATCAGAATGTTCTAAAATGTTCTATGAGTTGCGGGAACGTAACACTATTCATACTCTTGTATGAAAGTGAGTTGTGGGTGTTATATCGCAGACACCTGAAAAAACTGGAGCATTCCACATCAGCTGCCTCCAACGCATACTGGGCATAAAGTGGTGGCACAAAATCCCCCACTTAGATATTAGAAGCAGAACACGCATTGACCATCCTATCGCAACGCCAACTGCGATGGTTGGGTCACACTGTCCGCATGCCTGCAGACAGACCCCCGTAAACTACTTTACAGTAAACTCACAGATGGCATGGGGGAGACAGGAGTCCCTCAAAAGCAGTTCAAAGACCATATTAAGACAACGCTGAAGAAATGTATCATCACCCTCGAGTGTGGAAGATCTGGCCTCCAACAGACAGGGTTGGTGAGACGCCTATCGCACAGGAGCTAAGTAGCTCAATAATGAGATAAACAGGACTGCTGAGCAGCGACATCTTTGTCGTCATGAACAACCAAATGTAGATGGGAGTTTTCCCTGCAATGTGTGTGACCGCATCTGCAAGTCCAATATTGGACTAATGGGCGACCACAGAGTCCACATATGAAGATATGGAATGCGTCATTGTTGTCTGTGACGAACTTCGAAAAGAAAGAAAGTGATTTCTTATTAGTAACCAGTAGTTGCATATTCTGAAATATTCGGAGGCACTCTTTGTGTAACGGTTATTATCATAGGTAATGGAACAAACAACAAACAGTTCAAATCTGGATGTGGTGGTTTGCATTTTTACTTTCACTTCGTATTAATGTCCTTGGAAAGGCAGGAATCCATTTGTTCTCTTATGGGTAAATAGTAAAGGTAAACTGGGTTCTTTAGCCTTGGTTAGGCAACCAGTCTTGGAGAAGAAAAAATTATGATTCAAACCAGTTGTACTCTGTTTTGAAAATTGACATTGTACACTGGCCCTGGAAGCCATGCAGAAGACATAAGACCCTCCCCCCCAAAAAAAACAAAAAAACAAAACACCTCCAGGTATCTTAAACCTGATACTAAACTACATCCGAAGATGGATGGTGTAATGGTTATCTTAGGAAATGGACATGGTGATCAGATTTTAACTTCTGGACAAACTGTTTGCATTTTAATTTCCACTAATGCCCTTTAGTGCAAAATTATTTTTCCACATACACTAACAACAACAACAACATGAAATAACTCATTTTTTTATTAAAATCAAAAACTTTGGTTTGTATGAAATTCTAATGTCAAAAAGTCATGTTGGTTTACTCACAACCGGAAGCAGTGAAAAGCAAACTTCTGTTTGTTTGAAAAATGCTCACAGCTGGGGTGCCAAGTTCATCCAATCTGGGTCAGAAAATGTCTAACAACACATATCATTAAGAGTTAATAGTATCAGATCATTTTATCCCACCCTGTATATGTGTAACCATCAACATTGCATATCATAGCAAGATTTTTATTAGAGCAATACACTTGTAAATGTTTTTAGAGAATAAAGCAATTTCCAGTCCTGTTCATAAATGAACGATATATTGCAGAACTATGGAGTTGAACATAAACCCTTTAACTTCTCTTTTTTTGTCACCTCCAACTCCTCTATGTAATTAAATGATTACAATTCATAATAAATATAAAACCATGATTTTTAAAATAAATCTATTTATAAGGAGTGTGCACTATATAAACTTTACAGACTAAACTAGGGTCATATAAAGTGTAAATTCAACTAGAGTTGGTGTATAGTTTTACCAACTCCAACAATCCCTTAATTCTTAATGGCTTCTGACTCCAACTCCACTGCTCTGATATTTGTAAGTATTGCATTAGCACTGATATATATATATATATATATATATATATATATATATATATATATATATATATATTTATATTTATATTTATTTATTTATTAAAAAAAAATTTTTTTTTTGTAACCATCCTAATTCTTGATATAACATGATAATTATGAAATGCTCCTTCCTAAATAGAAGCATTAGTATCATCATGGACTATTGTTACAATGGCAACCCAAAAGGTTCTTGGGATGTCTATTTTTATTTTCAATTTTTGAACCCCTCCCTCTTTATTATTGCGACCATTATTGAATTTGATTATTTACCTAGCTTCTCCACCAAGTGTAGGATGTAACACATGGTCAATTTTTAACGGAGTAAAACTGGTTTGAGTTCAGTTTTTTTTTTCCTTCTCCTAGACTGGTTGTGGTACCAAGGCTAAAGATCCCAGTCTGCCCCCTATTTACCCATAGCTAGGGGGAGAAGTGAAACACAAACAGCTGGATGTATGAGGTACCCAATGAGACTCAAATTCACTATTGATGGTTTTGCTAGTCTAGCTCGTTAACCAATACAGCATGCAAAGACCTGCCTACCATTATTTGGCAACTGTTTAAACCTTTTAAATTCTCCTGGTTTTGTATGCTTTAGTAAGTATAAACTTTCATTCTACTTGCCTACTAAGCACCTTTTATGCTTCAACTCCCACCCACACCATTTGCCTATATGGGGGTTTTAACACCTTAACCTGCTTGGTGTTGCAAGTGTCAATAATGCATTATCACAAGCTTGCAGGCTGAAAATCATACTCTACATCCTTAGCATGCCAAGGCATTAGAAATAATAGGATGCTTTTTTAAACCAGGCATGTCAAACTGAGTAGACCTCTAGGGCCACATGGATTACATATGTATGCCATAAGGGCCGCACATGCAACTAGGTCTTTAAATCCTTCTACATTAACGAAATAAAGTGATGATTGCTATCATTAATTTCTTTATCAACTAATGCATATCTAAAAAAACAAAAAAAAACATTTTTGTTAAAAAGAAAGGAAAAAAAGAATATTACTGACTGAGTTCAAATAATAAAATGTACAAGTGTTACTGTTGTTTTCAATTATAGCCATGTGTTAATTGAAAGCAGGAGAAGGCAAGAGGAAATACTCACTCCCTTTCATTGACTGAGAAAGAGACACTGTGCTGATAACAGACTGTTTCTTAACACCACATTGCCCTAATGAAAATAAATGACCGTTTTCACCCAGGAATGTAAAAGCGCTGCATGTGGGCCGCATCTGTACTTGCTGAGGGCCGCATGTTTGACATGCCTGCTTTAAACAAAGGTAGTTTCATTGAAGATGTCACATCGGACAACGATATGTGAAAAAAGAGTATACTCATTTGGTGTAGTGCCTAATGGGCTAGATTGCAACATTGTAGTAAGCGAGTTGAGCTATTACATTCACTTTCAGATTAATACCCTTGGGAAAGGTATGAACTCCTTTGCTCCCCACCAGCTATAGGTTAATAGCACCACTACTGTTCTTCTACATACCTTTATACTTAAAAATTTTGTTCATTGCAGAAATCCGCCTTGTCGGCTGGGGCGTTAGAATGCACCGACTCCCCCAATGGGGCCACCTGTTGGCCATATGTAGTTGACCCGTGATGCTTAAGAATAGAACCCAGGTGGTTGAGCAGTCCATGACACGCAATACTCCACTTTGGCCCTTTCTTGGCTAGATGGGCGGTCGGAAAGGCCCCCTCTGCTCAATTGGCTGATCACGCCAAGCCTTATTTTTAAGTTTGGACAGTAACATATCAGAGATTGTGATTTAAACAGATTAAGGTCGGATTTTGTCAATTTCTACCACAATCAACAAAACTGCTGGGATTGCTATTATAAACATTATTTTGACTAAACATGCTTCTCTGTAAACATTAAACTGTAAATTTCACATGGTTTTCACTTCTCAGCCATCTAAAATTTCATGATGAACCTCTGTTCAAGCTTGGAGCACTCTATTTAAAATTCCACCATTTTGAATCTCACAAAAATGTTTTGATGCAAAACATATTTTTGTGAGATTAAATATTTTTTGCTATGAACCAATTCCAAACAATGCTGTGTTTTCATTTATGGAAAATATATATATATTTTTTAATTCACTATATTTATTGAATGGCTCTTGTAATTACAGTCTGCAATACCATTCAGGCCTATTTTTGTGTTTATCTGTAAGTTTTTACTGCTTGTTTAAACCTGTTACATCTTTGAATAGAACTGATTGAAATCTTTTGTTGATCATAAAATATATTCTTCTCTCCCACTAACATCAAAGTATTGGGCTTCCAGTCAAGTCATGTTGAAAGCACTATTTCTCGCTAGATCACCAAAGTTAAGCAGCAATGAGCCTGTTCACTACTTAGATGGGTGACCATTTAAGCTAACAGCAGGTACTGTCATTGGCAATTCAGTCTCGAAAGACTATGATAAAAGTTTTTGTGTGCCCCTGAGGTTGCAGCGCTCCTGTGACTATGAAGTCCTATGTTTGAGAAACATTCTCGACCACAGATTTTGCATTTGTAGGTTGTCCCTGTAGATGATGATGTTCCGATGCTTTGTTGCCGTTGCTTTCTTATGGACCTCTTAGCAGGTACTGTAATATGTCAAAATGACTTGATTTTGGCATTAAAGGACCTGAAAGTGGTTAATTTGCTGTAAAACAACAAACCAACCAAATCATTGTGTTAAAAAAAACCAACCTGGCCTCAATGGTGTCGTGGACTGTTAAAACATTTACTTTTGATCTTAGCCAAGTGGCTAGATGAAAGGATTTTGTACTGCTTTAACCCTTTCACTACCGTGTATGAATTCCTAACACCATACCATGTATAAATATAGCCAAATTTCATTGTTCCATTTGCTGATCTGTTTTCGATACTCGTCAGGGGAATCCTTGAATGTAGTTTTGATAGCACACTACACTGTATGCGACTATATAGTTGAATGGGTTTTAAAACAACTTTTAAAATTTTCTTTACTTTTTTATTTTATTTTATTTAAAAATATTTTTTTAACTTAGAATAAAATTGTATTTTCCAGCAAGAAAAATGTTTAATGTAAAAAAAAAAAAAATGAGAATGTTTAAGATGTAAATGAACATGTTTTTCTCTTTGTATTATATTCTTTTTCATAAAAATTTTGATATTTATATACTGCAGTAATGTATGGGTAATGAACCACTCCCGATCTATTAACACAATACGATGTTGTTTTTTTAATCATATACTGAGTGTACAAAAGCTGGTAAACTTTGTTAAAAAAACATGTAATATAATAACCACTTGTTTTTTAAATGATAAATTGGTCTTAAAAGGTAATTCATTACAGGAGTATATACAGTAAATATGTGTATAAATCTTGGTACTATCCCCTTTACCACCTACCAACTATGGGTTAAATAGTACCACTACTGTTATTCTACAAGGATGGTTTGGCATTAGATAACCCATAAAGGTTGATATGCCATTAAACAAACTGTACAAATTTTTGTTTATTTGTATATACAACCAAATTTAGCATAAAGTTTGTAAATATGTAAAAAAAGTTTATTTTTGAAACTTAATCTTTAAAAATTTTTTTATCAGTATTTGTTGAAAGATTTAATGTATTTAAAATCTATGTATATATGAAAAGTTTTATGGTACATACAGAATTTAAGTTTTGCTTTAAAAAGTGTATGCATTTTAAATATATTAAAATATTCTAAAAAAAGACATGCCCCTCACCGCCTTATTGTGTCTCAGAATACTGTGATAGACAGGTAAAAGAGGAAATAGTACTGATGCTGAACATTTTAAAATGCACACACTTTTTAAAGCAATTCATATATATATATATATATATATATATATATATATTATATATTTTTCAAATTTTAATTTTATAAACTCCTTGGAAGTTCCATACAAAATTTGTCATTGTGAACAAATTTGTTTTAATTTAAATCCTATTAATTTCTCTTTTTTTCCCACCTCTTCTTCTTTGTCCAGGATGTCTGCAGCTCCTTGGAATGCAGACAATTTTGGTACATCTTCAGGCAGCATTGGAACTATAAAACTTATAACCCTGCTGATTTTCAGAACAATACTGCCCAGGTCAGTTTAGTGGTTCAGCATTCCAACCGTTCCCTGTAGGTGGCTCGACATCATAGAGCAGCCCGGAAAGGCATGTGATACTGGGCAAACAACAAAGCAGCAGCAGCAGCAGCCCCAGTTCTGGTGTATATCAAAAATTAATCCTTACACTGGCCAGCCTACCAACCAAGTTCCACCTGATAAAGATTCCAGTGATCAATTTATCCAACCCAGACTAATGCAACTATGAATGGATCATGGGGCTGGACCCGTCTGGGAGAACCTTCAACTTCTTGGCTTAGTATAATTCTTCCAACAGTAACCCGGCTGATGGGGATGGTAGTTTTAGTCACAGTTTTGATAACAAACACAATACGCAGGAAGTGCTGTACACTATTTTGATCAGAATCAGAACTTTCCTCAAATGCCTCGGCAAATCAAGACTGGTCAGCTATCACTTCGCAGCAGCAAGAATCACATCAGCAGATGCAACAGTGAAACACAACAGACAACACAACAATCATCAGCAGATGCAACAGGTGAACAACAACAACAATCACATCAACAGATGCAACAGGTGCAGCAACAACAGTCAACCAGCAGATGCAAACAAAGGTGCATGCAACAACAACAGCAGGTGTCACATCAACAGATGCAACAGCAGATGCCAGCAGTACAAACAAAAATCACATCAACAGATGCAACATCAGTCACAACAACAACAATGCAACAACAATCACATCAGCAGATGCCACCTGTACCACAACAGATGCAACATCACTCACAACAGCAGATGCAACAAGTGCAACAACAACAACTACATCAGATGCTGCCACCACAACACTTATCTCATGAGGGAGCCCAAATTCTTCTCAGAATGCCCCCTTGCCTCCCACTAATGTCCCCAATATTTGGATGTAACTGCCTCATCTGAATACCCTATTCCAGTCCGAAATCGACCTACAATGATTATCAGTCACCCATGTCTCTATCCACGCCTAGTATGGGTGCACCTTCTTCACTTTCTTCACCTCAACTGGCCAGATGCCACCTTCTGACCAGCAGTTTGGACACAGGTAATTTAAATCCTCCATCTCTCAACTGGCCAGAGGCACCAGCAGATCCAGATCTCAGCAAACCTATCGACCAGCATAATGAACCTGCTTGCTACCACCAAACCCTGGTCAACTTGTGAACAGGCTTTCCCAACCAAATGCAAGGAACTATTTCAGTTCCAGGATGCTCTGAAGCTATCTCTTTGGCAACCGACAAAGTGAGAAGAGATTTCTGGTCAATTTCCACTTGGTGTCCTGCATCAGGACAGTACCTATGTGAGCTCCAGGCTCCATGCCCATGCCAGCATCAGAACCTATGACCTTGCCGGGCTTCAGGGCCTGTGTCCTTGTCAACATCGCGGGCAAATGCCTTCATCAACATCAGGACCCATTCCCCTACATCTGGTTTGCTTCAACAGCCGGCATGGGCAGATTCGTCCATCAACAAATTTAGGAGATAGCAGTGTACCACTCTTTCAACCATATCACACAAACCCTCAAACAGCAGAATCGTATTTGGACAAAGTTCAATTGACAATACAAACAACCTAGTTCTGGACCATTGCTGGACACAATCACCCAGAGTTTTCTCACAAACTAGTATATCAGAAAGTGCGTAGCAGAAAGTATACCAAATGATATCTCTAATATTAGCCAAACTTTTCTGATTCTTTTCCTTAGGTAACAACTCGGCACCAAATTCTTCCAATATGGCTGAAGTAACCGGTTCCCTGTTGCATCAAAAGGATAGCCCGCATCAGCAAACTAATAGTCCCCAACTTCAACTGGGATCTCAATAGATACTCTTTAAACAAGGTTCAGTTGTTGGTGATTGGCAACCTGTTTCGAATTCTAATTCTAACCAGCATAGCAGACAAGTTCTTTGGGTAACTCACAAGTTTAGAGGGCTCTACTCGAACTCGGTTGCCTTTAAAACAGTTACTACTACAGTTCTAAGTCAACCCCCCTCTCCCTGTCAACCAGCTATTCTTGATAGCTTTAACATGGCAAGTAGGAACCAATGTCCCGCTTTCTTTGCCCCTACAAGCCGTCCTCATCTGGTCAGCCTTTGTCTGTGGCAGCCATCAGTTCCATCTCTGACAATACTCAGTCAACTGAGACTAAAGTCAACCAGAGTTGGTACCAGAATGAGGCTAAAGTGGCTACTGATGATTGTCTTTAGAAGTGAATAACAATACACAAAGGCAAGACACATCAAAGCCGCCTTCTGTAGAATCGACACCCAATGCAGCTGTATGGACTGTCCTTTGATGTGCAAAGACCCCTAGTAATAACGTGTGCCGCACATCTTCAATACTCTTCCTGGGGTGGCGAGCCCATAACGACTTGCATTGGGTGTCGATTCTACAGAAGGCGGCTTTGATGTGTCTTGCCTTTGTGTATTGTTATTCACTTCTAAAGACAAATCATCAGTAGCCACTTTAGCCTCATTCTGGGTACCACCTCTGGTTGGACTTTAGTCTCAGTTGACTGAGGTATTGTCAGAGATGGAACTGATGGTGCCACAGACAAAGGCTGACCAGATGAGGACGGCTTTGTAGGGGGCAAAGAAAGCGGGACATTGGGTTCCATACTTGCCATGTTAAAGCTATCAAGAATAGCCTGGTTGACAGGGAGAGGGGGTTGACTAGAACTGGTAGTAGTAACTGTTTTAAAGGCAACCGAGTTCTGAGTAGAGCCCTCTAAACTTTGTGAGTTACCCAAAGAACTTTGTCTGCTATGCTGGTTAGAATTAGAATTCGAAACAGGTTGCCAATCACCAACAACTGAACCTTGTTTAAAGGAGTTATCTATTGAGATCCCAGTTGGAAGTTGGGGACTATTAGTTTGCTGCTGGGTATCCTGTTGATGCAACAGGGAACCGGTTACTTCAGCCATATTGGAAGAATTTGGTGCCGAGTTGTTACCTAAGGAAAAAGAATCAGAAAAAGTTTGGCTAATATTAGAGATATCATTTGGTATACTTTCTGCTACGGCACTTTCTGATATACTAGTTTGTGAGAAACTCTGGGTGATTGTGTCCATAGCAATGGTCCCAGAACTAGGGTTGTTTGTATTGTCAATTGAACTTTGTCCAAAATACGATTCTGCTGTTTGAGGGTTTGTGTGATATGGTTGAAAGAGTGGTAACACTGCTATCTCCTAAATTTTGTTGATGGGACGAATCTGCCCATGCCGGCTGTTGAAGCAAACCAGATGTAGGAGGAATGGGTCCTGATGTTGATGAAGGCATTTGCCCCGCTGATGTTGACAAGGAACAGGCCCTGAAGCCGGCAAGGTCATAGGTTCTGATGCTGGCATGGGCATGGAGCCTGGAGCTAACATAGGTACTGGTCCTGATGCAGGAGCACCAAGTGGAAATTGACCAGAAATCTCTTCAACTGACTTTGTCGGTTGCCAAAGAGATAGCTCAGAGGCACATCCTGGGAACTGAAATAGTTGCTTGCATTTGGTTGGGAAGCCATGTTCACAAGTTGACCAGGGTTTGGTGGTAGCAAAGCAGGTTCATTATGCTGGTCGATAGGTTTGCTGAGATCTGGATCTGCTGGTGCCTCTGGCCAGTTGAGAGATGGAGGATTTAAATTAGCCTGTTGTCCAAACTGCTGGTCAGAAGGTGGCATCTGGCCAGTTGAGGGTGAAGAAAGTGAAGAAGGTGCACCCATACTAGGCGTGGATAGAGACATGGGTGACTGATAATCATTGTAGGCTCGATATTCGGACTGGGAATAGGGTAATTCAGATGAGGCAGTTACATCCAAATATTGGGGGACATTAGTGGGAGGCAAGGGGGCATTCTGAGAAGAATTTGGGCTTCCCTCATGAGATAAGTGTTGTGGTGGCAGCATCTGATGTGATTGTTGTTGTTGTTGCACTTGTTGCATCTGCTGTTGTGAGTGATGTTGCATCTGTTGTGGTACAGGTGGCATCTGCTGATGTGATTGTTGTTGCATTTGTTGTTGTTGTGACTGATGTTGCATCTGTTGATGTGATTGTTGTTGTACTGGTGGCATCTGCTGTTGCATCTGTTGATGTGACACCTGCTGTTGTTGTTGCTGCACCTGTTGCATCTGCTGGTGTGACTGTTGTTGCTGCACCTGTTGCATCTGTTGATGTGATTGTTGTTGTTGTTGCACCTGTTGCATCTGCTGATGTGATTGTTGTTGTTGTTGTTGTTGTTGCACCTGTTGCATCTGCTGATGTGATTCTTGCTGCTGCGAGTTGATAGCTGACCAGTCTTGATTTGCCGAGGCATTTTGAGGAAAGTTCTGATTCTGATCAAAATAGTGTACAGCACTTCCCTGCGTATTGTGTTTGTTATCAAAACTGTGACTAAAACTACCATCCCCATCAGCCGGGTACTGGTTGGAAGAATTAGTACTAAGCCAAGAAGTTGAAGGTTCTCCCCAAGACGGGTCCCAGCCCCATGATCCATTCATAGTTGCATTAGTCTGGGGTTGGATAAATTGATCACTGGAATCTTTATCAGGTGGAACTTGGTTGGTAGGCTGGCCAGTGTTAGGATTATAATTTTGATATACACCAGGAACTGGAGGCTGCTGCTGCTGCTGCTGTTGTTGTTGTTGTTGCCCAGTATCACATGCCTTTCCGGGCTGCTCTATGATGGTCGAGCCACCTACAGGGAACGGTTGGAATGCTGAACCACTAAACTGACCTGGGGCAGTATTGTTCTGAAAATCAGCAGGGTTATAAAGTTTTATAGTTCCAATGCTGCCTGAAGATGTACCAAAATTGTCTGCATTCCAAGGAGCTGCAGACATCCTGGAGAAAGAGAAGAGGTGGGAAAAAAAGAGAAATTAATAGGATTTAAATTAAAACAAATTTGTTCACAATGACAAAATTTTGTATGGAACTTCCAAAGGAGTTTATAAAAAATTAAAATTTGAAAAATACTATATATATATATATATATATATATATGAATTGCTTTAAAAAGTGTGTGCATTTTAAAATGTTCAGCAATCAGTACTATTTCCTCTTTTACCTGTCTATCACAGTATTCTGAGACACAATAAGGCGGGGAGGGGCATGTCTTTTTTTAGAATATTTTAATATATTTTAAAATGCATACACTTTTTAAAGCAAAACTTAAATTCTGTATGTACCATAAACTTTTCATATATACATAGATTTTAAATACATTAAATCTTTCAACAAATACTGATAAAAAATTTTTTAAAGATTAAGTTTCAAAAATAAACTTTTTTTACATATTTACAAACTTTATGCTAAATTTGGTTGGTATATACAAATAAACAAAATTTGTACAGTTTTGTTTAATGGCATATCAACCTTTATGGGTTATCTAATGCCAAACCCATCCTTGTAGAATAACAGTAGTGGTACTATTTAACCCATAGTTGGTAGGTGGTAAAGGGGATAGTACCAAGATTTATACACATTATTTACTGTATATACTCCTGTAATGAATTACCTTTTAAGACCAATTTATCATTTAAAAAACAAGTGGTTATTATATTACATGTTTTTTTAACAAAGTTTACCAGCTTTTGTTACACTCAGTATATGATTAAAAAAACAACATCGTATTGTGTTAATAGATCGGGAGTGGTTCATTACCCATACATTACTGCAGTATATAAATATCAAAATTTTTATGAAAAAGAAATATAATACAAAGAGAAAAACATGTTCATTTACATCTTAAACATTCTCATTTTTTTTTTTTACATTAAACATTTTTCTTGCTGGAAAATACAATCTTTTATTCTAAAGTTAAAAAAAAATATTTTTTAAATAAAATAAAATAAAAAGTAAAGAAAAATTTTAAAAAGTTGTTTTAAAACCCATTCAACTATATAGTCGCATACAGTGTAGTGTGCTATCAAAACTACATTCAAGGATTCCCCTGACGAGTATCGAAAACAGATCAGCAAATGGAACAATGAAATTTGGCTATATTTATACATGGTATGGTGTTAGGAATTCATACACGGTAGTGAAAGGGTTAAAGCAGTACAAAATCCTTTCATCTAGCCACTTGGCTAAGATCAAAGTAAATGTTTTAACAGTCCACGACACCATTGAGGCCAGGTTGGTTTTTTTTTTAACACAATGATTTGGTTGGTTTGTTGTTTTACAGCAAATTAACCACTTTCAGGTCCTTTAATGCCAAAATCAAGTCATTTTGACATATTACAGTACCTGCTAAGAGGTCCATAAGAAAGCAACGGCAACAAAGCATCGGAACATCATCATCTACAGGGACAACCTACAAATGCAAAATCTGTGGTCGAGAATGTTTCTCAAACATAGGACTTCATAGTCACAGGAGGCGCTGCAACCTCAGGGGCACACAAAAACTTTTATCATAGTCTTTCGAGACTGAATTGCCAATGACAGTACCTGCTGTTAGCTTAAATGGTCACCCATCTAAGTAGTGAACAGGCTCATTGCTGCTTAACTTTGGTGATCTAGCGAGAAATAGTGCTTTCAACATGACTTGACTGGAAGCCCAATACTTTGATGTTAGTGGGAGAGAAGAATATATTTTATGATCAACAAAAGATTTCAATCAGTTCTATTCAAAGATGTAACAGGTTTAAACAAGCAGTAAAAACTTACAGAGTAAAACACAAAATAGGCCTGAATGGTATTGCAGACTGTAATTACAAGAGCCATTCAATAAATATAGTGAATTAAAAAATATATATATATTTTCCATAAATGAAAACACAGCATTGTTTGGAATTGGTTCATAGCAAAAAAATATTTTAATCTCACAAAAATATGTTTTGCATCAAAACATTTTTGTGAGATTCAAAATGGTGGAATTTTAAATAGAGTGCTCCAAGCTTGAACAGAGGTTCATCATGAAATTTTAGATGGCTGAGAAGTGAAAACCATGTGAAATTTACAGTTTAATGTTTACAGAGAAGCATGTTTTAGTCAAAATAATGTTTATAATAGCAATCCCAGCAGTTTTGTTGATTGTGGTAGAAATTGACAAAATCCGACCTTAATCTGTTTAAATCACAATCTCTGATATGTTACTGGTCCAAACTTAAAAATAAGGCTTGGCGTGATCAGCCAATTGAGCAGAGGGGGCCTTTCCGACCGCCCATCTAGCCCAAGAAAGGGCCAAAGTGGAGTATTGCGTGTCATGGACTGCTCAACCACCTGGGTTCTATTCTTAAGCATCACGGGTCAACTACATATGGCCAACAGGTGGCCCCATTGGGGGAGTCGGTGCATTCTAACGCCCCAGCCGACAAGGCGGATTTCTGCAATGAACAAAATTTTTAAGTATAAAGGTATGTAGAAGAACAGTAGTGGTGCTATTAACCTATAGCTGGTGGGGAGCAAAGGAGTTCATACCTTTCCCAAGGGTATTAATCTGAAAGTGAATGTAATAGCTCAACTCGCTTACTACAATGTTGCAATCTAGCCCATTAGGCACTACACCAAATGAGTATACTCTTTTTCACATATCGTTGTCCGATGTGACCATCTTCAATGAAACTACCTTTGTTTAAAGCAGGCATGTCAAACATGCGGCCCTCAGCAAGTACAGATGCGGCCCACATGCAGCGCTTTTACATTCCTGGGTGAAAACGGTCATTTATTTTCATTAGGGCAATGTGGTGTTAAGAAACAGTCTGTTATCAGCACAGTGTCTCTTTCTCAGTCAATGAAAGGGAGTGAGTATTTCCTCTTGCCTTCTCCTGCTTTCAATTAACACATGGCTATAATTGAAAACAACAGTAACACTTGTACATTTTATTATTTGAACTCGGTCAGTAATATTCTTTTTTTCCTTTCTTTTTAACAAAAATGTTTTTTTTTGTTTTTTTTAGATATGCATTAGTTGATAATAAAGAAATTAATGATAGCAATCATCACTTTATTTCGTTAATGTAGAAGGATTTAAAGACCTAGTTGCATGTGCGGCCCTTATGGCATACATATGTAATCCATGTGGCCCTAGAGGTCTACTCAGTTTGACATGCCTGGTTTAAAAGCATCCTATTATTTCTAATGCCTTGGCATGCTAAGGATGTAGAGTATGATTTTCAGCCTGCAAGCTTGTGATAATGCATTATTGACACTTGCAACACCAAGCAGGTTAAGGTGTTAAAACCCCCATATAGGCAAATGGTGTGGGGTGGGAGTTGAAGCATAAAAGGTGCTTAGTAGGCAAGTAGAATGAAAGTTTATACTTACTAAAGCATACAAAACCAGGAGAATTTAAAAGGGTTAAACAGTTGCCAAATAATGGTAGGCAGGTCTTTGCATGCTGTATTGGTTAACGAGCTAGACTAGCAAAACCATCAATAGTGAATTTGAGTCTCATTGGGTACCTCATACATCCAGCTGTTTGTGTTTCACTTCTCCCCCTAGCTATGGGTAAATAGGGGGCAGACTGGGATCTTTAGCCTTGGTACCACAACCAGTCTAGGAGAAGGAAAAAAAAAAACTGAACTCAAACCAGTTTTACTCCGTTTAAAAATTGACCATGTGTTACATCCTACACTTGGTGGAGAAGCTAGGTAAATAATCAAATTCAATAATGGTCGCAATAATAAAGAGGGAGGGGTTCAAAAATTGAAAATAAAAAATAGACAACCCAAGAACCTTTTGGGTTGCCATTGTAACAATAGTCCATGATGATACTAATGCTTCTATTTAGGAAGGAGCATTTCATAATTATCATGTTATATCAAGAATTAGGATGGTTACAAAAAAAAAATTTTTTTTTAATAAATAAATATATATATATATATATATATATATATATATATATATATATATATTCAGTGCTAATGCAATACTTACAAAATATCAGAGCAGTGGAGTTGGAGTCAGAAGCCATTAAGAATTAAGGGATTGTTGGAGTTGGTAAAACTATACACCAACTCTAGTTGAATTTACACTTTATATGACCCTAGTTTAGTCTGTAAAGTTATATAGTGCACACTCCTTATAAATAGATTATTTTTAAAAATCATGGTTTTATATTTATTATGAATTGTAATCATTTAATTACATAGAGGAGTTGGAGGTGACAAAAAAAGAGAAGTTAAAGGGTTTATGTTCCAACTCCATAGTTCTGCAATATATCGTTCATTTATGAACAGGACTGGAAATTGCTTTATTCTCTAAAAACATTTACAAGTGTATTGCTCTAATAAAAATCTTGCTATGATATGCCAATGTTGATGGGTTACACATATACAGGGTGGGATAAAATGATCTGATACTATTAACTCTTAATGATATGTGTTGTTAGACATTTTCTGACCCAGATTGGATGAACTTGGCACCCCAGCTGTGAGCATTTTTCAAACAAACAGAAGTTTGCTTTTCACTGCTTCCGGTTGTGAGTAAACCAACATGACTTTTTGACATTAGAATTTCATACAAACCAAAGTTTTTGATTTTAATAAAAAAATGAGTTATTTCATGTTGTTGTTGTTGTTAGTGTATGTGGAAAAATAATTTTGCACTAAAGGGCATTAGTGGAAATTAAAATGCAAACAGTTTGTCCAGAAGTTAAAATCTGATCACCATGTCCATTTCCTAAGATAACCATTACACCATCCATCTTCGGATGTAGTTTAGTATCAGGTTTAAGATACCTGGAGGTGTTTTGTTTTTTTGTTTTTTTTGGGGGGAGGGGTCTTATGTCTTCTGCATGGCTTCCAGGGCCAGTGTACAATGTCAATTTTCAAACAGAGTACAACTGGTTTGAATTCATAATTTTTCTTCTCCAAGACTGGTTGCCTAACCAAGGCTAAAGAACCCAGTTTACCTTTACTATTTACCCATAAGAGAACAAATGGATTCCTGCCTTTCCAAAGGACATTAATACGAAGTGAAAGTAAAAATGCAAACCACCACATCCAGGATTTGAACTGTTTGTTGTTTGTTCCATTACCTATGATAATAACCGTTACACAAAGAGTGCCTCCGAATATTTCAGAATATGCAACTACTGGTTACTAATAAGAAATCACTTTCTTTCTTTTCGAAGTTCGTCACAGACAACGATGACGCACTCCATATCTTCATATGTGGACTCTGTGGTCGCCCATTAGTCCAATACTGGACTTGCAGATGCGGTCACACACATTGCAGGGAAAACTCCCATCTACATTTGGTTGTTCATGACGACGAAGATGTCGCTGCTCAGCAGTCCTGTTTATCTCATTATTGAGCTACTTAGCTCCTGTGCGATAGGCGTCTCGCCAACCCTGTCTGTTGGAGGCCAGATCTTCCACACTCGAAGGGGTGATGATACATTTCTTCAGCGTTGTCTTAATATGGTCTTTGAACTGCTTTTGAGGGACTCCTGTCCTCCCCATGCCATCTGTGAGTTTACTGTAAAGTAGTTTACGGGGGAGTCTGTCTGCAGGCATGCGGACAGTGTGACCCAACCATCGCAGTTGGCGTTGCGATAGGATGGTCAATGCGTGTTCTGCTTCTAATATCTAAGTGGGGGATTTTGTGCCACCACTTTATGCCCTGTATGCGTTGGAGGCAGTTGATGTGGAATGCCTCCAGTTTTTTCAGGTGTCTGCGATATAACACCCACAACTCACTTTCATACAAGAGTACGGATAGGCATACAGCAATAAGAAATCACATAGCAAGATAAACTACCAACAATATCTTCATAAAAATACCAATGTTAACCAAACATGGCTGGTTGATTGGGGGGGGGGGGTTGTATACAATCTACCACCCAATCATATCAACTTTCTTTTAAGTCATTTAATGCCGAATCAAGTCATTTTGATAAACAAAGTTTCCGATTCAGCTTGCTTACGGTACATGCTGTTGCTTAAGCAATCATGCAATTAGACATTACAGGTAAGTTCAGGTTGTAAAAGGATTGAGAATATGATTATCTACTACAAACTACTATGATGTCAAAACAAGTATTGAGACTCATGACTAGTGACTGATAAACAGAGAATTAACTGCTAAAAAAAAAAAAAAAAATAATAATCAGAGCAACTAAGAAGCTGAATTTCAAATGAATTTATCCAATAGATCCTAATCCTTAAATAATCTGTTTGTGATGACAAAGATAAAAACATTAAGACCTTTGAATTAGCAGAGTCAAAATCAAATCCTAATGCTAAGCTGATGCTGTAGATGCCACAAACAGTCGTGTTAGCAAACTAGCAGACCATTGCCAGTGAGATTGATTCTCACTGGGTGCATATTTCTGGCCATGTGCCAAGTTTAGTAAATGACTACATCTAAACCAATCTACTAATAAAGTCAGAATTTATCTGTAAAAAGGTTATAGAAAAAAAATTGTTGCATTTCTTCATACAAACAGGGTTTGGTTTGGTTGTTTTACAGCATAACTCTTTTCGGATCATTTAATGCCGATTCAAGACATTTATAAACAAAGGAGTTGAGTTACTTTACAGTACCTGTTGTTGCTTACATGGTCACCAAATTAAGTATTGAACAGGCTTATCGCTGCTTAATTTCAGTGATCTAACAGCATACAAACAGGTTTGATTTAGTATAGAGGTAATGATTAACAGGCTAGTCTCACAAATCTTTATCTGTTTTAGTGATAACAATCCCAAGAGAACAACCTGTCTGTAGATTTGGGTTGGCGGGGTCAGTTGGAAGGCAGGAGTCAAATGTATATGGAATAAAGTAATCAATTTCAATACAAAATTTTAATCTACCAAATAGAGAATCGCATTTATTGTACGTTCATATTTACATTTTTGTGTAGTTGTTTAAGAATTTTGGGGGGAGTGGTTGCACATGGTCCCATTGTTGGGACATCATTTACCCTGAATCTGCTGAGCCGGCTCCATCCAACAAATTCACTGTATCCCGAACGAACAAGAGAGTCAATTCACAAAAAGAGTAACAAAGAAATAGGAAATTCATAAGCAGACCCCAAACCCAACATGTATATCCCAGTTAGGGGAAGGAGATGCCCTTGTTTACTGCAAATTTTACACAGATGCAGTGACAAGTACACCAAAAGTCATTGATTCCTGACAATAACGGAGACGCCCTTTGGATTTTCAACAGAGCCCCTTTAGCTGGGTTGCGGCCCTAATACCACTGGGTGACAGACCAATCCGCCCTTGGAGGCCCTACCAGGAACTTGAATTTCAGACGGCATAGTTCTGAAACTACTATGTTGTCACCACCCTGCCACAGTGAGGAAAGGTTGAACTTTAGGGTAACAAATCATTACTATTGTGTAGTGAGTTTGATCCTCACAAGGGGCCATCATACTTTTGACCTTGGGTGAGACTAATCTTAGTAATTATCATTATGTATATATACTGGTGAATAGCAGTTGGTTCAAATGAATATTGCTTACAGAGAACTAATTAAAAATAATAGATTTTTTTTAAATTGAATAAAATCATTTTTTATAAACATAGGCAATAGATTCTTTCACATAGAAAGAGCAGGATTTTTTTCCTCCATATTTATTGAAGTTTTATCAGAAAATACAAAAAAAATGAAATAAGAAAAAAAAAATTTCCACTAACTTTTAAGGCAAATTGAAACTAAAATAAAAAACAAGTTCTATAATAATTGTTACATCTATTCATCTAGTATATTACTAAAACTCATTATATATATATATATATATATATATATAGTGTGTGTATAGAAATAACCTACTCGAGTTTCACCATAAGGATCTTCAGGGTTAAATCCACTGAATTAAATCAAGATATTGATTAATTACAGCTAACTGCAGGAGTTCATGTTGTAGTTATGCTCAATATCTTGATTAATTCAGTGGATTTAAGCCTGAAGATCCTTATATATATATATATATATATATTGAAAGGATAAATAAATAAAGGAAAGAAAATGTTGAATGGATAAAATTAGTTTAATGAATTACCAAACATATATCAAAATATCAAACATTTTACTGTTTTTGTTTTTTTTGTATACTTAAATATTTTATAATTTTCTATTATCATTTTATTTCATATTTAAAATAATAAATAGAATACAATGTGTAGATGAACAAACACCTGACCGAAACATGTGTTGGTAATTCATTTAACAAATTTATCCATTCAACATATTGTCAGATTCATTTCCATTTTTTAACTTATATTTATGTGTGTGTATATATATATATATATATATATATATATACACACACACACACTCACATACAGAGATGCTGATAGGTATGCCTCCTGTGTCCCTAACGCACAAAAATCTAAAAGAATGTAGTAAAATCATATCCATGCATCCCAGTGTTTTTCTTTTCTCTTACATTTCAAGCTAACTGTAAATATATTTCAATAGTTTCTTGGAAATGAATTACACAGGATAGGTTACAAGGTAGGAGATAAACGGCTTTAGTTGGGACCCATAAATTTTCCCAGGGACTCATTCAAAGCTAAATCAAAAAGCTATCAGCATCACTGTGTGTGTGTGTGTGTGTATATATATATATATATATATATATATATATATATATATATATATATATATATGCACACACATACAACCACTCTGCCATAGACAGGATGTGACATGTCAATTTATCTTTTAAGTGGATTTACTCCACTGGTTTGAATTTAGCATTTTCCTTCTAGATTGGTTGCCTAAACAAGGTTTTAGAACCCAATCAGTCCTACATAGCTGGAGGGCATATAAATGGATCCATGCCTTTCCCAAGGATGTTAGAGAGAGATGAAAAGCAAACAGATTTGTCCTGGATTGGAATGCAAGTGATAGATTTCATTTCCTATGATGAAAACTGTATATCAAGCGCACCTCTTCATTGCCTTGTATAGTCACACACTGATGAGCCGTGAAATGGCAAAACAGGACTATGTGAATCACATATATATGATAAAACAGATGACTTACAGAGGAATAAAATATTGAGTTAATAGCAATATTGACGGTCAATACAAATTTTGACTGGATAAGTCAGTGTTATAATGAATATAAACTGCTGAATACATTAGTATAGCGGATTTAGTATTAAGGTGTATATAGAAATAACCTGCTCAAGTTTCACCATAAGGATCTTCAGGGTCAATTGCAATGAATTAATAAAGATATTGATTAATTACAGGCAATTGTAATATATGTGTGTGTGTGTGTGTGCGTGCGTGTATAACAGTAACCTGGTTTGGTTTGGTTTGGTTTACAGCATATCAACCTCAGTGGGTCATTTAATGCCGACAAAGTTTTGAAATAAATTCATTCTTAATGGATAATCAGTTTTGTTTATCAACTCATATTTTTTTCTATTTAACCCATAGATGGAACCTTAACAGGTACTACCACTCCGGGTCAAAGTGGATCAGGGAGCAATGGTGATGAAGGGGTGTTCCACATTCCCAGACATCCAGAACTCATCAGATAGAGTTTAACGTCATTACCAGGACATGTAGACCCACAGTCACCGTCCTCTAGCACCCATATGATAAAAAGGGTTGGGGATTGCCAAGGGCAATAGGGTTGGGGCAATCATATAGGTGCTAGGGCTTGACATAACGGTAACCTAGCAAAAATAGTATATCACAAGATTTTTATTGAAGCAATACACTTAAAATGTTTTAACTTAGGGAATTAAGTAATTTCCGGTCCAATAAATGATAATTTTGTGAGGAATCTGCATTCGTTGTCATATTTAATTATTTAAATTCATTATATGATGAAGATACCTACAAAATCCTAATTTGAATCCTTCATACATTCCTCTTTTTTTTTTTTTTTTTTTTTTTTTTTTTTTTTTTTAAATCAAAGATTTAAATCAAGTCTAGAAAAAAGAGTTTAGTAAAAAATAACATTGAACAAAAAATAACTAAGTATTATAATCAAATTAGAATTTATTAGAATCAGAAAAGTTCCAGCCAGACCAAGAGCCAAGAAATGAAAATACTATTCTGAATATCAATAATCTGGGCACCTTGCATGGTATGCTGGTTTAGCAAACAATTGTTACTGGCTTTGTGCTACATCTAAACTAAGCTTAGTAAATAATTACATATCAACAACCTGAACTTTAAAAGAAATGTGTTAAGTGTGTTAATCTTTAAAAAAATTTTTTTAAAGTAGTCCTCTTTTTGGTTGGGTTGAGAACTTTTCAACATCCCTTCATAGAAAATGAATTTTTTTTTTTTAATGAGTTAGAAAAAAAAGAAACCTGTAATAAGTTAATATCAATACATGAAAATCTTCTGTTATGAAATTTCAAATCTTAGATTCGTTCTTTATAACAAGGTGAAAATTATGAATCAATTAGACCAGAATGAGAATGAATTGCATATTTTACCATCTTATCAATTTATCGTAAAAATTCAACATTTGATGCATGTTTGTGAAAAACAGGTGATTCCTATGTATGCGATGTTAAATATTTCAACATTGGATATCAAAATCTTTTAACATTATCTTTGCTAAAAAAATGGGGAAATTTTTCAAAAACCAGGCAGCTGCATAATGGTGCCAAAAATTGAGATGACACAAGCTTCAATTATTTTACATTTATTCTTATTGTTTTTAAATGCGAGCATGAAAGAGTTTTTGAAATCAAAATTATCAGTCAGTATGTGAAAATAAAATTTAGCGCCAGGTTATAATTTTTATAGATAATGCATAGAATATGGAGTAATACAATGGTACCTTGACTTACAAGTTTTCTGACTTACAAGCTGTCACTCAGTCAATTTTTAGCTGTGTTGAAAGCTAAAATTTGAGATACAAGCAAACTTCATATAAGTTTATATAACTAAGTTCTCTAAAAACATTTAAGTTTCCAAATCTATTACGCCAAAGTAAAATATCATTTACAAAAAACATTAAAACATATTACAGCACATAATCCATTACATTTTATTTCATCGGGTTAGCTCAATCGGTAGAGCGTTCGGCTAGAAACCACAAGGTTCCTAATTCAAAACCAGCCTTCACTAACTCAGCGTATCAGTAGCACAGGGATCTGTGCGATAAAGTAAAGAGCTGATGGTAGACGTGCCTCTGCAACTCAGACGCCAAAAACCATCTCCTTGGTCTAGCGCTAGTGAAAAGGAGTTTTCTCATTTAAAAAAAAAAAATAAATAAATAAATTATTGGGGTGGGGGGCTGGAAACATATTAGTGGCATTTGATTTGATATACGAGGAAATGGAGTTACGAGCGGAATGAATTAAATTATATATCCATAATCTGATAAGCCTAATCTGATTTTCAGTACAAGTAAGAAAATATAAATTTTTTTCTGCAATGGACACTGAATGTTTTAATGTTATAGCAGTAAATGATGCTATTCACAGAATTGCGTCCTGGCCTACTGCCTTAAAAAACACTAGGCAGTGATAACTGAAAAAACAACCCGCTCTACGAATGAAGTCCCTAGCTAAGGTACCTATTGTACAATTGCAATACCATAAAATTTTTTTTTTTTTAAATTAAAAATGACCTGACATTTTTTTAATTAAAATATAAAAGAATATCTAAATATTCAGATTTTTTAATTTTTTTATTTATGTTTGTTTAATGTCTTGTTTTTAGTTAAAATAAAAAAGAATATCTAAATATGTTGATTCTTTATTTGTAATTGTTTGTTGGAAATAAATATATTAAAATATAAAAATACTGAAAAAATGTTTTGATTTTTTATTTGCAATTGATTAATAGCTTCAACTAGGACTTCATTTGTAGAGCGGGTTTGTTTTTTTTCAGCTATCACCGCCTAGCATTTTTAAGGTAGGAGGCTGGGACGAAATTCTGCAAATAGCACCCAATAAATCTTAAAGATAAATGCATAAAATATGGAGAAATACTAAGAAAAGAACCTCAAATTTTACCTCTCAAAAAAAAAAAAAAAAAAATTGAGACACATGTAAGTAAAGGTACCACTGAATTTATTAAGGTTAGTTTTGTATGGCCCAAAGTCACCACAATAGCAAAGAGACAGCAGTGAGTATTGAACTCACTTCACCAGCCAATGGTTGACGAGACTAATTTATTAACCAAGCCAGCTGTTTATAAGCAAACTTAGCAGATTAGAGTTTAGTAATTGATTTATCGACATTAGATATATTTGCTCATAGCTAACAATGAAAGCCGTTTTGTAAACATCCGTTTCATGATTAATTCAATTGATTTTTGGGATCAAAGGTCGAGTTTGATATTAAATGAAAAAGAAATAATTTTGATAATTTTAAAATATCAATAAGGAAAGATTTATTGCCAATTCATGTCTTGGAAAATCTTAATAACACAAATCAGTCTTTTCATTACATACACACAGAGATATATGTATGTGCAGAGATGCTGATAGGTATGCATCCTGCATCCCAGATGCAGAAAAATCGTATCCATGTATATAAATTCCAAAATAAGAGGTACATATCCAGTGTACTCGATGCATGCCCAGTTTAGTTAGTTGTTGGGGCGGCCTAATGTCGGTATCAGCCAATCAGCGAAGGAGTCTATCCCCTTTTCACTAGCGCTAGACCAAGGAGATTGTTTTTGCGTCTGAGGTGGAGCGCCACACCTACCACCAGCTCCTTACTTTACCACACAGATCCCTGTGCTACTCATACGCTGAGTTGGCGAGGGCCGGTATCAAAATAAGAACCTTGCAGTTTCTAGCCGGCATGCCCATTACCCAGGTCAAAATCAGAGATGCTGATCCCTGATGCACAAAAATCTAAAAGGATGCCGTAAATTCATATCCATGCATCCCAGTGTTTTTCTTTTTTCTTCCCTCACCATTTCAAGCTAACTGTAAATACAATTCAATAATTTCTTAGAGAAATAAATTACACAGGATAGGTTACAAAGTAGGAGTTAGACAGCTTCCCCAGATTATAAATAAAAACCCTACAATCTATTAAGAAACTTTAGCTGGGACCCATAAGTTTTCCTGGGGACTCATTCAAAGCAAATATCTGCAACCCAGGATGCACTAAATCAAAAAGCTATCAGCATCACTGCAAAATTGATATCCTCCTTTAGTGTCACAATTTCAATCTTTATATTTACTAGTTAAGTCTAAACTTATTAAACTTGACCTTTGACCCACAAATTGAACTTTAGTTAATTGTCTTCCAACTTTTGACATTTATATTTCAATAAGTTTCTTGAAAGAGCACAAAAAAGTTGAACAAATAAGTTTGTTTACAGATTGCAATAACAATACAATAAAATGCTGCTGCAAAATTTCAAATTGCAAAGGAATGTTGACAGGCCAAAGCCATCCTTGTAGAAGAATAGTAGTAAAAGCAAAGTTGGCAGAATTGCCTATTGATTGTCAGTATCAGCCAGACAGCTAGGGAGTCGATCCTCTTTTCTCTATTGCTAAACCAGGGAGATTGTTTTTGCATCTGAGCTGAAGTGCCACACCTACCGTCAGCTCCCCACTTTACAACACAGATCCAAGCTGTGCTACTGATGCGCCGAGTTGGTGAGGGACGGTATAAAATTCAGAACCTTCTGGATCCTGAGCGAATGCTCTACCGACTGAGCTAAACCGGACCCAATATTTACACAATAGGTGGGAGGATGAGGAGGGGTTCATACCTTTCCCAAGAGTATTAGTCCAAAAGTGAACGTAATAGTGCAATTGGAGTTCAAACTCTATCATATCTAAGTCCAACATGATAGCCACTATGCCACAGAGACTCCCCCTTCCCCTGCAGATTTAAAGTTTTATTTTGGATATTAATGAATTTTAATTATTCCTCACTCACCACTTATCTCAAATTTAGGATAATAAATAAAAATCAATTTCAGATTTCTCTTCAACAAAACTTATTTATATTCTTAAACATAACTCACTTAAGAAAAATACTAAAAAGATTCAGGTGAGTTTTTTTTTATGATCTTATGAGATTTTGGTTTTAAGAAAAATAGACTAAAAAAACAGATTTAAATAAAACATTATTCATTAATAAATGACAAGATTTTTCTTTACTTTTTCCTGGGTAAAAGGTTTTTGACACTTAAAACTTTTTAGTCACCCTGGTGCAATACCATGAAGTCAAGAGGTCCAAGAGAAAACAATGGCAACAATGCACCAGTAAAACAACATCTTCAGGGCTAGCCTTCACATGTGACATCTGTGGTTGAAACTGTTTTTTTTAACATTGGCCTTCAAAGTAACTGTGCTAAAACATAACTTCAGGACATGAGAAATCTATAGTCTTCCAAGACTGCAATGCCAATGATAAACCTATCAATAATGGCAAATATATCCACATACCAGTGTATGTACAGAGCTGACTCAGGATGTCATTTAGAAAACTTGCCAATAGGAACAGACGGTGAGAGAGAGTCCAGAGAATGCGTGCTGTCAGCACAAATATTAGTTAATACCAGTCATTAATTTCTGTAAATAATGCAAGTTGTTATATAAAAATATTAGATGTTTTTGGTTCCATTCCTTAATTATTTTTTTTAATTGTTTTAAAAACAGTGAATCTAATGAGTAGTGTTTATTGAAAATTTCTGAAATTCGTTAATATTTTTAATTCTTAAAAATGTATAAAAGTCGGATGGAAATGTCTAAGGAATTTAGCGGCCATAAGTTAAAATTTTGGTGAGGTTTTATGATCTTATGAGAAATAACAATTAAATTTTGTTTAAATCAAACTTAACGGACCTAAATTCCACCACCGTATGTCACACCACCGAAAGAAGAAAAAAAAATACCAAAAATCAGGAAATTAACCGAATTTAATGAAATTTTCAGTGTTGATATATTAATAAAAGATATAATGCACCAGTTATTTTATTTGAAAACTTTTACATTTTTTCAAGTCAGTTAACTCTGAACCACGTATCTTTGAGTTGTAACACAGATTCTCAAAGATACATGGTTCAAAATTAACTGACCTGATAAAATGTAAAAGTTTTTAAATAAAATAGCTGGTGCATTATATTGTTTATTCATTAATGTATCAACACTGAAACTTTCGTTAAATTCGGTTAATTCCTTGATGTTTGGTTTTCTTTCGGCGGGGTGACATACGGTGGTGGAATTTAGGTCCGTTAAGTTTGATTTAACCTAAATTTGTGTATTTTGTTTTTGTTTTTAATCTGTGTATCTGTGACGGCATTAAACCTGGGTCAGTTGAGCCAGCTCCACCCTAACAAATTCACTAATATCCCAAATGAAAGCAGACCATGCACTACAATCCAACACAACTGTAGATGTGTGTCAGCCATTCACGATTCCATCGACGAACTCCATAAAGGTATTGGCCCAGGATCAGTTCGACATCTTGCGTTTTAAGAAAACAGTGTAAAAAAAAAATTTTTTTAAGATTTAAATATTCAATAATAAAGAAGTCTTTTTTTTTCTTTTTTATTTCTTACTTCCTCCTTGTTGAATAATGGGAGGTGCTCAATCGGTAGAGCAGGTGTCTAGAAACCCCAAGGTTCTAGGTTTAATACCAGCCCTCGCCAACTCAGCACGAGTAACACAGCTTGGATCGGATGCAAAAGAAATATTCCTGGTCTAGCATTAGTGAAAAGGGAATAGGCTTCCTCGCTGTCCGGCTGATACCAACCACTCTGCCAATTTTTTTTTTTTTTTTTTTTTTAGCATCCCAAGAAAATATTAGTTAATACTAGTTAATATAGGAGACATTTTTTGTTGGAATATTGAAATACGGGGCATCTAATCAGTAGTTGTTTATTGAAAGTCTGAAATTATAATTATTATTACTATTATTATTTATTAAATAGAGTAATGAGTTAATACCAATTAATATATTTGCAAAATGTAGCAAAATAGCAATTCTTTGCGGATTAATTTAAAGCTTTCAAGTTATATTTTAAATATTAATTTTATTTACTCACTCACCAATTTATCTCAAATTTATGATACACTCTAAATGTCTTTCAATTGGGTCTCTCTTCACAATAAAACTGGTTAGATTGTCAAACATAACTCCCTTTAAAAATAAACAACAAAAAAAAAACAATACTATGAAAAAATATCAAATGTAAAAAACGGGATCTAATAAATAATGTTTAAAAAAAAAGTTTCTGAAATTCATTTTATATATATATATATATATATATATATATAATTAAAAATAGAATAATTAATAAAAAGTTTATATAAAAATACTTTTAGGACACTGATTATAAAAAAATTGAAGATATTAATTTTTTTTAATTGTTTTAAAAATATTGGATTTAATTAGTACTGTTTATAAAAAGTCTGATATTTCTTTTTCTTTTTTTATTACTATTTATCTTCTTTTTTTTTTTTTAAGTAAAAGTCGAATGAAAATGGCTATGGAAGTTACTGGCCATAAGCAAGAATCTTGGCGATTCCATCCTCTATTCTAAGACGATGATGTCACTCTTTTAAGTTGTTAAAATGTAAACAAGGAAGAAAAAAACAAACAAATAAAAGCAGAAATGAGAGCAATGTGACAAGAAATCTGTCGCTTTCAGTAACAGCTGTGTGGTTGTTTGGTGTCTTGAAGTGACACGTTGATACATCCAACAACACAATTCTCATCTCTCTCTACCCTACTCGCTTTCTTTACAGCTGGGGGTGACACAAACCGATTTGATTAAAACCATATTCAAATTATATATTTAGTTTTTTTGGTTTTTTTTAGATCAGAAAAAGAAAATACGACTTTTCTAGTTATTATTAAAAATACCAACAGTTGTTTAGTTCGTTAGATTTTACGGCATGTCAACCCTTGTTGGGTTATTTTATGCCGAAGACATTTTGTTCTTTTCATACTTGATGGGTATTCAACATTTTTTTAACAGAATTTTTTTTAAGTCATTTTTTTCTATTAAACCCATAGATGGGACCCTAAGAGGTACTACTACTCCGGGTCAGAGTGGACCTGAAAGTAATGGTGATGAAGGGGGGTACTCTACATTCCCCAGAGCTCCAGAATTGGAATTTCACCACTAGATGTAGCTTAAAGACCAAAAGTGAAAAAAATATGAACCTATGGTTATTCTATTAAATAAGACATAAGTTAACGTTTGAAAATAAAAGGTGTTAATTTTAATCTCTACCGGTAAAAATGACAATTTCACAAACAATTATTAAAATGATTAAAGACAAAAAAAATGGGGAACGATATCTAATTTTTTTTTTTTAAACGAATGTTTTGTTGTTTACATGTCTACTGTACGAAAATGTCTATACTATATCAATCGTAGAAAATATTAAAATAATTATTTTTCATTATTTTATTTTCCAGGTTAATTCTATATTTATAACAGCTGTTTCTTTCTCACACACAAACTAAAAACAGATTTAAAATGTGTGGAGTAAAAATAAGATTGTCAAATGAATATTTAAAATGTATTTTTGTGTGTGTATGAAAAACAATCACATGTATTATTATCACATACCAAACCAACAACTTAAAATATATTAAAGTTTTTCTTGTAAAGTCACTCCCGAATTATTTCAATTTTCCAGTGAAACAAACAAAAAAATCAGTCTGAATAATTCCTAAACTTCAGATTCACTTTAATATTTTGATCTTTTTAAATCAAAATTTAGTTTACGAACCCATTTTAGATTTCTTTAAATCTTTAAAAAAAAAAATTTAAAAGAAAATATCAAATCATAAATAATTTATTTAAATAAAGGATTAAAGTTTTTAGTTAGTTAAAAAAGAACAAGTTTTATTCCGTTCATTATTTTTTTTAAATGAATTTTAAAAGGAAACTGTTAGAAGGAGGAAAAAACATTTTCTTAAAAGATTAATTAACAACAAAAAAAAAATATTTTTAAATAATCTTTTAAATAAATGTACTTACAAAATACCAGAACAGAATTGATAAATATTTTCAGTGTCAAAATTATTCAAGCAAGAAGAGAAATATCTTCATTATCTTTCCGCCTGTATTTTAGGGTCAAAATAAAATATAATCTTTTTTTAAATTTAAACTGAAAATCACGAGGAATGTTAAAGAAATATTTAAATGTAGTTTGGAAAAAAAAAAAAAAAAAAAAAAAAAAGAATACATATTTTTTTTTTAAGTAGAACGTTTTGTCATTTTTAAGTAGAAAAGCAATTTTATTTCTCTTAAAAAAAAAAAAATTTCAATGACTTTATTGGCGTTTAAATCAGGATAATTTTTTTCCTGGAAATAAAAATCTTTTTCTTGTTAGATTTTAAAATCTTAAAAAATTGAAACTGAAATTTTGAATAAAAAAAACTAAATCTAATTCTAATAAATAAAAATAATTAATTCTAATAAATAAATGATTAATAGAAATGAATAGAAAAACAAATATAAATTCTAATAAATAATAAATTCAATAAAAAATACTTAAAAATAATCCTAAACCCAGTTTAAGATTATTAAAAAATGTTATTGAATATTTTAAACTGACATAGTCGGTTTACAATATTTAATAAAAAATATTTTTATTTTTATTTATTTCATTTCATTTTATTGTCAATAAAATAAAATAAACCTAATCATGTCGATTGTGGTGAACCAGAACCAAAAATGATGTCAACTTTTTTGTCAACCACAGGTTTCCGGGAAAAACAATAAACGAAATATTTCCCAAACCAAATAAATAATAAACTATATACAAGGAAATATTTTGATTCATTTCAACAATACTAGAAACATCAACAAATTATTAAATCTTTTTAAAATAAAACAAATTTAAGGATTGGAAAATAAAAAAGGAGAGGCAAAACCTGTTGTCACCATAAAAAAATGGATGTCACAAAAAAGCCGGTGGGATTGTCTCTTTCTTTACTTTTATGGTACTTATAAGTTTTTATTTTTTAAATAATATAAATAAATAAATAAATAAATTCTAATGAATAAAAAATAATAAATTAAAATTTAATAAATTCTAATTAACAAATAATAAATAATTTAAATTCTAATTAACAAATAATAAATAATTTAAATTCTAATAGATTCTATTAGATGAATAATATAAATAAATGATAAATTCAATAAAAAATACTTAAATAATCAGTATTATTAAAATACTTTAAAATTAAAATTAAATGAAATTAAAAAGGTGAGACCTAACCTGGAATCACCAAAATATGCCATAAAAATGCCGGTGGGTTTGTCTCTTTACTTTTATGTTATTTCCCATTGGCAACTTCAACTTTTTATTTATGAAATTATTATATAAATTATTTAAGTAATTAGAACGTCCACGGTTTGATCAAGTTGAAAATAAAACTAAATAATTTTGTATTTATTAACAAATTTTAATTTTTTTTTTTTTAAATAGCAACAAATTTTAAAAACAAGTCGAAATGTCGGTTCAATAATGTCCGTCGTTAGTGATCAAATATTTTTTTAAAATCGAAACTATCATTTTATTTTATTATCAATACATAAACAATTTAAGCATTTTCTTTTCTTAAATAAAATTAAAAAATTGAACTTTAAAATCTAAAATGGTTATTTATAAAATATTAATCTACAAGTCATAGACGATTGCAACAAATTTTACATGATAAACAAACTATACACAGTAACAAGATTACCTTGTTTTTAAATATCATCTGTACGAAAGGTTATTTTTTTTTTACAAAAAATATTATTCTCTATTTTTAAAAATAAATATTTTAAAATCAATCATATTATAACAAATATTTTAACATCAATTTTCAATTTAAATTATCTTTTCTTTTTTGCTTATACAAGTGATACACATGTGAACGAACGTTTAACAAAATGGTATTAACAAAAAATAATAAAGCAACCTACCTGATCTCTTGATATATTTTTTAAACAGAAAGATAATATATTTGTTGGTTAGATAATATAAGACATGAATTTGTCAATATTTAAGCATATGTCTATTAACTTGACAAGAGGCGTGTATTTAAAAAAAAATATGAAACACCCAAACGATAGTTCTTACAACTATGAAACAAAATAAAGAAATTTATACAAAAAAAAAGAAAAAATATCTACAGTCCGGTTTCTTATTTCGTTATTATTATTTTTTAATCGTTTAATTCCTTTCTTTCTTTTCTTCAATAGATCTTGTTTATATTATTTTCCTTCCGCTGTGTATTCCAATGCAATGTAATGAATAGTAAGATATTTAATATTATCACTTGACTAAATGATAATTCCTCCGGTCGGGGGGAAAAAAACAACACGTAAAGCTTTCTCAACAAAAGCAATGTAAGAGAAAAAAAATGAAATTTCTTCCCCTAAAATATCCAAGAATCTTATCAATATAGGAGCGTTGACATGGCTCGGTTTATTCCTCTCAACGAAGGGTGGTCTTTCCCACCGGGCTGAGTATCCACCGAGCAGCGGCCATCTTGTCTCTTGTCTTAGCTGCTACGTGGGTTACACATGCGCACTGCGTGAGGTGGCCGCTTATCATAACAGACAGACACTAATTCCATTTTTGAAATATTAACATGTTTCAAAAATGAATGCATTCAGCTTATAAAAATCTAAAGCTTATCACAAAATCATCTTATGTACATTATGACAGAAAAAAAATGCTTAATTATGCAGTGATTATTATTTTTGTTCTTGATATAAGCGGCTTGCTGCCACGTATGATTCTAAGTTACATGACTCTGCCGACTGAGATCGCCGATTTTCGTAAGAATTACGTCCCTTTATTTTTAAATAGACCAACACTTGCAGGATGTCCTAAAAATGTGTCAGCAAAAACTAAATGAGATTTCAATGCATTTATTTTAAAGGAACTTGTAATTTTTAAAAATTCAAACCAAAATTTTATAATAATTAATTTTCATCTCATGGCCTGTCAAAATTATTTGCATTAGATAGGAATACTTGAAACCATACAACTGTGTGCATATTAATTGTATTAGATAAGAATACTTGAAACCATATAACTGTGTGCAAAATAATTGTATTAGATAAGAATACTTGAAACCATATAACTGTGTGCAAATTATTTGTATTAGATAAGAATACTTGAAACCATATAACCGTGTGCAAATTATTTGTATTAGATAGGAATACTTGAAACCATATAACTGTGTGCAAATTAATTGTATTAAATAGGAATACTTGAAACCATATAACTGTGTGCAAATTATTTGGATTAGATAAGAATACTTGAAACCATATAACTGTGTGCAAATTATGTGTATTAGATAGGAATACTTGAAACCATATAACTGTGTGCAAATTAATTGTATTAGATAAGAATACTTGAAACCATATACCTGTGTGTAAATTATTTGTATTAGATAAGAATACTTGAAACCATATAACTGTGTGCAAATTATTGTATTAGATAGGAATACTTGAAACCATATAACTGTGTATTAGATAGAATACTTGAAACCATATAACTGTGTGCAAATTATTTGTATTAGATAGGAATACTTGAAATCTAATTGTGTGCAAATTATGTGTAAGATAGGAAACCATATAACTGTGTGCAAAAAAATTCTTAAGAAACATCATCATCATCATCATCATTAAGTCACTCTGACAGCACAGATACACATGATTCTCTCGCAATTATCACTATCAGCCATCACCCATCGGAGGTCCTCCACACAGCATCCAGGATCCACACAGATCTGATTGATATAGGGTTTTGCTGGTTGGCCTACATTGATGAATCCATGTTTCGGTGTACACAGGAGAACATCACTTATGAGTTCATCCTTGCTTCTCTATCATGTCTTGTTCATAGTACTTGAATGGTTTGTGTGATAGGAGGTAAGTATCCCTACAGCTATTTTCTTAGGGGGCGGTTGCTGCTTTCTTGTAGGATGCTGCTTTTAGGATTTATTTAACATTGCATAATCTATGTGGTAGCATAGATTACTGGTAACACCCTGTAATTCTGCGGGTCCAGTTTTTTCATATCACGAAGTGGAAAATTACTGGACAGTTGTAATATCGCACGTCACTTGTTTTTTTACTTAGTTAGGTCAGTTGACAGCGAGACCCCCGGGTGAGACAGACGTGTCTCACCTTGGCTGTCAGCTCCGCACATTGAGTTAGGAAACACCAAATAAAACTTTGAAAAGCAATATGCATTATTGATTAATTAAGCATGCCTTAGTTAGAAAATGAAGAACCAACAAGAAAAGAAAGAAGCAACAGGTAAAGAGAAACCAGACTAGACGTAGACATCATGGCCGAAGAAAGAAAGAAAGAAGTGAATATGGCGACTTGGCGAAGTATAAAGTAACAACCAAGTAAGTTATATATGTGTTAAGTAACAGAAAGTGCATGGTGTAATGGTTAAAGTCATAGGAAATGGACTCATCGCCCCGAGTTCAAATCCTGGACGTGGTAATTGCATTTCACTTAGCGCTAATACCCTTGGGAGACGTATGAATTCTACTCTCCCTCCAGCTATGGGTAAATAGTAGGGAAGACTGGGCTCTTTAACCTTGGTTAGGCAACCGGTCTAGGAGTAGGAAAACTCTGAATTCAAACCTTTTAAACTCCGCTTAAGAAATTGACCTTGTGTCACATCCTGCTCGTGCGGAAGGGTCGGTAAATATATATATATATATATATATGTGTTAAGTTTCTGACCGCCATCCTTGGCCAGTTGTAAAGGACTTAAAGTAAGTAAGTAAGTAAGTCCTGAGCTATAGAATCCTTTGGTAAGTGAATAAGTCCTGAGCTATAAAACCCTTTGGTAAGTGAATAAGTCCTGAGTTATGGAATCCTACGTAGTGTCAAAGGTCCAGTGATATAATCCTATGTTCCGTCGTCCACGAAGGTTCAAAGCAAAATGCGTAGGTATGACCAGAACAGTGGTATAAATAACAATATCAGCAGCAGAGTACTGCCAGTGGTTGGCCAATAGGTTGGTCACATGGTTATCAGCGAGTCTATAAGTAGAAGTGGACATCTGGCACACACCTTATATATAAAAACGCCAACATCTGTCTATAACGAGGGTATATGACATTGTAGCACATACATCATCCTTGCATTTTGTTAGAGTCCAAGTGGTGCAACCATACAGTAGCACTGACATGGCTACAACCTCAAAGAATTCTTGCTTTATCTTATCATAGAGATCAGATTTCAATATAGTTGATAATCTGTCTATAGCAGTTCATGCCTTTCCTATACATATATTGACATTGCTTTCTGTAGATGAGATATTACTACCTAGGTATGTGGTTTGTTTTCAGGTCATTTAATACCAATCAAGTCATTTTGATATTCAGTTTCTTACCGTACTTACTGTTAGTTAAATGGTCACCCATCTAGTATTGAACAGGCTTATCACTGCTTAACTTCGAAGGTTTAGCAGGAGTCGGTGCTTTCAACATAACTTAACTGTAAGCCCATAGGTATGTGAACTAGTCTACTAATTTCAGAGACTTACCATCCAGTGTGGTGATGTCTTCATCTTGTTCGAAACACGTGAATTCTATTTTATCACATAGAGGCCAATTTTAGCATAATTATTATGGTCTACAAGGAATTTGGGAATTGAAAAGAAAACGGTAATCGGATTTCTGGAGAAAGAGAAGAAAAAGAAAGAAGAACAAAGGTTAAAGTTTGGAAGAGTAAACACTCAACAGAGGTAACAGCAATTGACCAACGAATGACACCAGAACAAGATTTTAAAATTGAAATGGAAGTTCCGAGTTTTGACCGGAAGCGTAAGTGGGTGACGAGAAAAGAAAAATCAGTCTTTTTCGGCTAGGCTTTTATAAGGGTCAGACGAGACTTCCCGAGTTCCCTGTGATGTGTTTTGCATAGTAGTACCGGACATGATTTGACCTTACCCTCTCTCTCTCTCTCTCTTTCCTTCTCCATGAAAAAGAACCCATGAGCCTAGAAAGAAATAAACAGCCCCCTTGTGTATGTTGTTTCTACTAACGACTACTACTACGACCTGACTGGCCCTATGCTACCCAATGCCTCTTGCCACCTTTTCTAGGCTATGCAGCAGTGGTTCAGCTCATGTTAGTGTATTTGCAAGAAGTGCAAGATCATCTGCTTGGATCATCTGCAGCAGTGGTGAAAGAAGTCCTCAAAATTCTCCCCAGCAAAGAAAATGTACAATGAAATTTCTCTTAGTTCTACTAATAAGTCAATTTGTTAGATTACTTCCCTTGTCTGCTAAAGAAGTTCTCCTAATGACCACCATAATTTACATGAATCAGAGATCTATGTAAAATTCTGAAATAGGGTTAGGGTTAGGGTTAGGGGTTAGGGGTTAGAGTTAGGGTTAGCAGTTATTATTATAACCTTACAATATGTTTTTTATGGTAGGCCACATACTTCTTTTATTCATTATTGTTGAGTATTCCTTTTTTAAACATTTTTCTAAAACTAATTTGGATCTATTCATCCCATAGATAAGACTCCAACAGGTACTACCTCTCTAGATCAGAGTGGACCTGTGAGTAATGACAGTAAAGGGTTACTCAACAATCCCTAAGGCTCCACAACTGGAATTTACCTAGATGCAGTTTAACGTCATACCCAGGATACTAAGACCATCAGCCACCGCATTTTAGCACATATATATATTTACCAACCCCTCCGTACGAGCGGGATGTGACACAAGGCTCAATTTCTTAAGCGGAGTTTAACAGGTTTGAATTCAGATTTTTCTTCTCCTAGACTGGTTACCTAGCCATGGTTAAAGAGCCCAGTCTGTCCTGCTATTTACCCATAGCTGGAGGGAGTATTGGATTCCTACCTTACCCAAGGGTATTAGCGCTGTAGCGTTAGTTTGTATTTGCCTGGTGGAGTTGTCTGCCCCATTTAGTGTGCTGGTGCCGCTAGGGTGCTAGAGTATTTAAGCGCCGGGTTCAAACCCTTTCGGCCTCTTTTTCCTGTTTCAGCAACTACGAGCCACATGGGGTAGATTTTATCTAACCCCTCTCGTTGGGGCTCCGCCCCCCTTACATTACTGTAAGTCTTCACAGCATGGACTATTCCTAGTCTCATGTCGGTACTTTTATATATCATAATGTACCATTCATGAATGTGTCTTCATCTTTATTTGTGTACCCCTTTATATGTGTAACTCTTTTACTATGTACGTTGTATCACGTTATATCCATGTGCTGTATATATTAAATGTTTTGTCCGTTAACCTTCGTCGGAGTTATTTGTATGCAAAGTATAATAACTTCGCACCTACTTTACAGCGCTATGTGAAATGCAAACATCTTCGTCCAGGAATTGAACAAAGAATTTTAGAGAAAGAGAGAGCAAAAATCTTATTGTCTCTTTACCAACAGAATGTCTTCAAAATAAGATGTGTCTCATTACATTCTGAGGAACAATATGTCACATTGAACACAACACCATAGAGAACAGTACATAGCATAGAATGCCTTAAGCTTACTTGCTTACACACAGTCATATTTGATAATCCCACATAACCTAGAACTAAAGAACTCTTCTCAAATATGTAAATCTCTCACAAACTTTCATTTCTCTTAGAAACTTCACATACACGTACAAGAGTAATCCCAAAGATAAGGTCTCCAAAATATTTAGAAATCACAGAAACGTTTATTGTTAATGATGTTTACATCATTTTAAACTTTCAATGTGTATCTATTTTTCTACATAATCACCATTTCAGTCGATGCATTTTTCTAGGTGCTATGGCAGTTTTAGATGTCCATGTCATACCTGTTTCAGGAGTGAGATTATCTCCCTTGTTTGCCAAAGAATCTCTGCTAATGACCATTAGATGGCATTGCTGAAACAGTATATAAGGAGGTACAAAAATCTCATTCTCTTTACTCTTGGATGTCTTAGAAACGAGATCTGGCCAATTCTACCCCAAGGGACGTTTTTGTCTCCATTGAACCATGTGACATTGAACACAATCCACAGAATAGTACACAGCATCCAATGCCTTAATCTTACTTGACCCCCACAAACAGGCACATTTGATAATTTCAAACAACCAGCAACTAAAGAACTCTGCTCAAACATATAAGTCTCTCACAAACTTTAATTTCTCTTAGAAACTTCACATACATATACATACAATAATGACATTTCTACATATACATATCCATTTACTTCTTTTGAATTGTTTCTATTTATGCTCAGGCAATAAAATTGATAATTGTATATTTTATTATAATGGAGATTGTGTGTTTTTCTGTCTGTAACTGAAACTATATTACTACCCAAGTCTCAATTCTCTTAGGTAATTACATCATATTCTCCATGATTTTATTTTTATTTAAACCTTGATTATTAATAAAATTGTTTTACATTATTGTTATAGGTGACACACCTTATAAGACCAATGGAATGCGCCAACAGATTACTATAAATAAACAGGGATAATTGTGGCTTAGGGAGCAAGCCAATGCGAGTGCCAATAACTCTGTTCGTCAGACGTAATTTCCACATCTCCCTATTGTATTGTCTACTTTCTGTTAATACATTTTTCTACTTTCCTTACCCGTTGTTTTGTTCTTATTTGACCCCTTAAAACCTCACAACAATTATTAATACCATTGACCATATCTACATACTAATAACATGCAATTGTATTTATATATACAAAAAAATAGCAGTTTACAGTGTGAACGGGAAGGCTAATTTGCATATTGATATTATGAATTTGATTTTAATAAATATGTGCTCAGTATTATTGATTTCTAATTGTTTGGTTTTATCTTAATGAATATGAGTAAAAATCTCAGGGATAAATCTTAAAAGAAATCCATTATCAAGAAAAAATAATGTAATTTTATTCTTTACTTCCTATTCTAACTAAATAGTTAAACTAGGAAAATTTAGCAATGAAAGATGGGAGTGATGGAAGAATAAGTTTCAGTTGTTCTATTTTTTTATCATACCTCCTTTGTTACAAATCATTTTATCTTCATTCTTATTTAGTTTCATTAGTCTTTCTAATTTAATATAATATTTTATTGCATTGAAACTTAAATACTTGCACCCTACGGAGGGTAAATATATTTGCTAGTAATAAATGATATAATGAAATACACTGTTGATAATTGTATATCATAATACACATGTTCCTTAAAAGTATGACCATGATCATCTTGCAATACTCTCTGGTTAAAAATGAGACGATCCAAATCATGAAAATGCAAAAATGTAAATCCTGGTTATCTGGTGTTGCTTATCCACCAAATTCTTATTTCTTATGACTGACATCACCTTTGCTAAATAATGGACCATTCCATTTTTATTATAAAGAAAGAAAGGGAAATAAAAGGACATTCTACACAGAAAGAATATAATAAGAAAGAAAGAAAGAAAGAGAGAGTTGGGGAAAGATAGAGAGAGGGGTGAGCGCTTGGAAGCGATAATGCTAATCTGTTTCAATTTAACATAAGGAAAAGATGAAAAGAAGGAAAGAAAAAAAAAAAAGAGCGAGAGAGAGTTAAATCAAGATTATTATACTTTTTACATATTGAACTATTTAACAATAGCTCTTAAGTAAAAAAGTAAGTAAAGTTGTCGAGGCAGCCTAAAGTCGGTATCAGCCAGTCAGCGAGGGAGTCTATCTCCTTTTCAATACCGCTAGACCGAGGAGATTGTTTTGGCATCTGAGGTGGAGCGCCACACCTACCATCAGCTCCTTACTTTACTGCACAGATCCCTATGCTACTCATACGCTGAGTTGCCGAGGACCGGTATCGAACTAGGAACCTTGTGTTTTCTAACCGAATGCTCTACCGACAGAGCTAACCCGGCCCTTATCTAGCTCTTAAGTAAAACATACTAAATGTTGTAATAATTAAATTATTATACTGTGGTATATTCACAGGTCCTGCTAGTATAATATATAATTGTTTTTATATTTATTCTTGAGAGAAAGCAAGGTCTCTCCAACTAATATCCCTCTGCAAATTCTTCTTTTAATAAGAGTGTTGGTCAGTAAAATGGTAATTTTAGGTGGACATAAGTCCAAATAGGCTTATCTTCCCTTGCTGCAGTGTTCACCAATAGGTGGCGTTAGTATTTGGCCAGAAGCTGGGATTTCTGAATTCCTGTCTCTTTTCTCTCGTGACGGCGACAAGTTCACATGGTTTAGGTGCCTGACGCCTCTAACCCTTTAGTGGGGGGTGGGGGCTTTGCCTCACCAACCTACTACCAGTAAGTGACATTCCTTACAGCGCAAGTCCTACACCTATTTCCTCTATAATACGTTTATGTATCTGTTTTGTATATCTTTGCCTTGAATGTATTTGAACATGGAATAAAAAATCTGATATCATTTTACACCTTTGTTGGAGTGATTTATGTACACACTTGTGTTGTATACTCTTCTTTACTTCTTTACTTTCTTTCTATTCTTCTTTTGTTCTTCTTTTCTATCTTAGGTTCTTGTTGTAGCGTCTCTTCTAGCATCTGGACTTCTCTTGGGGACTTCATGTCTGGTCTTCCATTGGGGATTTATCTTTATCAGAAGCCCTGTGTCATTGGTAGTTTTTAGATAATAACACAAGACTTCGATTTACTTAGATCATATTTTATTCTCGAAATCCCCACCAGACTACCTGCGCAGATCGAGTCGGCCGTGTGCATAACACAACTTACCACAGTCGTGGTCTTGACCGATCTGACTAAAATCTATTTCTAATCTAAACCGGAAGAGGGTCTCCTCCACCGATTCTCACGGTATCCACTGGAAAGGATCAGGATGAGGTCAAGCCTTGTCACTCATCCTTCAAGGCGTGGGCTGCAACTTATAACAGCCATTTTGATTTCTACACTACTGTACATAAATATTAAGAATCTAATAATTATGTAACACTTGTACCCACATTGAGAGGTTACTCTAAGCCTTACAACTTTAATATAAGAACTTTATATCAAACAAGAGTATTATTGTTTTATTTTATTCATAAGAAACCAAAATTATGAAATCACAGCTTATATATATTTATCAACCCCTCCACACGAGCAGGATGTGACACAAGGTCAATTTCTTAAGTGGAGTTTAACAGGTCTGAATTCAGAATTTTCTTTCCCTTAGACTAGTTACCTAGCCAACATTAAAGAACCCAGTCTGTCCTAGTATTTACCCATAGCTGAAGGGAGAGTAGCTGGATTCGTACCATTCCTAAGGGTATTAACTTTATGTGAAATGTAAACAGCCTCATCCAGGATTTCAACAAAAAAAGTCCATTTCCTAAAACTCTAACCATTACATCACACCTCCATCGGTTATGGGAAAAAGATGAGGATATTTTGGGGAGGGCAAAATCACAGCTTATATGCAATAAAATTGTTGCATGGGAAATATTGTATTACCTGCCCTTGGCGAGAGAGTTTGATACTAAAGGTGAACCATTGGTTTGATTTGGTTTGGTTTGTTTTACGACATATCAACCTCAGTGGCTCATTTAATGCTGATAAAGTTTTGAAATAAATCAATTCTTAATGGATATTCAATTTTTTTATAAATACATTTTTCTATTTAACCCATAGATGGGACCATAACAAGTACTACCACTCCAGGTTAAAGTGGACCAGGGAGCAATGGTGATGAAGGGGTGCTCCACATTCCCCAAAAACCTCCAAAACTGAACCTCACCATCAGATAGAGTTTAACGTCATTCCCAGGACATAGAAACCCTCAGCCATCCCTTCTATCACCCATATGATAAAACGGGTTGGGGCTTGCCATAAAGGCAATAGGGTTGGGGCAATCATATAGGTGCTAGGGCTTGACATGACCAGCCGATTGATCGGAGAGGGTCTCTCCGACCGCCAGTCTAGCCTAAGTAAGGGCCAAAGTGGAGTATTACAAGTCATGGACTGCTCATCCACCTGGTTCTATCCTTAAGCATCACGGGTCGCCACCCACGGCCAACAGGTGGCCCCATTGGGGGAGTCTTACCCCTCTGCAGAGGTGCAGTCAGTGCATTCTAACGCCCCAGCTGACAGGGTGGTCTGAATTCAATGGACCTTGATTCAAATATTCTTACTACAGGTATGTACATAATTCAAAAGCTGCCTATGAATTATGTAACAGCCTTTGTATTGATCCATGCATAGAAACTCTGAAAAGAAAAATCAATGTCTCCTATTTGAAATATTAAATGCAAAAAAAGTTAAACTCCACGCTGTTACTATTCAAATTTTACTTTTTAATTATCTTCACAAATACAAATCAAGTCTTCATTATTTTTGCTAAAAAAGCAAGCTCTGGTGATAGTGAATGTATATATATTTACTTTGTCATTGATTGTTTTATTTTCCAATTTTTCATCCAGACATACATACATACACACACACTAAATGTCCTTTATATATGTACTAGAAGTGGCTACCCGCCGTTGCCTGGGTAGAGGGAGGATAAAAAAAAGTTAGTCTCACAGATCCATTGATTGTTTTGGTCTTACATAATTGATTTATGCTTTAATCATGAACGCAACCAATGACTTTCTCTTCTCTTAATATTCAAAAAATAATCCTGAATACCCATCAAGAATAGATAAAACAAAACGTCTTTGGTATAAAATAACCCAACAGGGGTTGATATGCCGTAAAATCCAACCAACCAAGTCTCTTCCTCCCTTTTGTCGTTTTCCCTTCCTCCCTTCTTATTTCCTTTTTTTTTTTTTTTCTTTTCCTCCACACATCCTATGAAAGGGTCAAATAATGAATCATCAGGTTCACAATATCAAGAATCCAGAAAATAAAGGTCCCCTTGTTTGAACCCTGACCTGGAGTGGTAGTACCTGTTAAGGTCCCATCTATGGGTTAAATAGATTTTTTTAAAATTCAATTTGAAAAACATTGAATTCTCAACAAGAATGAATAAAACAAAACATTAAATAACCCAACAGGGGTTGACATGGCATAAAATCCAACCAACCATTGATTTTTTTAATTGACAAAGAAATAAGACATTCATAAGATGAGTGAACTTTTCAACAGTAAACAATGATTAGTATCATTTGTTTTATTCAAACTATTGTCCTCATCTTCATTGTTATCTGTACAATGTTTTGGCCAATGTGCCCTCCGGCTTTTTTCAGGTATTTCTTGTCGGACTCAGGAACCTTCTCGGACTTGGGAGCCATCTGAGACTTGGGAACCTTCTTTTCATAATCAGGAGCCATCATGGAACTTTGAACCTAACCCTTTATTCAGTCCATGGGGGTATCCTGTTCTCATTCTGCCAACCATAGCTGGGGTAGAGGCATTAAGCTGTGTTAATTGTTATTCTATGTTACTGCTGCCCCTGACCAGGATTGAACCTGCAGTCTAGAGATAACTGTCACTTAGAACTGTCTTAACCTAACTCCTTTATCCATGTGTCCAATTGGACAATCCAGTGTGAATTTTGAGAACTTCGGTTTAGCTCAGTCGGTAGAGCGTTCGGCTAGAAACCACAAGGTTCCTAGTTCGATATCAGCCCCCGCCAACTCAGGGTATGAGTAGCACAGGGATCTGAGCAGTAAAGTGAGGAGCTGATGGTAGGTGTGGCGCCCCACCTCAGATGCTAAAATAATCTCCTTGGTTTAGCGCTAGTGAAAAGGGGATAGACTCCCTCGCTGTCTGGTTGATACCGACATTAGGCCGCCCCGACGACTTTTTTGTCCTAGTTCGATATCGGACCCGCCAACTCAGGATATGAGTAGCACAGGGATCTGTGCGGTAAAGTATGGAGCTGATGGTAGGTGTGGCGCTCCACCTCAGATGCTAAAATAATCTCCTTGGTCTAGCGCTAGTGAAAAGGGGATAGACTCCCTCGCTGTCATGTTGATACCGACATTAGGCCGCCCCGACGACTTTTTTGTCTCAAAAGTTCAGAGAAATAGTAAACAATGATATATGCAACTTCCTATAACTCCAACCTAAAAAAGGGGAACCACACTGAATGAATTTTATCTGTTAATTAATCTACCCATTATTTTCGAATTAAACTAACCCCTAACCCTAATCCTAACGCCGTCTTCCTTTTTTCGTTTCTTTAATGGGAAAATAATGGGTAGATTAATTAACAGATAATATTCATTCAGAGTGGTTCCCCTTATTTAGGTTGGAGTTATAGGAAATAACCCTTCCTAGAATGTACAATTTTGATATTTTGAGAAATATTTAACCTAAATAATCTTTAGTATCTTATAGGGCAAGTAAAGAAGACATTTTCAACAAGTTTGTATCTGTTTCTCTAAGTGCAATCCTTTTCTGTCTTACCCTTTCCCCCCTCCCCATGTTTCACCTTCGACTGACATAGTTTCTTTCTGCGCTTTCACTCAATGGTTGTAGTCTCTGTAACTAGATCTTGCTTTAGAATTCTCAGGAATCTTGCCAAAGAGAAGGAATTGCCAAAAATAAAACAGCATTTTCTGCTAAGTGTACACAAGTCTTTGGAATGAGAACAGATGCAGATGTGGCTGTGGAGTTGGAACACAAAATATCCAACTTTGACTCCTCTATTTTTGGTACTTCCGACTCCGACTCCTCTCTGTGTAATTAAGTAATCATGGCGTACAAATAAATTAAAAAACATCATTTTTTATAATCTATTCATAGGTTGGTTGGTTGGTTGGTTGGTTATGGTATGTCAACCCTTGGGTTATTTCATCCTGATTCCAACTCCTTTATTTTGTGTACCTCTGACTCCAACTCCTCTTTATGTAATTAAGGAATCATGGCGTACAAATAAATTTAAAAAACATCATTTTTTATAATCTATTCATAAGGTTGGTTGGTTGGATTTTATGTTATTTCATCCTGACTCCAACTCCTCTATTTTGTGTAACTCCAACTCCTCTATTTTGTACCTCCAACTCCAACTCCTCTTTATGTAATTAAGGAATCATGGCGTATAAATTGATAAAAAACACATGATTCATATGGTTGGTTGGATTTTATGGCATGTCAAAACCCTTGGGTAATTTTTTCCTGAATTTTATTCATTCAAAATCTTTTTTTTTTGACACATTTCTTTTTCTTTCTTTTTTTTTCTTTTTTTTTATTTATTCTTTTTTCTATTTTTTATCTATATTGAAATTAATGATAATGGTTAATAATGCTTCACCTAAAAATTAAGATGAAAGAAAATACTAGTTACAATTAATAATAATGGTTAACAATGCTTCACCTAAAAATTAAGATGAAAGAAAATACTAGTTAAAATTAATAATAATGGTTAACAATGCTTCATCTAAAAATTAAGATGAAAGAAAATATTAGTTAAAATTAATAATAATCGTTAACAATGCTTCAACTAAAAATTAAGATGAAGAAAATACTAGTTAAAATTAATAATAATGGTTAACAATGCTTCATCTAAAAATTAAGATGAAAGAAAATACTAATTAAAATTAATAATAATGGTTAACAATGCTTCACCTAAAAATTAAGATGAAAGAAAATACTAGTTAAAATTAATAATAATGGTTAACAATGCTTCATCTAAAAATTAAGATGAAAGAAAATATTAGTTAAAATTAATAATAATCGTTAATGCTTCAACTAAAAATTAAGATGAAAGAAAATACTAGTTAAAATTAATAATAATGGTTACAATGCTTCATCTAAAAATTAAGATGAAAGTTAAAATTAATAATAATGGTTAACAATGCTTCACCTAAAAATTAAGATGAAAGAAAATACTAGTTAAAATTAATAATAATGGTTAACAATGCTTCATCTAAAAATTAAGATGAAAGAAAATACTAATTAAAATTAATAATAATGGTTAACAATGCTTCATCTAAAAATTAAGATGAAAGAAAATACTAGTTAAAATTAATAATAATGGTTAACAATGCTTCACCTAAAAATTAAGATGAAAGAAAATACTAGTTAAAATTAATAATAATGGTTAACAATGCTTCATCTAAAATTAATAATAATCGTTAACAATGAAAATTAAGATGAAAGAAAATACTAGTTAAAATTAATAATAATGGTTAACAATGCTTCATCTAAAAATTAAGATGAAAGATTAAGATGAAAGAAAATACTAGTTAAAATTAATAATAATGGTTAACAATGCTTCATCTAAAAATTAAGATACTAATTAAAATTAATAATAATGGTTAACAATGCTTCACCTAAAAATTAAGATGAAAGAAAATACTAGTTAAAATTAATAATAATGGTTAACAATGCTTCATCTAAAAATTAAGATGAAAGAAAATATTAGTTAAAATTAATAATAATCGTTAACAATGCTTCACCTAAAAATTAAGATGAAAGAAAATACTAATTAAAATTAATAATAATGGTTAACAATGCTTCATCTAAAAATTAAGATGAAAGAAAATACTAGTCAAAAAGAATTCTACAATAGCTTCTTTGGAATACAGCAAAAAAAAAAAAAATAGGTGCTCTTCCAGAATGTGATCTATCGAAGGTTTGTGATCTACTATTGATCTACTATTCATGGCATGTTAGGGTTAGAGTTAAGGTTTAGGGTTAGTTTAATGGGAAAATAATGAGTAGTTAATGGGTAGATCACATATTGGAATGTAAACAACTCGGTAGATTACATATTGGATTAGAAACCATTCGGTAGACCCTACTTCTCTGAGTGCAGTGGGCATGTCTCAAAAATGATTCTCCACCAATCATTAAGAGTCCATTTGTTTTATTGGCAGTCTGCCTGAAAACAGGAGTGAGTTAGTAGCAGGTAAAACCAGACCACTTTGCAACAGATATTTAAAAGATAAAAATAAACAAAAAAAAAACAAGCCTCAGATGAGGAAGACTATCAGCTAACGTGAGATGAGGAATAAGAAAGAGATGCAGGTAGATAGAAAGAATATTAAAAAGGTAACCAGGTGTTCGAGATAAGTACTTTTCTTTTCTTTTTTTTTTCTTTTTCTTCTTCTCTGAGTCACCTGACCATTTGTCACTCGAGAGGCTGAAACGGCAGCAGAATCTTCTGTTTATAAAAAGCTCTCTCTCTCTCACTCTTTTCTCACTCTTTCTCTCCCTTTCTTTTTCTCTCTCTCCTTCTCTTATTCTCTCACACTCTCTTTCTACCCCTCTGTCTCTTTCTCAAACTCTCTCCCTCCCCACTCTCTATTTCTCCACTCTCTCTCTCTTCGACTTCTCTCTCTCCTCCCTCCTTTTTCAATCTCCTCCACTCTCTCCCTCTCTCTTTCTCTCTCTCAAACTCTCTCCCTCTTTCTTTCCCTCTCTCCATCTCTCTCTCTCTCTCTCCTCCTTTTTCAATCTCCTCCACTCTCTCCCTCTCTCTCTCTCAAACTCTCTCTCAAACTCTCTCTCAAACTCTCTCCCTCTTTCTTTCCCTCTCTCCATCTCTCTCTCTCTCAAACTCTCTCTCTCTCATTAGGTTTTCTTCTCTTCATCACTTGTCATCAGAGGCATTAGTGACCTGGTGCTCTCCTTTCAGACTCTGCCAAGATATGAGATACTCTCCCCCCCTCTCTCTCTCTCTCAAACTCTCTCCCCACTCTGTCCCTTTCTACCTCTCCACCTCTCCCTCTTCCTCTCTCATCCTCTTTCTCTTTCTCAAACTATCTCCCTCTCACTCCCCACTCTCTCTCTCTCATTGTTTTCTTCTCTTCATCACTCGTCATCAGAAACATTAGTGACCTGGTGCACTCCTTTCAGACTCTGCCAAGATATGAGATACCAGCTATCTATTTATACCCATGATCTTAAATCAAAATGCAGCAATACCAACAAGCTGCATATTTTCATGGTTTGCTTAATCCGAGAGAGGCATATCATAGATCCAGTGGGGTATAAAATGGTCTTTTATAACCACGGCCAGGGCTGGTATGTAATACTCCTGAACTCCCTGACCTGGGGAGAGAGCTTATTTGGGTGTCCTGGAGGGACAGGTTTCATATATTTTCTAAGAATAATATTTTATGAAAAATTGACATGTAATTGTAAATTAGACACTCTGTATCATAGATCTAGTGGATCATAAACTGAGGGGTCTTTTGTAACTGTAGCAAAATTGAAAGGCAGAACTATGGACGAGCAGATTCCCACCCCCCCACAAACAAAGCGGGTCCGGATATGTTTGGCCTGTGCAAGGGGGAGGAGTGTGGCGAGTGGCCATGGATAATTGAACTTGCTACCTCCTCGTCGCTGAAATGCTGTTGGCAGTAACCCGGATGTAAACAGTTTTGACACGTACTCAAAATGCTGGTGAATATTGAATCTGGCAATGCCAGACCAGAGTAAGAAGCCTGGATGTACATATTAACTGTGTATTTAAGAGCCTGTCCTCCCAGACAGAGGGAGAATGATAGTAGGAGTTTTGCTGTTAAGGAGAGAGTCATACTTTTGTGAGAGATTGTTGCAGACCAAGGATTTTGTCAGTTGGGAGAACATATACGTCGGACTTGACTGTGCCCCCCACCGAGTTTACTTTCATCATTTTATTTTGTTTATTAGAGTAACCATGTCCAGGGCTGATACATACTACTCATGAACTCCCTGCTCAGGAGCAGGCAGCCAATTTGAGGATACCAGAAGGTCAGATTTCATATGTTTTCTATGAATAAGTAAGTAAAAGTCGTCAGGGTGGTCTAACATCGGTATCAGCCAGACAGAGTGGGAATCTATCCCCTTTTCACAAGGAGATTATTTTAGCATCTGAGGTGGAGCGCCACACCTACCATCAGCTCCTCACTTTACTACACAGATCCCTGTGCTACTCGTACGCTGAGTTGGTGAGGGCCGGTATTGAACCAGGAACCTTGTGATTCCTAGCCGAACGCTCTACCAAATGAGCTAAACCGGCCCATATTTTCTATGAATACCACTTTATGAAAACTGACATATGTAGTAGAGTGTTGGAGTGCCCACCTACCATCAGCTCCTCACTTTACTACACAGATCCCTGTGCTACTCATACGGCCATATTTTCTATGAATACCACTTTATGAAAACTGACATATGTAGTAGAGTGGTGGAGCGCCACACCTACCACCAGCTCCTCACTTTACTACACAGATCCCTGTGCTACTCATACGGGCCATATTTTCTATGAATACCACTTTATGAAAACTGACATATGTAGTAGAGTGGTGGAGCGCCACACCTACCATCAGCTTCTCACTTTATTACACAGATCCCTGTGCTACTCATACGCTGAAAACTGACATATGTAGTAGAGTGGTTATCATTGAAGGAAATGGACATGCGGACACAAGGCTTGTGGCATTTCACATAGCGCTGTAAGATTCAAAGTAATAATACTTGATATATAACTCCGACAAGGGTTGATAGACAAAATATTTTATATACAGCACAAGAATTAACAGGGTACATAATACATAGAGGTGTACATAAACATACATACAAAAGTAGAGATAATGACACATTCATGAATGGTAAAAAGATAAACATAGAAGCCACAGACATGAGACTAGGAATAGTCCATGCTGTGTGAATCACTTACAGTAATTTAAGGGGGGGGGCCAAAGCCCCAACAAGAAGAGGGCAGACCAGAGTCTAACCCATAGTGGTGTCTAGTAGGTCGAGCAACCGGAAAAGAGAAAGAGACGTTCAAACCAGCCGCTTAAATATAACAGGCCCCTAGCGGGAACCAGCAAACTAAACGGGCAGACAACTCTCCAGGCAAAATACGAAAGTAACGCCACAGCGCTATTACCTGTAGGAAAGATATAAATACAACTATTTTCCCTCCAGTACAGCAGACTAGGTTCTTTAACCATGGTTAGGTAACCAGTCTAGGAGAAGGAAAACTCTGAATTCAAACCTCTTAAACACTGCTTAAAAATTGACCTTGTGTCACATCCTGCTCGTGTGGAGGAGTTGTTCAAGACTTGATTTGCTTCAAGTCTTGGCAGGGAGATATTTACCCAACCCGTTCACCACAAGTAGTATGTGACACAAGGTCGCAAGTATTGGACTCCCAACAAGGATTCAGTAATAATGGATCTGCGAGACTAGCTTGCTAACCATAACAGTATGATGGGATGATTTTTTTTACCCAACCCGTTCGCCACAGGTAGGATGTGACAAAAGGTTGCAAGTATGGGACATCCAGCGAGGACTGAACTCACTTTTCAGTGGTAATGGATCTGTGAGACTAGCTTGTTAACCATTACACCATGATGGGATGCCCTTTTATAGCAAACCCATTCACCACAAGTAGGGTGTGACACAAGGTCAAAAGTATGGAGCATCCATTGAGGGTCAAACTCGTTTTTTAGTAGTAAAGGATATGCAAGACTAGCTTGCTAACCATAACACCATGATGGGATGCCCTTGATTATTCAGTAGTAATAGATCTGCAAGACTAGCTTGCTAACCTAACACCATGATGGGATTCCAAGACTAGCTTGCTAACCATAACACCATGATGGATGCCCTTCACTATTCAATAGTAAGGATCTGCAAGACTAGCTTGCTAACCATAACACCATGATGGGATGCCCTTCACTATTCAATAGTAATGGATCTGCAAGACTAGCTTGCTAACCATAACACCATGATGGGATGCCCTTCACTATTCAATAGTAATGGATCTGCAAGACTAGCTTGCTAACCAACACCATGATGGGATGCCCTTCACTATTCAATAGTAATGGATCTGCAAGACTAGCTTGCTAACCATAACACCATGATGGGATGCCCTTCACTATTCAATAGTAATGGATCTGCAAGACTAGCTTGCTAACCATAACACCATGATGGGATGCCCTTCACTATTCAATAGTAAGGATCTGCAAGACTAGCTTGCTAACCATAACACCATGATGGGATGCCCTTCACTATTCAATAGTAATGGATCTGCAAGACTAGCTTGCTAACCATAACACCATGATGGGATGCCCTTCATTATTCAGTAGTAAATGGAAAGAGACTAGCTTGCTAACCATAACACCATGATGGGATGCCCTTCATTATTCAATAGTAATGGATCTTCAAGACTAGCTTGCTAACCATAACACCATGATGGGATGCCCTTCACTATTCAATAGTAATGGATCTGCAAGACTAGCTTGCTAACCATAACACCATGATGGGATGCCCTTCACTATTCAATAGTAATGGATCTGCAAGACTAGCTTGCTAACCATAACACCATGATGGGATGCCCTTCATTAATGGATCTGCAAGACTAGCTTGCTAACCATAACACCATGATGGGATGCCCTTCACTATTCAATAGTAATGGATCTGCAAGACTAGCTTGCTAACCATAACACCATGATGGGATGCCCTTCACTATTCAATAGTAATGGATCTGCAAGACTAGCTTGCTAACCATAACACCATGATGGGATGCCCTTCACTATTCAATAGTAATGGATCTGCAAGACTAGCTTGCATTACACCATGATGGGATGCCCTTCACTATTCAATAGTAATGGATCTCAAGACTAGCTTGCTAACCATAACACCATGATGGGATGCCCTTCACTATTCAATAGTAATGGATCTGCAAGACTAGCTTGCTAACCATAACACCATGATGGGATGCCCTTCACTATTCAATAGTAATGGATCTGCAAGACTAGCTTGCTAACCATAACACCATGATGGGATGCCCTTCATTATTCAGTAGTAATGGATCTGCAAGACTAGCTTGCTAACCATAACACCATGATGGGATGCCCTTCATTATTCAATAGTAATGGATCTGCAAGACTAGCTTGCTAACCATAACACCATGATGGGATGCCCTTCATTATTCAGTAGTAATGGATCTGCAAGACTAGCTTGCTAACCATAACACCATGATGGGATGCCCTTCATTATTCATAGTAATGGATCTTCAAGACTAGCTTGCTAACCATAACACCATGATGGGATGCCCTTCATTATTCAATAGTAATGGATCAAGACTAGCTTGCTAACCATAACACCATGATGGGATGCCCTTCACTATTCAATGGATCTGCAAGACTAGCTTGCTAACCATAACACCATGATGGGATGTATTCAGTAGTAATGGATCTGCAAGACTAGCTTGCTAACCATAACACTATGATGGGATGCCCTTCACTATTCAGTAGTAAAGGATATGCAAGACTAGCTTGCTAACCATAACACCATGATGGGACACCCACTTAACCCAACCCATTCGCTACAGATAGGATATGACACAAGGTCACAGGTTAAATCCTACTTAACGGACATAAATTCCACCATCATATGTCACCCTGCAAAAGAAAAAAAATACCAGAAGTCAGGGAATTAACCGAATTTAATGAAATTTTCAGTTTTGATATATTAATGAATAAAACATATAATGCACCAGTTATTTTTTTTTCAAACTTTTACATTTTTTCAGGTCAGTTAACTTTGAACCACGTATCTTTGAGGCGTAGCACAGATTCTCAAATATATGTGGTTCAAAGTTAACTGACTTGAAAAAATGTTAAAGTTTTTAAATAAAATAACTGCTGCATTATATCTTTTATTCATTAATAGACCAATGCTGAAAATTTCATTAAATTCGGTTAATTCCCTGATTTTTGGTATTTTTTTTCTTTCGGCAGGGTGACATATCCTTCCTTATTTATCCAACCTGTTCACCATGGGTGGGATGTGATACAAGCTTGCAAAGTATGAGGCATCCAGCCAGGATCGAACTCACAATTCATTATTAATGGATCTAGAGAGACTAGCTTGCTAACCTTTAAACCAAGATAGGACACCCTACCCCTGGGAAAAGTATGAACCCAACTATTCTCCCACCATCTTTGGGTATATTGACCGGGGAAAGGAGAGACAAGTTTTTCAGGGCACTGCTGATTATCATAATGAAAAGTCAAGACAAACATTAGCCGTCATTTGGCAGTCAGAGAGCAAAGTGTAATGGAGTGGCTGCTTCGCCCCACCCCCCTGCTACCCCAACCACACCCAGCGATCATGTGACCGATAGCAAAAGGTCAGTCATGAGAACTGTCATTGTAAGGACCTGAGACGAGAGACTTGGGGATTTTTGAAATGGGGTAGTCAGTCAGTTACCAGGACAGCGACAAGTCATGACCTAAATTTCAGGTCTAAGTGAAATTGTTCCCTGCCCAACCCCACCCCATTGGGGGTTGGTTAGAATTTATAAAAGAATGAATTGAATATAAAATTCAATTGTACAAGGAACCACTTCATGTCTTCCTGTTTATGACACCAGTCCAAAAGGACTTGCAAAATCCAGAATAAACGCGCGTGGTCTTTTGTAATCACGTCCAAGGCTGGCACATACTACCCCTGAACTCACTGACTGGAGTGGGGAGCCAATTTGAGGATCCCAGAAGAGTGGGTTTCATATGTTTTCTAGGAATACCACTTTATAAAAACTGAGATGTAGTAGAGTGAGGGCTCTGTATCATAGATCTGGGGAGGAGTCATATTATAGTTCTAGTGGGGCATAAACTGAGGGGTCTTATATAACCACGTCCAGGGCTGGTACTACTACCTCCGAACTCCTTGACTGGTAGGGGGAGCCAATTTGGAGATCCCAGAAGGGTGGGTTTTTTATGTTTTCTATGAATACAATTTTATGAAAACTAACATGTAGTAGAGTGGGGGGTTCTGTATCATAGATCTGAGGGAGGCATATCATAGATCCAGTGGGGCATAAACTGAGGGGGTCTTTTATAACCATAGCCAGGGCTGGTATGTAATACCCCTGAACTCCATGACAAAGGGAGAGAGCTTATTTGGGTGTCCCAGACAGACAGGTTTCATATATTTTCTATGAATAATATTTTATGAAAAATTGACATGTAGTATATTAGAGACTGTATCATAGATCCAGGGGGTGGGGGGGATATCATAGATCTAGTGGGGCATAAACTGTGGGGTCTTTTGTAACCATAACCAGGGATGATACATACTACCCATGAACTCCCTGCCCAAGAGGGGGCAGCCAATTTGAGGATCCCGGAAGGGCAGATTTCATGTTTTCTATGGATACCACTTTATAAAAACTGACATGTAGGAGAGTGATGGCTCCCTATCATAGATCGGGGAGGGGGGTATTATCATAGATTTAGGAGAGTTGTGACCCTTGCACTGGCTTTGACCCTGTCTTAACATATGGGAAAGGTTATTTGGGGGTTTCTATTTTTATTATGAAAATTGACATGTAGTAGAGTGTGGGTTGCACATCATAGATCCCGGGAGCGGTGGCCCATATCATAGATTCGGAGGGGGGGGGTGATGAGGCCCTTGCACTGGCCCTGACTAAATCTTAACATAACATCTGAGGTTGTTGTAGGAAATTGTCGGAGGCTTTCTAAATTTTCCTATGGAGAAGTAGTAGACAAGCAAGGTTTTATCGTCCGTCAGGGTGTTGATAAAGTCTCTATGTCCGTAGCCTCGAAAAAGGGTCAGTGAACAAGAATTCCTTTAAGGGTTTAATATTCTGTGTCCGTTTTATCCTTAAATGTGGCAAGCAGAAAATAGAGTAGCAAGAATGCTGACACCTACCTTTGTGTCCCTCTAAGGGGATAGGAGGGAAAAGAGAGGATGAAGGAAGCAGGTGTATGCTTTTATAGGTATCATCAAGAGGGAGGGCTGCAGGCCGCTGCTGCTGGTGTTGACCGGTGAAACCGGACGTTTGTCCCCTAAGGACTACCGGAATGTACCATATGACCTTTAGGCACCCCTTCCGCGATCTCGACTCACAAGGACACTTTTCTCATTTACACCGTCAAAATCTGGTTGTTTGTTAGGGGTTAGGGTTGTGGTTAGGGGTTATAATTATTTTAAAAAAACTAAAATCATCTGTTAACAATTAACTGGATTTTGACGGTGTAAATGGAAAAAATGTCCCCACGAATCGAATTCGCAAAAGGAGTGTCTAAACATCATATGGTCCACCCGGAAGCAAGTCCCTTACTAAATTTCAACATATGAGGAATCCAACAAGGATCAAACTCGCTTTTAGTAGTAACGGATTTGCGAGATTAGTTTGCTAACCATTACACCATGATAATTGAAATAAATGATTATTATTGTTGTTGTTTTTTGTTTTTTACTAGTTTGATTTTCTAATGTCATCATAAAATGTCTTATCAAACTTTGCTTTAAAAAAATTGGTTAATTGATTCAATAAACATTAGAATTTCACATCTGTCTATTAATAATGGAGATTCGCTTCTGGTTTTTGTCTGTAACAAAAACTATGTCACTGCTTACGTCACTATACCCGAAATCGTCATATATAAATACACTCAAAATTTGAGCATGCAACATTAGACAGTCCTCATTGTTTTTTAAAACAAGTTTTAATAGATACATCCCCAGTATCATATATTTATATAGAGTTTGTTTTATTTTAATAAATATTCAAAGTTAATAGAACTTAAGTTAGATTTCAAATTGTTTTATTTTTTTTACTCCTTTAATAAATTTGATGATTTCATGATTTATGGTTCAAACTCTCCGACATTTAATTTTTAACTTCCACCTCCTCAAGCAATATCTTTCAAAAATGTATTTTTACATCGCCTGGAGGGCGTTTTTTTATTTTGCTAGTATCAATAATGGAGATTGTATTTCTGTCTGTAACAAAAGCTACATCATAGCTCTACGTCACAATATTCTTATGCTATATACACCCAAAATTTGAGTAAGCAATTTTAAAAATTGTTTTTTACTCTCGCCCTTTTTTCTTTTTTTTACAGTAACAAGAAGTTAACTAAAAAGTTTACAAATAAATAAATACCTCTGATTTTGTGGAAAATTGATGTGGAAAATATTCAAAATAATTGTTTGATTATTACATGCATGCAACATTTTATTTGAGAGGGACGGGGCTCAGTTTTCATTTCAAATTGTTTTATTTTTTTTTATGAGGATTTGTCTTACTTATGATACAAACCCTCTGACATTGAATTTTTAACTCCCACCCTCTCAAGCAATGTCTTTCAAAAATTAATTTTTACTACGCACGAAGGGTGTTTTCTGTTGCTAGTAAACAGAAAAAAACGAAAGTCTTTAAAAGTTTCAAATAACAACCATTACTTGTATTTTTATTTTTTAAATGGACACAAAAACAAACACCAAAAGAAAAAGAAAACACTAGTTATATAAACAAATCATAAAAAAATATCTCATGGATTTTAGGATTGTGGAAAAAAAAAAACTCTACTAAAAACTGTAAAAAAATATAACAGGACTTTGCCAATGGCCTCCAGAGTCCAAAAATATAATTTATTTCAATTATGCCGAGTTAAAAAAGGGGATTGAGTTCATAGCATATATTTATGAATATTTATGTACCAAGTACCCACATGTACGGGTTAGGCACCAGGCCCTATTAATGTAGGACCACCCATGAACCAAAGCTCATGGGAGGTGGGTGCAAAAAATGTTGATCCCGTCGGCATTCCCCCTCAGGGGGGGCGCTTCTGGTACCGGGCAATAAACCCAGCCTTGCCCCTTTAAATGAAGGGGGTAGATGTTGACTGGGGGGATGGCCCCCTGGGATCAACGATGTTAGCTTACTGTTGTGATGTTAGTCCCAACAGTAAAAAGAAGTCAAGTCGAGATAGGGGTAAATAAGACAAGTGTATTTACAATCATGGTACATGTACGACTAGCTTGTCGTTAACGGGAACAGTACGACCTTTCCACTCGGTGTCTCACTATTTATAGTGAGAACCGGTGCATGTTCTCCACTGTAGGAATGGCCGGTACAACACTTATGCAATCCAGGGCCGAAGCCACCGGACCCTCCGATCAAAACCGAAGGAGAATAATAGAGTACATTTATATTTACATGTTTCTTAATAGTTTTTTTTTTTTTTGCATAGTTAAATATTCATATCTAATACAAATAAATTACACACAGTGGTATGTTTTCAAATTTGAATTGGTGTGTGTGTGTGTGTGTGTGTGTGTGTGTATGTGTGTGTATGCATCAATCTGTACATCGGTGAGATGGACTAATAAAATACCCTGTGCTCCCTGGAAATACCTGTAATTGTGGGAAGGTGTGCAAGACTTTGGCAGGACTAAAGTGCCACTTTCGTGCAGCTCATTGTTGAACTTTTTTGAAGCTCATCATTATATTGTTTGAACTATTGAGCTTTTTTTTTTGTTACTATATCAAGCAATGGCAATACTTGAATACGAGTTTGCTGCCATCATGCATATATGTGTATGTGTGTATGTATATATATATATATATATATATATATGGTGTGTGTGTGTGTGTGTGTGTGTGTGAGTGTGTGTACATATAAGTATGTGTTCGTGTGCATATATGTGTGTGTGTATCTGTGTTTGTGTTTGTGTGTGTGCATATATATATATATATATATATATATATTTACCAACCCCTCCGCACGAGCAGGATGTGACACAAGTTCAATTTCTTAAGCGGGGTTTAACAGGTTTGAATTTAGAGTTTTCCATCTCCTAGATTGGTTACTAAGCCATGGTTAAAGAACCCAGTCTGCCCTGCTATTTACCCATAGCTGGAGGGAGAATTGGATTCATAATTTCCCAAGGGTATTAGCACTAAGTGAAATGCAAACAGCTTCATCTAGGAATTGAACTCAGATCGATGAGTCCATCTCCTACGACTCTAACCATTAGACCATGCACCTCCATGTGTGCATATATATATGTGTGTGTATTTGTGTGTGTGTGTGTGTGTGTGTGTGTGTGAGAGAGAGTGTTAGGTACTAACAATTTGACCTGTGAAATTTACCCTCCACCCCCCACCCTATATCTAATACAATGAAACTTGCATAAAGGTTAATATTATCTTGAAAAATTTTTGTCCATTCAAAAGAAGAAACATTAAAAAAAAATGATGATTTTTAAATTTTTTTTTTTCAGTTTAGGGAAATAATGAAAATTATGAACGAAAAGCAATGTTTACATTTTCGCACCTTAAATCAATTGAAATTTAATGTAGCCAAAAACAAGTTACAAATAGAGGCTTTTTTAAAAATTCTATAAAAAATCAATTAATGTTCAGATTTTCATGAAAATCTCCATAATCACTAACCTTTTGATGAAAATAATGTTTGAAAAAGGTTTTTCCTCAAATATATTGGGGGAAATTTTTTTTTTTACTAGATCTAATCTCCCTATTTTATTTTACGAAATATGAAAAAATGACCCGACAAAAACGATTTTTACTTTTTTCTATAAAGATAAGAGTCTGAATAATTATATCAGAAGATTTTTATAAGTTTCTATACAGGAGATTTTTAGTAAAAGAACCATGAATAGAAAATTATGCTAAAAAGATATCAATAAAGAAACTGACCCTGTTGTTAAAAAAAAACCAGACTGTTATACTTATTTTTCGAGATAACGATGAGTAATTTTTCTCCAATCAGATAATTTGATCTTTAATTAACTGTTTTTCTTTGTAACAACTTTTTATGTTTGTTATTTCTTTTTTGCGAGATTTTTTTTTAAAGTTCAAAAATATTTACGTTTCTTCCTTCAATATGGCCTAAACTGATTACGTGACCTATTTTGGTGGTAGCTAGATTACAATTAGTATTTTTTGCAAACAGACGATTATTATTAAATAGAAATAATTAAACCATATAATTATTTGTATTAGCTAGGAATACTTGAAACCATTGTGGGGATTAATAAAAGTAAAAATAAATAAAACAAAAGTAAAAAAAAATTAAATAAAATTAAATAAATAAATAAATAAAAGACACAAAAATAACAATCTCCCAGAGTGGTTCGTTACTTTCATGACCGGCTTCTGGAACTGCAGAATTATTCCTCATGTTACCAAAATATTGCAAAACTTTTGACTCACTCTAGTATTTATGACATTTAAGCTTTAAGTTTTGTATTGAGTAATGTTTCCAATAATAGAACTTTTATTTCATCCCCAATCTTATTCTATTATTTTCATGGATCAGATGTCTCCTGTTAAAAGAGAGGGAATCCTTGTGGCATAGTGGCTAACATGCTGGACTGTAAAATCACAGTCCAAACCACATACATTCAAGGAAGCAATCAGGAGATCATAGAATGAAAATTTGAACTCCAGTCATGCAATTACATTCACTTTCGGACTAATCTTATTATAATGGAGATTGTGTGTTTTTCTGTCTGTAACCGAAACTATATTACTACTCATGTCACAATTTCCTTAGTTATTAACGACACGTTCTCCATGATTCTATTTCTATTTAAACCTCAATTAATAATAAAACTGTTTGACATTATTAATACTGTTGGCCTTATCTAAATACTAATAATATGCAATTGTATTTATATATACAACAAAATACCAGTTTTCAGAGTAAACGTAAAGCTAATTTGCATATTGATATTAAAAAAACTGATTTTAATAAAAAATGTGCTTGGTATTATTGATTTCTAATTGTTTGGTTTTATCTTAATGAATATGAGTAAAATCTCTTCAATAAATCCTAAAAGAAATTCATTAACAAGAAGAAATAACTGTAAATTTATTCTTTACTTCCTATTTTAATTAATAGTTAAACTAGGAAAATTTAGCATTGAAAAACGGAAGTGATGAAAGAGTAAGTTTCAGTTGTTCTATTTTCCGATTATACCCCCTCCATTTCAAATCTTTTTATCTGAATTCTTAATTAGTTTCATTAGCCTTTCTGATTCAATATAATATTTTATTACATTAAAACTTAAATACTTGCACCCGGAGGGTGCATATATTTGCTAGTACACTTAAGAAACATATGAACCCCCTTATACCCCCAGCCGAAGTTAAGCAGTTAAGCAGCAATGAGCCTGTTCAATATCTAATTGGGTGACCACTTAAGCAAAGCGGGTAGTATAAGCAACCTGAGTCCTTTGTTTATCAAAATAACTTGATTCGGCATTGAATAACCCAAAAAGGTTGTTTGTTTGTTTGTTTTGTTTTGTTTTGTTTTACGGCATATCAACCTCAGTGGGTTATTTAATGCCGATAAAGTTTTGAAATAAATCAATTCTTAATGGATAATACATTTTTTTATAAATACTTTTTCTATTTAACCCATAGATGGGACCCTAACAGGTATTACCACTCCGGGCCAGAGTGGACCAGGAGCAATGGTGATGAAGGGGTGCTCCACATTCCCCAAACCTCCAAAACTGGAACCTCACCATCAGATAGAGTTTAACGTCTTCCCAGGACATGTAGACCCGCAGCCACCGCCTTCTAGCACCCATATGATAAAGAGGGGTTGGGGCTTGCCATAAGGGCAATAGGGTTTGGGCAATCATATAGGTGCTAGGGCTTGACATGACCAGCTGATTGATCGGAGGGGCCTCTCCGACCGCCCGTCTAGCCCAAGATAGGGCCAAAGTGGAGTATTGCAAGTCCAAAAAGGGTTGATATGCCATAAACAAAACAAACCAAAGCAATTAAAAAAAAAAAAATTCTTGGTGCCAAAATGTCTCCAAGCCTCTTTGACTCCGAGACTTTGTAGAGTTACCTCGACTTGCTCGGAAAATATTTCTCCTCAACGAAATAGTGGAAATCTGATAATAAAGGTCTTACTCTGAAGTCATCCCTGTCTCTGTTCCTTCCCTTCGTTCCTTAAATTTAATTTCAGCTTACCAGCCCGCAAGAAATAAAAACCAGCTTTATTGCGGGGGGACAAGATACCAAGACGAACAACCCAAAACCTAACCCCATAAAATAGTGACCCCAAATCCCATAACATACAACTGTGTGCAAATTATTTGTACTAGCAAATATATGCACCCTCCTGGTGCGAGTATTTAAGTTTTAATGTGATAAAATATTCTATCAAATTCGAAATAGTAATGTAACTAAATAAGAAGGCATATAAAATGATTTGAAACAGAGGGGGTATAATTGAAAAATAAAAGAACTTTGAAACTAACTCTTCCATCACTCCCGTCTTTCATTGCTAAATTTTCCTAATTTTACTATTTAGTGAAATTAGGAAGTAAAGAATAAAATTACAGTTATTTCTTCTTGTTAATGGATTTCTTTCAAGATTTATCGCCAAGACCTTTTCTCATATTCATTAAGATAAAAACCAAACAATTAGAAATCAAATAATACTAAGCCATATTTATTAGAATTAATTTTTTAATATCAAATATACAAATTAGCTTTCCCGTTCACACTGTAAACCGCTAATTTGATGAATATATAAATACACTTGCATGTCACCAGTATGTAGACCGCCCTCGTGGTGGGGGTCCAGTGGCTTCGGCCTGGACTGTAGCTACAATTAACAGCATTGATCCCAGGGTGCTATACCCCCAGGCAATACCTGCCTCCTCTATTTAAAGGGGCAGGGCTGGGTTTATTGCCCAGTGCCTGAGGCGCCCCCCTTTGAGGGGGAATGCCGACGGGATCAATGCCTTTTTTTGAGCCTGCCACCCATGAGTCTCGCCTTGTGGGTGGTCCCACATTAATAGGGCTTTGTGCCTAATCAGTACATGTGGGGTACGTGGTAAATATCCAGTATGTAGGTAAGGCCATCAGTATGGATAATTTAAAACAATTTTATTTATAATTGAGGTCTAGGTATAACTAAAATCATGGAAAATGTGACATAAATAACTAAGGGAATTATGACTTGAGTAATAATATAGTTTTGGTTACAGATAGACAAACACAGAATCTCCATTATAATAAGATTAGATATGATGAATATTTCATATCATGTAACTGGGTAAAAAAACTCTTAAAAACAACTACACAAAAATTTAGATAAATATAAATTTACTATGAACTCGATTCCCTGCTAACATCTATGCATAAAATAACCCTAGACGGTTGACATGTCGTTATAATCATAAACCACTGCCGGCCAGAGCACTACTGTATTTGACGACATTTAGGACGCATTTTTTTTCAAAATTTTGGCTAAAAAAATTGCCCTGCGTCTTATACATCGTAGGTGAAGTTTTATTATTATTATTATTATTATTTTTATTATTATTATTATTTTCCTCTATTGAGATGTCTTGTGTATGCTTATTGATTGCCTGTACTGTCAAATTGCTTTTATACAGCTATGTTTCTGCATGTGTAATGCACAGCTAGACTGTTTTCAACAATATATGCTTAAATACACAAAAAAAACTTTTTCCGGAATCTGACCTGCTGAAATGGGGGTGCGTCTTATATGCCGTCAAATACGGTAATTATAACATCCAACCTATGTATTGAAAGATGCTAAAATTTAACAGTCAACTACGTAAATATGTTTAGCTTCGATTTTTTATTAACTTTCACGCGCTTTTGACGAAAAACAAAAGTGAACCCCAGATGGCAGTTAGTTGCTGATTGCTGAAAACTTGGTTTGAAACCTGAACCCAGAGATAGGAGAAATATTAATGATACGGAAGAACAGTGACAACAAAGAAAAATTAAATAAAAATATTAAAAAAAGAAAAGAAAAGAAGATTGGATCGATTTTAATAGGTCACCCGGGAAAACAACAGCATTCTTTTAAAAATCTAAACTTTATCACAATTTACATTTTTGACCTAAAACTTTTTTTCTCGTACATACAGATTGTGATGACGTCATTACAGTGTAAATAATTTTTTTTTTGGCTGAACTTGCACAAAGGTGTCAAAATTAAGGTAACCCAGAAAAAACAAACCCACAAATTTTGTAATAAAACAGTTAATTTTAACTATGGGGGTCTAGGGTTAGGGTTTAGGGTTAGGATTAGGGTTACGGTTTAGGGTTAGGGTTAGTTTAATGGGAAAATGAATAAATAATTTGGGTTCTGTTTTGTCTGGGTCACCCTGTATACCGGTGACCCAGAAAAAACAGAACCCACAAATTTTGTAATAAAACTTAATTTTAACTAGGGGGGTTTAGGGTTAGGGTTGGGGTTGGGTTTAAGGTTAGTTTAATGGGAAAATAAATAAATAATTTTGGTTCTGTTTTTTCTGGGTCACCCTAATTTTGACACCTTTGTTCAAGTTCAGCCTTTTTTTTTTTTTAAATACAAATATCTCCGGTTTAAATAAAATGGGCAAGGATAATTCTTATATCGGATTTTTCTCCAATCTTTCTTCTTTATTAATGATATAAAGATTATGATAAAATAAACTTTTATAGAAGTCTTGGGTGATTTACAATTTAAATTGAATGTAGGTGGTTGAATATTAAAATTTAATGTACTAGCAAAAAAATGTGCCCTCTGTTTTACAAGTATTTAAGTTATGATATAATCAAATATTATATTGAATTAGAAAGACTTGTAGTGATATTTAGTTTAAATCTTAAAAGAAATCCATGAACAAGAGGAATAACTGTAATTTCATTCTTTACTTCCTATTTTAACTAAATAGTTAAATTAGGAAAATTTAGCAATGAAAGACGGGGGTGATGGAAGAGTAAGTTTCAGTTGTTCTAGTTTTGATTATACCTCCCTCTGTTTCAAATCTTTTTATTTGCATTCTTATTTAGTTTCATTAGCCTTTCTAATTTAATGATATTTTATTACATTAACAATTAAATACTTGCACCCGGGGTTCATGTATTTGCTAGTATGTATTTGCTAGTACCTCAATATATTTATATTCTTAATACAAATAATTTACAGTTATGTGGTATCAAGTGTTCCTATCGAATACGATTCATTTTCCATAAGTACCACCAAAATACGTCACGTGATCAGTTTAGGCCATATTGAAGGAAGAAAACGTAAATATTTTTTAACTTATTTTTTAAAAATCTCGCAAAAAAGAAATAACCAACATAAAGAGTTGTTACAAAGAAAAACATGTTGATTCAAAGATCAAATTATCCCGACTGGGGAAAAATTACTCACTGTTATCTTGAAAAATAAGTAAAACAGTCCGTTTTTTTTATAACAGGGTCAGTTTCTTCATTGATGTTTTTTTTTTTAGCAGAATTCTGTATTCATGGTTCTTTTACTAAAAAGAACTCTCGCATTGAAACTTATAAAAATCTTCTGATATAATTATTCAGACTCTTATCTTTATAGAAAAAAAAATAAAATTCATTTTTGTCGGTTCAGTTTTTCATATTTCACAAAATAAAATAGGAAAAAAAAAATATTTCCCCTAATATATTTTAAGGAAAAACTATTTCAGACATATTTTCATCAAAAGGTAAGCAATTAATTGATTTTTCATATAATTTTTTAAAAAGCCTCTAGTCGTAACTTGTTTTTGATACGTCAAATTTCAATTGATTTAACGGTGCAAAAATGTAAACATTATTTTTTGTTCATAATCTTCATTATTTCCGTAAGCTGAATTTTTTTTTTAATCATCAGGAGTTTTTATGTTTCTTCTTTCGAATGGTTCAGGATGATTTTAACCTTATGCAAGTTTCATTGTGTTAAATATAGGGAGGGGGGGGTAAATTTCACAGGTCAAAGTACCTAATTTCCAACAGATCTATTTGACAACTAGTGGATCCGTCCGTAACAGGCGGGCAGTCCCTAACGTCTCTACCTACACACCTTTTAAACAAAGGATGCGTCATTCATTCAGGGTGAGGTGGGGTAAGCTCGATCCCAGGATACTGCTTCATAACTTAACCATGTTGAAAGAAAAAGGGGGGGGGTATTGCCGGCGATGTTTCGGAATATGTCGGTAAAAAGGGAGTACTTCAACTTTTACAAATGTAAAATCGAGTGTGCTAAAGTTTCGCGAATTCCTAAAACTGACCAGTAGGGACGCCCAATTTGATGTGTAAAATTTACCCACCCCCTATATTTAACAAAATGAAACTTGAATAAAAGGTTTCTTCTTTTGAATGGTCCAAAAATGTTGAAGATAATATTAACCTTTATCAACTTTCATTGTGTTAAATATAGGGTTGGGATTTTACACGTCAGATTGGATGTCTCTACTGGCCAGATAATTCTTTTTAATTGGCTTTTTTTGCTGGAAACTTTTGCACAAGCCCTTTTTTTTAATCGAATAAAAAAAAATTAAAAAAACATGCAAGGGACACAGTTTTTAAAATTTTAACTTACACAAAAATTGTTTTTCATCAATTTTTTATTGACATGTTTCTGGGGTGTGCAAGGGTGTGTGTGGGTGGATTAATTAGTCATTGTCCGTTGTAAACAATGGAGGGCACTATGAACTTTCACACACACGAGTTTTCAACAAAATAGACTAACACAACGCTAACCTCTCTTATTTTACCGACATATATAGAAAGATCGATGTGAGAAGTGAAATTTTTTAGAATTGTAACTTTAAAAAAAATATTTTCTATTAATTAAAAAAATGTTCAAATTTATTTCCTTATCATTGTATTTTTTTGCTTTTGTTTTGTTTCGTCTTGTTATTGTTATTAATATTGCTATTATTATTGTTATTATTATTATCATTATTATCATTATTATTGTTATTGTTATTATTGTTATTATTATTATCATCATCATTATTATTATTATTGTTATTGTTATTATTGTTATTATTATTATCATCATCATTATTATCATTATTGTTATTGTTATTATTATATCATTATTATTATTATTATTATTATTATTATTTTATTATATATCATTCATCATTATTATTATTGTTATTACTATTATCATCATTATTATTGTTATTGTTATTATTGTTATTATCATTATCATCATCATTATTATTATTGTTTTATTATTATTATCATCATCATTATTATTATTGTTATCATTACTATTATTATTATTGTTATTATTGTTATTATTATTATTATCATCATCATTATTGTCATTATTGTGATGATGATGAGGAGGATATCTTTTCAGCTAGATATATTTTAGGTCTGAGTACCTGTCAGCTGTTCCTTATATTTAAAACATTTATCTTATTTCCACTGAATATTCTTTCCACCACACATCCAACTTTGACTTAAAAGAATTAAAAGATGGGACATCCACTACTGGTGATGGTAGTTTATTACATGAATCTACAACCCTGTTACTAAAATAATTTTGTCTTTGCAAAATCTTTTTGAGAGTTTTAATTTATGACCCTGGCTATTGATTTTTTTAGCAATGTTTAATAGATTAAAATTTGTTGAATAAAATCTATGAGTATATATTATCTATTTTATAGACTTCAATCATATCTCCTCTGGTTCGTTGATAAGTTCAACTTGGTGAAGTTAATTTTTATAAGTTTTTTTTTTTTAATCATTCATTACTTTAGTAACTTTTCTTTGTACTCCTTCGATGAGTTTTGTCATTTTTTGTTGTAAAGATCTTATCGCAATATGGCATACTTAAGATGAAAAGAAAAATTAGCTTCAAAACATCCCCGCTTCTAAATTTAATAATCTCAAACCAAACCAGAAACCACGTGTCGAGTGCTAAGTAGTAAATAAATAAATAAATTAAGAAATGAGGAGGAAAGCTTTTTTTAGGGGTGGGGGTAAATAACTTACTACACAAAGGAAAAGGAGAAGAAAGATGTCCCAAAATGAATACGCCAAAAACAGAACATAAACATTATTCTTTCTGGATAGCTTATTTTTGGACAAACAAAAGCGTAAAAAATTTATTTTCTTTATTGTGGTAGACTGTGAAATCAGGCGCGTAAATTTTTACTATAGTTATTGAACAGATGTTAGTGGAATATGAAATGAAGTCCAATGTATATATTTTAATAAAATTGAAATTAATACGTTAATTAATTTAGAAGTTTAAAAAAAAAAATTAAAGGACAGCATTAATTGATGTTGTATAGATGTAAAGTTGTTGCGTAGTGGTTCAGTTATACACTTTTTCACCTCAGCGTTGTTATTCTAAAGGACTTTAGATTATAAAGTTATTATAAACTTATCAAGTCCTATACTGATATAAACTGAAAATTATTATTCACTGGTAATTTTGCCGAGTATTTAACGATATTTCCATTTCAGAGTGAGTAGCGATAAAAAAAATTTTTTTTAATTAAAACAGTCCACGTTTACAGTTCTGAGATTTAAAAAAAAATGTATAACCGAATCACTACGCAACAACTTTAAATCTCAATCAATGTCTTTTAATTTTTTTCAAAAACTGTTATAAACAACGTTGTTTTCCTTAGTGTTTCATTTTTATTAAAAGTATTAATCCCAGTTGAGAAATTAAAAATATACACATTGGACTTCATCTTATATTCCACTAACATCTGTCCAGTTGACAATGGTCAAAGTTTACGCTACTGAATTCACAGACTACCTAAACAAAAGCGTAAAAAGAAAAAATATGTTTTTTCTTTTACAACTTACTTGTTTATTTTTCTCGATGTAACCTCAGGGTAAAATTGCCGATTTAGCAACAGTCGACCTTTGTGTAGCCTCAAGCATCGATCCTCAATGGTTGTAACCGGGGTAGATAATAATACCAGCTGTGGCCAGAGTTGTACGTGTCCATTGGCCGGGTTCCAAGAGAGACTGAGAATGGACTGGATAATAACATCCTTGTTCTTCTTCACCCTACCGACAATCACTTGGCGGGGATGGTGCTTCGTTTGGGGTAGCTGCTGACACGGATTAATTATAGAAACACTTGTAATTGTGGGATCTTTCTTCTTCTTTGAGGGGTGATCTTGTCTTTTAGGTTTTCGTTTCTGTTGACTACAAGAAGCAGCACCAGATAGCGCCGTTGTGTGCATGTACCGTTCTTTTCACTGTTGTGTCGGAGGGCACTGTGTAGTTGTAATCGAGGCTGGGTCGAACGAAAAACAGAGAGTGAACACTGGGATGGTGACGTTCGACAAGGGATGCTAGCATCTCGGAAAAATAATGATGTTATTATTAGCAGTGAACAGTTAGCCACTGTTTAACGGTAGTTAAAATCCAGGCTGTTGTTGTTTTTTTTTGTTTTTGTTTTTTTACCACCCCTTACAAGAATTGGTAGTAGTTTTACGCTAACCAGGCTTAGCCCTTTAGTCTCTTCTTAGGTCTTAAAATATAGTTTTAGGCTTGTTTTTTTTTTCTTTCTTTCTTTTTTCTATAAACCACTATTTGGATGTTATTATTAGCAGTAACAGTACCCAGTGTTTAACGCTGGTTAAAATCCAGGCTGTTTTACCACCTCTTACAAGAATTGGTAGAAAACAAGGCTCAGCCCTAAAAATATAGTTTTAGGGTGTTTTTTATTTATTTATTTTTTTCTATAAGCCCGTGTTTGGATGTTTAGCAGTGTTCAACGACAGTCACAATTCAGGTTGTTTACCACCCCTTATTAAAAAAAATTGGTAATAGTTTTTTTTATCCTAACCATGCTTAGCTCTTAAAATATAGTTTTCTTTTCTTTTAGGGTACTTTTTGTTTCTTTCATTCCTTACAATAAAGCGACTATTTAAAAAAAAAAAAAGTTTTTTATGACGATATCTTAGTTTTAAATCTTCTTATTTTCTCTCTTTCTATAAAAAAGGGGGGTTGTCTCTTTCTTTGGGGTTATCAAAAATTTTAAAAAACAGTCTTCCTGGTAGTACTAACGAACGAATACTCACGTTTTTTTGGGGTTTTTTTGTGAAATTTGTGAGAAAGTTTCAAAAACTTTTTCTTTGTCGTTTTGATGATTATTTACGAAAGATTACAAAGAAAGATGATATGAGAAGACGTAGTGTAGTTTGAAACGTCTTCTTCCTTCCTCGCTGATGAGGAGGAAAGATGAAAGATGAAGAAAGAGAGATTTAGGAATGGCAACATGTGAAGTTGTGGGTTAACCGAAAATATTCCTTCGTTCGACCGCCAATCATTCTTCTTAAATCAGCACAGCAAACACTTCGACAAATGCGCACTTTTTTTTATCTTCTTCTTCTTCTTCTTCTTCTTCTTCTTCTTCTTCTTCTTCTTCTTCTTCTTCTTCTTCTTCTTCTGTTTTTTTTTACTTTTCTTCTGCTTTTTTTACGTTTCTTCTGTTTTTTTTACTTTTCTTCTTCTTCTTCTTCTTCTTCTTCTTCTTCTTCTTCTTCTTCTTCTTCACTGTTTTTTCTACTTGTTTTCTTCTTCTACTTCTTTTCTTCTTCTCCTTCTTTTTCTTCTTCTTCCGCTTTTTACTTGTTTTCTTCTTCTTCTTCTTTTTCTTCTTCTTTTAACTACTAGTGTCTCGAGTACTTGGTGACTACTCTCACTAGTTGTAAGTGATTACAAATTGTCTAAACAATTTTTTTTTTTTATCGTACCCAAAGGAAGAAGAAGCCATTTTGTCTGGTCTGTTCACAACTAAACTTTTATTGATCGATTTTTTTTTATTTGGGACAAATTTCCTCACTTATTTTTATTTATTTATTTATTCGTGGTCACAGATTTTTAAGACAATTAATCTTCAACCATTATAATAAAAGCATTCAATAGTTACCGTATTCGACGGCATATAGGACGCACTTTTTTCCACAATTTTTGCTAAAAAAAATTGCCCGGCGTCTTATACATCGTAGGTGAAGTTTGAGACCTCCTTTAGGCCTAGGCTAATCTTCTCTATGATGCTCACTAACCCAGCTTACGTTCAGTACTTTTACCTACCCTAAAATCCATGCATCCTTATTTTTATTGCTGGTTTCTGCTTGTGTAATGCACAGCTAGACTATTTTCAACAATATATACTTAAATACATTAAAAACTTTTTTCTTGAATCTGACCTGCTGAAATGGGGGTGCGTCTTATATGCCGTCAAATACGGTAACTAGGTTGTAGTAGTGAAATAGATCACTAATTAGGACTGAACCTATTCTAATAGTAACCACCCCAAGCGGAGTTTAAGAGGTTTGAATTTGGAGTTTTCCTTCTCCAAGACTGGTCGCCTAACCAGGGTCAAAGATCACAATCTGCCCTACTATTTACCCATAGTAGGAAGGAGAGTAGTTGGATTGATACCCTTCCCAAGGGTATTAGCACTATGTGAACTGTAGCTTCGTCCAGGATTTGAACTCGGGTCGATGAGTCCATTTCCTACAACTCTAACCATTCCACCATGGCTTCCAACTAGAAATCGGGATAAAACATTACCTTCCTGTTGCATAGCGCGTCGTCACTGTACTAAATTGCAATAGTTTTATCTTCATTGTAAGGGATGACAATAACACCAAAGTTATCCTCCAGAAATTTATTGAAATAAATTCAAGCTTCTTAACTTCGAGAGAGAGGGTCAGTTTAATTAATATATTCAGTCTTTAGACTTTCGGTCCTTTGATTAAATTTCTGGGCGACAAGCTTTTTCAGTTGGTAAATATTAACGCTAGCTTTTCCGACACCAACTACACGAGGTCCCGCTCGGCCGACTACTGACCCCGATCACCTCACTCTCTCTCCGCGTGACTGCCTCCGGGACTAACTGACGACTGACCTGTCTCGGGCCCTCGGTTCTTTTATATTCATAGCTACACCCACGTATTTTTATCTCTTGATCTGATAACGGGCAGGTGTAAAAACTTCTTTGTTTAATAAAACCGGAAATTCATATTTCCCTTTGTACAATATATAACATTCCTACGTGACACGAAATCAATTTTAATATGACTGTTTTTGGTGTCTAGTTCCTGTTTGCTGGTCACTTCAAGCCCTAGCACCTATATGATTGTCCCAATCCTATTGCTCTCATGGCAAACCCAACCCTTTTTATCATTTATGTACTAGAAGGCTGAGGGTCCTAATGTATGACATGAAGTTCCAATTTTGGAGCTCTGAGGAGTGAGGATTACCCTTTCATCACCATTACTCCCAGGTCCACTCTAACCAGGAGTGGTAGTACCTGTTAAGGTCCCATTGTTACATAATTATTAGATTCCTAACACTTATGTATCATTAGTGTAGAAACCAAAATGGCTGTTATAATTTGCAGCCGGCGGCCTTGAAGGATTGAGTGACTTGGCTTGACCTCAGTCTGATCCCCTTTCTGGGGGATACCGTGAGAATCCGGTTTAGATTAGAAAGAAAGTTTAGTTCAGTATTGGCCAAACCACGAAGGTGGTAAGTCATGTTAAGCGCACGGCCGACTCAATCTGCAGGTAGTCTGGTGGGGATTTCGGAATAAAATATGATCTAAAGCAAATCGAAGTCTTTGGTTATCTAAAAACTACCAATAACACAGGGCTTCTGATAAAGAGAAATCCCCAATGGAAGACCAGACACGAAGTCCCCAAGACGAAGTCCAGACGCTAGAAGAAGAACGTCAGATACCAAAGATGAGCAGAAGAATAATAGAAGTAAAGAGTGTATACAACACCATTGTATGTGTTAAATAGAAAAAAACATTATTTCTCTGAATGTTTGAGATGAGGCTTGAAGATTAGCATTATCTGCATTATTCGGACTATTGTCCCCATCTTCATTGTTATTTGTACAACGTTTCGGCCGATATACCCCACGGCCTTCTTCAGGTATTTCTTGTCAGACTCGGGAACCTTGTCGGACTCGGGAACCTTCTTTTCGAACTCGGAAACTTTCTTGTCATATTTGGGAGCCATCACGGAACTTTGAACCTAACCCTTTATTTATTCCACGGGGGTATCCTGTTCTCATTCCGCTAACCATAGCTGGGATAGGAGTTGTGTTAATTAATTATTTTTCTAACTGCCTTCACTCAGGATTGAACTCGGGTTCCAGAGATAACTGTCACTTAGAACTGTCTTAACCTAACTGCCTTATCCACTCGGCCATGTGTCCAATTGGACAAGTGTTCCCAAGTTCAAAAAGAAGGTTCCCGAGTCCGAGAAGGTTCCCGAGTCCGACAAGAAATACCTGAAGAAGGCCGGAGGGTATATCGTCTGAAACGTTGTACAAATAACAATGAAGATGGAGACAATAGTTCGAATAACGCAGATAATACTAGAAAAAAACATGTTTTTAAAAAATTGACTTTAAATAAGAACAATTTGAATACCCATCAAGAATGAATAAAACAAATCGTCTTCAGCAAGAAATAACCCAACAAGGGTTGACATGCCATAAAATCCAACAAACCAGCCAACCAACCAACCAATATTCTCTTGACACACCTGAGGCCTAGAGTTACGTACCCCTTTCTCGTCGGGTACATAACAAGAGTTCTTATGAGATAGAGAGAGAGAGAGAGAGAGAGAGTGGGGACCAACATAGGACATTAGAGAGAGACAGACAGATAGATAACTTACTTGGTTGTTCTTCATCTTGTCGTCAAGTCGGATCTTCACTCCTTCTCTTTATATTCCGGTGATGATCGCCTACGTCTAAGTTCTTGCTTTACTTGCTGCTTCTTTCTTTTCTAACTATGGGCATGTAATAACTAATCAACAAGACATGGCTTTGATCAAATGTTACATACTCATAAACATATACCCATGTTGGGTACATACACAAGTGTTCTTTTACTGGAGAGAGGGGAGAGATAGACACAGTTAGATAGAGAAATGCATAACTTACTTCTTTGGTCATTGGTGATCTCTAGTCGTTTCTATTCTTTCTCTATGACTTCTATTTCTCTGTTCTTGCTGGTTGGTTGTCCTTCATTCATTTCTTCTTCTAGGTCAGTCTTGTTGCCAAGACATTCATCAACCACAAAACCATATTATTTATTTAAACTAAACACAGCGCGCGTGTGCAAGTGAGCCCCACCTAAGGCAGATATCCTTCTCTGCCTGACGTCCAAGCTCGAACTAACGGGTTAACTTAGTCCCACATGACTTCACGTATTTCGCGGGCTTTCTGTAATATTCCATGGAAAGGGGCCATCCCTTCAGAAATACAGGGGATTGGCAATAATCTTATGCAACCACATAGATTATGCAACACAATGTTTTATTTGCCTTTTCTAACTCACCGCGCGGAGTGAGCCCAGCCGCAGTCTCACGTCTGTGCTGTGTTACATTCTAGCTGGTACTGACTTAACTAAATTAAAATCACATAACGTGCGAGATTTTTGGTTTTACCAACATCTGGTGTTTTTTCCACAGAAACTTACCCACCCACGTGTTGATTTGAATTCTACAGGGTGTTGTCAATAATCTATGCTACCACATAGATTATGTAACACTGTTGTATACCCTTCTTTACTTCTTCTTTCTTCTTCTGACGTCTTTTCTATCTTACGTCTTCTCTAGTGTCTGGACTTCGTCTTGGTGACTTCGTCTTGGTGACTTGTCTTGGTGGTCGGTTGCACTTAACTCATTTCTTCTTTTAGATCAGTCTTGTTACCAAGACATTCACCAACCACAACACCATGTTATTTTCTTAAGCTTTTTATTTACTGATCTAAACATTTCATGTAACTAACATCTGACTAACATAGCGTGCGTATGCAGTGAGTTCCAGTTAAGGCAGGACATCTTCACTGCCTGACATCCAAACTGAAACTGAGGATGCAACCAGGTCCCACGTGACTTCACGTATTTCGTGGGCTTTCTGTAATCTTCCATGGAAAGTCCCGCCCGTGATATGAAAAGGGCCATCCCTTTAGAAATACAGGGGATTGACAATAATCTTATGCAACCGCATAGATTATGTAACAACACTAGAATACGCTGACTATCCACTGCAGAGGGGGAAATATCAATAATGGGGTCTATTTGTCAGTATCAACCAAAGAGTGAGGGAGTCTATCCTCTTTTTGATACTGCTAGACCTGAGAGCTTACTTTTTTGCTGAGGTGTAGCACCATGTCAACTCCCAATTTTACCACACAGATCAGATTACCCAAGCTGTGCTACTCATGCGCTGAATTGGCAAGGACTGCTATCAAACCTGGTACCTTGCAATTCTTAGGTGAATGCTAAGACACTGCCAAAAAGGGGTGTCCAATGTATGACATTAAACTAGATCTGGTGGAGAGGCTCCTGCTCTGGATTTCAAGTGTAATCAAATAAAGTCAGGCACTGTGGTGAGCCATTAACCCAGTACAGGGAAATGAAGATTCATGCCTTTCTCAGGAATAGTACTAAATGAAGACAAACAGTTTTGGCAAATATTCGATCTCTGTATATCAGTCCTGTTTTAACTGACAATGGTATGTATCCGTGTATCCCGTTCAAAGTGTAAGACCCCCAAAAAGGGGTGTCTTGGGTATGACACTAAATTGCATCTGGTGGAGAGGCTCCAGTTCTGGAGCTCTGGAGTACCCTTTCATTGCTTCTACTCTCTGGTCCCCTCTGACCTGTAATGGTAGTACCTGTTAGAGACCTGTCTATGGGTCAAATATATCTGCTTGCAAATTATTTGTATAAGAAAGGAATACTTGAAAACATATTATAGCTTGAAATACTTTTGTAAGGTTCAAGGTTATAATAATGTTATAATTGGTTGAACAAAACAACTCCGACATGAGTGTTAAACATAAATAGACTTTAATACAGGCACATGGAAATGATACATATAACAGAAATACAAAGAAGATATAAAAAAAGGACACATTCATGAATAGAGATACAATAAGGAGGTATACAAGAGATACCTAAATGTACATATAGAACTAATGGACAGCTCTGGAGAGTCCATCCACTAAAAAAATAACTTTTTTTGGGGGGGGGGTAAGTTTTATCTAACTTGGTACTCATCTTGTTACTCTTATGACCCACCTGGATTTTCTGTTAGTCATTTTTTTAAATTGTAGAGAGTTGTTTAAAAAAAATTTGGAACCATATGACCTTTAGGCACCCCTTTTTCGATCTCGTTTCATCAGGACATTTTTTTCATTTATGCTGTCAAAATCCGGTTGTTTGTTAACAGATGATTTTTAGAGGGTTTTTTTTAAATTATAAAACTAAACCCTAACCCTAACTCCTAACCCCTAACAAACAACCTGATTTTGACGGTGGAAATAAAAAAAAATGTCCTGATGAAATGAGATCGAAAAAGGGGTGCCTAAAGGTCATATGGTCCAAAATTTGAATACTCATCAAGCATAAACAGAACAAAATGTCTTTGGCATGAAATAACCCCACAAGATTTGACATGCTGTAAAATCCAACGAATCAAATCAAACCAAACCCAAATAATATCCTGGGAGAAGCACACCCATAAAACAGCATCTATATGGCCACTTACCTCCCATCTCGTAAACCATTTTTTGTGATTTTAGTTGCTTTTTGATTTGAAAAGCAAAGAGTAGAACAATATTGAATTGGAAAGAAAAGAATAGAATGACAAGACTGATAAACAGTTTGGATAGGTTTTAACATCAAAACAATTACACCAGTTATAACAATTCTACAAAATGCCCGTGTTTATATATTGTGGCGAGAGAAATCACGCACATAGTGGTTCAAAGCATGCACGACTGTGTTTGGCATGTAGAATGAGATCGGGGGGAGTGTAACGGGCGATTGGGGAGATTGAACTCATATTCTCCTGATCATCAGTCGTGGCTTGGCGTCGGACTTCCTCGTTAACTCATGTAAAATCCCTAGACTGTGCGATGGACCCGGATGTCGGATGTTAGTGTCACTATTTAATGCCTGTTTTAAACGCACGGGGCAGTTACGTTTGGAGTCATGTGATGAGGGCAGTGTCGAACAACACGAGCGAGGAAAAAACAGAACCCAAATTATTTATTTTCCCATTAAGCTAACCCTAAACCCCAACCCTAAGCCTAACCCTAAACCCCCAAGTTAAAATTAACAGTTTTATTACAAAATTTGTGGGTTCTGTTTTTTCTGAGTCACTCTGTATACAGGGTGACCCGGAAAAAACAGAACCCAAATTATTTATTTATTTTCCCATTAAATTAACCCTAAACACCAACCCTAACCCTACCCACCCTAGTTAAAATTAACAGTTTTATTACAAAATTTGTGGGTTCTGTTTTTTCTGGGTCATGGGATTTGTAGTATGATTTGCAAAGTTTATCAAGCAAAGACTAGAACGATATTGAATTGGAAAGAAAAGAATAGAATGACAAGACTGATAAACAGTTTGGATAGGTTTTAATATCAAAACAATTACACCAGTTATAACAATTCTATACAATGCCTGTGTTTATATATTTATAATAATCCTCATATATAATATATAATAATTAATTAATTAATTATAATATATAATAATCAGAGGTGTTCGTACTTAAAAAGAAGTTTATCAAAAAGACCCTTTTTGGAGCCTACCTAAACCCTATATATATGAAGGTTTTTCAAAGAACAGCAGAGAAAGAACCAACATGCCTGAATACTCCACACTTCTCGTTTTAAAAATATTTCTGAAGGTATTATAAGCTCTCTCTCTCTCTCTCTCTCTCTCTCTCTCTCTCTAATTAATTTGACTGCTGATTTGATTTTGAACATTACCCTTTCTTTTTCAGTTGGAGTCAACTTAATACCTTCTTATTATCTTATTACATGAACATTTAAAAAAACATATTCTGCAGGACTTTGATCAGTATTCTTGATTATTATAATCTTTTGTTTCAATACACATATTATTTGTTGAATTTATGAGTTCTTTGTTTTTCTGTCTTAATATTGTGACCTTATGGTGTGATGAGTGAATTACCCAAATATATATATAACTCCCATCAACTCCTCCACTATATATATATATATATATCTTATTATAATGGAGATTGTGTGTTTTTCTGTCTGTAACCGAAACTATATCACTACTCAGGTCACAATTCCCTTAGTTATTGACATCACATTCTCAATGATTTTATTTTTATTTAAACTCAATTATTAATAAAATTGTTTTACATTATCAATACTGTTCACCATATCAACATACTAACAACATGCAATTATATTTATATATACAACAAAATAGTGGTTTACAGTGTGAATGGGAAGGCTAATTTGCATATTAATAAAAAATGTGATTTTAATAAATATATGCTTAGTATTATTGATTTCTAATCGTTTGGTTTTATTTTAATGAATATAAGCAAAAATCTCTTCAATTAATCTTAAATGAAATCCATTAACAAGAAAAGATAACTGTCATTTTATTCTTTACTTCCTCTTTTAACTAAATACTTAAATTAGAAAAAATAACAATGAAAGACGAGAGTGATTGAAGAGTAAGTTTCAGTTGTTCTAATTTTCGATTATAATTCCCCTCTGTTTCAAATCTTTTTATCTGCATTCTTATTTAGTTTTATTAGCCTTTCTAATTTAATATAATATTTTATTACATTAAAACTTAAATACTTGCACCTGGAGGGTGCATATATTTGCTAGTATATATAATAGTCCTAGTGGGCAGGGGAGATAATTAGGAGTTATGGTAAAGGTTAACCAAAGGTTAAGGTTATTAAAAAGAAAATAACTATTTAATTTACAACTCTCTTCAATTTTATTTCTAGGAGTGATGACAATAGGGTAGGATGTTGAGAGAGATTCATAAGAGTCCGTGCTGTCAGCGTGATTTGATGATGATGATGATGAATATAGGTGTGTCTCTCTCTCACCTGTCAGCCTTATTTCTACCTGTTTATGTAACAGTCTTCCCCTGATCAGATCTAAAAATTGATTGATAACATTATTCATTAGCCGAGCTCTTTGACACCTTTTCATAATATTATGCTCAGAGTCAACTAATATTTTAATGTTTTCTTTGAGCTGAACTGACAGGTCGGCTTAAAAATGACTAACAGAAAATCCAGGTGGGTCATAAAAGTAACAAGATGAGGGTTAAACTTGCAAATCGGCCTCAAAATTAAAACAGAAACTTATTTGGTGATCCATGACAGTTTAACTATAGTGTATGAATTAACTTTTTTGCAAATTGGGTTTAGGGGTTTGGGGATTAAAATTGTTTTTAATTACGTATTGCTTAAACCCCCCCCCAAATTACTATCCATTTAATTAACCATTGAAATTAATTATTGAATCCAACTTTAGACACATTAGTCTCAGTTGTTTGTGTTAGTATTGCAATGTATAATTTCAATTAAACTTGGTTTTAAAAAAATTATTTTTCAACATTAAATGTTGGGAACCCTTGCTGTAGACAATTTAAAATATATTAAAAATAATAATATCATATATGAAATATAAAATTGCAATATTTTATTAGCAATAGCAATTTAAAAGGTGGGGAGTGCATGGCTGAAATATTGGCTCCCCGGGTTTATTTACTTTTAGTTAGCAACATAAATAGCAACTGCTAGGATTCAGAAGGTTCAGATACCAAATATATGTTTATTTTCCTTGGGGTCTATGAACCCTAAAAAAGGGTAAGGGAAGTCAGGAACAAGCTTTAGAGTTTTTACGCCACTGATCAGGACAGGCGACAACGGTAAGCGCTTTCGCATTTCTTTGAGGATTTCCTATTTCTTTTTAAAAGTATTGGTAATTTATGAGGAAGTGCGTCCCGGTCTCCTGCCGAAAAAATTGCTACCTGGTGACTATCAAAATAACAACCCCAGCTCGTCGTAATTCTTGTTTATTTATCGTAATTTGTCGTAATTCTGGTTTAGATATGAAGATGGATATATAGTTTGGAATAGACTGAGATAGATAAACAAACAAAATAATATAGATAGATATGAACAAATGGAGATAGATAGATATTTCGACAAGTAAATGTATTTGGGGGGGGGTCGCATCTTTTTTCATAATTCTTGTTTATTTAAACTAAAAACAAGACATTAAACAAACCTGAATAAAAAAAAAGATTCTTAGTATTTAAAGTAATATAGATAAATATGAACAAATTGAGATAGATAGATAGTTATGAAGATGGATAGTTTTGAATAGACTGATCTGGGTCGTTATTTTAATAGTCACTGGGTAGCAATTTTTGAGGCAGGGACCGGGACGCACTTCCTCATAAATTACCAAAGTATTCGCTGTTATCCATTATTAAATGTTATTTGTTTTTGCTTGTACAGTTTCATAGTGTTTATTAAATAAACTTAATGACAAAGTCAAGAAGTGTCATGCCATCCCTTTCTTTGAGACCAGTAGGCAGTACAACACACACACACACACACACACACACACACACATACATTTATTCTTGTACACACACATGTAACTGCCACTAAACCGACCAGTTAATTATGTCTTATTTTTATATAGTTATTTTTGTTTATAAAAATTAACTACAAACACAGTATTCAATTTAGAGTAGTTTAATACACACACACACACACACACACAATTTAAATTAGGTCTGGAGTTGATGACCCCATATAAACTCTCAGGTCATTAACCGTAGATTTTATAAGTTTACACGGAATAAATTCCATCTGAAGTCTTTTATGAGCTTCAAATCTGTGACAGCCACCAAATGAGAAGTAGTAGTCTCCCCCTTTTGATCCTGTTATCCATAGAACATCAATAGGTGGCGCCAGGTGTCTTGTAGCTGGATTCTGTAAAAGAGAAAGTAAGACATAAAAAGGAAGAATATAAAGAATTATAAGTAAACTAGAAAAGGTTACCCGGTGTTGCCTGGGTAGAAGGGGGGTAATAAAAAGTTAGTTTCACAGATCTATTCATTGTTTTAGTCTTACATAATTGATTTATGAGGAGTGAAGAGTTTGAATCAAACCGACAAAATGTGGTTGAGAATAGAGGAAAGAGTGGATATAACAACACAGACAGTTAAATTCAGTTGATATTTCGCCTCATTATTGGATGCAGCTTTTTCGAAATTTCATTGACATAAGTGCTTGTACTATTTCTCTGAATGTTTGAGATGTGGCTTGAAGATTAGTATTATCTGCGTTATTTGGACTATTGTCCCATCTTCATTGTTATTTGTACAACGTTTTGGGCGATATGCCCTCGGCCTTCTTCAGGTATTTCTTGTGACTCGGGAACCTTCTCAGACTCGGGAACCTTCTTTTCAGACTCAGGAACTTTCTTTCGTAATTGGGAGCCATCATGGAACTTTGAACCTAACCCTTTATTTAGTCCATGTGGGTATCCTGTTCTCATTCTGCTAACCATAGCTGGGGTAGGAGTTATGTTAATTATTTTTCTAACTGCCTTCACTCAGGATTGAACTCGGGTTCCAAGATAACTGTCACTTAGAACTGTCTTAAACTAACTCCTTTATCCACTAGGCCATGTGTCCAATTGGACAATTGAGTGTGAAGGTTCCCGAGTCCGAGAAGGTTCCCGAGTCCTACAAGATATACCTGAAAAGGCCGGAGGGCATATCATCCGAAACATTGTACAAATAACAATGAAGATGGGCACAATAGTCCGAATAACGCAGATAATACTAAGTGCTTGTACATTCTGCTTTTATAGTGAAAAGGTAAATGGTTGAGGGGTGAGAGAAAGTCAGGTGGGGTGGTGTGTAGAGAATGATACTTTTATTTTTATGGGGTCAGTCGGTTGAGTTAGAAGAGAATTTGATATGACCCACACACCAAATATCAAACTCTCTTCTAAGTCAACCGACTGACCCATGAAAATAAAAGTATCATTTCCTACACACCTTCACAGGGAAAATTGGTGGTACCTATTGAACACCTCTCACTTTTGTATGGGCCTCACCTGCACAGAAATCTGAATTAGCTTTTCTAGTTTCTTTTAAAAAGAGGCTTTTCTTTCTTGGTAAGGCTTGGAACTTTTTGAACAACCCCCCCCCCCTTTATTTTTTTTTTCATAACAGGAAACAAAGAAAAAGAAGAAATACAAAAAAAGAAAGATAAGGAAGAAGAGGAAGCAAAAATTAAAAAATAAAAATAAATAAATAAATGAAGAAGAAGAAGAAGAAGAAGAAGAAGAAGAAGAAGAAGAAGAAGAAGAAATTAAAAAGATCTCGAGAAAGCGAAAAAGAAAGAGAAAAAAAATGTTGGAAGAAAATTAGAAAATCATTAGATAAGATGAATTTTGAAACAGAAGAAGAAGAGAAAAAGAAGAAGAAGAAGAAGAAGAATCTAGAGAAAGAGAAGAAGAACGTTAGAAGGAAATTAGATTATTAGATAAGATGAATTTTGAAGAAGAAGAAGGGCGAGAAGAAGGGCGAAAAGAAGAAGAATAAGAAGAAAAAAGAATGTTGAAAGAAAATCAGATAATATAAAGAGTTTGTAAGATAATAAGTAGATGAAAGCCCAGGAAGTAAAGAAGAAGAAGAAGAAGAAGAAGAAGAAGAAGAAGAAGAAGAAGAAGAAATTCACAAAGTCTGAGAATCAAATCAATGTATTCGAGAGCACTAGGTAACACCAATTTTCCCTGTGAAATTCACCCCCCCCCCCTATATTTAACACAATGAAACTTGCATAAAGGTTAATATTATCTTCAAAATCTTTTATCCATTCAAAAGGAAGAAACATTAAAAAAAACTCCTGATGATTTAAAAAAAATTTTTCAGTTTATGAAAATAAAGAAAATTATGAACGAAAAACAATGTTTACATTTTTGCATCGTTAAATCAATTGAAACTTAACGTAGCCAAAAAAAAGTTATGACTAGAGGTTTTTTCTAAAATTCTATGAAAACTCAAATAATGGTTCGATTTCCAAAATTGCTTATGTTTTGATGAAAATATTCTGAAATAATTTTTTTCCTAAAATATATTAGGGGAATTTTTTTTACGAGATCTATCTATTTTATTTGATGAAATATGAAAAAATGAACCAACAAAAAAAGATTTTTACTTTTTTTCTATAAAGATAAGAGTCTAAATAATTATATCAGAAGATTTTTATAAGTCTCAATGCGAGAGCTTTTTAGTAAAGAACCATGAATACAGAATTATGCTAAAAAAAATATCAATAAAGAAACTGATCCTGTTGTTAAAAAAAAAAAAAAAAAAAGAAAAAAAAAGAAGAGGACTGTTTTACTTATGTTTCAAGATAACGGTGAGTAATTTTTCCCCCATCGGATAATTTGATCTTTGAATTAACTATTTTTCTTTGTGATAACTCTTTATGTTCGTTATTTCTTTTTTGCGAGATTTTTAAAAAAAGTTAAAAAATATTTAGGTTTCTTTCTTCAATATGGCATAAACTGATCACGTGACGTATTTTGGTGGTACCTAGTTAGCACATCTGAAAAAAAATATGTAGACATGACACGTTGAAATTTTATGTTTGGCTATCAAATCACTACGTTTTGGGTCTACCGTAATTTACAACAGGGAAACATTAGTTTGTTTACAGTTACAATTGTTAATTTTTATTCCTTACGCTCAGCTGTTTTCTCAGCGTGCTATTCTAAATAAGCAACTATTGTATTTGTACCTGCCCTTTTAATTGTCAGAATTTTATCATCTTTTCTTTTTTACTAAAAAGTAAGAAATGAAAAATTCACTGGTAAAAAAGAAATTGTTCTTTTTTACCAATTCACTAAGTTTGGACGGGGGGGGGTAATTGTCGTCGTAACATTCAAATCTTAAGTGGTTATCAAATAAGTGCGTTTTGGGTCTACCGTAATTTACAACAGGGAAACATTAAGTATTTTTTTACACTTGTTGATTTTTTCATTATTACAACAACCGTTTTCTTAGTGTGCTATTGAGAACAGCCGATTTTTAGTTTATTGTATTTTTATTTCACCTTATTGTTAGAATTTTGACAATTTTTTTTTAAGAAAGGAAGAAACAAGAAAAAAAAAAGAAAATGAGCAAGTTTGAGAAAAAATAAATTCAAACGCTTCTAAAAAATATAAAATAACTGTCGTCATCACACAGAGAAATCTTAAGTTTGGTTATCAAATAAGTACGTTTTTGGTCTACCGTAATTTACAACAGGGAAACATTAGTTTGTTTACAGTTACATTTATTGATTTTTATTACAATTACGTCAGCTGTTTTCTTAGTTTTCTAAGTAAAAGTCTATTTTTATTTTATAGTTAGAATTTTGACACCTTCGTTTTTCCTAGACAGAAAGAAAGAAATAACTAATAAATTAAATTATAAATTAACTAATTAATTAACAATGCTTGAGGAAAAAAAAGCAAGCGCTTGTAAAAAAAATTTAAAAAATAACTGTCGATATAACACGTAGAAATCTAAAGTTTGGTTATCAAATAACTAAGTTTTTGGTCTACCGTAATTTACAAGAGGGAATCGTTAATATAAAATATTTTTGTTTACACTTCATAGTCTTGAATAAACGTAAAACTTTTATTTTATTTTTATTTTTATTTTTTTGCTATGTAAAAAATCAATTTTTAAATAAAAAATATGTAAATAAAATAAATAAATAAAAATATGTAAATAAATAAAAATAAATTAATAATAATAAAATAAAATAAATAAATAAATAAATAAATAATTTGAAATAAAAATATGTAAATAAGAATCAATAAAAATTGCATATAAAATAAAAATCAATGTTTCCTTTTGCTTTTTTAATTCTTTTTTTTAATATCTTTTTACCTTGATTGTTTCCATAAGTGAGTCAACTTTATTTTCGTCTAATATTGACGGAATTGGTCGAGTAATCACCTTCATTGGAACTTGATGGATATCCGTGACATGAGCAGCGTGTATGGATGTCATATCTTCTTCAATTGGTTGTTTTTTTACTTTAGGGTCGATCGACAATAAATCCTCCTTGACTCCCAGGGGAGAAGAAAAATCCTTAGGGTTAGAAGAATCTTTACAACTAGTACTACAAATATTACTAACGGACATTATTATTCTTCCTCTTGGTCTTGTCACGCAAGTCGTTGATTTAGTAGAGAAAGAATTGACTGTTGTCGTTCGTAGTAGTGATAAAAACAGCACGCATTTATGGACTGACCCCATCAGTTGATTAAGGAAAAGAAAAAAGAAAGAAAGAAAAAAAAGAAGGAAGAAACACTCCCTCTTTTATAAAATCGTTTTCTACAACTCTTCAGTTCATCCCATTCAGGAAACAAAATTTGTTAGTTATTTAAATAGCCAATCAAAAATCACAAACTAGGCGTGGAAATGACACCCGGATTTTATCATCATTATTATTAGCTTTATTTTTTCAGTCTATTTTTCCTGGATCCTGTTGTTTGTCACGTTTCAGTTAGCTTTTCATATCTGGTCACAAATAGGTGAAATTTAAATCTAGTGACCGGAGATCTTTTTCACAGACAACACCTCCCCATTTCACTAAGACCCTGATATCTATGGCGAAAGCCGAGAAAACGGGGCCATTTTTTAGATGACCCACCGTACCATAAAGATATGACAAAATATACTTTTAGGTTTCAGACTTTATTTCTAGGTTCATACCTATTTCTTGGAGAGATTTTCTCCTGAGCCAGTCAAAAGCCTTTCTTCCAGTCATGGCCTGAGTTGGAATGACCGAGGGATCTTCTTTGTAATGGGCATGGCCGAAATTGCTTGAAAAAAGTTTTTGAACTGGAGTCTGTTCAATTAACAACAGTAATCCCTTTCGTTCAGGAAACTGCTCTCGCACGAGAGACCCGGATGGGACGAGACGGAATTTGCATAAAGGGTAGCCGAGCCATAATAAAAACGGATGGTCGCTGACACTGGGAGACAGCAACGAAGCAAGTGACTGCGAGAGAGGTGAAATTCGGCGACTACTGTGTTTTGGGTAAAGAAGAACGAAGTCAGAGGAACGTAGTTACAATGAGAGCAATTTTGCTGAACGAAAGGGATTACTGTTGTTAATTAGACAGACTCCAGTTGACAATTTTTTTTCATTCTTGGCACTAGGAAGGAGCCGTTTCTTTGCGCATGCCCAGAGGTTTCTTCCTGTCTGGTGCCTCCTGGAAGATTGTTATTCTTGATTCTAATTCTATTCTTATTTTTCTTTAATCCTCACAGACTCATTTCATTTCTTATTACGACATTTCACTCATACAACTCTTTATAAGCTCTTCTGCGTATCTCATTGTCACGTTTATATTGTACCAGAACGATATATGTCGCATAGGACCAAGTTCGAGATGTAGTTGTAGTCGTTGTTAGTAGTAGTAGTCATCGTTTGTTCAGAAACAACACACGCAGGTTGTATAGTCGCAGGGAGCTGTTTATTTCTTTTACGCTCGTGGGTTCTTTTTCAGAGAGAGAGAGAGAGAGAGAGAGAGAGAGAGAGAGAAAGAGAAAGAGAGAGAGAGTATATGGTCACATTATTCTATCTTCTAACATAGTATCATGTTCTGTACTACTATCCCCAAAATCATACGGGGAACCGTGAGCCACGTCTGCTCCCACCAGCCAAAAAAGAGTAGATTTTCTCCTCCCGGAGTCACATCCGTTTCTGGTCAAAACCCGGAACTTCTGTTTTTATTCTTAAATCTATTTCCGGGGTCATTCTTTGGTCATTGCTGTTACCCCGTTGAGTGTTTACTCTTCCAAATTTAAACCTTTGTTTGTTCTTATTTCTTTTTCCTCTCTTTCTCCTGAAAGCCGAATACCGTTTTATTTTCAATCCCCAAATTTCCGGTAGACCTTAATAATTACCTTACATATTCTATTCTGTTAAGTTTGCTCCTGCAATAAAATAGTCTCGTTATTACTTCATCATGAATTGTCCACACATTTATTCTGAATGACAGGCATGTCAAACTCAGTTGCCCCCTTGGGCCATATGGATTACACATGTCTGTCACGAGAGCCGCACACGACAACCTGTTCTTTAAATCCTTCTTCTGCATTAACAGAACAAAGTGATGATTGCTATCATTAATTTCTTTATTATCAACTAAAAACCAATAAATATATATATATATATATATATATATATATATATATATATATATATATATGTAAATATATAATTGATAATTGAATCATATTACCATGACCAGACAACTCGGCAAACACCATTTGCGACATCCGGAGCACTGGACAGCTGTTTCGACATCCTTTGGTCTCAAAGGAGTTCGAAACAGCTGTCCAGTGCTCCGGATGTCGCAAATGGTGTTTGCCGAGTTGTCTGGTCATGGTAATATGATTCAATTATCAATTATATATAATTCCTCTATGAAATTATATATATATATATATATATATATATATAATATATATATATATATATATAGAGAGAGAGAGAGAGAGAGAGAGAGAGAGAGATTTTTTACATTATATTATAGATTTTTTATAGAATTTTTATAGAATTTTTATGATTTTATATTCTTTTATCAATCTATATATTGTTATTTTTTATTGTTTTATTCAAAATTGTTTAAATTTGATCATATATTAAATTCTACTTAGACTAAGTTGAAGTTAATAATACCGCCCCCCTTAATCATATAAAAAAGTTTTTTATAAATATAGTCTAGACTATTTTTATTCTTTTTTTTTTCTATTTTCGATATTAAAATCACACATATACATTTTCGAATATATCAGGTTAAAAAGGAAATTGAAGGATACATTGAACCCCTTTTTTTACCTTGAATTTGTAAACTCATATTTGCTATCTGACACATTTTTGAAGGATTCTGGTAAAAAAATTTTCAGGTTTTTCATTTTATTTCTATCTGTGCCTTCCGTCCGATGAGACTGAACTTCTAGGGAGGTTTAGAAATTTATCTAAATTTCTAAAAGCCTTTTAAGTTTTGGTCGAAATAAATTTATTACAGAATGACGGTTTATTGAGTTTTTCCTTCCTTTCAAAGGTATATATATATATATATATATATATATATATATATATATATATATATATATATATATATATTATTATTATTATTATTATTATTAAAAAGAGAGAGGAAAAAGACAATTAAGAGTAAAAGTGGCGTATGAGAGTGCAGTCTGTGTGTGGGCTGCAGCTGTGATTGCTGAGGACCAAATGTGGCCCGCTGGTCACGTGTGTGATATGCCTTCTGTACAAGGAAACGATATTCAACCCACTATTGTGTTAGTATAGCATTTACTCTAAGACGAACAGTAACAAATAAATGAATTAAAACTTAGTCATTGTTTTGTTGTTAAATAATCTGTTAGAATTGAACTAACAATATAAACGTCTTTCCTATGTATAGAGTCAAATTTGAGAGACTTAGTATTGTGATGGAGAGGAAAATCGAGGATATCTGGTATCTTCTGTTTTAGTCAATTTTCGGAGATAATTTCTGGTCAACTGCTCCTGGAACTGAAATAACTTTTACATTTTTTCAGGTCAGTTTACTTGGAACCACGTATCTTTGAGGTGTAACACAGATTCTAAAAGATACATGGTTCAAAGTTAACTGACCTGAAAAAATGTAAAAGTTTTTAAATAAGATAACTGGTGCATTATATCTTTTATTCATTAATATATCAACACTGAAAATTTCATTAAATTCGGTTAATTCCCTGATTTTTTGGTATTTTTTTCTTTCGGTGGTGTGACATACGATAGTGGAATTTATGTCTGTTAAGTTCGATTTAAACCCTCCTGTCCGCATTAAAGATAAATGAATATAAATGCAACATTTGGCACTGAATAAACAAGAGGACCAGGAAAAACACATTGTTAATGGGGTTGACAGACTGTCGTTAAAACGATGATGGTGTGTGGGGTGAGGGGCGAAAGTGTCTCGAACGTCATTGGCTATTAATGATGCAATCATTTCTCGGATCACGTAATATTGACACAGCAAATGATCGATCAGTCCTAAGAGATGTGATTTTAACTTCAGTCAACAATCCTAATGGGTATCAAGGGGCACCTCACGTGGTGTAATGGTTAGCAAGCTAGATTAGCAGACCATTGTCAGTGAGTTCGATTCTCACTGGGCACCCCATAATTTGGCCTTGTGCCACATCTAAGCTAAGCTTAGTATATAACTATATATTGGTCACCTCACGTGGTGTAATGGTTAGCAAGCTAATTCGCAGACCATTGTTAGTAAGTTCGATTCTCACTCGGCACCCCATACTTCTGGCCTTGTTCCACATCTAAGCTAAGTTTAGTAAATAACTATATATGGGCACCTCATGTGGTGTAATGGTTAGCAAGCCAGATTAGCAGACTATTATTAGTGAGTTCGATTCTCGCTGGGTGCCCCATAATTTGACCTTATGCCACATCTAAGCTAAGCTTAGTAAATAACTATATATTGGTCACCTCATATGGTGTAATGGTTAGTAAGCCAGATTAGCAGACTATTATTAGTGAGTTCGATTCTCACTGGGCGCCCCATAATTTGGCATTGTGCCACATTTAAGCTAAGCTTGGTAAATAACCAACTCGACTTATGTAAAAAGATAGAAGGATTGAAATAAAACCAACTTATATATGTTTACCAACCCCTCCACACGAGCAAGATGTGATACAAGGTCAATTTCTTAAACGGAGTTTAACAGGTTTAAATTCAGAGTTTTCCTTCTCCTAGACTGGTTACCTAGCCATGGTTAAAGAGCTCAGACTGTTTTACTATTTGCCCATAGCTGGAGGCAGACTACTTGGATACATACCTTTCCCGCGGTTATCAGCGCTATGTAAAATACAAACAGCCCCGTCCAGGATTTGAACTCGGGTCGACGAATCCATTTCCTTAACTCAGCTTAACACCTGTACCCCAGCTATGGTTAGCGGAATAAGAACAGGATAACACCGTGGAATAAAGGGTTGGGCTCAAAGTTCTGTGATGGCTCCCGATTACGATAAGAAAGTTCCCGAATCTGACAAGAAATACCTGAAGAAAGCTAGAGGGCTAGGTACCACCAGACCGTTTATGCCATCTTGAACAAAACGGAAATAGATATTTCTGAACTTTGTTTATCAAAAATCTCGTAAAAAAAAGATCGTACAGGGTTGTTACAAAGAAAAATAGTTAATTCAAAGATCAAATTATCCGACTGGGGAAAATTACATCGTTATCTTAAAAAATAAACAAACCTGCCCGAATTACATGCGAAAGGGTAATTTTCAGACCGTAATATAGACAGAAAAGTTACTAATTATTTCCCTTTTACGATAACCCGTAAAAGTATGGAATGAAAATTTGAATATTTTTTCTAAGAGAAAAACTGATAAAATAATCTATTATACTTACTTTTTATTTTAATTATTGAAAAAAGTTAAATAAAACAATTTTTTTCACGCTAACACTGTCAGCCTAACAGGAACAAACTTTGGTTACTTAGAAGCGTCTCGTCTCTTTGTAAAACAAATGTCAGCAATGCTCTTCCGTACATTCTAAGAATCACACATTACTATTCAACAATAAAAATTACAAATTCTTTTAAAAAATATTAATCGAGCTCGTATCGGACCAATGTTTAGTGCACCTGAATTATAAAATTCATATTTTTAAATATCCGTGAAAAATTCGATTTTTTAACGCAGGAAAAAAAAAATTTAATTTATTTCACGCAGAAAATAAAAATATTTAATCACACAAAAGATTGAAAATCTCTTAAAAATTAATTTCTTAAAAAAAATTTTTTTGTTGACAATTTAATAGAATATAGTACATACAAATTATAAAAGCAAAAAAAAGTTTTGAAATATTAATATTATGACTTTTTTTTGCACTTTTTATTTCCTATTTCATTAATTTTTCCTCAAAAAACTAGGCCTCGTACATTCATACAATTTCATTGATATAGTTATTCAGACCCTTATCTTTATAGAAAAAAAGAAAAAAATTTTTCTGACGCGTCATTTTTTTTTATCTCATGAAATAAAATAGGGGGGGGAATAGACCTCGTAAAAAATATTTCCCCTAATATATTTTAGAAAAAAACTATTTCAGATGTATTTACATCCAATGGTAAACATTTATGGAAATTTTCAGGAAAATCAGATTATCAATTGATTTTTCATAGAATTTTTTAAAAATCCTCTTATCGTAACTTGTTTTTAACTACGTTAAATTTCAGTTGATTTAACAGTGCAAAAATGAAAACATTGTTTTTCAATCATAATTTTCATTATTTTCGTAAGCTGATAAAAAATTTAAAAAATCATCAGGAGTTTGTTTAATGTTTTTTCTTTCGAGTGGAAAAAATCTTTTCAAGAAAATATTATTTTTTCTGCAAGTTTCATTGTGTTAAATGTAGGGGGGGGGGTAAATTGCACAGGGTCAAATTGGTGGTACCTATAGAGGGCACATAGGCCGAAACGTTGTACAGATAAAAATTAAGATGAGAACAATAATCCGAATAATACAAATAATACTAACTTTTTCGGGTATCAAATTTTTATTTATTTATTTTTCTTTTTTATGCGTTCTTCTGGATTTGATCTTTCTAGAAATGTAAAAAAAAGTTTTGGACCAAGTTACCTTTAAGCACCCTAGGTGCGACCTGTATTCAGAGGGACATGTTTCGCTTTGCACCGTCAACATCCGGTTGTTTGTTACCAGACGATTTTTAGACGCATTTTTTTTAAATTATAAAACTAACTGCTAACCCTAACCCCTAACCCCTAACCCTAACAAACAACTGGATGTTAACGGTACAAAGCGAAACATGTCCCTCTGAATCCAGGTCGCCCCTGGGGTGCTTAAAGGCAACTTGGTCCAAAATTTTCTTTAAGTGAACAAAGGTCAAAACCCCCGTTTTCTGAATTGATAAAAAGAATATTTTTTCAAGTTTTTTTTAAAATGAAATAATCCATTCATTATAAAATTAAGACATAAATAAACTAAGTGGTGAAATTTAGATTAAAATCAGACAATTCCCTGATTTTTAGCAATAGTTTGATATTTAAAAAAAAAAAAGAAGTATCACCTCCTTTTGCGATTTTTTTTATCATACCTAGTAAATATATATAGAGTTGCGACCACTAGGTATCACTAAAATAGATCACGTGATCAGTTTAGGCCATATTGAAGGAAGAAACGTAAATATTTTTTAACTTTTTTTAATCTCGCAAAAAAGAAATAACGAGCATAAAGAGTTGTCACAAAGAAAAACAGTTAAATTCAAAGATCAAATTATCCGATTGCAGAAAAATTACTCACCGTTATCTTTCAAAATAAATAAAACAGTCTGTTTTGTTTTTTGATTTTTTTTTTGTTTTTTTTTTGTTTTTTGTAACAGGGTCAGTCTCTTTATTGATATTTTTTTAGCAGAATTCTGTATTCATGGTTCTTTTACTAAAAAGCTCTCGTATTGAGACTTATAAAAATCTTCTGATATAATTCATGACTCTTATCTTTATAGAAAAAAAGTAAAAATCGTTTTTGTTGGTTTATTTCTTCATATTTCTTAATATAAAATGGGGGGGGGGGTAGATCTCGAAAAAAAAATTTCCCCTAATATAGTTTAGGAAAAATCTATTTCAAACATATTTTCATCAAAAGCTAAGTAATTATGGAAATTTTCGTGAAAATTGGACTATTAATTTATTTTTCATAACATTTTTTTTTAAAGCCTCTAGTCGTAACTTGTTTTTGGCTAAGCTGAAATTTTCTTTTTTTAAATCATCAGGAGTTTGTTTAATGTTACTTCTTTCGAATGGACAAAAAATTGTCAAGATAATATTAACCTTTATGCACGTTTCATTGTGTTAAATATGGGGGTGGGGGGTCACAGGGAAAATTGGTGGTACCTAGCGACCACCATCATCACAACCGTTACAACAGTCATCATCATCATGATAACCATGCTCAACATCAGCTGCAACAGCTTATTTTCTGATTTATTTATTTATTTATTTTTGTGTTGGCATGACCGGCCAGTTGTATGTTTCTGAACAAACACAGGCCTTTTAATTTTTTAAACTTTCGGCCTTCCGTAGAAAATCAACGTGTACACTGGACTACCAACCTTGATATTGTTTTTGTGTGTGTGTGTGTGTGTGTGTGTGTGTGTGTGTGTGTGTGTGTGTGTGTGTTTGTTGTTGTTTTTTTTTTTTTAGATAATCTCAATACGTAATAAACTTGTTTCTTTCTATCTGAATCTGCAAATGAATAATAATTATAAATCATTTTGTATAAATGAATTTTCTTTGAAAAGTATTCGTTAAACTTCGTCTCTTTCCGTTGACAGACGACAACAACCTGGCAACGAAGGCGCTTCCCTTAGATACAACATGGTCAGCTGACGGTCACAACGTGTCAACTTGACTGTCTGGACTTGAAAAGTGACCGTGGAGAGAGAAAGAGAGTGAGTGAGTGAAAGAGAGAATGTAGTTTATTGTTGATAATTGTCGTCTGTTTAACTTTAAACAAATTGACGGGATCGTCGACTGAGGTTAGAAATTTTCTTTGTTTTTGTTCGTTACTTTTTTGTTTTGTTTTTGTTGATCACGCACTTGTTTTTGTTATGATCACGCACTTGTTGTAATATTGACAACACTGCCCCCCCCCTAAACAAAGAAGAAAAAAAATCACATACTCATTAAAAAAATTTTTTTTTAAATAATCGATTTCTAAAAATTTATTGACAAATAATGGCTTTATTAATTTTCATGATAATTTATTTCTTTTAAAAGAATCTAAAATTTTTGTTTTTAATCATTTTTTTTTTTTTCAACGGATTATTATCGATTGCACACCAATCTATCCAATTGTTAAAAAAAAATTTTTTTTAAGTTATTTATTTTTCGAGTTTTCAGGGGTGCTCATTTCCCCGTATAAGTTTATAGTAAATCGAACCCTATATCGGAACCGCTCGATAATAAATAATTTGGGTTCTGTTTTTTCTGGGACACCCTAACTTTGACACCTTTGTGACAGTTTCCTTTCGGGCGGTTCTGATATTGGGGATCGATTTATTATCGAAAAATAAATGAATTTTTTTTTTCACAGTCTGATAGATTGGTGTGCAATCGATAATAATCCATTGAAAGAAAAAAAAAAATTAAAAACAAAAATTTTAGATGGGGGGGGGGTTCTGAAAGTTCAGGTCCGCCAAAAGAAGAATTAAATGCAAAAGAAATCTGACTTTTAGAAAAAAAAAATTAGAAACGGAGAATTTGGTATTTGAAATTTATGTTCATATTTGTAAATAATAAATAAATGAATATTTCTTTAGATCAATAAATCGATATTTGTAAATGAATAGATGAATAAACAAATGAATATTTGTAGATAAATGAATTTTTTTTTAATTAATAAATGAATATGTGTAAATAAATAAATATTGTAAATAAATAGATATTTGTAAATAAATAAATAAATATTTGTATTTGTAAATAAATAAATAAATAAATATTGTAAATAAATAGATATTTGTAAATAAATAAATAAATAAATAAATATTTGTATTTGTAAATAAATAAATAATATTTGTAAATAAATAAATAAATATATGTAATGAATAAATAGATAAATATTAGTAAATAAATGAATATTTGTAAATAAATAAATAAATAAATATTTGTAAATAAATATTCATAAATAAATATTTGTAAATAAATAAATAAATATTTATAAATAGATATTTGTAAATAAATAAATAAATATTGTAAATAAATATTTGTAAATAAGTAAATAAATAAATAAATAAATATTTGTAAATAAATAAATAAATATATGTAAATGAATGAATAAATAAATATTTGTAAATAAATAAATAAATATCTATAAATAAATATTTGTAAATAAATATTTGTAAATAAATGAATATTTGTAGGTAAATAAGTAAATAAATCATTTTTTTAAATTAATAAATGAATATTTGTAAATAAATAAATATTTGTAAAATGTAAATCAATAATAAGAACTTGTAAATAAATGAATAGATAAATGTTTGTAAAATGTAAATCAATAATAAGAACTTGTAAATAAATGAATAGATAAATATTTGTAAAATGTAAATCAATAATAAGAACTTGTAAATAAATGAATAGATAAATGTTTGTAAAATGTAAATCAATAATAAGAACTTGTAAATAAATGAATAGATAAATATTTGTAAAATGTAAATCAATAATAAGAACTTGTAAATAAATGAATAGATAAATGTTTGTAAAAATATTTGTGAATAAATAAATATTTGTGATTTAATAAACAAATAATTGTAAATAAATAAATAATGAAAGTGCTATAAAATGTAATGCTTTTTATATATAATCTAATGATATTATCTCTTGCGCACTATTCTGCATTAGTACAATAAAATGTAATGCTTTTTATATGTAATCTAATGATATTATCTCTTGCGAACTATTCTGCATTAGTACAATGAAATGTAATGCTTTTTATATGTAATCTAATGATATTATCTCTTGCGCACTATTCTGCATTAGTACAATGAAATGTAATGCTTTTTATATGTAATCTAATGATATTATCTCTTGCGCACTATTCTGCATTAGTACAATGAAATGTAATGCTTTTTATATGTAATCTAATGATATTACTCTTGCGCACTATTCTGCATTAGTACAATGAAATGTAATGCTTTTTATATGTAATCTAATGATATTATCTCTTGCGCACTATTCTGCATTAGTACAATGAAATGTAATGCTTTTTATATGTAATCTAATGATATTATCTCTTGCGCACTATTCTGCATTAGTACAATGAAATGTAATGCTTTTTATATGTAATCTAATGATATTATCTCTTGCACTATTCTGCATTAGTACAATGAAATGTAATGCTTTTTATATGTAATCTAATGATATTATCTCTTGCGCACTATTCTGCATTAGTACAATGAAATGTAATGCTTTTTATATGTAATCTAATGATATTATCTCTTGCGCACTATTCTGCATTAGTACAATGAAATGTAATGCTTTTTATATGTAATCTAATGATATTATCTCTTGCGCACTATTCTGCATTAGTACAATGAAATGTAATGCTTTTTATATGTAATCTAATGATATTATCTCTTGCACTATTCTGCATTAGTACAATGAAATGTAATGCTTTTTATATGTAATCTAATGATATTATCTCTTGTGCACTATTCTGCATTAGTACAATGAAATGTAATGCTTTTATATGTAATCTAATGATATTATCTCTTGCGCACTATTCTGCATTAGTACAATGAAATGTAATGCTTTTTATATGTAATCTAATGATATTATCTCTTGCGCACTATTCTGCATTAGTACAAAAAATGTAATGCTTTTTATATGTAATCTAATGATATTATCTCTTGTGCACTATTCTGCATTAGTACAATGAAATGTAATGCTTTTATATGTAATCTAATGATATTATCTCTTGTGCACTATTCTGCATTAGTACAATGAAATGTAATGCTTTTTATATGTAAATAATGATATTATCTCTTGTGCACTATTCTGCATTAGTACAATGAAATGTAATGCTTTTTATATGTAATCTAATGATATTATCTCTTACTATTAGTACAATGAAATGTAATGCTTTTTATATGTAATCTAATGATATTATCTCTTGTGCACTATTCTGCATTAGTACAATGAAATGTAATGCTTTTTATATGTAATCTAATGATATTATCTCTTGTGCACTATTCTGCATTAGTACAATGAAATGTAAATATGTAATCTAATGATATTATCTCTTGTGCACTATTCTGCATTAGTACAATGAAATGTAATGCTTTTTATATGTAATCTAATGATTATCTCTTGTGCACTATTCTGCATTAGTACAATGAAATGTAATGCTTTTTATATGTAATCTAATGATATTATCTCTTGTGCACTATTCTGCATTAGTACAATGAAATGTAATGCCTGTAATCTAATGATATTATCTCTGTGCACTATTCTGCATTAGTACAATGAAATGTAATGCTTTTTATATGTAATCTAATGATATTATCTCTTGTGCACTATTCTGCATTAGTACAATGAAATGTAATGCTTTTTATATGTAATCTAATGATATTATCTCTTGTGCACTATTCTGCATTAGTACAATGAAATGTAATGCTTTTTATATGTAATCTAATGATATTATCTCTTGTGCACTATTCTGCATTAGTACAATGAAATGTAATGCTTTTTATATGTAATCTAATGATATATCTCTTGTGCACTATTCTGCATTAGTACAATGAAATGTTGCTTTTTATATGTAATCTAATGATATTATCTCTTGCGCACTATTCTGCATTAGTACAATGAAATGTAATGCTTTTTATATGTAATCTAATGATATTATCTCTTGTGCACTATTCTGCATTAGTACAATGAAATGTAATGCTTTTTATATGTAATTTAATGATATTATCTTTTGTGCACTATTCTGCATTGCTACCAAGCAGTGATTTCTAAATATTTTGGAGACCTTACATTTGGGAGTACCCTTGAATGTTATTCTTTAAACTCAAGGTACAAAATAACCTTAGAGATGTTGACATGTCATTAAAATCAATTAAACAATCAATCAACATACAATGAATGTGACTCTAGGCATAAAATAACCCCAGACAGCTTGACATGTCATTAAAACCAATCAATCAATCAACATACAATGAATGTGACTCTAGGCATAAAATAACCCTAGACAGCTTGACACGTCATTAAAATCAATCAATCAATCAACATACAATGCATGTGACTCTCTAACCTTGGAGACCTTACATTTGGGAGTACCCTTGAATGTTATTCTTTAAACTCAAGGTATAAAATAACCTTAGAGATGTTGACATGTCATTAAAATCAATTAAACAATCAACATACAATGAATGTGACTCCCTAACCTCTAGGCATAAAATAACCCTAGACAGCTTGACACGTCATTAAAATCAATCAATCCTCATTCTAACCTTCATTAACTCTTAACATCCTATACCACCTCATTCCACCCAGCCGGAAGTCACATTTGTTTACCTAATCCAACCCAAACGATAGCCTTTGTTTAAATGTAATATTAAACATATTTAGAAGTCTTTGATTTAAGGAAAATAACAGGTAATTTTTAATGAAAAGCCATTTTTAGCTATTTTTGATAAATGGTTTTAGGATTTGGGCTCTGGACTTTGAAAATTCTTAACAGGATGTCAAGAGTTAATTAATATTTATGATTTTAGATTTTTGGAATTGCCCAAGACAATCAACTGATGCCATGCCAAAATGCAAAAATCAGTCTGCAATTGCACTGGAACCGAAGGTGGTAGTGCTGCGACCCGAACCTGTGATACCTAACAACCCTAATGCTGCCCAGCCCTTCATTTGGCGCCAGCATCGGCGAAAGCTTGATGCCTGCCAACGCCAGGACTCTACCCTATCTGTAACAACCATTGAAAAGAGTCTTGACCATTACCTCAGTATTCAGCCTGACAATGGAAGCTATGCAGACCCCGAAGATGATGCAAAACCCCTGTGGGTGCCATCGTGGAGTGCTGAGCGAAGCCGCCTCTATGCAGTCCGGCCTGGAATGATTCACAAAGGAATTCCAGACCGGTCAGTCCTCAATAGGATTACGGCGTGAGTATCATTTAAACATTTTCTTGCTTTTTTTGTTGGGGGGGGATTGTTACAATTTTATGGGCCATCCTTTAGACTTCAAGCAGGAGCAATTGTGTTATATATCTCTTTTATTCTTCTGGCCGGATCTGCTTCTTCTATCTTCTATCTTCTAATGGTCTGGTATATCTTCTACAGGTCTCGTCTGGTCTTCTTGTATGGGGATTCCGTGTCTGGTTCTGCTGGGGACCATTTCTTATCAGAAGCCTTGTGTCATTGTTAGCTTTTAGTAATAACAACAAGACTTCGATTTACCTTTGATGTTATTTTATTCCGGACCCCCAGGCCAGACAAATGCGCGCGAAGAGTCACATCTTGCTAGCTTCTAACTCTGCAACTGACTAACTGCAACTCTGAGTTGCTTACACCTTAAACCGGAAAGGGCTTTCTATCGGGGTTCCGTTCTCACGATTCTATCCCCAGAAAGCAAGGTGAGAGTGAGGTCAAGCATTGTCACTCACTCTCAAGGCCATCAGCTGTACTGATTGCCATAAGGATTTCTATAATACCTTAAAAAGTAATAGGGATCCAATTAATATGTAACAATTGTCCAGCGGAGTTCCTTTGTGTTAAGCAGACCGTAGTTTCGATGTACGGGTAAAGAATCCTTTGGTTGTTCCTTGGTGCTCCTCAGCCTTGCACGTCCTTAAGGCAATAATTACACTAGCCTGTGATGTTTTCAAGGTTGAATACATAATAGCTGATTTTTTTAAAAAACCCTAAATCCAAAAATCATACTCAAACCTTAATGGACAAAGACACAACTGCATCATTGTGAATGCCAGATGAAAGAGAGACAGATAACTTCCAGGGCTGAGTTTAAATAGCCGGGTAGTAATGCCATCTAGTGGCAAGTCCTGGCGGCAAGGGAAGATAACCCTTTTTCAATATCAACTTCATCTCCAAAGGGAAGACAATCGTTACACTACCAATTATTAATACACATAAAGTTAATAAAAATTATTTATTACCAATTTGTTAATACACATAAAGTTAAAGTTAATAAAATTATTTATACCAATTTGTTAATACACAAAGTTAATAAAAATTATTTATACCAATTTGTTAATACACATAAAGTAATAAAAATTATTATACCAATTTGTTAATACACATAAAGTTAATAAAATTATTTATACCAATTTGTTAATAGACATGAAGTTAATGAAAATTATTTCTAATAATTTATTAATACACATAAAGTTAATGAAAATTATTTCTACCAATTTATTGAAACATGAAATTAATGAAAATCATTACTTAAACAAATCATGTCTATAAAAAACAAGATTTTGCATTAAATAACCCACAAGGCTTGATATGCCATTAAACCCAACAACCATATTGGAATTTCCTACTTTGCTGATTTGTAACTAATTTTATTATATTTTCCTCGCACTGATGCAGCGTCTCAAGTCATTGAAAAGCAGCAGCAACTGGTGTGAAAATCCAATCATCTTTCGAAAAGTGCTCCCTTCAAATGTGGCCCAAGAATCACGACCCCCTTTACAGGGGGACATGGATATTCCAAATGTCTGTACTTATTCCCCAATGGTGAAGCCCCCCCAAATGACCAATTCCCCAGCCTGGTCATTTGGTCAGAAGTGTCACACGGACAGAGGTAAGGAAGTATTGTTTGCTATTTTTACACACATGCACACGGACAGACAGACAGACCCCCCACACACACATATATATATGTATATATAATATATATATTACAGAGATGCTGATAGCTTTTTGATTTAGTACGTTCTGGGATGCAGATATTTGCTTTGCATGAGTCCCCAGTAAAATTTATGGGTCCCAACTAAAGTCATCTAAATCCTACCTTGTAATCTATCCTGTGTAATTCGTTTGTAAAAAAATATTGAAATGTATTTACAGTTAGCTTGAAATGGTGAGGGAAGAAAAAAGAAAAACACTGGGATGCATGCATATGATCTTACTGCGTCTCTTTAAATTTTTGTGTGTCAGCGATGCAAGACGCATACCTATCAGCATCTCTGTATATATATATATATATATATATATATATATATATATATATAATATGTGTGTGTTGTGTGTGTGTGTGTGTGTGTGTGTTTGGTTGAGAAAAGAGGAAAATGTGGATATAACAACACAAATGACTATGTTCAATTGACATTTCATTTAATTATTGGTTGAGATTTCCTCAGAAGTTTATTGATTAAAGTGCTTGTACATTCTGCTTTTATAGTGAAAAGGTAAACGGGTGGGGGAGGGAGAGAAAAGGGGATGGGTTATTGGTGGGTAGTCATGGGGAATGAGAAGAAAGTCGGGAGGGCTTGGAATGTGTGGAAATGGTGTTTTCATTTTTATGGGGTCAGTCAGTTAACTTTAAAGATAGATTTTTTGTTTAGAGTGTGGGTCAAATGTGTGAGGTCAAATGTGTCACTAAGGGGTCGAGGATATTTTTGTTTGAAAATATTTTAGAGAAATCCTAAAAGATTTTGTTGAGATAAACGCATTTACTTTCTGCTTTGTTATGTTTGAAAGTTAATTGGGTGAGGGTAGGATAGAGGGAGAGTAAGAGAGGAGGTTGGGTTTTTGTATGTGGGTAGATATGTTGCCTTTGAAGAAATTTGATAGTCGGTTGTGGGATGATGTAGGCCAATGTGCTATGGTGGTTTGTCAGCAGCTCTTTTTAACCATTTTGGACTGGCATAACTCTGTTTGAATTTTTTATCCATTCTCGAATTTGAATTTTTTCTTGTGGGCTATGATTTTTGCAATAGCTATGTCAAGGTTGAAAAATCCCTGTCTTTTCCTTATTACTCTGCAGTTTGCAATAAGTGCCGATTCGCATAGTAATATGTAGGTCAATGTGCTCTTTTTGACCATTTTGGAGTGGTATACATCTGTTTTCACAGGTTTTGATTTTCGTCCTGCTGTATAGTATGGTATATAGAATAATGTACAAATGTCAGGAAAATAAACAGTGTATAGTCATGATATACATGTGTTACAATTCATGGTATCATGAATTGTTGACAAACCCTGTAGCTGAATAAGGGGCCATTAGTTTTCAGATCAGCCAGTGGAAAAATACCAGGACCGTTGGTAACCCTCATCCCTAGAGGCACGAATCTCGCGTGTCACAGGATTAGTTACTATAGATTTTAGTTTCAACCGGACTTTGAAGCAGAGAGAACGTGCTTCTCTCTGCTGAGGTTGAATCTTACCTGTGCAGCGAATAAAAAAAGAAAAAAAAAGAAAACAAAAACAATAATATACTTCTGCTTAGAATTTTTTTTTTTACTCAGAATTGATCAGTGTAGATTTACAGTGAAATGAAAATGGCCAACCAATAGATACGGCTTCCTCAAAGTGAAACAAACAAGGGGAGGTTACTCTCATTTATGTATTGTGGAAGTCTCCAGACTTTCACATACCCGGCCCAGCCTGGGGTTCAGTGTGCTTCGGCCACTGGATCAGGTTAAGTTAAAATTAATAGCGTCGATCCCAGGGGGCTTCCCCCCCCCAGGCAATACCTGCCCCCTTGGGGCAGGGCTGGGTTTATTGCCTAGCACCTGAGGCGCCCCCCTTGAGGGGAAATGCTGAAGGAATCGACGCAATTTTTGTTCCTTCCCACCCATGAGCTTTGGCTTGTGGGTAGGCCCACATTAAAACGAGGTCTTGTGCCCAGCCCATACATGTGGGGTATGAGGCAAATACCCTCTCATTTATATAGCTAATATTCAGATTACCCAGAATTGATTAGGTTGGCCATGCAAACTGTCACCAATATCTATTGATTTTATTTGAAAATTGATTTCAGAATATTGGCCGCAGATGTTACTAATCAGGTCAGAGAAGTGTGTGTGATGAAGTGCTATGAAATGATAAGAAGTGCTATGATTGAAGTGCGTGATATGAATAACTGTTTCGATTTTAGTGGCCATCCTTTCGGCTTCAAGCAAGAGTGCTTGTCCTGCGGAGATTCTTGAGCGCGATCCTTGATAAAGAATCCTTTGGTTCTTCCTTGGTGCTCCTCAGTCTTGCAAGTCCTCGTCAATGATTGCAAATGGATGTCTCTCTATTGAAAAATAGTTCAATGTATAGAAAGTATTCTAATCTTGATTTAACTCTTTCACTTTTTTTTCTTTCTTTCCTTCTTTTCATTTGATCCATTAAAACAGATTAGCATTATCATTTTTGTGCACTTGCCCCTCTCACTATCTTTTGCCTATTCTCTCTTTTTTTCTTTCACTTTTTCTTTGTAGCATGGCTTTTTTTTCTATTTAACCCATAGATTGGACCCTAACAGGTACTACCTCTCCAGGTCAGAGTGGACCTGGGAGTAATGGTAATGAAGGGGTACTCCAGAATTGAACTATCACATCATACCCAGGATATCAAGACCCTCAGCCACCACTTTCTAGCAAATATATGATAAAAAGAGTTGGGGCTTGCCATAAGGGCAATAGAGTTGGGACAATTATATAGGGCTTGACATGACCAGCCAATTGATCGGAAGGGTCCTCTCCAACCACTTGTCTAGACTAAGTAAGGGCCAAAGTGGAGTGTTGTATGTCATGGATTGATCAGACACCAGCCAATCAAAATGCAGGAAATAAACTTGACCATGCCACATTGTAGAATAGCCCAACCTGCTATTTAAACCACTTACCAAGTCTGGATTCTCAAAAGCAGATTCAACTTGCAACACAGATGAATACCGATCAGTCTACTCAAATCACTCCATGGCACTGTGAACAGGATGGGAACCTGTGAGGGAATATCCCATTCGATTTCTAGGTTTAAATTGTCACTCTCAGACACTTCTGCTTAGGATCAGTATAAAAGTCGTTGGGGTGGCCTAAAGTCGGTATCAGCCACACAGTGAGGGAGTCTATCCCCTTTTCACTAACACTAGACCAAGGAGATTGTTTGGGCGTCTCAGCTCCTCACATTACCGCACATATCCATGTACTACTCATACGCTGAGTTGGCGAGGGCCAGAATCAAACCAGAAACCTCGAGGTTCCTAGCTGGGCACTCTACCAACTGAGCTAAACCGGCCCTAGAAATCTCATTATTTTAAAAAAACTCTAAGATATAAGATATAAAATAAAAGCACTTATTATTTAAAAGTGTATAAAATTAAAAATTTTCTCAAAAATAAATATGAAATAAGTAAAACCAGAATGTATGAATATGTTAATTATTTTGACTTGATTTTTTCAGTATTCATAGAAATCTGATGATTTAAAAATAAAAAAAACTATAAGATATAAAATAAAAGCACTTATTATTTAAAAGTGTATAAAATTAAAAAAATTCTCAAAAATAAATATGAAATAAGTAAAACCAGAATGTATGAATATGTTAATTATTTTGACTTGATTTTTTCAGTATTCATTGAAAACTCATGATCATTTTTTAAAAAAAACACTAAGATATAAAATATGCATATAAAAGCAATACAATTGGATACTGCTCAGTCTACACAAATCTCAGCACACACAATCTCCATTGTAATAAGATTCAAGCCTAATTGTAACAGCAACACCCAGGCGAGGAATAAGTAATGACAGAGTCGACTGGTGAAGACACTTTTAATTAGGTAAATACGGGAGTTGTCACTTATCCTCCTGTTTCGCAACTGGTCTTCAACGTGAAACTACAATAGAATACAAAGGGCTATGTAGTTTCTCTAATATACAACTTATAAAATCGAAAAAGAGGAGGAAAAGTTCCAAGCATCTATTTACCTTCTTGTCGCCTCAAATCCTGCTGCTAAAAGAATTCAAAACCAGCGCCACGCAAACATGTGGCTTTTACCGGTGTCAAACGGTGCCTGTACCCACGCAATAGGATGGCCGAACAAAACAAGGGAGATAATTATCTTGCATTTACACTAATGGTGAAAACTTTACTGTCTGCGATTATATGAGCTTTAATGACACACACAAAAAAAATTATATCCGATTATATGAGCTTTAATAACACAAAAAAAAACTATAAGATATAAAATAAAAGCACTTATTATTTAAAAGTGTATAAAATTAAAAATTTTCTCAAAAATAAATATGAAATAAGTAAAACCAGAATGTATGAATATGTTAATTATTTTGACTTGATTTTTTCAGTATTCATTGAAATCTCATGATCATTTTTTTTTTAAAAAGTGCTAAGATATAAAATATGCATATAAAAGCAATACAATTGAATACTGCTCAGTCTACACAAATCTCAGCACACACAATCTCCATTGTAATAAGATTCAAGCCTAACGGTGAAAACTTTACTGTCTGCGATCATATGAGCTTTAATGACACAGGTCAGCTGTGTTTTATTGATAAAATCATGAATAGCCAAGGTCACTGCAATATATTCAAAGAAAACCTGTTACTTCCACTGGAATGCTTAGTAAGAAGAAGAACAAGAGCTGTGTTTCAATATGTCAATAATCCAAGACAAAAGAGTTTTCAAAGTAACAAAAAAAAAAATCCGCCCTGTCGCAGGGCTTAGAATATGTTGACTGAAGAAAGAAAAATCAAATTAAAATTCAATTTCTCTGAATTTTTTAGATGAGGCTTGATGATTTGGATTATTTGGATTATTCAGACTATTGTCCTCATCTTTATTGTTATATATACAATGTTTTGGCCGATGTGCCCTCCAGCCTTCTTCAGGTGTTTCTTGTTGGACTTGGGAACCTTCTCAAACTTGGGAACTTTCTCTTCAAACTCAAGAATCTTCTTGGAAAACTCAGGTGCCTTCATGGAACTTCGAACCGAACCCTTTATTCAATCCACGGGGTAGAGTGTTCTCATTCCGTTAACTATGACTGGGTACAAGTGTTAAGCTGTATTAAGTATTCTATGTTACTATTGCCCTTGGCCAGGATTGAACCTGAAATGTCTGTTCAGTGTATTTTTTGCTTTTATTTGTTTTTTTATTTACTTTTTATTATATTTCATCGTTTGTTAATTTGTTTTACTTTTTAATTATTTTTAGATTTATTTTTCCTAATATCATTAATTTGTACAATTATTATATTTTCATTTATTTATTTTTAATGGAAAATAAGGGGTAAAAAGTTTTTACCCCCCCCCCTCTCAGACAAAAATAGACTGTGAATTTTATTGAACCACATTCTGGTCTCCTCCAATTTTCCTTTATAAAAGGGTGTATACTTAGTATTTGTACAAACAAACATACAGACAGACATGTGCACACAAATGACAATCATTAAGTTGAAATAATTAATTAAAACCATATAATTATTAGTATGAGATAGGAATACTGAAAACAATACAACTGTGTACAAATTATTTGTATTAGATAGGAATACTTGAAACAATACAACTGTGTGTAAATTATTTGTATTAGATAGGAACGCTTGAAACCATATAACTGTGTGCAAATTATTTGTATTAGATAGGAATGCTTGAAACCATATAACTGTGTGCAAATTATTTGTTTTTAGATAGGAATGCTTGAAACCAAATTATTTGTTTAGATGAATGCTTGCTGAAACATTAACTGTGTGCAAATTATTTGTATTAGATAGAATACTTGAAACCATATAACTGTGTGCAAATTATTTGTATTAGATAGGAATACTTGAAACAATACAACTGTGTGTAAATTATTTGTATTAGATAGGAACGCTTGAAACCATATAACTGTGTGCAAATTATTTGTATTAGATAGGAATGCTTGAAACCATATAACTGTGTGCAAATTATTTGTATTAGATAGGAATACTTGAAACCATATAACTGTGTGCAAAAAAAAAAAACTCTTAAGAAAATATAAATGTACAATAAACACAATTCCCTAATGTCCATGCATAAAATAACCCTAGATAGGTTAAAATGCCATTAAAATCAATCAATTTCTAGTAAAAGTGAATAAATGACTTATTGATTTTCATATTTTTACTCAAATTTTTTTATTCTTATTAATTGTAGGTGGAGACCGAAAGAGTTGGGGGAAAAATTGGTTTAACAATTCCAGCGTTTGGACCACCAAATTGGACAACCAGGAACAGCAAGTACGCACACGTTACATTCCAGGTTGAAAAATTTTCACTATCTTTGTTCCCGAAACACAAGTTTTGAGAATACAGTACCACCCTTAAATAAGTACAACCCAGACAATTTAAAGAAAAAAAATGTTAATTTTCTTCTGAACCAAAGAGACCAGGATTTTATCATTTATAGTGGAACACAATACAATCAAAACGGATATTATTAGGTATTGTTTATTGCCAAATTCTATAGTTTTGCAGCTCTGTAACCAAAGAAAAAAATCAAGTTTTAGTTTGTATGCAAATTATTTATATTAGATAGGAATACTTGAAAACAATACAACTGTGTGTAAAATTTATTTGTATTAGATAGGAATACTTGAAACAATACAACTATGTGCAAATTATTTGTATTAGATAGGAATACTTGAAACAATACAACTATGTGCAAATTATTTGTATTAGATAGGAATACTTGAAACAATACAACTGTGTGCAAATTATTTGTATTAGATAGGAATACTTGAAACAATACAACTATGTGCAAATTATTTGTATTAGATAGGAATAATTGAAACAATACAACTATGTGCAAATTATTTGTATTAGATAGGAATAATTAAAAAACAATACAACTGTGTGCAAATTATTTGTATTAAATAGGAATACTTGAAACAATACAACTATGTGAAAATTAATTATATTAGATAGGAATACTTGATACCATATAACTATGTGTAAACAAATTATTATTATTAAGTAGAAATGACTATTTGAAATCATATGATTATTAGTATTAAAAAGGAATACTTGAAATCATACAACTAGTAAGTACATTTTTACTTACTATATAGAATACATATACTATATTATATTATATTATAGGAAGTGCGTGGTGTAATGGTTAAAGTCATAGGAAATGGACTCGTCACCCCGAGTTCAAATCCTGGACGTGTTAATTGCATTTCACTTAGCGCTAATACCTTGGGAAAGGTATGAATCCGACTCTCCCTCCACCTATGGGTAAATAGCAGGGCAGACTGGATTCTTTAACCATGGCTAGGTAACCAGTCTAGGAGAAGGAAAACTCTGAATTCAAATCTGTTGAACTCCACTTAAGAAATTGATCTTGTGTCGTATCCTGCTCGTGAGTCGGTAAATATATATATTATATTATATTATATTAGATAGGAATCATCATCATCATCATATCATGCTAGCAGCACAGATATCCATGGCATTATCTCACTACCATCCCTATTATTCATCACAATCAAAAGTCCTCTGCACAGCATTCAGTATCTGTGCAGAGCTGGTCATAGTAGGTTCTTGCTGGAAGGCCGACACTGACATGCCTATGTGCTGGTTTCCACAGTAGAACATCACTTATGAGTTCGTCCTGTGTATGTAATAATTAGTAGGGCTGGTTTAGCTCAGTCATTAGAGCATCTGCCTAGAAACCACAAGGTTCCAGGTTCAATACCAGCCCTCGCCAACTCAGTACATGAGTAACACAGCCTTGACCTGTGTGGTATATTTCTACTTAGAAATTAAAATTTCCACACATAAAATAAGCCCAGTCATTTTTTTCTATTTACCTTTTAAACAAATTAAAAATTCTCTTTAATAAAATAATTTTTTTTTTTTGCATTTAATATTCTAAATAGGAGACATTCATTTTCTTTTCAGAGTCGTCTCTTCACTTTTTAATTTAAAAAATAATATATATACAATTATTTTGATCGTCTCTGTAGTAAATTTCTACATAATACAAAAAAGAAAAAAATGTATAATAAATATGGTCATTTTATTCTTTCAATATATATATATATATATATATATATATATATATATATATATAGAGTCAGATCTTAGCCCTGAAGAGTATTAAGTGAAATTAATAGTAGGTTCGTCTGACTCATTAGATTTATCTTTATTATTTGCTCTACTTAGGTATTGAGCACTTTTTACTTATTAGCTTATTTTCCTAGAGGTTGTATGAATATATATATATCTTATATACATATATATACATATAAATTGTTTTTTCTTTTGGCCAAATATTGTACCAATAGATTACTTTTTGTTGGTACGACTATCTTGGTCTTTTCTTTTTTCCAAAAATTTTTTTCTCCCCGGTTGATGTTTGGTAGTATATTTTTACAATCAAACTATTTGCTGTTTTTTTTCTCAATGCGAGGATTTACCAACACGCTTGGTATATTATATATATATATATATATATATATATAGTGAATGTGTGTGGTGCTCCACCCCAGATGCAAAAACAATCTCCCTAGTGAAAAGGGGATATACTCCTTGCTGTCTGGCTGATAACAACAAAGGTGACACCATTGACCTGTGTGGTAAAATAGGGATATGGTGGTAGGTGTGGCATTCCACCTCAGTTGCAAAACCAATCTCCCTAGTGACTCCATCGACATTACTTTATAGTATGTAATATGGGTAATTACTGCTCATAACGTGGCCAGTTTAGCTCAGTCGATAAAGCATCCACCTAGGAAATGCAATGAGTAGCACAGATTGGGTAATCTGATCTGTGTGGTAAAGTGGGGTGCTGATGTTACATAATCATTAGATACCTAATGATTATGACAATAGTGTAGAAATCATATTAGTGCAGCTGATGGCCTTGAGGGTGAGTGACGGCGCTTGACCTCGATCTCACCTTGCGTTCTGGGGATAAACCGTGAGAAACGGAACCCCGATAAGAAGCCCCTTCCGGTTTAAGGGTAAGCAACTCAGTTAGTCAGAGTTAGAAGTTAGAAGCCAAGCTAGCAAGATGTAAGGATCCGCACGCATTGTCTGGTCTGGGGGTCTACGAATAAAGTAACATCATCGTAAATCGAAGACTTGTGGTTATTACTAAAAACTAACAATGACACAGGGCTTCTGATAACAAGAAATCCCTAGCAACAGAAACCAGACCCGGAATCCTCAATAGAAGACCAGACGAGACCTTAGAAGATATACCAGACCAAGATAGATGATAGACGATCAGAATAGCAAAGCCGGCCAGAAGAATAGGCGACCAGAGTAAGAAGTAAGAAGGTATATAACATATACCTATTTAGTGCCGGTAAAGAAAGGGTATACAACACTGATGATAGGTGTGACACTCTGTTGTTCTCATTACTTTACTTCTTATTCTATTCTTCTGGCCATCTTTGGAATACTATAACATCTTGTCTTAGTCTGGAATCTTCTAAGGTCGGACTTTCTTGGGGACTTCGGGTCTGGTCTTCTATTGGGGATTTCTCTTTATCAAAAACCCTGTGTCATTGTTAGTTTTTAGATAATAACACAAGATTTCGATTTACTTAGATCGTATTTTATTCTCGAAATCCCCCAACCAGACATCTGCGCAGATGAGAACGGCGGCACGTGTAATACGCGACTTACAACCTACAAGCTCGGCTCCTACCTTCTAACTGACTGGAACTTACTTACTATCTAAACTGGAAGAGAGGGTCTTCTCTACCGGTTCTCACGGTATCCACCGGAAGGAAGGATCAGGACAGGTCAAGCCTTGTCATTCAAATCCTTCAAGGCCAATGGGCTGCAGCTTTATTAACGGCATTTTGATTTCTACACTTGCACATAAATATTAGGTTTCTAATAATTATGTAACAACTCCACATTAGCAAAATGAGCTTCCTGGTCTAGTGCTAACATATTAATACAGACAGACAGAATTACAACCAAATCATGAAATATTATATACTACATCCATAAGAATAGTATTACATTCATTGAAAATTAGTATATTACATCGAAGAAAATTAGTATGAGGTGGAGCAGCTCTATAAGTATTAACTAACGAGAAGAGAGACCCTTAAAGTTCAAAAGTAACAAAAAGAGGATAGACTCCCTCACTGTTTGGCTGATACCAACATTAGGCCACTCTGCCAACTTTTTTTTTACTGCTCATTATAAAATTGATAGAACTTCATCAAAAAAAAAAAAAAGAAAGAAGAAAATACTGTCACATAGGGCCAAAACTTGAGTTGTAGTATAAGTTGTAGTATAGTAGAGTCGATTGTTAGTTCAGAAACAAAATACGCAAGTCACATAGTCACAAGGGGGCGTTTATTTCTTTTAGGCTCATGGGTTCTTTTCAGAGAGAAGGAAATGAAGAGAAGAAAGAGAGAGGTGTAAGGTCAAATTATTCTATCGTAAATCATGTCCGGTACTACTATCGAAAAACATATGGAGAGAACCTGGGAAGCCCTGTCTGCCTCCATGAAAGCCCAGTCGAAAAAGGACGATTTTCTCTCTCTGTTTCTCATCCTGGGGTCAAAACCCAGAAATCTTGTTTTTATTTTAAATCTAATTCGGGGTCATTCGTCTGTCAATTGCTGGCACCCCATTGAGTGTTTATCGCTTCCAAACTTTAACTTTGTTCTTATTTCCTTTCTTCTCTTTCTCCAGAAATCCGACTACCATCTCCTTTCAATCCCCAAAATACCATGACACATAATAATTATGCTACAAATACTACAGAGGTTCCTCTCGATTTTTCTTTCCATTTTTCTAGTGGCCAGCACCAGGTCAATATCAACATTCTGAAATCCAAGTTCTGATATTAATTCCTCAACTTTTGGTAAAAGTGAGTTGATTTCTTCATCAAGTGCAGAGGTGAGTAGAATGTTATCTTGACTCTTTGAGCCTTAGCGCCCCTCTTTTTTAGGGGACAAACGTAATTGTCTGCTCTTGTAGGCGTGGCTTCCCACATCTAGTGTCCCATGTCACATGACAACTCACCCCTTCAAACTCTCTTCATTTTATCTCTGTTCTGCCATCCATCGAAGTCTCCCTTCTCTCCTCACACATCTCTTCTCTATTTAGCCATCCCTGTCAATCCAAGGCCTTGACCCCTGAGCCATAGGTTGAAACTCCCACGCAAACGACATACCTAACAAGACAATCCTTAAACTGTCAATTTGGAGACATCTACATCATCAGACTTTGCGTGCTTAATTCAATACTTTTTTCATTCTTTGGAGTTTGCTCACTAGATCCAAACACGTTTAGTTTACTGCCAGACTGGTTTCATAAAAAAGGGACTATCGTGACTTCTACTTCACCATATATATATATATCTTGTCCAAATGTAAAAATCGGCTTTTTGTTCATGTAGTTTAACTCCTTCTGGCATATGAACAAACAAACACGCTGGGTTAGAGTAATTTCTTTATTCCTTTCACCAGAAAGTGTAAAAAACTGAAACTTTATAGAAACAATGGTGTAATACACAGAGGTAAAAAAAGGTAAAACGTATGAAGTAAGCAATGGATGGGGGGGGGGGTAATGGAAAAACTTGGCTAGGCATTCGTAGGTAAGGACAGTGAAGTTACAATGACATACAACAACAATATTAAACAGGTTAAGAGGTATAAACAGGGGGCATTTGGTCTTTAACAAGATGAAAAAGTCATTAAGCAACAAATAGACCAAGGGAGTGAACATTACAAAATATTCATGTGTACAAAAGTTCAGCGAAATGGGACAGGCGGTCCATTCATGGGAGAAAAGTCATAGCGAAGGGAAAATAATATCATCAGATACACGAGGCAAAAGTCTTGAGAGAAGGACAGGGACAGAAAAGTCTATTAAGAAAAATAATAGGAAGGTGAATGCGTCCGACCATATGGTGAGCAAGGGTGGAAAGAACTTGAACAATTCCTGCTGGACTCACAACCCTGAAATGCAGGTTAATAGCAAAAATGTATACTAATCGAAAAATACTGGAACGGTCTAAGGATCATAACTCTTACGGCAGAATCGACTACAAGCCGAGACAGCGCGCTTGACAATTCTTACTGATGTCATCAAGTTTTATTTAATAAACACCGTAGAAACTGTACAAGGAACAAACCAGTTAGACCCATTAGAGAATGATCAATCTCTTAATGCGCCACCCGTGTCTCGTTCAATGTTACAGAAAAAAAAACTGGCTTTAGATGGAGTTTGCCAATGCATACCACATGTAAGATTATTCATAGTCAGGTTCGTAGTAGTATGTAGTCAGTTACTATTATTGAGTAGCTAGTCATACTGTTGGAGAACTGCGTGTTGACTCTTTATTATATTCCTGTACAAAACATGCTGAATAACAACATCTGCAATGAACTCTTTATAAAGATATTTCCCCTACAAATAGTTGGACTCATCCAACGGAACACATAAAGATATAAATATGAGAGTTATTTTCCGGACAGGATGAAGGAGTGATCGACTCTAATGGCAGTTCTTTGAGCGAAACTTGTTGTTCTTTCCAATCATCAATTTTGTAGTTACCAAGCACTTTTCATTTTCCTTATGAAACTATCAAATTCTCCCGAACAATCCTGTAATTCCTAATAGATATGTTCAGATCAAATGAATTGGCATTGATTGCATCCTAAATATGTGCACTCTAGAGACAAAGAGTATTTATAGCATTATAAGATGTAGATGGGTTATTTCCTATAACTCCAACTATAAACAAAGAGGAACCACTCTTGACTGATAAATTATTTATTTACTTATTGATTCTACTAGAAAAAAGAAAACAATGGTAGGGTTGAGTTGAGGTTTAATGGAATAATAAATAATAATTTTTCAGTCAAGAGTGGTTCCCCTTTGTATATGTTGGAGTTATAGGAAATAACCGATGTAATATTCTTATAATAAGTTGGAAGGCTCAGAGAGTAACCTTCCAACGTGGGTACATGAAATATTCCAACAAAGTTATAAGATAATAACAGACTTTATTCTGTGAGCACACAGAGAAATACATTCAAGACAAATATATAAACATGCATAAAGAAAGTTGTAAGACTTATGTCCTAAGGAATGTCACTTAATGATTGCTGGTTGGGGGGCAAATCCCCCCCACACACACTTATGGGTAAGAGACACAAGCATCTAAACCATGTGAAGTGTTTGCCTGTCCCAGAGAAAGAGAACTCAAAATTCCCGGGCTGCTGCCTAAATACTCTCGCCCCCTATTGGTGGAAACCTGCAGCAAGGGAAGATAACCATTTTAGACTCATGTCTGTCTGGCATTACCATTTTACTGACCCAACAGCATCAAAATCATTTCAGAATGTGATGTAAAAGACAGGTGAGTTTTTGACTTAATTGCAAATTATAACTAATTAGAACCAAATAAAATATAATTTTTTTCAAACATAACTTAATCCCAAAACTAAGGAACATTTTGGATGTATTTTGTGTCATTAAACTAAATAGGAAAAAGCCTTTAGCAAACAATCATTGATTCATTCAGCTTTAGTATAATAATAAACGTATATGCATTATTACACCTAAATATCTAATGATAATGAAATTAATTGTGTACAGTGCTCATGTGCGCCACAACTCATCAAAGTCTCATGTCAAGTACATAGAATAATTTATTATGCACTTAGGGACAGAAGATCTTATAGCATCAAAATCATTTCAGAGTCTGAATTGGTACCAGCACCAAACAAGTATGATCGCAGCAAAAGTGATGTCCAGATTTACAGCACTGCAGCTTCTTTCTCCCTCAATGGGTCACAACGATTGACTACCCTGTGGCCAGAAAATTCACGACCAGGTACAACAAAACTTTTAATACCTTTTTTATATTTTTGTCTTTTTTTTTCACTATTTTTTGGATTATATTTTATGACCGAAAAGACCAAATGATTAATTATTTTTACTAGCAAAAGTATGCACCCTCTGCCAGGCACAAATATTTAAATAATATTAATAATGGAGATTCGCTTCCGGTTTTTGTCTGTAACAAAAATTATATCACTGCTTATGTCACATTACCCAAAATCGTCATAACATAGAATAAATACACTCAAAATTTGAACATGCAACATTAGACAGTCCTCATTGTTTTTTAAAACAAGTTTTAATAAATACATGACTGGTATTATATATCTATATATAGTTTGTTTTTATTTTAATACATATTTAAAGTTACATTTCAAATTGTTTTATTTTTTAATCCTTTAATGAATTTGATGATTTTACTTACTAAGGGTATAAACTTGCTGACATTGAATTTTTTACTCCCACCCCTCAGGCAATATGTTTCAAAAATGTATTTTTACATCGCCCGGAGGGTGTTTTTTATTTTGTACTAGTTTAAATAATAATAATAATGAAATTTATTGCACCACAATTCATCAAAGTCTCATGTCTAGTACATAGAATAATGTATTAGTGCCAGGAACATGAATAGCGTACATTAATAATATACATGTATGTGTGTGCGTACGTGCATATGGGTGTGGAGGGGGGTATTAGGTATAGTGTTGGCAGATTACAGGAAGCATGGAGACTTTGAAAGATGCAGTGTTTCGGCAGCCTACAACAGATGCAGGCAGTTTATTCCATGCTTCGGCAACTCTGAGCATGAAAAAATGTTTCCGAAAGTCATGTGGGCTATGCTGTTTTCTGACTTTGTAGGCATGCCCACGTGTGTTAGAAACATGGAGATCAAAAAGGTGCTTAAGTTTTGATGCAATGAAATATATCAAATTAGAAAGACTAATAAAACTAAATAAGAATACATATAAACAGATTACAGTAATTATATTATAATTGGTTTCTATATATCTTTATATATATAGACCATTGTTAGTTGAGAATTTTGGGATATAAGGCATGTGTTAAAAGCCCATTTCTACTTATAGACTCGCCGAGAATCATGTGACCAACCTATTGGCCAGTCACTGGCAGTGCTCTGCTGCTGATATTGTTATTTATATCGGCTGTTCTGATCTTAGCTGCTCACAATGCTTTGAACCTTCGTGGATGACGGAACATAGGATTATATCACTGGACCTTTGACACTGTAGGGTTCCATAACTCCAGGACTTATTCACTTACCAAAGGATTCTATAGCTCAGGACTTACTTACTTACTTACTTACATTAAGTCCTTTTCAACTGGCCAAGGATGGCAGTCAGAAACTTAACAGATCAATTCTCACTGGATGTCCCTTACTTCTGGCCATGTTTCACATCTGAGCCTGGCACCTCACATGGTGTAATAGTTAGCAAGCTAGATTCACAAACCATTGTCAGTGAGTTCAATTCTCATTGGGCGCTCCATACTTCTGGTCTTGTGCCACATCTAAGCTAAGGCTTAGTAAATAGCTATGTCTATTATACATAGTGTTGCTTTTAATATGTTTGAGAATAAAACAATAATATTCGTTTGTTTTGTTTTGTTTTACGGCATATCAACCTCAGTGGGTTATTTAATGCCGATAAAGTTTTGAAATAAATCAATTCTTAATGGATAATACAATTTTTTTATATTTTTCTATTTAACCCATAGATGGGACCCTAACAGGTACTACCACTCCGGGCCAGAGTGGACGAGCAATGGTGATGAAAGGGTGCTCCACATTCCCCAAACCTCCAAAACTGGAACCTCACATCAGATAGAGTTTAACGCCATTCCCAGGACATGTAGACCCTCAGTCACCGCCTTCTAGCACCCATATGATAAAGAGGGGTTGGGACTTGCCATAAGGGCAATAGGGTTGGGGCAATCATATAGGTGCTAGGGCTTGACATGACTAGCCGATTGATCGGAGGGGGTCTCTCCGACCGCCTGTCTAGCCCAAGATAGGGCCAAAGTGGAGTATTGCAAGTCATGAACTGCTCATCCACCTGGGTTCTATCCTTAAGCATCACGGGTCGCCACCCACGGTCAACAGGTGGCCCCATTGGGGGAGTCTTACCCCTCTGCAGAGGTGCAGTCGGTGCATTCTAACGCCCCACTGACAGGGTGGACAATAATGTTAGAAATCAATAACACATAGTAATTATTCATTAAACAAGGTTTTGTTAAAGCCGGAATGCAAATTACTCAAACCATATACTATGTAAACCTTTATTTCTTAATGATATATGATACACATTGCATTAAAAATGAATTACATATGTAATATTTTTTTGCATTTTTTTTCTTATGCTCATTATGTTACTACTTTTCGACGAAAACAAAAATTTGACTGTAAATAATCGATTTAATTAATTTTAATTCGTTTTTTAAATGAAAATGAGCGAACAAATAAGTAGTACCTTTTTTAGATGCATTAATAACATGGGTTGTTTTGAAGCAAATCTAACTCAACTCGACTTTAATATAGATATTGTTAATAAATAAGATACTAATTAAGATTAAATCAATGATTATTTAATAATTATTTTAAATATAATGTAGATAACTTAGGCAATGGTGACGTAGTTTCGGTCTCAAACAGAGAAACACCGAATCTTCATTATGATAAGATATGTCAGTCTTTTCTACCACCCTGTACAATTCATTGAATCAAATAACGTAAAAGTAAGGGAAGTAACTCCTTTATTAGTCTGACATGATTATTTGCTCTTGAGTTAAACCAGTCTGCTTTTTTTAAAATCAAAACTCCGGTTTCGATCGGAGGGTCCGGTGGCTTCGATCCTGGACCGTTTAAGTTAACATCGTTGATCCCAGGGGGCCACCCCCAGGCAACACCTGCCCCATCGATTTAAAGGGACAGGGCTAGGTTTATTGCCCGATGACTGAGGCGCCCCCCTTGAGGTGGAATGCTGATGGGAAACATGGCCAGAAGTAAAGGGCACCCAGTGAGAATCGATCTCAGTAACAATGGCCTAGATCTATAGAAAACAATGAGAATCGAACTCACTGATCAACGTGGGGTACGGGTAAATTAGATATACCCAAAATGAGGCTAAACTGCGTTTTTGACAAAATGATTTTAGCCCCCCCCCCCCCCGAAAATAATTTACCAAAATCAGGGAATTATCGGATTTTACTGAAATTTTCAGTGTTTATTTATCAATAAATGATCTTTATAATGCATTATTTATTTTATTTCAAAACTTTCTCATTTTTTTCAGGTCACTTAATTAAATAAAAAAAAAAAAAAATTTACGGTGGCTTTTCTATGAGAAAATAAGTACAGAAAAACGAAAAATAAAATGTAAAAAAATAATAAATAATAAATTTTTTGGAGATTTCTTTTTTACTCATTTTGATAATTATTTAATTGGCTATTATCTTATAAAAGAAAAAATTATACATCGATATTTTTTCTGCTTAAAAAGGGGGGGGGTACATTTTCAATAGAGTTTTTCTTCAAAACGTATACTACTTTGATGTAATAAAATAAGGTTTGCATTAAATAGATATTTATTTTTAGAATCTAAAAATATAACATTTTAAACTTAACATCAGGCTTTTCATATTTTAAATGAATTTTATATATTAATTTTTCATAAATACTAAATTAAAGTTTTGAAATAAAATAACTGATGCATTATAAAATTTATTAATTGATAAATCAATACTGAAAATTTCATCAAAATCGGATAATTCCCTGAATTTTGGTAAATTTTTATGCAATCGCGAATGTTACATGAAAATTGTAAACAAGCGCTTAAAACCATTGAAAAAGAGACAGAATGGCAGATCGCGTCGAAATTGACCAAAACAAATCCTTTTAAATGTATTAAAAATAAACTGCATATGTAATGATATTTTTCTTTTTCTTTTTTTAATGATGGTCATTATGTTACTACTTATTGATTTAGACAAAAGTTTGACCTTAAATAATAGATTTAATTAATTTTAATTCGTTTTTAAAATTTGTAGCAGACGACGAATTGGGTATACCTAGAGTAAATATTAATCTATATCTATAAAGTTGTAGTTCCTGTCTGTTTATTTTTTTGTTCATGAACTCTCCTAGGGTTTGGGAGATAGAACCCATAACTATATATATTCTGAATCTATATTACCCAGGGGATTTGACATGCCATTAAAATCAATCAATATATCAATCAACCTATTTGGTCTACACTAGCATTCACGGGTACCGCACATGGTGTAATGGTTAGTAAGCTTGTTTAGCAGACCATTGTTAGTGAATTTGATTCTCACTGGGCACCTTATACTTCTGGTCTTGTGTCATATCTAAACTAAACTTTGTAAATAACTAAAATACCTGCAATCTACAGATGATTGTCACATCTTCAGATAAATAAATTCAATTGACTTTAAATTAATTTAGATTAAATTGAATTAAATTCTAAATTAAAATTCAACAAAACTCTGAAAAAATAAATGAAACTTAATGTATTATTTGGAATATTCGGACTATTGTCCTCATCTTCATTGTTATCTGTACAACATTTCGGCCAATGTGCCCTCTGGCCTTCTTCAGGTATTTCTTGTCGGACTCGGGAACTTTCTCAAACTCAGGAACCTTCTTTTTGGACTCGAGGAAACTTCTTTTCGAACTCGGGAACCTTCTTTTTAAACTTGAGGACCTTCTTTTTGGACTTGGGGAAACTTCTTTCCAGACTCGGAACCTTCTTTTTGGATTCAGGAACCTTCTTTTCAGACTTGGGAACCTTCTTTTTGAACTCGGGGACCTTCTTTTTAGACTGAGGAATTTTCTTTTCAAACTCGGTAAACTTCTTTTAGGACTTGGGAACATTGTTTTCGAACTCAGGAACCTTCTTTTCAGACCCAGGAACCTTCTTTTCGGACTTGGGAATTTTCTTTTCGAACTTGGGAACCTTCTTTTCAGACTCAGGAACCTTCTTTTCAGACTTGGGAACCTTCTTTTTGGACTCGGGAACCTTCTTTTCGAACTCAGTAAACTTCTTTTCGGACTTGGGAGCCTTCTTTTTGAACTCGGGAACCTTCTTTTCAGACTGGGGAACCTTCTTTTCAAACACGGAACCTTCTTTTCAGACTGGGGAACCTTCTTTTCGAACTTGGTAAACTTCTTTTTGGATTTGGGAGCCTTTTTTTCGGACTCAGTAAACTTCTTTTCAGACTAAGGGACCTTCTATTCGAACTCAGGAACCTTCTGGTCATAATTGGGAACCTTCTTGTTGTAATCGTTAGCCATCACAGAATTTCAAACAGATAATAATGAAGATGAGGACAATAGTCTGAATAATCCAAATAATACTAATTATCTCAAAAATTCTGAGAAATAGAAACTTAATCTATTTTCCTTTTTTGTTTTTTTTTTTATTTGTTTTAATTTTCTTTTTGACAGAAAAGACCCCAGGGCCAGGCAGTTACTCCCACATCAAAACAACTCATCAATTGAGATCATCTTTTAAAAGGAGAGAGAAGCAATTGACGGGTCCGATCTATTGATCAATTTTATGTAATCAATAATTTCTAGGGCATTTTTCTTTTTCCTAATTTCAATTTATAAACATTTATGCATTAATATCTGAGAAAAAGAAAAAGCACTTTAACATGTTATATTTTAACTAGCTCACCGACACAGGGTACCATAATTACTTGTCTATAACATGCACCTCTTTTATTTGGAATACAAAATCTTTGAAAAAAAAAAAGGAAAAAAAAGTATCCTCTATATCAGGTGTTCCCAACCTTTTTCAGCTCATGGCACACTTTGAAACCAGAATTTTTTTGTGGCCCATGAAATTATTATAATAGAAAAAATATTTCCATTTTAGATATTTATTCAATCAAGATACAACCATATTGACGCACACACTTTATCTCAAGTATCTAAACTACATGTACTTTTCAGTTCCACTTTAACGACTTTATTATCAATATTTAATTTTGCAATTTTCCTATATGTATATGTATGTACAAAAAAAAAGCTTTCACAAACAAAAAATAAAACTTGAAGAAACAATTCTTCACCTTTAAATAATCAACCAATTTCAAAATATTTAACCGCTCTAAGTTCACTATCTTATTCAATTGGCATATATTAAGTCAATATATATAAAACATAGTATAGAGGCGTAAATCTCTCCCCACTCTCCCCTACCGTAAATTAGTTGACATCTTACTTTCTAGAAAATATAAATTTCCCACATATATGATTGGATTTTGTATATAAAAAGTATGCTCTGAAATTTGCTGTGGCCCATTTTGGCCATAGGTTGGGAACCACTGTTCTATATAATATGTACTGAGTCAGTATATATATATATATATATATATATAGAACATTTTTTTTCTTTTTTTCATTAGCTTGTTTCAAAATTTGGGATGTATAAATGAGGAGAAAAGAGAGGAGACGGGTGCTTACAGGTTCTGCATCGCTGGTGGCCATCTTCCTCTGGGCTAGTTCTTCCTTCTTCTGGGCTGGGTCGTATGTGCTTATTTCTTGATTGTAATGATTAAGCAAGACTTTATTGTTTTTCTTTGTTCTTTATCAAAAACCCCGAAGTCCAAAAGGGTTTACAACTGCGTGGTGAGAAGCTGGCATCTTAGGAGCAAAGGACCTATATGCTTGCTCCCTTCTACTAACGGCCAAAATCTAACTAACTAAACTCAATTTCTGTTCCCACGTTCGCACGGGTGGAAGCCATGGGTCAACTACCTTTAGTTATCAATAATACAAAATTCTTCGATTTTTAAATTCAACAAATTTGAAATCAAAATTAACTACACTTACAGACATAATTCGTAGGCTACCCACGAATTATGTAACAAGTACACTGAAAGCATTTTTGTTTTTCTTATTAGTTTATGAAATGTATGCAAAAGTTTACGGCAAGAAAAAATAGAAAATGAAACAAAGAATGCTGAAAACTTTTACACACACCATTAGCAATTTTTTTCCCACTGTTCTGTTTATTAACAAATTTGGTAATCTGAACATTAGCTACGTAAATGAGAGTACCCCCCCCTGTTTATTTCACTTTGAGGAAGCCATATGTTTTGGTCAGCCATTTTCATTTCACCATAAATCTACACTGAAAATATGAATTTGTTTGAATCAATACAACTGCATGTTTTACCAGAAAATATCATAAAATGTGTTCTTAATTGTGCTTGTGTGCTTAATTGTTATTAAGAACACTATTTATGATATTTTTGTGTTAAAGCATGCAGTTGTATTGATTACAGTGAAATGAAAATGGTTAACCCAAGTGAAATAAACAAGGGGAGGTTACTCTCATTTATGTAGCTAATGTTCAGATTACCAACAAATTAACATTTCCTGTTTGATTGTATTGACTTTAACATTTTTCAGAAAATTAACCTCGTGTTTTGGATAGCTCATTAGAAATTGTTAACATCAAAATTTGTGTGTTTTGGGTAGAGTAGTAGAAATTTTGAACATCAAAATTTTGGTTTGTTTGTTAGTAAGTGTGAACATCAACAAAAAACAACAAAAAACTGTGGACTTTGTGGTCCACTAGAATTGCAGAACAAAATCTTAATGTTTTTGGCCAGGTTGCTAGATATCTTCAACATCAACAAATCTTGCTGTGGATAGTTATATAGGAAGTATGAACATCAAAAAATGGTGTGCTCTGGGCATATCACAAAAAAAGATAAATTTTTTGAACATCAAAAACTCTGGCCATATCACACACACACACACAAAAAAAAAAGAACAAATTCCCCCCCCCCCAAAAAAAAAACCCATAAAAAAAGGTATGCTTTTGGCATATGACACACACACACACACACATTTTTGAACATCAAAAACAAAACAAATTTTTTTAATAGGTCACCATCTTCAACATCAAAAAATTGTTTTGGATGGATTATCAGGAAGTATGAACATAAAAAACCCTGTGTTTTTTAAAATAGATGATTAGAAATCTTGGACATCAAATGCCTTTTTACAAGCAGTCAAAAATTTTTAAAAAAAATTTTTTTTTATAAGAATGCCACTCTTGACTGATAGATTATTTATTTATTTTCCCATTAAACTAACCCTAACCCCTAACCCCATCTTCTTTCCCTTGTAGATCAATAAATAAATAATTTATCAGTCAAGAGTAGTTCCCTTTTGTTTATGTTGGAGTTATAGAAAATAACCGTTTTTTCAACTAATTTTGTTGCACTGATTTTGAAAATGTAGTCTGTTTTGAAAATGTAGTCCGTTTTGATCCAACTTGTATCATTTTTGCGTGACGGAAATACTGTATATCTTGTAAAATCAGAGTTGTAATGAAATTATGTTCTGGAGATCCCCATGGCCTTGTTCCTTCCAGATTATGTAATGAAATAAAATGGAATGTCATTGTCTGAATTTCAGAATGAAAACAAGACGACCATTTTCTTTTGGTAATGCAAGATTTTCTCTTTCTGCTTTGGAATTGAATGATTCATTTTTGTTTTTTTGCAGAGTTTGAATATTTTTGTGCAGTTTAATGATATTTGAAATGTTGCAATGAATTTTGAGGAATTGCTGTGATCCGTTTTTTTGGGGTATGACAATGTCGATGGGAAAAATCACTTTAAAATAAATTCAGTACGAGTTTTATTAGAATTCAGGAATTTGTTTGGTAATTTTGATCTTTAATTGTCCGGCCTCCTGCCCTAATTTACACTATGTTTTAGTTAGCTGGTGTCAGGCGAATTTTATAAAGAAAGGAAAGAAAAAGGGCATGCTACACAGAAAAAATAGGATAAGAAAGAAAGAGAGTAGGGGAAAGATAGAGAGAGAGGTTAAGTGTAAAGAAGCGATAATGCTAATGTTTCAATCGGACATAATGAAAAGATGAAAAAGAAAGAGAGAAAGGGAAAAAAAGGGCATGCTACACAGAAAAAATATGATAAGAAAGAAAGAGAGTAGGGGAAAGACAGACACAGAGAGAGGTTAAGTGTAAAGAAACGATAATGCTAATGTTTCAATCGGACATAATGAAAAGATGAAAAAGAAAGAGAGAAAGGGAAAAAAAGGGCATGCTACACAGAAAAATATGATAAGAAAGAAAGAGAGTAGGGGAAAGACAGACACAGAGAGAGGTTAAGTGTAAAGAAACGATAATGCTAATGTTTCAATCGGACATAATGAAAAGATGAAAAAGAAAGAAAGAAAAAAACAGAGTTAAATCAAGATTATTTTCTTAGTCATTTTTTATCACTTTTTGGTTTGGGTTTGGTTTGTTTTGTGGCATATCAACATCAGTGGGTCATTTAATTCCAATAAAGTTTTAAAATAAATTAATTCTTAATGGATACACAATTTTTTTTTTTTAAATACATTTTTCTATTTAACCCATAGATGGGACCCTAACAAGTACTACCACTCCTTATTATTTTTTGTCAGCAAATTAATATAGATATTTTAACCCCCCCCCCCACCCGATTTTTCTCTGCAAATTAGTATAGATATTTTACAACCCTCCTAGATTTTCATCTGCAAATCAATGTAGATATTTTACACCCCCCCCCTAGATTTTTATCTGCAAATCAATGTAGATATTTTTACAACCCCCTCCCGATTTTTATCTGCAAATTAGTATAGATATTTTACAACCCCCCAGGTTTTTATCTGCAAATCAATGTAGATATTTTACAACCCCCCCCCCAGGTTTTTATCTGCAAATTAGTATAGATATTTTACAAACCCCCCCCTAGGTTTTTATCTGCAAATTAATATAGATATTTTTAACCCCCTGGATTTTTATCCGCAAATCAATGTAGATATTTTACAGCCCCCCCCCCCTAGATTTTTATCTGCAAATCAATGTAGATATTTTACAGCCCCCCCCCTAGATTTTTATCTGCAAATCAATGTAGATATTTTACAACTGTCCCATATTTTTTATTGAATTTGTGCAAATCTCAATTGAATTTTTATAAAACTTAAACTCAAATTTCAAAACAATTATCATACCGTATTATTTTTATTCTAAGCAAATATCACAAGATTTTAATACTTAATATTATCTGCATTATTCGGACTATTGTCCTCATCTTCATAGTTATCTGTACAACATTTCAGTCGATGTAATGCAGATAATACTAATCATAAAGTCTCGTCTCAAAAATTCAGAGAAATAGTTTTTAATAATTATTTGAGTTTCAAAAATCAAAACAATCAATACATTAAACAAGAAACAAAATTTTCACAAAAAAAATAAGAATTCTACATTAATTTGCTGACAAAAAGCAACAAAAACATGACTCAAAAAATATCTAAATTGGGCAGGAAATTCATCTGATGCTGGCACATTAAAACCTAGCGTAAATTAGGGCAGGAGACCAGAATGACAAAAGATCAAAATTACAATTTGTTTCAAAATTTTCTGAAACTTTTTGTCAAATTTTAGCACTTTTTTCTTTTTTCAATGTTGCTGTGTTTGATATTTCACAGATAGAGACTTATTTGAATTTTTTGATAAAATTTCAAAGATTGTTCAAATGTGTATGAAAATTTTTTTTTCTTATGTATGTTGTAGTAAAATTTCCCACCGAAGAAAAAAATAAAATAAAATTTTTACCATCAAAAATGATTTGTCTGAATTTTTAAGATGAGGGATAATGATTTGTATTACTTATGAAATATATTGTCTGATCAGTGCACCCAAGGACCAGGCTGAATAGGAAGTGCATGGGGTCAGGTGCAGCCTGGAAACGAAAACAGGATGTGGCCCTGACCTGACCTTTTGCACCTGGAAATGCAGGTGAACATTTGACATGGTTTAGGTGCAGAAATCTGTAGGCGTAGTCCATAGCCAAATGAAAACAGCCTGCGTGGGCGAAGAGGCGTGTCTATAGAAAAACTGCGTAGGTGTCACGAACAAAGAGGCGTGACACCGGGGCTCAGACTACAATAAAAGAAGCCCGTAGAGATCGATTAGACAGACAACGATCAGGTTCGAGATCACTTGAAAAGAACTCCCGAAGGCTCCACGTTTGCGTAACCCTGCCAACGACTCTCAGCTGTACGCAACCGAGGGAATAAACATCTCATCTTATATTTTCCTAAATACAAGTGTTTGTGTTCAGTGTGTAACACTTAGATTATAAGATGAGAATGTTCAGTTAAATCATACTTCACGGACATAAATTCCACCATCGTATGTCACCCCGCCAAAAGAAAAAAAATATTAAAAATCAATGAATTAACCGAATTTAATGAAGTTTTCTGTGTTGATATATTAATGAATGAACAATATAATGCACCAGTTATTTTATTTGAAAACTCTTACATTTTTTCAGGTTAGTTAACTTTGAACCACGTATGTTTGTGAATCTGTAATACGCCTCAAAGATACGTGGTTCAATCAAGTATATATATATATATATATATATATGAGTTTTTTTTTTATTTGCTTGAAGCATTGTGTGTATATTGGTTTAGCAGTTGGTTTTGAATGCGAGTGTAAAGAAAGATGAGGTAACGAGGATGTTGTTCATTCGATCACACGTAAATGAACAACAACCTAGTTATCTCATCTTTTATTACACTCACATTGTGATATATATATATATATATATTATTTATATTTTTTTGAAGGCAATTACAATGCGTATATTGTATAAAATTCGATAATTATTGAAAATAATCATGACAAGCCAAATCGGCGAATAACGTGCGCCACGTGGAACACTGTACAGCTGTTTCAACTTTATTAAGTTTCATCAGCAGTGTATACCTACGAGCTCGCTCCGATAGAGATCAAAACCGGGAACCCAGCAGGCAGTCAGAAACTCTACCTGTTGGCACTGGCCCGTGGCACACGCATGTATCATGTGCTACGGGCCAGTGGCCAAGAGGTAGAGTTTCTGACTCTGCGTGCTGGGTTCCCAGTTTTGATCTCTATCAAAGCAAGATCTGAGGGCAAAAAAAGTAATTAAATGAAGTGAAGGGATTTGGCGTTTTTTAGCCATTAATTTTCTTTCGAAATTGTATATATAAATATATATACATATATATATATAAAATGTGTGTGGATATGTGTATATGTAAATAATGTGTGTGTGTGTATACATATATAAAATGTGTATGAATGTATGTGGATATGTGGATATGTAAATAATGTGTGTGTGTGTATATATATATATATATATATATATATATATATGTGTGTGTGTCATCTTAATGGTTGCACCCTATCGGGTGCTTGCAAAATAAAAAAAATAAAAAAAGTAAGGACAGGAAGTGGTTAGAATCATGGAAAATGGATTCGATGATTTGAGTTCAATTCCTAGACGAAGCTGTTGGCATTTCACATAGTGCTAATACCCTTGGGAAAGGTATGAATCCATATATTCTCCCTCCAGCTATGGGTTAAATAGTAGGGCAGACTGGGCCCTTCAGCTTTGGGTAGGTAAATAGCCTAGGAGAGGGATAACTCTGAATTCAAAATTCCTGAGGTCGGTTGTTGATTGGGTTTGTGGCAACCCTTGATGCACCAATTCTTTCCTATCGACTGCACCAAAAAGTGTGGATGGTCCAACACAATCCTTCACCACTATAAACAAAATCACTGTGTGGATGTTCATTGTATGAACACTCATACATCGAAATCAATGGGAGAGTCCATCATATGTAAAAGTATCCAGTAGACTGCTATGTTGGGGCAGATTATATTTGTGATCATCTATATCCTCCATATATCCACAATGAATGCCCATGCAGATACAAACTTATAGATTTATACAAGGATTATTTAAAATCATTAAGAGAGCTCAATGTACGATAATTAATAAATTATTTATATACAGAACAATTTTTACACTTTCAATAAGAAAAGAAAAACTCAACAAACCGTCGTTTAGTTATTATAAATTTATTTCAACCAGAACTCAATAAATGAGTCCAGTTTCATCAGACAGCTAATTACATAATAACCTTATTATTGTTACATAATCATTAGATACTTAATGATTATGACAATAGTGTAGAAATCATATTAGTGCAGCTGATGGCCTTGAGGGTGAGTGACGGCGCTTGACCTCACTCTGACCTTGCGGTCTGGGGATGATCGTGAGAAACGGAAGGCAATAGAAGCCCCTTCCGGTTTAAGGTGTAAGCAACTCAGTTAGTCAGTTAGAGTTAGAACTTAGAAGCGAAGCTAGCAAGATGTGAGTCTCACTGCGCAGATGTCTGGTCTGGGGTTCTACGAATAAAGTAACATCATCGTAAATCGAAGTCTTGTGGTTATTAATAAAAGCTAACAATGACACAAGGCTTCTGATAAGGAATGATCTCCAACAGAGACCAGACCCGGAACCCCAATAGAAGACCAGACGAGACCTTAGAAGATATACCAGACCAAGATAGATGATAGACGATCACAAGCAAAGACGGCCAGAGAAGAATAGACAACAGAGTAAGAAGTAAGAGAAGTATATAACATATAGATATTTAGGGCCAGTAAAAAGGTATACAACATTATGTAATTGACTGTCTGATGAAACTTTAATTGAAAGTATATATATATATATATATATATATATATATTATATATATATATTTATACTTTCAATATATATATCATAATAATTTATTATAAATGTAGAACTTCACTGAAGTTCATTTACCTAAAGTTTTTCTTAACTAAAAGTTTTTTCAAAGCTTTTGTGCATTTCCTTTATATTCATTTCATCCTTCTCATGATTTGGGCTGCCGTTTCTGGGGGTGGAGGACGATGAAAGATTCTGAACCACATCCAACTCGTAAAGGCAGTCAAAGTGTACCTGAAGAAAGAGCAGAAAAAAAAAATCATTTTGATATTTTTTAATATCTAATTTTAGGTTCTATTCGCTGATAGAAGCATTTTGGTTATTTCCTATAAGTCTAACATAATCAAAGGGGAACCACTCTTGACTGATAAATTATTTATTTTCCCATTAAACTAACCCTAAACCATAACCCTGTCTTCATTTTTCCTAGTAGATCAATAAATAATTTATCAGTAAAGAGTGGTTCCCCTTTGATCGTGTTAGACTTATAGGAAATAACCAACATTTTATTTATAAAAGAAAAAAAACAAACAAAAAAAAAAAAACAAAAAAAAAACAACTTAACACTCACAATATAGACATTCTAAAAGTGAAATTAAGAACTCTTTTAATTATTCTTAATATCTAATTTAGGGGCATTCTCTAGCTAAAACAGATGTATTTATAAAAAAAATCTGGTTATTTCCTACCGAATGTTGACGGTGTAAATGAAAAAAATGTCCTTATGAAACGACATCGCAAAAGGGGTGCCTAAAGGTCATATGGTCCCAAATAATTTACAGTTATATGGTGTCAAGGATTTTTATTGGATATGAATAACTTTTAAACAGAATTATTGTGGCCTAACAGGTACTGAGTGGACCTGGGAGTAATGGTTATGAAGGGTTGACTCCAAACTGCCCAAACCATCAGAATTGGAATGCAGTTAAGTGTCCTAGGATACAATTTTAAATTTGTGTGGAGGTTTGGTTTACAGCATATCAACCTCAGTGGGTCATTTAATGCCGAGAAATTTTTGAAATAATATTCATTCTTTTAAAAACTCATGTTTTCCTATTTAACCCATAGATGGGACCCTATCAGGTACTATTACTCCGGGTCAGAGTGGACCAGGGAGTAATGGTGATAAAGGGTGCTCCACATTCCCCAGACTGTTAGAACTGGAACCTCACCATCAGAAAGAATTTAACGTCTTACCCAGGACATGAAGATCCTCAGCCACCGCCTTCTAGCACCCATATGATAAACAAGGCTTGGGGTTGCCATAAGGGCAATAGAGTTGGGGCAATCATATAGGTGCTAGGGCTTGACATGGCCAGCTGATTGATCGGAGGGGGTCTCTCTGACCGACCATCTAGCCTAAGTAAGTGGACTCATCTCCCAGGATTCCATTCTTAAGCATCACGGGTTGCCACCCACGGCGAACAGGTAGCCCCATTGGGGGAGTCTTACCCTCTGCAGTCGGTGTATTCTAATGCCTCAGCATTGGTTGCAGGATAAGGAACGAGAATGATTTTTTTAAGTATAATTTTACTTACCATGTAAAGATATAAGATAGATGATCATTTCGAAGTGTAACACGTGTCTGTCCCCCTAAAGGTCCGCCAGGTATACTGCTTTCTGTTAAAAATACAATAAAGAAAAATCATATAACAGAAAAGATGAAGACCGGTAAAAGGCCAAGTTTTTGGGATGTTCTTTATAACAATTAAGTTCATTTCAAATAATGCGCAAGCACAATTAAGAACATATTTACTCTAGTTCAGGTAAATACCTTCAGGTACCTGGACAATCAATCTTAGCGGAGAAACTCTTACCTGAGGCACAGTGTAGGTTCCGTGCAAACCGGGGAACTACAGACATGATTTTTTTCCTTGAGACAAATCCAGGAGAAATGGATTGAACAGAATATGCCTCTCTACATGATCTTTGTTGACTTCAGAAAAACCTTTGACACAGTAAACAGACAAGTACTATTGGACATCCTACGGTGACTGGGATGCTCTGATCACTTCAGCAAGCTTGTATCTGCCTTGCATACAGGAATGAGGGCATCGGTCAGTTTAAGGGGGGGGGAACTCTCAGAGCCATTTGAAGTTGGGGGTGGAGTGAAACAGGGTTGTGTCCTTGCACCCACCCTGTTCTCAATATTTCTCTCTATGGTCTTATCTGATGCCTTCACTAACTCCACTCAAAGAGTATGTATACAGACTAGACCAGGGGGAGACATGTTCAATATCAAACAATTTAGATCTGCAAGAAAGACCAAACACATCCTGGTGCGTGAACTCTTGTATGCAGACGACACTGACTTCCTGGCACACAACCACTAAGACGCTCAAGACATAATCACACGATTCGCAGACTCTGCAAAGGCATTTGGGATGAAAATAAACCTCAATAAGACCAAAGTTATGTATCAGCCCCCTCAGACATCACATGACACTGGAAAAGACATAAGGATAGAAGGTCAGACCCTAGCTCAGGTAAATACCTTCAGGTACCTGGGCTCCACAGTTGCCATCAACAATAGACTCAATGCAGAACTTGATCTCCGAATTTCAAATGCTTCCAAAGTATTTGGTCAGCTGAAGAGGCGAGTCTGGTTCAACAGAGACATTTCCTTGAAAACTAAATGTGAAGTATACCGCGCCATAGTTCTCTCAAACCTCCTGTTCGGTGCAGAAGCCCGGATGATATACAAAGCAGATGCCCATAGACTACATGTCTACTACATGCATCACTTGCACAGCATATTAAATGTCAGGTGGTGGCAACATGTTTCAAACAGGACCATCCTGAAGAGAACTGGACTCCCTGGCATGCATGAAATACTTGTCCAACGCAACCTGGGATGGATTGGCCACTTAAACAGACTTGGGGATGACAGACTACCAAAACAGATTCTGTACTCACAACTGAGAGAGGGTCACGTAGAATCGGTAGACCAAAGCTCAGGTACAAAGACAACATCAAGAGAAACCTGAAGGACTTGAATATCCCCATAGGCAGTTGGCAAGACGCAACCAGAGACCAACTAAATTGGAGGAAAATGATTCATGTGGTGTCATCATCAGATATGATGGACAGCAAGTAGCAGTAGTTATGATATTGAAAATTTCATTAAATTCCGTTAATTCCTTTAATTTTGGTATTTTTTTTTTATTTTGGCAGGGTGACATACAATGGTGGAATTAATGTCTGTTAAGTAGGATTTAACTGGAAAGGGAAATCAAAAAGATAAACATTTTTGTTTTTTTACTCACTTATATCAGCATCAAGAAAAACAGGACCACAGCCAACTTCTTTTGCCATAGCCTCAATGTCACGGTGCATCCAGTAACCATCGGATTTGGGATTATTCTTAAGCATAAATGCACGTCTCTGAAAAAGAAAAAAAAAAAAAAAAAAAAAAAAAAAAAAGAAATACAAAGTGATATATAAGACACATTGCAGGATTTTAAATGCATTAATAATATGGTCTGTTTTGAGGCAAATCTAACTCAGATTTTCATAGAGACATCATTAATAAATAAGATTTATTCTATGTATTAATGATTTGGACCATATTACCTTTAGGCACCCCTTTTTGATCTCAATTAAGAAAGGACATGTTTTTCATTTACACCGTCAATATCCGGATGTTTGTTAGGGTGAGGGGTTAGTTTTATAATCAAAAAAATAAATCTAAAAACCGTCTGTTAAAACAACCGGATATTGACGGGTGTAAATGAAAAACATGTCCTTTCTTAATCGAGATCAAAAAGGGGTGCCTAAAGGTCATATTGGTCCAATGATTTTGACTATGAATTAAATACTTATTGATAAACTTATTGATAAAAATCGGCCATTGGATTCCAAAATTCCTGTGGAGTTTTCACATGACTCAATTTCCTGCAGAATTTTCGGTTATTTCCTATAACTTCAACATAAACAAAGGGGAACCACTCTTAACTGATAAATTATTTATTTATTTTCCCATTAAACTAACCCTAACCCCGTCTTTTTCCCTAAATGGTCGACCAAAACAGACGGCTTCCTCAAGGTGAAATAAACCAGGGGAGGTTACTCCCATTTATGTGGCTAATGTTCAGATTACCATTACTTACTGGTTCAGTCAATCGTACAACACCAATAAGGTCAACTTCTTCAGCCACCTGAAACAAAAGAAGAAAAAATTAATAAGTAATTAAAAAAAATAATTATTGATCATTTACATGAGGGTAATCCCAAAAGTAAGGTCTCCAAGGCGCTAGGGAAGCAGGGAAACTGTTTATACGGCTATTGGCAACACTGTTGTGTTTGTTGTGCATAAAAGAGTAATCCCAAAAGTAAGGTCTCCAAGGCGCTAGGGATGCAGGGAAATTGTTTATATGGCTATTGGCAACACTGTTGTGTTTGTTGTGCATAAGAGAGTAATCCCAAAAGTAAGGTCTCCAAAGCGCTAGGGATGCAGGGAAACTGTTATATGGCTATTGCAACACTGTTGTGTCTGTTGTTCAAGTGGCTACACCTGCTTTTGTGCACACATCACTGCTCCACTCAGTCTTGGCTTGGCAGTTGTTTCTGATAAGTTGTTTGGTTAGATTTTACAGCATGTCAACACTTGTTGGGTTATTTTATTCTGAAGACATTTTGTTTTATTCATTCTTGATAGATACTCAATTTATTTTTAAACATCTTTTCTAAAACTCATTTTTTTTTTTCTATTTAATCTATAGATGGGCCCCTAATAGGCACTACCACTCCAGGTCAGAGTGGATAATGGAAGTAATAGTGATGAAGGGTATTCCACATTCCCCAGAGTTCCAGAAGTGGGACTTTACCATCAGATAGAGCTTAGCGTCATACCCAGGATATTAAGACCCTCAGCCACCGCCTTCTAGCGCATATATGATAAAAAGGGTTGAGATTTCTCATAAGAGCAATAGGGTTGGGATAATCATTTTGTTTCTGGTGGATCTCCATTCGATAATATTTTTATTATTGTGTAAATGGTCTTGTGCCAGACTTGCTTGTGATTTTCCACAGTATTTTCCATTAGAGTTAGCACTGGTGTAAATGGTCTTGTGCCAGACTTGCTTGTGATTTTCCACAGTATTTTCCATTAGATTTAGCACTGGTGTGACCTGATCCAAATTAAGTTATTGTTTTATTCATCAAATCAAAATTTAAGTTTAACCTTTTGAACTTCCTTTGCTGAGTAATTTTTTTGTACTTCGTTGATGCAAACTTTTGATTTGAACTTTTGAAGGAACCCAGTATAAAGACTGTGTGTCACCAGGTGCAATTTGTAATATTATTATTATTCGTTGTTTTCTTCTTTTTGTTTTACACTTCCTTACAAAGGATTATAACTTTAACTTTTAGTAAAATATCTTAATTATTCTTAAGTATCTAATTTAATATCGCCAGTCAATCTATAACATTATTATAGTGTTATACTGGTGAATCTCCTGTTCAGTGCTTCCTCAACAACATGGGCATACAAAAACTGCTAAAGCACCTACAAAAATGCATTGACCTAAATGGCGATTATATAGAAAAATAAATTTATTTTGAAACTTCAAAATGATTGGAACAATTTACCAGAAAACATTACTGCATTGAGAAATAAAATCTTATTTGTCTGAATTTTTGAGCTGAGCCAAATTTGAATAATTTTGATATTTCAGACTGTTGTCCTCATCTTTATTGTGGTATGTATAAACACAACATTTCAACCGCTGTATCCTCCAGTCTTCCTCAGGTGTTCCCTGTGTATCTGAGCATATGCAAAATCATTTTTAGTTTGGTTTGGTTTGTTTTACGGCATACCGACCTCAGTGGATAATTTAGTGCTGATAAAGTTTTGAAATGAATTCATTCTTAATGCATATCATTTTTTTTATAATCATATTTAAAGAAATTAAAATACTTGCTTATCATTCAACTTTCTGAGACAAATTTTGGTTTGGTTTGTTTTTACGGCATATCAACATCAGTGGGTCATTTATGCTGACAAAATTTTTAATAAAATTCAGTCTTAATGATACTCAATTTTTTTATAAACTTGTTTTTCTATTTAACCATAGGTGGGACCCTAACAGGTACTAACACTCTGGGTCAGAGAAGACCTGGAGTAATGGTGATGAAGAGCTGCTCCACATTCCCCAGAACTGGAACCTCACCATCAGTTATTATTAAGACATGAAGACCCTCAGCCACGCCTTCTAGCACCCATAGATAAAAAGGGTTGGGGCAATCATATAGTGCTAGGCTTGACATGACGAGCTGATTGATCAGAAAGGGCCCTCAGACCGTCCATCAAGCCTAAGTAAGGGCCAAAGTTGGGTGTTACATGTCGTAGACTGCTCATCCACAAGATTCCATCCTTAAGCATCATGGGTCGCCACCTACGGCAACTGGTGGCCCCATTGTAGGAGTCTTACCCCTCTGCAGAGGTGCAGTTGGTGTATTCTAATGCTCCAGCTGACAGAGTGGGAATCATTTTAATATTTTGACAGTTGATCAAACAGGCGTCAAAGGACTTTTGAAGATTTCATCGAAATAATGACGTCATTGTTTTGCAAAATCATTTGAATGAGATCTTCAAATTTCTTTGACGCCTGTTTGATCAACTGTCAAAATATTAAAAATGATTTCCAGGTTGGATCATTACTATACTCGTATAGACAGGGTACACCTGAGGAAGGCTGGAAGGTACAATGTCTGAAACGTTGTGTTATACATAGCACAATAAAGATAGGGACAACAGCCTAAAAAATCAAAATTATTCATAAAATATATATATATATTTTATTTACACACCTGTCCCTCAGGTCGGGTCTCTGGCTTCTTCTTTTTCGTGGCCACCAACCACGGTTACCAATATTGTCAGACTGAAAATATAGCCAAGAAAGTTTGCTTTACAAAAGAAAAAACAATGATATTCAACATTAATTTCATTCTATTAAATATATATATATAATATACTAGCGTAAAGTACCCAGTCCATGACCGGACTAAAAAAATTAGGAATACCAGAGAGTGTTTTCAGACATATTTACATCCAAGGGTAAATAGTTATGGAAATTTTCGTGAAAATCGGACCATTAATTGATTTTTCATAGAATTTTAAAAAAAACTTCTTGCATAACTTGTTTTTGGCTATGTTAAATTTTAGTTGAATTAACGGTGCAAATATGAAAACTTTTTTTTTCAGTCATAATTTTCATTATTTCCGTAAGCTAATTTTTTAAAAATCATCAGGAGTTTGTTTAATGTTCTTCTTTCGAATGGAAAAAGTTTTTTCAAGATAATATTAATTTTTATGAAAGTTTCATTGTGTTAAATAGGGGGTAAATTTCACAGGTAAAATTGGTGGTACTTAAAAAAGCCCTTTTATCTAAACGGTTTTTAGAAAAAAAAATGGAAGTGGTGACTTAATTTTTAAAAATCTGTCTATTTATTCATTATTAGAAATATATTTTCAAGTTACTACATTAGAATCCTGTTTATTTTATGTTGTTTAATGTATTACTAACTTCATATAAGTATTAAACTACCTCGTATTTTTACTTTAAAATTTTATTATCGTTTTATACATTTACTTGTTATTGTAATTTTAAAAACAATATTATAAAAGATGTTTATTTATCATTAAAACATCGAACAATTGCAGTAGATTGTATTTCACATTTAAATGTTAAGCTAGGTATACCAAAATAATCGTTTGCTACGTTTTTAAAAATGAATTAAAATGAATTAAATCTATTATTTACAGTCAAACTTTTGTCTAATCAATAAGTATTAACATAATGACCATCATTAAAAAAAGAAAATATATTACATATGCAGTTTATTTTTAATACATTTAAAAGGATTTGTTTTGGTCAATTTTGACGCATCCACCATTCTGTCTCTTTTCAAGTATAAGTGCTTGTTTACAATTTAATGTAACATTCGCGATTGCAAAAAAATTTACCAAAAATCAGGTAATTATCCGATTTTAATGAAATTTTCAGTATTGATTTATCAATTAATGAATTTTTAGTGCGTCAGTTATTTTATTTCAAAACTTTAATTTAGTATTTTTGCTATGAAAAATTAATATATAAAATTCATTTAAAATATGAAAAGCCTGATGTTAAGTTAAAATGTTATATTTTTAGATTCTAGAAATAAATATCTACTTAATGAAACCTTATTTTAGTACTTCAAAGTATACTTTTTGAAGAAAAACTCTATTGAAAATGTACCCCCTTTTTAAGCAGAAAAAATATTGATGTATAATTTTTTCTTTTATAAGATAATAGCCAATTAAATAATTATCGAATGAGTAAAAAAACAATCTCCAAAAAATTAATATTTTATCATTTTCTTACATTTTATTTTCGATTTTCGCGTACTTTTTTTTCTCATCGTAAATTTTTTTTTTCTACATAACTTCAGTCTTTTATCTCTTTATTTATACTGTAATTAGAAACTATAAGACCAACTCGAAAATGTTACGCCCCCAACATAACGGGGGGGGGGGGGGGTCAAAATTAAATTAAAAAATGAGAATGTATTATAAAGACCATTCATTGATAAATAAACACTTAGTTAAAATCCGATAATTCCCTGATTTTAGATAAATTATTTTCTGGAGGGGGGGCTAAAGTCATTTTTGTCAAAAACGCATTTTAGGCCCATTTTGGTTTACCTATGTTAAGCTAAATGTTACCTAAAAAAACTTTCGACATCTCTCTCTTTTNCAGAATTTTAATGGAATGGGGGGCCAATTGGAAATTTTTTTTTAATTAAAAAAACAAAACATAGAGATTTTGTGACACGTCACGCGCCTTAATTTAGAGCAAAATAGGAAAATTATATTCCCCCCCTCTAAAATCGGAACGGTAAGGTTTAAGTCAAAATAATTTGCACACTTTCCTAACTCATGAAGGGGAACATTTGTACCAAATTTCAAGTAATTCGGTGTCAGTGGGTGTAACGCGCCCAGTGAATTGACATAAATGACCCTGGTGCAACTAAGATTAGAAACAAGGAAATTCTTAGAAAGGCATCGTCAAAAAATAGGGGAGATTGATAGTAGTGGAAATCCAATTGAGGTTGAGATTGACGAAAGTAAATTCTTTCGTAGGAAATACCACCGTGACCGCTTTCACCAGGACACTGGGTTTTTGGTGAATCGAAAGAGGGTCTGGCAAATGCTTCCTGGTAATGGTACCCAACAGAAAATGTGAAACCTTGGAGCCGATCATACGTCAATACATATTACCAGGAAACCACATATTTTCAGATGGCTAGTCGGCATACTCCAGTATATTAAAATTAATTAAATCTATTATTTAAAGTCAAACTAGAAAGGAAAAAAGAAAGAAAGAAAACTTAAAGAAAGAAAGAAAAAAGAAAGAAAAGAAATTTAGAAAGGAAAAAAGAAAGAAAACTGAAAGAAAGAAAAGATGAAAAACAACTAGAAATGAAAAAAGAAAGAAGAAAGAAAGAAACTTGAAAGAAAGAAAGAAAGAAAGAAAGAAAACTAGAAAGGAAAAAGAAAGAAAAAGAAAACTTGAAGAAAGAAAGAAAGAAAACTAGAAAGGAAAAAGAAAGAAAAAGAAAGAAAACTAAGAAAGGAAAGAAAGAAAACTAGAAAGGAAAAAGAAAGAAACTTGAAGAAAGAAAGAAGAAAAAGAAAAGAAAGAAAGAAAGAAAGAAAACTAGAAAGGAAAAAAAGAAGAAAAAGAAAACTTGAAAGAAAAAAGAAGAAAACTAGAAAGAAAGAAAGAAACGAAGAAAGAAAGAAAGGAAAAGAAGAAAGAAAGAAAAGAAAAAACTAGAAAGGAAAAGAAAAAAAAAGAAAACTTGAAAGAAAGAAAGAAAGAAAGAAAAACAACTAGAAATGAAAAAAAGAAAGAAAGAATGAAAGAAAGACAGAAAATTTGAAAGAAAGAAAGAAAGAAAACCTGAAAGGAAAAGGAAAGAAAGAAAGAAAAAAAAAGAAAGGAAGAAAGATAACTTGAAAGGAAAAAAGAAAGAACAGATTGTGCCTTTAAATCTTGCGTGCATCCTCAACAAATAGGAGGATTGATGGTAGTGGAAACCAAATTGAGGTGGAGTTTGACAAAAGTAAATTCATTCGTCAGAAATACCACTGTTGCCACTTTCACCAAGGACACTGGGTTTTGGTGGCATCGAAAGAGGGTCTGGCAAATGCTTCCTGGTAAAGGTACCCAACAAAACGTGAAAACCTTGGAGCCGATCATACGCAATACATATTACTAGGAAGCCACATTTTTCAGATGGTTGGTCGGCAATATCCAATATTGGAGAAATTGATGGTGGTGTAGCGTTAGTTTCGTATTTGCCTGGGAGAGTCTGCCGTTTAGTTTGCTGGTGCCCGCTAGGGGGCTATAGTATTTAAGCGCCGGGTTCAAACCCTTTCGGCCTCTTTTCCTGTTCCAGTAACCAGAGAAACATGGGCTAGATACTGTCTATCCCTTCTCGTTGGGCTTTTGGTCCCACTTACATTACTGTAAGTTTTCACACAGCATGGACTATCCTTAGTCTCATGTCTGTACTTTTATATGTTATCTTGTACCATTCATGAATGTTCTTCATCTTATTTATGTACTCTTGTTTATGTACCCTTTTTACCTATGTACTTTGTATCTCGTCATATCATTGCTGTATTATATTAAATGTTTTGTCTGTTAACCTTCTCGAGTTTTGTATTCAAAGTATATAACTTTGCACCTTTCTTACAGTGGATTTATAGCCATGAAGTGGTTATTCATGAAAGCAATTTCGTAGACCCGAATGACACTAGCATTAACACCCAGCTCATTGAAAACCTGTGGATGAGGTTGAAAAAAAAAAAACTCTGTAAACAGTGCAGGACAAGTGATGAACTACTTCCATCTATTTACACGAGTTTCTATGGAGGCAAGCGATTGGAAATGATGTATTTGGAGAAATGTTGTGCTTGATAAAGAAAATAACAGTTAAACAAGAAATACCCACACATGGCAATAGATAATCTTTACAGATCATTGCCGTCCCTCACAATCCCACAACTCCACCACCAGAACCCTTCCTTGCATGAGCCCTCAAATGTCTCATCAAACCTGCTGCAGATCCACAAAGTTTGATGCAAATATGACATTGAAAAGACTTCCCCCTCCCCCTGATGAATGAGATGATTCAGATGAATCAGATGAGTCAGATGATAAAATTTATGCTTATGCACCACCATATGTCTCTTAAGACCAGAAGCCGACTTACAGACCTTGCCACATATAGCACAAGACACATTGTTTACTCCTGGAATAACACATACACATACACATACACACACACACACAAAAACCCAAAACAGAACAAAACAAAAACAGTGAACCAGAAGATCTTTGGAACTTTATTAAACAAACATACACACAGAATTTGTTACATTAAAATAAATTACATTCTGCGACGAAAATTCCACAAATGTACACATATTTGTGTTTTATTTACTTCTAGGAACTGTACATTAAAATGAGAAATTACATTTATAACACACACCAAAAAACCCCAACAAAACAAATAAAAAAACAGTGAACCAGAAAATTTTGGAACTTTATTAAGCAAACATGCACAAATAATTGTTACATTAAAATAAAAATTACATTCTACACAAGTTGTTTAAATGTAAATTAATAATAATAATAATAATAATAATAAACTCTCTAGAAACCAAACTCAACTGCAGAAATCTGATCAAAGGAATCAATACCTGGGCTGTCCCCATTATAAGATACTCAGAGCCATTCTTAAAATGGACAAAAGAAGAACTCAGACAGATTGACCAAAGGACAAGAAAAACTAATGACCATGCACAAGGCTCTCCATCCCAGAGACGATAGAGATAGATTATGTGTGCAAGAAAGGAAGAGGTCTTGCCAACATAGAGGATTGCGTAGAAACACAATCCAACAACTTGAAGACTACACAAAAAAGAGCAAAGACAGATTACTTATGGCGGCCAACAATAGTAGATGTGACATATGGACAAACAGAAAAACAACAAAGACTAGAAAACAAAGATGGGAAGAAAAACAATTATATGGACACTTCAACGACAAACAGGAGAGGTTGCACATGAAAAAACCTGGATATGGTTAAGAAAAGGAAACCTTAAAAGAGAAACTGAATCACTAATAATTGCTGCTCAGAATAATGCCATAAGGAAACTATATAAAAGCAAAATTGATAAGACCCAACAAAATAGTAAATGTAGATATGCGGTAATAGAGATGAGACTGTAAACCCTGTACTATGCAAATGTAGCAAACTAGCACAAAGGGAGTACAAAACTAGACATGACTGGGTTGGGAAGGTGATCCACTGGGATTATGCCTAAAAATGTAATTTGACCATACAACAAATGATATATGCATAAACTAGAATCTGTTCTGAGAATGAAACGCATAAAATTCTCTGGGACTTTAAAATAAAAACGGATCCCTTTATCCCAGCAAGAAGACCAGACCTAGTGTTGATTAACAAAAAAGAAAGAACTTGTCAATTGGTGGATTTTGCAGTTCCAGCAGATCATAGGGTGAAGCTAAAGGAAAATGGACAAATACCTGGACCTTGCCAGAGAACTGAAAAAGTTATGGAATATGAAAGTGAAAGTGATACCAATTGTAGTTGGTGCACTTGGAACGGTCCCAAAAGGTTTGGAAAGTCTGGAAATCAGAGGAAGGATTGATACCACCCAGAACACTGTACTGCTGCAATCTGCTAGAATACTCAGAAGAGTCCTGGAGACCTGAGGAGACTTTCTGTCACTCAGACTCCAGTGAAAGACCATCAGCTAATGCTGATGTGAAAACTCAAAAGGAGTAAATAATAATGATAATATGCAGTATCTTAAATCTTAAAATTATGTAGTATCTTAATTATTAATTAATGAATTATTATTATGTGTATCATCTTTAAATCGTAACAAAAAGCCACCCCCCAAAAAAAACCCGTAATTGACTGATTTAATAAGCTATATTTAGAATATTTCAAGAAATAAGGCTATTAGAGTAATCTCCCCTGATAATTTCAGAATAACAATGGTCGACATATTGTATTTCGCTAATAATATCCATGAATTTTAAAGATTGATAGAAACAATAAAACTGCATGTTTTAACACAAAAATAATATAATTCGTAACCTTAGTAATTTCTAAATTCATTAAATTCTATCCCACACCAAACTTTCCGTTTTACTTTTCCGACCTATCTGAACAGTCAGCCCCTTGTCAGCCCCAGATCCTGCACCCTTGTCAGCCCCAGGTCACATACCTGTACCTGCATCTGAACCTATGGCCTTGTCAGACCCCCAAATCCTGCCACCTTGTCAGCCCAGGTCACATACCGTACCTGCATCTGAACCTATGGCCTTGTCAGAACCCATTCCTGCATCCTTGTCAGCCCCAGGTCACATACCTGCACCTGCATCTGAAACCTATGGCCTTCGTACCTGCACCTGCATCTGAACCTATGGCCCCTTGTCAGAACCCAGATCCTACCTGCACCTGCATCTGAACCTATGACCTGGTCAATACCAGGTCATACAGAACTTATGGCCTCACCAGACCCAGCGCCCTTGTTAACATCAAAACACATGCTCGCACCAGCACCAGAACCTATGACCTTGTCATCATCAGCAGAGCAAGTGCTCTCCCCTACACCAAGATCAGTACCCATGTCACCTCCAGGCTCCATGTCCTCCCTACATCAGGACTCATCCCCTCCACACCTGGTTTGCTCCAACAGCAAGCATGGACAGATTCACCCCACCAAACAACTCCCACATCTAACACAACTCTTGCATTCACACAAAAAAGCAGTTCAGACAGTAATTCAGATTTCAGCCCAGATGAAAGGTCAAATAAAGTCCCACCAGCAAAAACTGCCCCTTTAAAGAAAACTCCTCAATCTACGACAACACTCTTCGAGTAGTGATTCTTCTGGCAGTTCTGCAGAATATATACCCGAACCAAAAAATACTGGTTCTAAAAATGCCACAAAAAATGGTAAACCTTCCAACAGTTGCAGTGACCCCAGTTCAATCAATGCCACCAAAACCCCAAGGACTTATGTAACAACATATCCCTAATCATCTCCAGCCGTCAGAGAAACGGTCGAGTGACACAGCGAAAAATATTGAAAAGACTATTGCTTTGCCACCTCCACTACCTCCTGAGGTAATCTCCACCATATCTGTTGCCGACACATACCACTAGTCGTGCCAACCCTAGCGGCATCTGCGATGGCCACCTCCCTTGCGGTGGGCATCCCTCCACCTTCACAGGACTCTTGTTTCAGCAACCCAGGCCGAGTGAGGCCTACTTACTCCCTACTTACTTCCTCTTTCTCCCTTAATGTCTCAACGACTCCCTTCCATTTCTCTATCTTAGCTATAATTAGATTTTGATATTAATATCAAGACAGGGAGTGTCCTGGTCTGTAAGTGAGAATTCCCGCAGGACTTACGCCCCTTACAACATTTCATTCCTTTTGTTTACATCTGCTTCTTGGGGTTACCCATAATCCTCCACCAGCGCGCGGGCCCTTTAATTCTTTTCCACTTTGGCTCGCCTATTAAACGGACGTGTTCGCCACCTCTTCGTGTTCTTCCTTAAGGAGAACAGGTACATCACTTGACTCTTAGTAACCCTCCTCTTATTTTTATTAGACGTTTCTCATTCTCTGTCTTCTCACTCAAAGACTTATTACCTCGTGTATCTGACGATATTATTAGAGCGTTCGGCTAGAAACCACAAGGTTCCTAGTTCAATACCGGTCCTCACCAACTCAGCGTATGAGTAGCACAGGGATCTGTGCGGTAAAGTAAAGAGCTGATGGTAGGTGTGGCACTCCACCTCAGATGCCAAAACAATCTCCTTGGTCTAGCGCTATTGAAATGGGGATAGACTCCCTCGCTGATTGGCTGATACCGACTTTAGGCCGCACCGACGACTTTACTTACTTTTATATATATTGTAAATGTTTGCTCCCCTCGTCTACTTATTGTCTAATTGACTTTTCTCTCATAAAGACACTGCCCCACTTGTTTATACTTTTCCTGTTTGATAATGTTGTTGTATGTCATTGTAACTCCACTGCCCTTATCTACGAACTGTTAGCCGAGTTTACTATTAATCCCCCATCCACTGCTTACTTCATACATTGTACCTGTTGTACCCCTGTGTTTGTTGCATTGATTCTATAAACTTGTTTTTCTCATGTTTCAGTTTTTTACCCCTTCTCGTGGAATGGAATAAACAAAATTACCCAATCTCGGTTTTTGCTATTCTTGAGGGAGCTAACTACGTGAAACAAAAAGCCGTATTATACGCTTTGGACAAGATATATGCGGCGAAGTAGAAGTCACGATAACGCTTCTATTTTGTATTGTGTTACTCGACCCCTAAATTTTTATTTAGGCGTGCATGGGAAATTTATGCAAATTTGTTTAATTTAAATTGTATATATTTCATTTTGCCTCCTCTAGTGGAGAAATTTGTAAAATAAAATTCTATTTCGTTATCAAATAAGACCATTATTCATTTCTTTTTATTGACGACGTCATTTTGTTCAACGGTTGGTATTTTTCCGAAAGGAGAAAAATATTTACAAAATTATGGCCTAAACTCATCACGTGGCTTCTTTTGGTGGTACCTTTATATAGAGAAATTATACTTGTAGATTTTCGACAAATAACATTTGCAGAAAGTATTCTAAATTTGCCCACTGAATTCGGTTTGTTGATACACAAAAACTAACAATAAAAATCAGAGGCAAATGAAAAACCTTTAATAACAGTCAAGTGTTTTGGATTGTTTTCTGGGTTTTTTTTCTTCACTTGTAGCAGAGCTGTGTTTATCATGCAGATCTCTTAAGCCATTGACAATGAACCCAGTTGTTATTGAGTACTTTTGAAATATGGACTTAAATTTGAATAGAAATTAAAAACAAGAAATAATCATCAAAATATGGAGAATGTGTCTATCTATTATTATCATTTCACTCAATTTGAGTTTTTCACCCACCTTAGCTGGTGGTTCACTGGAGGCTGAGTGACAGCAAGTCATCTCAGGTCTCTAGGACTCTTCTGAGTATTCCAGCTGATCTTAATGCTGTTGTTTAAAAAAAATAATAATAATGAAATTTATTGTGTACAGTGCTCAGGTGCACCACAACTCATGAAAGTCTCATGTCAAGTACACAGAATAATGTATTAGTGTCAAGAACATGAACAGTTTACAGTAGTAATATGCATGTATGTGTGCGCATGTGTGCATATGTATAGTGTCGGCGGACTACAGGAAGCATGGAGGCTTTGAAAGACTCAGTGCTTCGGCAGCCTACAACAGATGCGGGCAGTTTATTCCATGTTTAGATGGTCTCGATTCTTCCTCTGATTTCAAGTTGACTCAGACTTTTTTCCAGTCTCTTGGGGATCATTCTAAGGACACCAATTACAATTGGCACAACCTTCACCTTCATGTTCCACAGTTTTCTTAGTTCTCTGGCAAGGTCAAAGTATTTGCTTTCTTTCACTTTCACTTGGTGATCGTCCGTGATGATTTGTCCATATACCATTTAGTTGTATGGTGAAAATTTAATTTTTTACACAATTCCTAGTGGATCACCTTTCCCACTCGGTTGTGCCTAGTCTTGTACTCTCTTTGTGCTAGTTTGCTGCATTCGCTTATAATATACGATTTAGTTGTACGGTGAATTTCTTGCACAATTCCTAGTGGATCACCTTCCCAACCCAGTCATGTCTAGTTTTGTATTCTCGTTGTGCTAGTTTGCTACATTCGCAGAGTATATGGTTAACAGTCTCATCTCTATTACCGCAAAGTCTACATTTACTATTTTGTTGGGTCTTATCAATTTTCGCTTTGTTGTAGTTTGTCCTTATGGCATTATTTTGTGCAGCAATTATAAGTGATTCTGTTTCTCTTTTGAGGTTTCCCTTTCTTAACCATGTCCAAGTCTTTTCATGTGCAACCTCTTCTATTTGTCGTTTGAAGTGTCCATATAATTGTTTTTCTTCCCATTTTTGTTTTCTAGTCTTTGTCGTATTTCTGTTTGTCCATCTGCCGTTTCTACTATTGTTGGCTGCCATAAGTAGTTTATTATTATTATTATTATTATGTTCACTCCTTTTGAGTTTTCACATCAGCATTAGCTGATGGTCTTTCACTGGAGTCTGAGTGACAGCAAGTCTCTTCAGGTCTCCAGGACTCTTCTGAGTATTCTGACAGATTGCAGCAGTGCAGTGTTCTGGATGGTTTCAATCCTTCCTCTGATTTCCAAACATTCCAGACCCTTTTCCAATCCTTTTGGGACTGTTCCAAGTGCACCAACTACAATTGGTATCACTTTCACTTTCATATTCCATAACTTTTTCAGTTCTCTGGCAAGGTCTAGATATTTGTCCATTTTTTCATTTTCCTTTAGCTTCACCCTGTGATCTGCTGGCACTGCAAAATCCACCAGTTGACAAGTTCTTTCTTTTTTGTTTATCAACACTAGGTCTGGTCTTCTTGCTGTGATAAGGTGATCCGTTTTTATTTCAAAGTCCCAGAGAATTTTATGCGTTTTCGTTCTCAAGAACAGATTCTGGTTTATGCATATACCATTTTGTTGTATGGTCAAAATTTAATTTTTGCATAATTCCAGTGGATCACCTTCCCAACCCAGTCGTGTCTAGTTTTTATTATTATTATTATTATTATTATATTATTATTATTATTATTATTCGTTTTTTTACACCAGCTTTAGCTGATGGTATTTCCCTGGAATCTGAGTGACAACAAGTCTCCTAAGTTATTATTATTATTATTGTTATTTACTCTTTTTGAGTTTTCACATCAGCATTAGCTAATGGTCTTTCACTGGAGTCTGAGTGACAGCAAGTCTCCTCAGGTCTCCAGGACTCTTCTGAGTATTCTGGCAGATTGCAGCAGTGCAGTGTTCTGAATGGTTTCAAGCCTTCCTCTGATTTCCAAACTTTCCAAACCTTTTTCTAATCCTTTTGGGACTGTTCCAAGTGCACCAACTACAATTGGTATCACTTTCACTTTCATATTCCATAACTTTTTCAGTTCTCTGGCAAGGTCTAGATATTTGTCCATTTTTCATTTTCCTTTAGCTTCACCCTGTGATCTGCTGGCACTGCAAAATCCACCAGTTGACAAGTTCTTTCTTTTTTGTTAATCAACACTAGGTCTGGTCTTCTTGCTGGGATAAGGTGATCCGTTTTTATTTCAAAGTCCCAGAGAATTTTATGCGTTTTGTTCTCAAGAACAGATTCTGGTTTATGCATATACCATTTTGTTGTATGGTCAAAATTAATTTTTGCATAATTCCCAGTGGATCTCCTTCCCGACCCAGTCGTGTCTAGTTTTTATATTATTATTATTATTATTATTATTATTATTATTATTATTATTATTATTTTTGTTTTTTTACACCAGCATTAGCTGATGGTATTTCCCTGGAGTCTGAGTGACAACAAGTCTCCTAAATTATTATTATTATTATTATTATTATTATTATTGATGCAATCCTCTTCGGGGACAGAGGTGAATTAGCAAGATAAATTCCAAACCAAACCTTGAAGCAATAATAATTTTTCAAATAAACCTTAATTCATAATTAGGAAATCTTAATAAATCTTATTCACAATTCAGAAATTTAAAAAAATGTTCTTTTTAATTATTATTAATTTTTTTTTAGCTAAATATGTAAAAAAAAAAAAAAAAAAAAAGACTTAGAGTAATAATAATGAAAGCAAAAACTTTCAATGTTGATTGAGGCAATTTAAAATCTTAAAATTTAAGACTTAAATATTCTGAAGTGATAGTAAAAAAACATTGAAATGTACCCAAATGTATATTTGTTTATAGATAAAAATGTTTTTTTGTTTTTGTTTTTTTTGTCATGAAAACTCATTCGGCATCTAAAATAGTTTTCATTTATTTACCTCCACTTAGGAGAAAACATTAAAATTATATTAGAATAATTTAATTTATGTGAATATAGTTTTTAATTCTGAATTATTCATCAATCAATTTTAGAAAAACACACCTTTTTGCAGATATTTAGTTTGACATACCTATTGTGTGTGCGTGTGTGTGTGTGTGTGTATTTGTGTGTTTGCGTTTGTTTTTGTTTGTTTTTGTTGGTTTGTTTATTTTTTGTTTTTACTGGGTGGGGAAAAGGCTACAAAAAGAAAAGAATGTGGCATTCGGAATTTTTTTTCGTTCGGAGGGATTATATATGTTAATGAGGCTGAAAAAAATCGACCAATTGCGAAGCTCCACGTCACGTGCGTTTCTGGGGTAAGTCAGGTTGGGGTAGGATCATCATCATCATAATCGTAGTAGTAGTCATTAAGTATCCGAAGGCGGCTGGACGGATAAAGAGATATACTGGGCGGAAATTTAGGAGGACAATTTTTTTCTTTTTTTTTCGAAGATCATCACGCACCTATCGGGATTTATTTGAAAGAAAAAAACACATACTTTTCGTTGTTTACTTAACAGTAACCGAGGCTTTGTATTTATAAACAAAACAAAAAAACCCTTGTCGTAGTTATTTAATAAAAAATATCAAGAACCAAGATGGGGTTCGAAGTGTGTGGACCTAACGAAGTGATGGTCGTCTCTGGTGAGTGTTAATTCTTTTACTCGAATATTTAATTAATAAACAATTCATGTCCATGAAAATAAATATTTTCATAATGATGTAATTGCATAGGTTTTGTGACTGTAATCATTGGGAGTTGCCATCTATTCTTTTCCCCTCTAGTCTTAAAAAGAAATTCAGTTCCCCTTTTTTAAATGTCGTTTTCTTTCTACAAATTCTTGAATTTCTTTTAAAATTGTCAAATCGTTTCATTTGTTGAATAGTTTTTATTATTCATCCATTGTCATTATTAAATAATTCATAGAGGTTTTTTAGTTTTATGCATATGAAACTAGTGTAAAATTGTAATGACGAATCTTACTGGAAAGAAATTTCAGTATAAAATTCGTAGTTGTCAATTTCATAAAAAATTCACAAAAATCAACATTTTCTATTGAAATAAATTTACAAGAAATATTTTTTGTGTAAAATAAAGATTGTTTATAGTTTAATTCGGTATTTAATATTTGACAAAAAAGAAAAACGAAAAATGCCCCAGATTCTGTTTTTTATTTATTTATTTATAATATTTGTTGATTAAACAACTGAATTTAAACAACTATATTTTAGCTTACGTTTTTATTTAATTTTTACTCGTTTATTTTCTCAACCCTTAAAATTCGAATTGACAAATCAAATCTTTTATTCATTAAATTTAATTTCTTAGATCAATCAGAATAAGTATTTGTTACGAATATCAAAATCTTTTCCTAGGGAAACAAAACCCAAATATTTCTTTTGATATAATTAATGTTTGTGCTTTTATTTTATTGACTTTTAAATGTCAAATCACGAAATGATAATTTTTGCTTAATTCTAAAAAAAAAATAATGAATAAAAATAATTTGTTTTGATTATTAACTCGATTGACAATTTTTAAATTTTTTGTTGTCATTTTCAAGTTAATACATTTAGAAATCATAAATTAAATATTGATAATATTTTTGTTATCCCTGAAAAATAGATTAAATTTGCTTTCGATGAGTGAATAAAATGTACCCTTTTTATAATAATCAAAATCATTTAAATAATTGTTGTAACACATCTTAAATACTGGATAAAGAATGAATCGTGACTAGAGAAATTTTAGTGATAAAAATCAAAATTCAAAGATTTCATTTGACAATTTTGAAACATTATTTGTATAAAAACCATCCAAAATTTCATATTTCTTTATATAATTCATTTAAAAAGGTGCGGCAATACAAAAATAATTTCCTCGTCTTTATACACTTGTTTTGTTTTTTTTTTAAGTTCAGTAGTCATATAAATATTTTCATTTAAAATAAAAAATTAAAGTTTATTTTTCGTTTTTTCCCCACAAACATCTAAAATATGGTAAAGTTGCAACTCTCATAACCTAAATATTATTTTCTCTTGTGATTGTAAAGATATGAATAAAAATCTTTATTCTTTATCAAATGAATATAATATCAAATTTCTCATTTATTCTGTTTACAGAGTAATATTTTATTGCAGTGATTAGATGATCATCTCTTATAAACTTCCTCCCTGAAATGATCTTATTTAGTAATTTAAAAATGAGGGCATTTCACTCAAAAATGCTGAATACTTTTCCTCGCTATTTCATTATTTAATCCCGTTGTAATAATCTCTTGTAAATAAGGTGTTTAATTACTTTAATTACTTCAAGTTAACATGATAATTCCTAAATCTGTTTTAATTTTTTTAAGTGGGGATCCTTATCCGGACAAGTAATTGCAGTAATATCCAAAAAAATATATAAAAATGTAACATAATAATATTATTCACCATCCAGATAAAAGTATAGTCTATAACTCTATACTATACATTTTTTTAAACATTTAAACATTACGTCTTCAACTAGCTACAGTTTCCCCATCTCCCATATTTCTTTAGTCTTTCCACTAAAAGGTGTCTAGTTATGGCCGATAATTTTGGGGACATTTACTTATTCAGTAAAAAAAAAAAATGAAGTAAATGGGGGAATAATATAAGTATGCCATTTAAATAATTAATTTGTACATTACCACAGAATTAATTTTCTTTGTTCTTTTCTGGACAAACACCAAAATAAATTATCTTAAATAAATAAAAACTAGGGCAGAAGGCTGGGTTTTTTGTTTTAAATAAACTAATGTTATATAACTTAGCAATTAATTTAAATGTTTTAAAATTTTAATTTTCTATTTTTTCTTTAAAAATATTTCTTCCATCTTGTGAAGTTTTTACTTATCTTTTGCACTTGTTGGCATTAAGTTCAAAATACCTAAGTGTAGGCAAAATTGTATTATGTAAAAAAGGGGGAGTGAGTGGGTAACAGAAATTCCCACTTTTCGTGGATTTAGTCTAGGTCACTACTATTCACTTTCATGTTTACAAAAAGTCTTATCTCCTTACAAACCCAACATTAAAAAATTCCCCATTTACTCCACTTTCATTTAGGCTTGAAACAGGATTCGAAACTGTTTTTCTTTTACAACCAATTCCAAATTTACTCTCAGTAGTGCCATGATTATTATTACTACTACTACCTATATAAAGACATGCCTCTCCCTCTCTCTCTTTCTCCCCTTAAAGCATAGCCATTTATTTGTTATCTCAGATTTAAAATATTTCAGTCGTTTTTAAAACTATTAATTTTCTTAATGAAGCTGAACACTTACACTAACATTTATGTAGTTAATTCTATTACAGTACCACTCTAATTACACGAAAGAACTTGTTACGCTTTTAATAATAATACTTAGTACTGGTGTGAAGTCTACTATTATAGCCCCCGCCTCTACTCTCGTGTAAAAATGGTGTTATTACAACTAGTGCTGCTGTCACGTATATAGATTTTTTTTTAATCTTCATACTTTATTAGCTTTCCTACTAGATAAAGATTAAAAAAAGTTCAGCAAAAAAGAAAAGCACAAAAACAACAACAACAAAAAACCATTAAAGATAAAGTGGTTGATGTTGGTTTTACTACTATTACTCCTCATATAAGACAGTAGCAACATCTCTCTCTGATGGATATCAGCGAGCTTTATATCACCAGTGCTAGTGGTGCATAATTTGAAACCCTCTTTAATATCAACAAAAGTGTAGTAATCATTTAAAGTAACCTTATTTCATGGAACTCACGATTTTATTGTTTTTGGTTATTAATCTTAAATTAATTGTTAACGTTGTTACTTTCTGTAAAACTTAATGTATACAACCGAAATGGGGATAACTTTCTCTTAGCATTCCTTTCTCATGGCCACGCCCTAGTAGTAACTAACAACAGGTTAACGGCAAGGTTTCTTTCATTCGTAGCTCCTTGTCCTCTTCATTTCATATTCCTTCCCCCTAAGTGACCCATTTGAGAAGTAGACCTAATTTCCTTCGTATTATGTTTTCTTGCATCGTTAGTCCTTTGAAGAAATTGGGACAATTTACAGCTGTGATATACTTGGGATGACCTCACGCATTTTATCTACCTTTTTTTTTATTTCTTTTTTTAAATTCCAATAAAAAAGAAGAAAAATACATTTATCAAATAAGCCACAATGAAGCTGTTTATTTTCTCTAATCTTTTGAAACATCTCTCTGTGGGTAGATGCTTTTTACAGTGTAAAAATCGTTTTAAATGTATTAAAAATAAATTACATGTGTAATATTATTTTGCTTCTTTTACTGATGCTCATTATGTTACTACTTTTCGACTTAGACAAACATTTGACCTTAGATAATCTATTTAATTAATTTTGATTGCTTTTTAAAATGAAAAGCAGGCGAAAAATTGAGTATCCAGTATAATTCAGTATACCTAAAATTTTACACTAATTTATTTATTTATTTATTTTTTTTTGCTTTTTAATTCATTTTTTTCGTAGTTTATTAAATCAGATTATTTTAAGATTTTTAAGCTAATTTAGCTAAAGCTTAAAAATCTTTTTTCCCTTTATTTTTCATGACGTCTTAAAATGGGCCACACCCTATTAACTTGCTGCCAGAATTGTTGTACTACTCTGGTGGCTCACTGTATCTACCTCCATTAAAACCAAGTCTGTTGGTTGGCTTATCAATGTTTTATGTAATTGTTATGTACTATGCACAATCTCTACATAAAGGGCATAGGATTGGTTACCCCCTCTAACAGAACTCTTTACGCTATTGCAAATAGTCTGCGAGATGCTAAACCATTACTCTACAACAGGTGACCTAGTTGTTTCTCACCTTAAATACAAAAACGACCTATCCTCTACTTACTATGGATTTTATTCTTCATTACAATCAATGAAATGTTTTCAGTATATAACAAGCCATAAAATCAAAGGAGTTATTTTCCACACTGAATACGGCAATAATGTTAATGGCGAAACGAGTGACGACAGTCTCTTTTTTAAAATCCCACCCAAATATAAAGTCTGTTGGAAAGTTCAAATGGTTAGGAACTGTTGTTTAATATATTTGGTTGTAAAACACATTCAGTAAAGCATTTGGGGAAGTAGTTAAAATTTTTAATTAGGATACCAAAAAGTCTTGAATTTCCTTGTTTGTTTTCTCTCCTTGTCTATTGCCAGGGTCAGGCCTACTTCATCTCATTGCAGTTGACGATGATACAATTGCACCACAAGTTTCAAATTGCTTAATGCATGTGTAAATTTCCTTTTTTAAATATCAATTTTTTTCTGCTTTGTAAATATCAACAAGCAAATTTATAAATTATGAATGGAAAAGGGTGATTGGAGGGGGCGCACGGTTAAGGTATTACTGATTTTTGGATGATGCAATGGACTTATTTTCTAAATGCGCGGTAAGGGTAACCCGAAGTCGAACTTTTTAGATTTTATTTTTCCAATGCAGGTATCATTGGGGAACAAGAAACCTTTTCGTAAAGGGAGCAAAGTCTATCCCATTTACAAAAACTTTTCATGTTCCCCAATGATACCTGCATTTGAAAAATAAGGTCTATAAAAGTTCTACTTCGGGTTACCCTTACGTCGCTTTTCTTTTTTATTTATTTATTTTATTTATTTAATCTAAATTTTTTAAAAATTAAATGGGAGTGGGCATCAAAAAGTATCCATATTGTTCGATTTCTTTTTTTTTCTTTTTCTTTTCTTTTTTTATCGATCCCTCCATTCATTCTCTGTTCCTTTTTGCCCATAAAAGTAAGTCGTCGGGGCGGCCTAAAGTCGGTATCAGCCAGACAGTGAGGGAGTCTATCCCTTTTTTACTAGCGCTAGACGAAGGAGATTGTTTTGGCGTCTGGAGTGGAGTGCCACACCTACCATCAGCTCTTCACTTTACCGCACAGATCCCTGTGCTACTCATACGCTGAGTTGGCGAGGGCCGGTATCGAACCCAGAACCTTTTAGTTCCTAGTCGGACGCTTTACTGTTACTTTATTGTTCGATTTTTTTGGGTTTTTAAAAAAATTTTTTTTTTGATCGATCCCTCAATTCATTCTCTGTTTCTTTTTGCCAATAAACAAACACTATTACTTTGTGTTCTCAATCCACACTTCATGATTACCAATCCATTGAGCATGTTCGATTGGGGGGGGGGGTTATTGACCACCAATCGATAGGGAATTCCAAATTGCTTGGAACAATGGTTATTGGGATTGTTACTAAAAGGTTTTCCTACTTTAAGGATTTGTTGCAGATGCTTCTTTATTTATTCTGCTGATGTTGACAGAAAATGATATTCATGTTAAAATGACGAGAAATAAAATCCATCTATATTGGGGGGGTGTGGTATAACGGATAAGTCGCAGGAAATGGACAAGTCGACCAGAGTTCAAATCCTGGATGAGGCTGTTTGCATTTCCCACAGCACTAATACCCTTGGGAAAGGTATGCATACAACTACTCTCCCTCCAGCTATGGGTAAATAGTAGGACAGACTCGGCTCTTTAACCATGGCTAGATAACCAGTTTAGGAGAAGGAACACTCTGAATTCAAACCTGTTAAACTCTGCTTAAGAAATTGACCTTGTGTAATATCCTGCTCGAACGGAGGGGTTGGTGTATAATATATATATATATATATATATATATATATATATGGGAGAATATGTGCTTAATTGAAGTCGTACCTAATTTTGAAAGTTAATTAATAATTAATTAATTAGGCGGGGATGAGGCCTAATAGGCTGAAATGTTCATACAGATTGATTTTTCTCGATTTGTTTAGCCTTACATTTAAATAGGTATGCCCGCCTAATTAATTATTAATTAATTAACTTTCAAAATTAGGTACGACTTCAATTAAGCACATATTCTCCCAAAAATTGTTGGTTAAAAAAAGCCATATCATAAACACATCGCTTGTGTATTTACTTCTCGTATATATATATATATATATATATATATATATATATATAAATTAGATGCTGATAGGTTTGTATTCGTGCATCCCAGTATTTTTCTTTCATCTTTTCAAGCTAACTGTAAATACATTTCAATAATTTCTTAGAAACGAATTACACAGGATAGGTTACAAGGTAGGAGTTAGACGGCTTTAATTGTTTCTCCAGATCATAAATAAAAAACCTACAGTTTATTTAGAAACTTTAGTTGGGACCCATCAAATTTCCCCGGGGACTCCTTCAAAGCAAATATGTCCATCCCAGGATGTAGTAAATTAAAAAGCTATCAGCATCACTGAGAAGAATTTATCTATTCTTCATAGATATTTTTTTTTTTTGCTTTTTTAACTGTTTTTATTTTTAATGTAGGAATATAAAATCAGCTGATCTTGCATTTAACATTGATTACAGATTTGACAATTATAAAGGAATTTTTTGTTTCAGCAATGTGGCTATTTTAACCCCACCCCAACTGAAAACACTTCAAAGATGTCAAGTGAAGGGAAATTATCCAAAAGGCATATTTCCTGTGCTTTAAGTCCACTGTAGCAGTACTCAAAATTTAACTTCTACCATATCAGAAAGTACATTCATATAAAGATCTCTTCAAAACCTTTTTGATTTGAAACTAAGTCAAAGGTAGAATTTGAAAAGGTAATTTATGAGGAAGTGCGTCCCGCTCTCCCACCTCAAAGACCGCTACCCGGTGACTATCAAAATAACAACCCCAGCTCATCGTAATTCTTGTTTATTTATCGTAATTTGTCGTAATTCTTGTTTAGATATGAAGATGGATATATAGTTTTGAATAGACTGAGATAGATAGATAAACAAAATAATATAGATAAATACAAACAAAGAGATAGATATTTTCGATAAGTAAATGTATTTGGGGGGGGGGGTCGCTTCTTTTTTTTGTCGTAATTCTTGTTTATTTAAACTAAAAACAAGACATTAAACAAACATGAATGAAAAAAATCTTAGTATTTAAAGTAATATAGATAAATATGACTAAATTGAGATAGATGGATAGTTTAGCTTGAGCTGAGTCGTTATTTTAATAGTCACCAGACAGCAACTCTTGAGGCAGGGGACCGGGACGCACTTCCTCATAAATTACCTTTGAAAATTTAACTGAAAACAGCTAAGCAGCGACACTAAAAGTAGAATTTGAAAAATCTATAGAATCAATTATCAATTTTTTATTTGGGATTGGAGAAAGTTTTAATGATATTCTCATTTCTCTTTACAAATAAAAATTTACATCCAGTGTTCAAAAGGAAGATAAGGGTATTAAGGGAGAAAAAAAGAATTGCTACATTTTTTTTGAGTTTTTCTAAACTCGTCTGCTGGATGATATGTTTTGTATTTTTGGAATTAATAATGCTAACTTGTCTTGGCAATATTTTTTGATAGTGTTCAAAAGGATGGAAATGTATTAACAAAATGAAATCTGATAACAATTCATCTATGTATTATGGCTTCACCTGCTAATGTAAACGTCTATCCTGAGCAATTGACCCTGATTTGTGTGCTGTAAGGATAATTTGTCTTGAGTAGGAAATTGAATAAGCTACACAAATAAAAGGTAATTTCTATTTTATAAGGAGAATGTCTATGTAGAATAAAAATCATATTCACTGTAGAAGCAATATTCCAATTACCGTCCAATTATCAGACAAGGCAATCAGAAAGCTGTAACTCAATACAGATCTTGCATTGTCACAAACCTACCATTCTACATTCAACAACACATATTGGAAACAACAACAATAATAGATAATCTCAAGTGAGATTCAAATTCGATTAATTTATTTATTTGGTTTTGGAGAACTTGTTTTTCTATATTAGCTGCTTTATCACTAAGCTACAAGAGCAGTCGTTTCAATCTTTCAAATGACACATATAAATCTACCCAGCGTTCCTACTGTTATTAATCATATTTATCTTGGTTGGAGAGGTCCCTTCTGATCAGTCGGCTGGTCACGTCAAGCCTTAGCACCTATATGATTGTATCAACCCTATTGCCCTTATGGCAAACCCCAACCCATTTTATCATATATGTGCTAGAAGGCAGTAGAGTCATTGTCCTGAGTATGATGTTACTCTATCTGATGGTGAAGTTCCAATTCAGGAGCTCTGTAGAATGTGGAGTAGTACCCCTTCATCACCATTGCTCCCAGGTCCACTCAGTAGTACCTGTTAGGGTCCCATTTATTGGTTGAATAGAACAAAATGAATTCTAACAAGTGTTTAAAAAAAAAAAAAAAAATGCGTATTAAAAAAAAATGAGTACCCATCCAGAATGAATAAAACAAAATGTCTTCTGCATAAAATGAGCCAACAAGGGTTGACATGCTGTAAAATCCAACCAACCAACTCTGGCCTTTTTCAGGTGTCTATCATAGATATTAACCTTCTGGGAATTTCAAACTTAATCCTTTATTCAATTCATGGAGATTGTTCTAATCCTGTTGATGCTTAGTGGATATTTTGTATCATTAAATTATTCTAAATTAATTCATCCTTGAAATGTCACTTCTCTTCAGCTGAATGAAGATATGTAATATTTCTCTGAATTTTTTTTTTAGATGAGGCTTGATAATTTGGATTATTTGGACTATTGAAAGAAGATGTAACTTTTGATGTACTGCCTAGTCTAATGATTGAACTTGCATAAGGCCATATGAACATCAGAAAACTCTTAGGGGAGACAATGAAATCAGTCATAGCTGATTGTGTGAGAGAAAAGAAAGATCAATCTTTCCCTGTAAGATTTGTTATAATAAAGAAATATATTGGAAAATGAACCAATTGATAGAATTTGTGCCCATATTAAGTTTTAATAACCTTGTTAGTTGCTCTAGTATAGAAATAAATACCATATGGACACCTTTTTAATTAAGGACATTTGGCTTAAGACTTGGAAATGTCACCACCTAATTATACTATGAATAGTAAATAATATACTATGATTCAGTTGAAGAGGCAGACAAATTGGGTTTAAGGCTCCAAGTCACTATTAAATTGCCCTATGGCAATGAACTACTACACATGGACACACCAGTGTTGGCTCACCAGTAAAAATTTACATTCATTAGGTTTGTGCAGACACTGGATGCCACCTAGAGAACTTGGCAAAAACGATGACCAATAAGAATAAATGGCGAGTCAAGGGAATCTGTGCTATCGGCATGCCTTGATGATGATAATGGTATAATGAATATAATTGTTGGTTAAAGTGTATCTTGTTACCTGGGGATTTGAGTTCAATCCTTGCTTTAAGTGGTGGCACAGTGAAAATGATGAAGGATGAATTAACTTTAAAGAATTAACAATAGAAAATATCCTCTAAGCATGGCTGGTAGAATAAGAACAATTGTTGTATACCCTTCTTTACTTACTTCTATTCTTCTTCTGGCATCTTTGATATCTTAAGTTCTTCTAGGTCTCTTCTAACATCTCTTCTAGCGTCTGGACTTCGTCTTGGTGGTCGGTCGCACTTAACTCATTTCTTCTTCTAGATCAGTCTTGTTACCAAGACATTCATTAATCACAAAACCGTGTTATTTTCTTAAGCTTTTATTTACTTAACTAAACATTTCATGTAACTAAACATCTGACTAACATAGCGTGCGTATGCAGTGAGTTCCAGTTAAGGCAGTACATCTCTGCCCAACATCCAAACTGAAACTGAGGACCCAACCAGGTCCCACGTGACTTCACGTATTTCGTGGGCTTCCTGTAATATTCCATGGAAAGTCCCGCCCATGATATGAAAAGGGCCATCCCTTTAGAAATACAGGGGATTGACAATAATCTTATGCAACCGCATAGATTATGTAACACAATCTATCGTTGTGGATTGGATAAAGAATTTGCTTTGAAATTTCCAGGAGAGTATTATATGACAGACACCTGACTAAGTTACAATGGCCAAAACATTGACTGTAAAAACCACAAAGAAAGGGACACTTAGTATATTGATGATAATTCTTCATCTCTGATTCAGATAGATTGCCTACCTATTCGCCAAGTTCATCTTCCTTATCTTACGCTTTGTAGTAACAGTATTTGTTTCTAGATAAGACTGTGCAAAAAAAGATTAAATTTGTACTTTTTGCCCAAACAGTTGTAAACCAGGATCTGAATTTCATTCACAGAATTGCTACCAATTGAGATTAACATCTTTTATCAATGGATGACACTTGGTTACTTTGCTGGACACTTTTTGCTCATTGGTTTAACTCGGTCGATAGAGTATATGACTCTCTGAACTACAAGATTACAGGTTCAATACCGGCCCTTGCCCACTAGGTGTATGAGTAGCACAGGGATCTGTGCAGTAAAGTGGGGAACTGATGGTAGGTGTGGTGCTCCACCTTGGACGCAAAAACAATCTCCCTGGTCTAGTGCTAGTGAAAAGGGGATAGACTTCCTCACTGTCTGGCTGATACTAAAAATAGGTCCCTCTGTTGACTTAACTTTACTTATGCTCTCTATGATCTTAATTTATTGTAACTAACTGATCACTAAAAAAAAAAAAAACAACTCCTTGACTGTTTTTTAAATAAAATAACCAGTGTCTACAAGATTGTATGTAGGATTTTCTTGGAGGCTTAACATTCCTTTATTAGATATAGAAGTATCGTTTAACATTTGTAAAATCTTGACATGTTATGTTTTGTTTAAATTACTTACTAACTTTGGCTTATTCTATGTCCAAGTTGAATCGACTATAATGAACTTGAATTGGATGATAATCTTCTCTTTGTATTGGCATTGGTTTTGATACTTATTTTCATTGTGCCATTTGTTTGTTTGAAATAAAATGGAATATCTTTTTATTTTTAACATTCTTAAACATAAAAATCAATCTTGGAATTCTATTATAAAAGCTTTAAAATCCTTTTCAGATAAAAATATGTATTTCATGTCACAAATTGTGATAATTAATTGTAAACAAAATTGAAGTTAGTAATTATCCATAAACTAATATATAAACCTAGCTTTTTACTATATATTTAATCTTAATCCTTTCAATGTTTTCTAAACCTAAAAAAATTATATTTTTTTTTTTTTTTTTTTTTACTATCAGCACTTGCAAAATACATGCCTGTTTGAATTGTATTTCCCATTTCATTAAACCTACAAAAGGAGTTAATATTCTTGTCCTTTTCTAATTGAAGTAATGAAGAGTTGTTATAATGCTTGTTAGTCTTATAAGTCATTGCTTGTGAATTCAGATTAAACTCACTGATCCACAACTAGTTATGTGACCCAGTAGGGTAAGCTAGAAATTAGACTTCTATTTTTGACATTTCTTTTCTAGAAATGACTCTTTTTCTATTTCACATTGACGTCACTGTTGAACATAATGACCATTTTCAAGAGTGAAAATTTATCAAGAAATATAATTGGCTTGCTAGTACTTCAAAACTGTTGGTAGGAAAGACTTTAAATAATTAAATTTTGCACTTAGATATTCTTACAGTTACCAAGATTGTTTTCAAAGTCTCACTCCTGTTTAGTGATATGTAGTTCAGCATTTCTTGTTCATGATAAAAAATTAAAAACATCTTATAGTGGTTTTTTATTAACCATCCAGTTTTCTTCTTGAAAGTTTATGGTCAAGTAACATTGAAAGCACCGGTTCTCACTAGTTCACTGAAGTTAAGCAGTGATGAGCCTGTTCAATATTTAGATGGAGTCCATTTAAGCAATAGCAGATACTGTAAGAAACCGAATATCTAAATAAATTGATTGGGCATTAGTAAAAGTAAAGTCATCGGGTCGGCCTAATGTCGGTATCAGCCAATCAGCGAGGGAGTTTATCCCCTTTTCAATAGCGCGCTAGACCAAGGAGATTATTTTAGCGTCTGAGATGGGGCGCCACACCTACCATGAGCTCCTCACTTTACCGCACAAATCCCTGTGCTACTCATACGCTGAGTTGGCGAGGGCCAGTATCGAACCAGAGACATTAGGATTCCTAGCCGAACGCTCTACCAGCTGAGGGTTTGATATGCCACAAAACAGTCTCAAACTTCTTTGGATTCTGTTTACCTTTCATAAAGATTGAGTTATGTCAAAAAATGATCCCCACCCCCCAATGTTGCCTTTGCTCTTTAAAATCGTTATTAAAGCCCTAAGCATTATCTCTTGTAATAATGTGCACTCACAATATTTAACTTGGCCTGGCTTAAGATCACACTATTCCACAAGCCAGAAATACTTAATGCTATAAACACAATCAAACCATGGTTATAACTTTCTTTTGGACAAGTTAAATACTAAAGAATCTCATTCCCTTCCTTTCTTAAAAACAAATTTCTTGGTTGAATCCCCCCCCCGTTTTCAGAGCTGGAGTAGTGTGCCTTTTTCAGGCTGAAAATTTCTTTTCAGTTCACATTAAAATTGTTTTTAATCATAGATACACAATGATAACCATCTTTAGACTGACCTTATTTGACTATAAACTTAGTGCTAATACCCTTGGGAAAGGTATGAATCCTACTCTCCCTCCAGCTATGGATAAATAGTAGGGCAGACTAGGTTCTTTAACCTTGGTTAGGCAACTGGTCTAGGAGAAGGAAAACTCTGAATTCAAATCTGTTGAACTCCGCTTAAGAAATTGACCTTGTGTCACATCCTGCTCGTGCGGAGGGGTTGTATATATATATATATATTATATATATATATATATGAACAGAAAATAGCATCAATAAATATTTTCTACTATAATTGCATAACATTGACTGTTTCAAATTTCTTTTTGTTAAGTGGGGGTGGGGGCATACTTCCTCATATCTTAGCATGTACTTCCTCATATCTTAGCAAGTATTTCAGATTGTACAGTCTTCAAAGCCTGTCTTTTCCTTTTTAAAAAGTTCAACACAAACCTCTGATGCTAAGTTCTGATTAGTAAATGTTATAAAAGTTTTTTCCTGAATTTATGCTTTACAAATTTTACATTAAGAACTTTTATATAAGTGTTCGATGTACAATTATTCTTGATGTGTTTGTGCTTATAAGAAAAATACTTGGTTAAAAGTATTTTAACTTTTAAACTGTTTCAATTGTAATTAATCTATTTAATTGCTATATTTACTTGGCTTCTTTTTCAACTCTTGCTGTACATATACTACATATCTGCTCACCAGTTATCATGAAATATATATTATATAATTTTGTTGAACTGTACAGACAATTCCTGTCTGACAAGTTTTTGGTTGATCCGTTCCAATTTTCGGACCATCTTTCTGGTGTCGGGGTGTAACTGGTGTAACAGGCCACCAAAGGTTTCAAAACGAGCACTTTCGGCAATACAGTTTGCCATCATCAGGTGTGAAACGATGGTATGGTTTCGTGTCTCGTTTTTAACGAGAACGAGTAGTAGCAAGGAATTAGAAGTAGGAGGTAATAACCATTGGTAGTGGGAGGTTGTAGGAATGGTAGTGGTTCACTTATATTATATAATACACTTATATTATATAATGTATATGTATGTATGTAAATGAATCTTTGCTTATATAATAGGCCCAATCTTGTTGAAACTTGGTATGTGAACACCTTTCAAGGAGTGTTTTAATGGTATTTGTTGGTAGTCTGGAGTGGCATGACGTTTTAGCTTAAAATTGATCAGGAATGGCTATTTTATCCAGAAAGAAAATAAAACCCGACACCCCACAGGAGTGCCACACTGGGTGTGGATGGAACTTTTTTGGGAAAAGTACTTAAAAAAAAAAAACGTTTACCTACACTCCTTGGTTGTCAATGTCTATGAAACTTGTCATGTGAACTCCTTTGACCTCAAAAAGTGTTTTAACGGTTAAGTGGCAGAATTTTTGTTGAGTAAACAATATTTTTAATTTGGGACTCTTATAAGTAATCTAATTAAAATTGTATGTAATAATAAACCATTTGACTTAAATGAAAACTTGGAGGTTACTTTTATGCAATAAATACATACTATCCAGCATTCTGTTCAAAGTTACTTTTTGTTGACTTAAAATCTGTTTCTTATTAAATTAATAACTAGAAAAGAAATGTCAAAAATAGAAGTCTAACCATATTAACTCTTAACATCCTGTTGAGAATTTTCTAGATCCAGAGCTCCATTCCTATAAGGATTTATCAAAAAATGGCCTTTTTCATTTAAAGTGACCTGTTATTTCACTTAAACCAAAGACTTCTAAATATGTTTAATATTACATTTAAACAAAAGCTACCTTTTGGGGTGGATTAGGAAAATGAATGACTTCTGGCTGGGTGGAATGAGGTGGTATATGACATTAAGAGTTAAAATAGGAATCAAAGAGATCCATAGGTAAAACTGGCACTTCATAGCATTGCACAATAGCATTATCCCATTATAAGCCAATTTTTTTTTATTTTCCCATTTATAAGGAAACACATAAAAATGTGTTGTAAACATACTGAAACCTCCATTTAACATTTATTACTGTAAATAAAAGTTTATAGGTGTCATATAGTACCTAAATAAAGAGAATGGAATCCTCTGTTTTTGCTATAAATTATGTCTGATGAAACCTCAGAAGAGAAATGAGATCTCATGGGACTTGTTAATTCAACCTAGCAATTACTGATTAGACTATTTTACCTTGTATATTTGCTTAGTAAGCCTTCTTCCTACCCTTAATATTTGTTTTGTTTCTTCCTATTACTTCTCTGTTGACTCTGATACTTAAATTCCAGCAATAGGATATCCGATCTAACTAAATTTCTGAAGACAATATAAAAATTCCAGTTTTTCTGTTGAGCTGAGATCTCTTGTTCCTTATTCAGAACCCAATTCTGATTTATTTTGTATTGCTCTTATGGCTAAACCATTTAAATAAACTGAATGACCTCATGAGCTTGGAATCTGTGGCCATCCTAAAAATGTCACGATACACAGCATTTATTTTTCTTGCTCTTTTGAATTCACTTGTAATCTTTTTATTACCACTTGAAGTAGAAATTTACCCATCCTGTTCGTCATGAGTTAAATGTGACACAAGGTCACAAGTATGGGGCATACAGCAAGGATCAGGGTGGTAGTACCTGTTAGGATCCCATCTAGGGGCTAAATAGGTAAAAAAAAAAAAATTGAATACCCAACAAGAATGAATAAATCAAAATGTCTGCATCATAAAATAACCTGAGGGTTGACGTACTGTAAAACCCAACCAAGCAGTAAGGATCGAACTTGCTATTCAGTAGAAATGGATCTGTGAAACTTGCTTGCTAACCATTACGCTATGATGGGACTCTCTTCTACCTAATGCATTTGTCACGGGTAGAATATGACACAAGGTTGCAAGTATGGGGCATCTAGCGAGGATTGAACTTGTTCACTAGTTATGGATCTGCGAGACTAGCTTGCTAACCATACTTCCATAATGGGAGGCTTAAGGGGCCGGGTTAGCTCAGTCGGTAGAGCGTTCGACTAGAAACCACAAGGTTCCTAGTTCGATACCGGTCCCTGCCAACTCAGCGTATGAGTAGCACAGGGATCTGTGCGGTAAAGTAAGGAGCTGATGGTAGGTGTGGCGCTCCACCTCAGATGCTAAAAACAATCTCCTTGGTCTAGTGCTATTGAAAAGGGGATAGACTCCCTCGCTGATTGGCTGATACCGACTTTAGGCCGCCCCGACGACTTTACTTTTTACTAATGGAAATCTCTAAATGATTATTCTTCCTAACAAGCTAGTTGAAAAAAAAAAAATAGTTTTTTTTTTTTTCTTCTCTTTCTTTCCCTGTTGCTGCTGCTAGATGGATTGCTAACATTTTTTTTCTCCACTTCCATATTTGCCATTGTGATGTATAATAATTTGCTAATTTTCAGAATAAAACAATTCTAGATCAAAGAATGTTTTTATTTATAATAACTCATATTAACTGTGCTTATAATTCTGAAAAATATCACCATATCACATGAAATTACATGAGATGACATTTAGAAGTTTTGGCCCATTGAATAGCATTCTATGATTATTGGTTGTTTTTCTCTGATTGTTATCTAACAACAGCATAACCAGGCATATTTGCTTCTTTGGTTTAATATTGGTATATTAGGATGAATATATGTTAGGTATTATGGCTGATCTAATAAAGTTTATAGTTGATATCTAGTTGCCTTTTGCATACTGCTGTCAGCTGGAGCTGTAGAATACATGACTGTACCTCTATAAAGAGATAAAATCACCCTGGGCCACCTGTTGGCCATAGGTGGCATCCTGGTGGCTAAGCAGTCCCTGACCTGCAACACTCCACTTTAGCCCTTACTTAAGCCACACAGGCGATCATAGAGGCCTCCTCCAATCGATCTACTGGTCACGCAAAGCCATAGCATCTATAGGATTGTCCCAACCCTATTTCCCTTATGGCAAACCCCCAATCCTTTTTATCATGCATGTGTTTGTTAGAAGGCAGTGGCTGAGGCTTTTAGTGTCTTGGGTATGCATCTGATGGTGAAGTTCCGATTTTAGAGCTCTGGGGAGTGTGTACTCTTTCATCGCCATTACTCCCAGGTTCACTCTAATCCAGAGTGGTAGTACCTGTTAAGGTCCCATCTATGGGTTGAATAAAATATTGTTAAAGTTTAAAAAAAAAAAAAATTGAATACCCATCAAGAATAAAACAAAACGTCTTCGGCATGAAATAACCCATCAAGGGTTGACATGTCTTAAAATTCAACTAATCTTTGGCATAAGTCTAAAAGTGGGTTTTTAAACATTTTCTTTACTTTATCAGATTTTGTTCTCTAAAAACTGTTATATTGATCCATACTAATAACCTCTAATTCTGGTGGAGTATATATTTTTTCTATCCTTAGTTTTAAATATTTAATTATCCAAGTTTCTAGCCTATAATCATATAGTTAGCAGATAGTGTGCTTTTGTTAGTCTGAATATTCAAATTTTATTTTGAGGTTTATCAAAGGCATGAACCTAACAATTCCATTGCCAATTGGTATGGTCCCCCCTTTTTTAAAAAAAACATTTCTATAAGACAAATAATCTTAAAACTTTTTTTTTTTTTTTTTTTTTTTGTCCTTAGGCTAGATCAGGGCCAAATAAAGCGTAGCTGGTCTGGGGGGGGGTCCATTTTCCAGGCAGTACATTCCCATTATGCTGATGGAGTAAAATTGGGGGTATCTCTTACACCTGAGGTAAAAGTTGATGCTAGCGCACTTTGCCTCTGCTTGCATCTATGTGTGCGATTCCTCACATCTACCCTCATGGGGAGGCAAATTTCAAACAGTATTCCATGTTTAATTGTGGTCATGTAGCTCAGTCAGTAGAGCCTTGGAACCACAAGATTCTAGGTTCGATGATGGTTCTTGCCAACTCTGCGCATGATAAGCACAGTTTGGATCTGTGCAATAAAATGGGGAGCTGATGGTAGGTGTGGTGCTCCACCATAGATGCAAAAACAATTTCCTAGACTAGCACTAGTGAAAAGGGGATAGACTCTCACTATCTGTCTGATGCTGACAATAGGACACTTGGCTCACTATGGTTGAAAGTTTAGTGTTTGGATTATATTGGCTGTTCTTTATATATGATAATTACAAGAACCTGTTTTTAAAATTCCAATATTATTAGATACCAAAGTAACCTTTATATTCATTGCTTCTAGGAGCGTCTTAATGTTAAGTATCTGGCCGCCATCCTTGGCCCGTTGAAAAGGACTTACTTACTTTAAATCCTGAACTATAGAATCCTTTGGTAAGTGAATAAGTCCTAAGTTTTGGAAGCCTACGTAGTATCAAAGGTCCAGTGGATATAATCCTATGTTACATCGTCCACGAAGGCTCAAAGGCAATTGAGTGGCTAAGATCAGAACAGCCAGTATAAATAATAATAGCAGCAGCAGAGCACTGCCAGTGACTGCCCAATAGGTTGGTCACATGATTATCGCCTAGTCTATAAATAAGAGTAGGCATCTAAGACACAACTTATATACAGAAAAGTCAACACTTAATACACTGTAGTATGATCTATATTTAAAAAATACACACATTTTAATGTTGATAATAACCAAAAATAAATTAAATGGCCTTAAAAACCTACAAAAAAAATGTCAACTTGTTTGCTGTAATTTTAGAACTGAACCAATTCTGAATGAAATTAGAAAAACTAGCAAGAAGTATTTAAGTTTTAATGTAAGAAATGTATTAAATTAGAAAGACTAATGAAATTAAATAAATCATATAAGAATACATATAAAAAGATTACACTTATTTTGATTGTTTTAATTGGTTTCTATATAAAATCATTCATAGGATGATACATTTAATACATTGGAGGATAAAACAATAATATCAGATATCAATAACACCAAGTCATTATTTATTAAACCAGCTTTTGTTAAAAACAGTATGCAAATCAATATATATTATGTTTTATTTCTTGGTGATATATGACACATTGCAGGATTTTAAACTCAATAATAACATGGGCTGTTTTGAGGCAAATCTAACTCCGATTTTCATAGACATCATTGATAAATAAGATTTATTCTGTGTATTAATGATTTTGAATATAAATTAAATACTCATTGATAAACTTATGCAATTCCTGAAGGTATTGTGACGTAAGCAATGACATAGTTTTGGTTACAGACACTGAATCTCCATTATGATATGATGATGTAAATAGAATTGTTAGAAAAATCTGACTAGTCAAATGTACTCTAGTTAAAATTATATCCAGACAACCTTCTTGAAAGATAACATCAACATTATGTTGATAGATAATTTAGTTTAGTATTTGGTAAAACAGTGAGGAAATTAGAGGAAGATGTTTTGCACCAACCTTTTAAGTGAAAAGAACCTCCTTTTTAAATCAAGCAACCTATTTTCTTCTGAAAGATATATATTAACAATCACCCTTCCTCCTTTATCTGAACAACACTGAATTCCATTGAGGTTGATAAATAAGATGCTAATTTGTATTCTATGGAACAGAATACTGTATAATAATTGATTTCACTCTATCAAGTCTGATTACAAATATCAAGTTTCCCTTTTTTTCTTTTTTTTTTTTTTTTCTTTTTGTGTGTGTGTGAAGAATCCATAATATTTATAAAATACTTCCTCTTATTTTAAAAGGTAGTGCCAAAATACCTTTTTATTTTATTTTTATTTTATTTTTTTATCTTATAATTAATATACAGTCTAGGTTTAAAAATGTGGTATGGGTAAGCCAATCTTATTTATACATATTTCCGATGTAGGTATCATTGGGGATTGAGAAAAGTTGGTGTAAATTGCCCCAAAACTGGCCCATTTACCAAAACTTTTCTCGTTCCCAATGATTCCTGGATTGGAAAAATAGTCTTTAAAAAAAAAAGTCTGGCTTTGGGTTACCCTTACTGCACTATAAACTTGGTCTGTTTTGTGGGCTGATTACTAAAGAAGGGCTTGTTGCTTGGAAATATAAACTTGATATTTCTGGTCTACCAACCACTACTGCATAAAGTATCAAGTGTTGCCTAATGAGTTACTGGAATTCTTTCCTCAAGATTGTGCAGATAGAATTGTTGCCTATATAAAATACGTTATCAACTACTTTGGTGCAGTAGTAGTAGTACTACTAGAGACCAAGCAAAATCTGCAGCAAGAGTCATTCATCAAGAGAGATTTGAATCTATGGAAATGGGTGAATGCAATTAGAGTAATGAAGCCCAGAGTTTTTATACAGAAAAAAAGCAGCAGTTTGAATGCTCTCTCAAGGCTTTTGTTTTTAGTTTATTTTTTTATTAACTCTAATGGAAAGTAGAATAGTTTAAGCATAAGATATTTTAAAACCCTTATATAATTTGTTAGAAAAATAAATCTTTATTATTCAAATTTTTAAAGAAAATTGAAGCTACTAATTATGAGAGTAATAAGCTACATCAAGTTAGAACTTGTGAAAATTTTACATTAATGGAAATAATCATTAAAAGTTTTAGCATTAAAGACTAAATATTTTCAAGAAATTTTAAGGGAAAAAAAATAAAGAGGGTTTATAAAATTGGTAATGTTAAAAAATAGAAAAAATGTCAAGGAAATATCTTGACATTTGCCCAGAATTTCAATTTGAGAAAAGAAAGACTAATCTATTTTGACAGCAATAAATCTAACAGTTGGGTTTCTGTAAGTGTATTCTTGGACTTGTCTATTATTAAAACCTTCTGATATCTCTTGAAGTGTGAACAATATTCTCGGCAAATTATTAATTCTAATTTGAAATCTCAAGGAATCTTTCTATTCTGACGAAGATTCCTTATGATTTTAAATTAGAATTAATAAAAATCCTAATCTTATAAACTTTCAGCCTTTAGGGAATAATTGCTAATTAACACATTTTGCAAAGTCATTGGATTTACAATTCCTTTCGATGAAGGGGGGAGGGTAGTGGTGGTAGTGGCACAATGATTTTATTTAAAAAAAATTTTTTTCATCTTTATTTTATTTAGATGAAGATTATTAATTTTAACTAGTATTTTTTTAAATTAATTTTGTTTGCTGTTTTTTTTTTTTTTTTTTTTAAATTAAATCTCACTACAACAGGAACAACAGATATTGGAAACAACAATAATAGATAATCTCCAAGTGAGATTCAAATTAGATTTATTTATTTATTTGGTTTTGGAGAACATGTTTTATTTGGTTTTGGAGAACATGTTTTATTTCTTAGTGATATATGACACATTGCAGGATTTTAAACTCGCTAATAACATGGGCTGTTTTGAGGCAAATCTAACTCCGATTTTCATAGACATCATTGATAAATAAGATTTATTCTGTGTATTAATGATTTTGAATATGAATTAAATACTCGTTGATAAACTTATGCAATTCCTGAAGGTATTGTGACGTAAGCAATGACATAGTTTTGGTTACAGACACTGAATCTCCATTATAATATGATGATGGAAATAGAATTGTTAGAAAAATCTGACTAGTCAAATGTACTCTAGTTAAAATTATATCCAGACAACCTTCTTGAAAGATAACATCAACATTATGTTGATAGATAATTTAGTTTAGTATTTTTTTAGCTGCTTTATCCACTAAGCTACAAGAGCAGTCGTTTCAATCTTTCAAATGACACATATAAATCTACCCAATACTCTTGTGTCTGATTTTTTTTGGCACTTTTTGTTGTTATTCACTGGTAGTGTTAATTACATATCTTTATTTATTTTATTTTTTTAGATAAAGATAGTTTAATTTTAACTATTTTTATTTGTCTTAATTTTTGTTGCTAATCTCTCACCTAGTCTTTTATTGTGTTGTTCATAAACAGTCCAAGTAAGTTGAGATTTTATTTAAAAAAAAAAAAAATTTTAAAATAACAAAACAATTAAATGGATGAAGAAAAATACTAGTTAAAATTAATAATGAAAACAAGTAATTGGTATTTGATAAGAGTTGAATTTATATTATGATCCAGATATTTGTATTAAATTTTACACAGAGAAAAACAAAAATAGCTTTTTTAAAAAATTCTAATTTTTTATTACATCATTTCAATGCTATTTGTGCTTAGAGAATAAAACAATTTCCAATCCACTTTAAAACTTAAACATGGAGTTTACATTAAACTCACCACCAGTATCATAATATCTCAAGGGAGATAACCATTAAATGTTAGAGTATTTCCCCATTATTTACAATTATAATATAAATTCTCTAAATAGTTTGTGATTGAATATAAAGGCAACCTTTAAGCACATAATTGTAAAAATGGTTGTTTCCCAAATTTCCTTGAACAATTCTTATTAGGTTCAAGATGAGCTTAATCTTGGCAAGACCAATAAATGGAAAAGTGTTTGGAGGACTTGCAACAGGAAGAATATTTATAATCACAGAATCTGACCAAGTATAAATTTGGGGTATATAAGTATTAATAATAGTAGGAAGCACGTGGTGTAATGGTTAAAGTCATGGGAAATGCATTCGTCGACCCGAGTTCAAATCCTGGACGTGTTAATTGCATTTCACTTAGCGCTAATACCCTTGGGAAAGGTATGAATCCTACTCTCCCTCCAGCTATGGATAAATAGTAGGGCAGACTGGGCTCTTTAACCTTGGTTAGGCAACCGGTCTAGGAGAAGGAAAACTCTGAATTCAAACCTGTTGAACTCCGCTTAAGAAATTGACCATGTGTCGCATCCTGCTCGTGCGGAGGGGTTGGTAAATGTATATAACTATTAATAATAGAATGGTGGTATTTGGTCACAATTTTAATTTTTTTCTTGTTAAAACATTTATTTTATTTTATTTTATTTTATTTTTTTTTTTTTTTTTATTTATTTTTTTTTTTAACAAAAGAAAAAATAATTTATTTATTAATTAAAATTTTGTTAAATTTGTAAAAGTTTTGTTTTGGAGACAAAGTGAAATAACAAAAAAAAAAAAGAAAGAAAGAATTAATCTACATGTTTAGACATTCAAATTTCATTTCGATTAATTTTTTATTTACCAAGGATTTTTCCATCTAGTTGCAAAAACCAAAAATACACTGCTTTTGTGCAAAGATTTATTAAAAGATCATCATTTTAAAAAATGAAGTAAAATATTTACTTGGTGGACAGTGGTTGTCAAATGCTTGTATCTGTTGCCCAAGTGTTTAACTCTTAACGTCCTATACAGCCACATTCCACCCGGCCAGAAGTCACATTCGTTTTCCTAATCCACCCCAAATGATAGCCTTTTTTAAATGTAATATTAAACATATTTAGAAGTCTTTGATTTAAGGGAAATAACAGGTAACTTTAAATGAATAGGCCATTTTTAGCCATTTTTTTATAAATCCTTATAGGAATGGGGCTTTGGACTTAGAAAATTCTCAACAGGATGTCAAGAGTTAATCACTGGTTTAGGATATCAGTTTGCATTTCACATAGCACTAATACTCTTTGGAAAGGTATGTATCCAACTATTCACCCTCCATCTATGGGTAAATAGTAGGTCAGACTGAGCTCTCTAACCTTGGTATGGCAACTGGTTTACAGGAAGGAAAACATATTCAAACTTGTTAAACCCTGCTTAAAAACTGATCTTGTGTCACATCCTGCTCAAGAGGAGGTGTTAGGTAAATACGGATATCGTAGTAGATTACACTTTGACACTTTTTCTTAAATCTTTAATTGATAAAATTTTGCCAAACAATTTCATTCTATCAAGGAAAACAAGAAGATTTTTATTTTTTTTTTTTTTGTTTTACGGCATATCAACCTCAATGGGTCATTTAATGCTGACTACGTTTTTGAAATGAATTGGTGATAATGTTTAATTTTCTAAAGATTTTTTTTTTTTTTTGACATTTTTTGTGAATGGAACTTTTAGATGGATCATCTAAAAGTTCCATTTTAACATATATTTTTGTGTTTTCATTTTTTTTGGAAGATTCTTAGATTTTGTTGTAGATGTGTGCCTCTTTTATGTATCCGAGTAGTTTTTCTGGGTTTATTTGGTAGAATATCTGTTTTAGATTTGTTGTTTGGTAGTATTTTTTTCGTATTTGTTTTAGGTTGCTACATTCTGTTAAAATGTGTTTGATTGTGTAGGGTTTTTGGCATGGTATGCAATATGGGACTGCTTTTTTTTTTTTTTTTTTTGAGGAGGTATGAATGGGTAATGTATGAGTGTCCTATTCTTAGTCTGGATAATATTACTTCAAGAAAACAAGAAGAATAGGAATAATTCCTCCAGTTATTGATCTTTAAAGATTTATTTTTGTGATAATGTTTTTGAATAATATAACTGATTAATTTTATATAAATGTATATTAATTACTAAAGATATAGATCATTCTTAACAGCCTTGTGTATGCTAGTTTTTTTTTTTTTGGGGGGGAGGGGGTGAGAGTGTTCTTTAAAATTTAGTACTAGTATCATAGTACTAATGAAGAAGGGATAGACTCCCTCGCTGTCCAGCTAATACTGAAAGTAGGCCATTCCGCCAAGTTTACTTTATTTTTATTTTGACACATCTAAGTTCGCATGCATTACATTGGGTTTCTTTAAAATCTAAGTTCTATAAAATTAGGCTTTTACTTTTTGATGTCTTTTAGAAAGCTTCAATGTATGTCAATACAACATGTCAATACAATAAGTGTTTTTGAGATTTAGTCCTATTGTTCGCTCAGCTGTTACACTTGTTGAGTCACCATGGAAATATTTAGCATTTTATTGTCAATCTGCTTGGGTGGATGAAAAGAATTAAAGGGGGGAGGGATCTTTAGTTTTCTTTCATTTTGCCCTCATTTTCAAATAATTGTGTCTTCGATGTAATGAATTTCTATCTCTATCAGCTGTGTAGAAGGTTTTAAGGAATAATTTGGATACATTTAGAATCTATGAAAAGAGTTTGGGTTTATAAGGACATTTTTGGATCTGTCTGAAGAAAATTTCAGGAATATTTTCTGTCTTGGAGAAACAATGGTTTAGGTAGGAAGGCCCTTATTGATGTGGTACATAATATATAGAAATTGTAACATGGGTCTCTCAGTCTGTAGAGCATCTGTCTAGGAACCACAAGGTTCCGGGTTCGATATCTGCTCTTGCCAATTCAGCACATAAGAAGCACAGCTTGGATCTGTGCAGTAAAGTGGGGAGCTGATAGGTGTGACACAAAAACCATAATCCTGGTCTAGTACTAACGAAGAAGGGATAGACTCCCTCGCTGTCCAGCTAATACTGACAGTAGCCATTCTGCCAAGTTTACTTTATTTTTATTTTGACACATCTATGTTTGCTTGCATTACATTGGGTTTCAGAAAAACTGACATGGATAATCTTTCAACAATTCCAAATCAAAGCCAATCTTTTTTGTCCAATTTAAATTTTAATGTAAAAGATTACTTAATTTTATTTTATTTCCTATAACTCCAACATAAACAAAGGGGAACCACTCTTGACTGATTATTTATTTATTTATTGATCTACTAGGAAAAAAGAAGACGGTTAGGATTTAGGGTTAGTTTAATGGGAAAATAAATAATTTATCCGTCAAGAATGGTTCCCCTTTGTTTATGTTGGAGTTATAGGAAATAACCATTTTATTTTTGTTGAATTATACTGTTATATAATTTTATGTATTTATTTATTTTATAGATGTATATAAAATTTGATGGTAAATATTTTCTAAAATTGCAGCTACCCAAAGAAAGATAAATAAATGAATCTAATAATGCACTTGCAGAACTTTGATAATTTTAATCATTATTTTATGTTTACTCAATAATTCAGTCCTGTATTATTTCTTCTTTTTCTATTTCAGGATGCTGTCTGAGTCGACCTCAGTACATCCGAGGAGGTCGTGCTTTCGTATGGCCTGGCATCCAAAAAATGCAAAGGTCAGTTTTTGATCAGTTTTCTTAAACATGTTTTTATTAGTTGCTCTTATCTATTCTGTGATCTTAGAAAGTAGCCAGACTGATTTTTCTTTTTTTTTTTTTAAATTTTTTTTAAATTTTTTTTTTTTTATAATTTACAAAATGAAATCATGACTCTGAAACATTTCTAAATCTTTTGATCCGAAAACAAAATCTTTCATGGTTAATTCACTGATTTATCCTACAAATAAAATTGATACAGTTTTCCAGTTAGAATCTCTGATTTTTCTCCTGATTCATCTGCTGTTTATATGGCTGTTTAAAGAGGAGGAAATTTATGTGTGTGATTGTAAAAAGTCCTATCAAACACATGCAATTTATAGGAAACATTTGATTAGAAAATAAATTATGTGGAATATTATTAATTATATGATATGGAAACAAGTCTAAAGTTTAACAAAGATTTGGCAAAAAGTGATGTTAGCTTTAAGAAAAAACATAAAAGTCAGCATTTTATTACTGCTTTAAGAATTAAGGGCTGGGTTAGCTCAGTCGGTAGAGCGTTCGGCTAGAAACCACATGGTTTCTAGTTCGATTCCGGTCCTCACCAACTCAGGGTATGAGTAGCACTGTGCTGTAAAGTAAGGAGCTGATGGTAGGTGTGGCGCTCCACCTCAGATGCCAAAAAACAATCTCCTTGGTCTAGCGCTAGTGAAAAGGGGATAGACTCCCTCGCTGATTGGCTGATACTGACTTTAGGCCGCCCCAACGACTTTACTTACTTTAAGAATTAAGGACAACCATAATAAATTCTCGTGAAGCAGTGATTTGCTCTAATTATGATTTAAAAATTATGCTGAGTTTCCAGATTTCCAAAGGATTTTATTTAAAGTTGTAACAAAATGAAAAAAAAAAATGGCCATATGGAACTGAAATGAATTAATTATTATTTGGATTATTCAGACTATTGTCCTTATCTTATCTACATGTTTCAGCCAGATGAAGATATTTAAAAAATATTTTTAAAAAAAAAAAAAAAAAAGAAAAAAAAAATTCATTTCAATTTCTCTGAATTATTTTTTTTTTTTTTTTAGATGAGGCTTGATAATTTGTATTATTTGGACTATTATCCTCATTTTTATTATTATCTACACAATGTTTTGGCCTTCTTCAGATATTTCTTGTCGGACTCCGGAACCTTCTTGAACTCGGGGGGGGGGGGAACCCCTCCTCAAGTTCAACAAGAAATACCTGAAGGGCACATTGTCCAAAACATTATGTAGATAACAATAAAAATGAGGATAATAGGCTGAATAGTACAAATTATCAAGTCTCATCTCAAAAATTCAGAGAAATTGAAATGAATTTATTTATTTTTTAATATTTTCATCTCAACAAAAATGTTCAATATGATCATGATGGACTCTCCCGTCGACATGAATGTTCATACAATGAATATCTACACAGTGATTTGTTTATAGTGGTGAAGGCTTGTGTTGGACCAACCACACTTTTTGGCACAGTCGATAGGAAAGAATTGGTGCATCAAGGGTTGCCACAAACCCAATCAACGACCGACCTCAGGAATTTTGAATTCAGAGTTATCCCTCTCCTAGACTGGTTACCTACCCAAGGTTAAAGAGCCCAGTTTGCCCTACTATTTTACCCATAGTTGGAGGGAGAATATATGGATTCATACCTTTCCCAAGGGTATTAGCACTGAAATATGCCAACAGCTTCGTCTAGGAATTGAACTCGAATCAACGAGTCCATTTTCCAACCATTAGCCCACGCGCCTCCATATATCATATGATCATACAATATATTATATACACTAATATCTTGGTGCTTTGATGTCTGAATGTTTGTTTTATGAAGTTTAACTTTCTCCAAAGGGGATTAAGTGATATTTAAATTAGTTATAGTCATATTTATTTAATTACTTTGGAATTTATTTAATTACTTTGGAATCTATCACCTCCTTCCAAAAAAAAGAAAAAGAAAAAAGAAAAACCTCTTGACTAGAATGTGTGTTTAAAAAAAACCAAAACAACAAAACCTTTTTGTCTCTCTCAAATGTTTCATTGTGCTAAAAATTTATTTTTGAATATTATGTAGCCAATAAATGATTTATATTTGAAATTTTTTAAAGATGTATTTATTTACACACATTTGTAAATTCTACTCGAGTTACTAGATAGAATGGTTTTGAATATTTGCTAAATGCTTGTTCATTAACAGTTTATCTTATAAGTTTTTTTTTTTCTTTGAAATTCCTAACATTCTGATTATTTGTGACCTAATTTGCTTTATATTGGATGAATCAAGATAAAACTACCCTTTATTGTAATGTTTTGGTCTGGCTTCTTCTATAAGATCACTGGAATAGAATTATAGAATTTAAATTATAAACTTTGGCTCCATTATAATAAAATGATCAGCTTACTTCCTTCAGTTTTTGATAGCTCTAAATCTGAATTTTCGAATAACTTTTTTCTTTTTTTTTTTTTTCTCTCTCAAGTGTTTTTAACATAGCTTTTGAAAGTACTTAATATTGGTTGGAATATATATGCTAGCCCAGCAGCTGCAATATTAATAGCAGTCTAATAATTCATGGTTTACACTGGCATATAACCTCTCCTTGCTAACAGTTTTAATAGAGCACCAAGATAGAACTTACAACAAGCAGGAATTCCAAGCCAATCTCAAAGCTGATTGGTTGCTGCATGTATATGCTATATATGAATTAAATGGTATGCAAATCTAACATTTTAAGATTCAAAACCATGGGGGAAAAAATCATGCATTTAATTTTCTCCTTTTTGAACTTTTATAATATTGCTGAGAATATAGAAAAAATTCAGCAGGGATTGAACCTATACATTTATTTTAATTTTATTAATAACCTCAAATTGTATATTTTTTCATTAGATGTTTAGCTTTGATAATATTTGGGTTTGGTTGATATGTCATTATTCCTGTTAATTTGGGAATAATGTTGGATAAAAATAAAATGTCAACAGCAAATGGCTATGGTTAATTACCACCAAATTATATTGTTGCACTTGAGAAATGGTTGTTACTGCAAATGGCATTTAAACAATTTTTTGTTTTTTTTTTTTTTAGTTTAGACTAGCAGTGGCTACCTGGCATTCCCTGGGTAGAGGGGGATTTTTTTAAGTTAGTCCTGCAGATCCATTATTACTGAATCGTGAGTTGGATCCTCGTGGGATGCCCCATTTAAATCCCTATGTAAAAAAAAAAAAAAAAAAAAAAAAAAAAAAAAAAAAAAAAATTTAAATAGACCTTGCATTGATCCAGCTACTCTGAAAAGAAATGTTAATGTCTACTATCTAAAAATATTAAATGAAAAAAAAAAAATCCATGTTAAATTTTAATTTTTAATTATCTTCACGAATATAAATAAAATCTCTTATTTTTGCTCAAAAAACCAAGCCCTGGTTATATTTAATGTGTATATATATTTACTTTGTTGTTAATTGTTTTATTTTCGGAGTTTCCTCTGGACATACATATACACACAACTGCCCTTTTATATATATATATATATATATATATATATATATATATATATATATATATATATATATATATATATGACAGAGGGTCTGCATACCTGTGTGGGGTGGGGTATCAAGATTCCCCCTCTTTCCCTATTTGTATTTGTTTATTTCATTTTGGGAGTCATGTTTTACTATGATAATTTGTCTAAAGTTTCACATTATTCTTGATAATATGAAAATCTTTTTTAGTTTAGGAATATGGTATGATGAAATGATAGAACAATTAATGCTATCATTAATCATTCAAAATATGTATTATCAAGGTATGGATCTCTTAACTCTCTCATTATCCATTCCTATTGGTTATTGCTTTTGGCAAGTCCTCTAGGTGGCATCTAGTGTTTACACAGAGCTGAGAGAACATGGTTAGAGAATGAACATTCTCTTATTTCACCTGCCCTTTTTCCTGTCTATTTCTAACATGTAGGGAAATTTTAAATAATTAGAATTATTCCTAAAGTAAGTAGGATTTTTCAGATTTAAAAAAAAAAAAAGAAGAAAAAAAAGTTTTGTCCTTTAAAACAAAGATTATTTTTCAAGAGACAAAAGCAAGAATGGAGCCAAAGATTCATAATGTTTAGTAAATATTGTATTTGTAGGTATGGACAAAATTTCAGTATAACAATTCCTCTTTCTATAAATTTTTATAAAAAAATTTTAAATTCTAAATTGTCACTTATTTCAGTCCTTTTCCTTAAGAACAGAAATATAAAACAAATTTTCTATGTATTTCTTAATTATAACAATGAAATGAATCAATCTTTTATAAAAGAAAAAAAAAACCGGCAAAAATGCACCATTTTAACTGAGATTTTAATTTATAAGATTTTCTCATTTTAAAGACACAATGTGATATTTTTTCATCCTTCCTGAAATTTTGGCTATACCTATTATATTAGAATTTTGTTTAGTATAAAAATTGTTTTTTATATTTTGTTACAATTTGTTGACAATAAATTTTGGTAAATATCTTTGTCCTATGTTTAAAACAAGATATAAACGTTTACTGTTAAACAAAATCAAAATGTTCATCTTGTGTTAATATAATTAGTAATTCTTGTGAGAAAAAAACTATTTTATAGTATAATACTATTCAAACATTTTAACTATTCAATATTAAGTTTTATTTTGCGTTATTCCATTACATTGTTATCATAGTATGTTTAATATATATTTTTTTATTGTCATGTATTTTTTAAAATTTTTTAAAAATATTTTTGTTTGGCCCATTTGTTTTTATTTTATTTTTAATCCTTTTCTTTCTGTTGTAATGGTGTAATTTTGTATTGTCACAAGAAGAAAACAAAAGGTGCCCTTCAGGGGAAATATTTTATTTACATAATATTACACCATTACAGCAGTTTCTCATAATATATTGAATAGTAGAAATTATTTTGCTTGCATTACAACTTTCTCCGCTAGATATCTTGACTCTCCCAATCCTAGTTAATTTTTGCTGGTCCATTACTTTTTGCTTTAACCCTATATTTTGATTGATGCCTTAAATCCAGTTCAGCTTATATAGATAGCTTAACAAAACAAAATCCCAATATAAGAATAATTTGTCCTTGGTAAATTCATTGAAATGCTCTAAGCCTAAATACAAATTTTATAATATTTGTAGGTTTTTCAGATATTACAAATAGATTAATTTAAGAATAAAGATTTATGTAAGAAATTATTTTCAAATTGAGAGGTGGTTCCTTTACTAATGATTAAACACAAAGTTTTAGTATGGTTGATTTAAGATCAAGTGAGAACCTACCCTATGTGCAAAATCTTAAGCAAATTCCTGGGCCTAAATGGAACCTGGAAGAAATCATGGATTTAAATTATATATATAAAATCTTTTCTTGATTTGAAAATCACAAACATAGATCACATTTGAGTATTTTGCAAGGATTTTTCGAAATATTTCAAGTATTCACTTTTTAAAAAAAATGAAAACTTTGCTATCTTTGAAATCACTATCTGTGAAAGAACTTCTGGATAGATGCAATTTTATTGCAGTAATAACACAGGTATAACATTGAGCTATATTTTTGTGAGGACATTATATATCGAACCACTTTTTAAAATCTCTTTGAATTTTAGAATTTAAAAATTGTAATATGCCAACTAATATTCTTGATTCCATTAGTAATCCCAGAATTCGGTAACTATTTTTGGGTTAAATGATGACATGGATGAACAAAATAAATTAGTTAATTTTAGTAAATGTTCTTTTTGCCCATCTTAGAAACAATAACCAATTCTAATCCCGGTTAGTTGGGTAACTAAAAGAACATTGATTCTCTGAAAAATATGAAACTATATATTTACCTATTTTAAAATAACTAATAAATAATAACCATGTAATGGAATTTGGCTGGGTTCTACTATTTCAGTATTGTCTTACTATATTCTATGATTTTTTTTACATTTATTTATTAGTTAGTACAGAGTATTTTTTATAATAATAAAAAAATTCTTTTTAAATTCATTTATATAATCATTTTTCATTTTCATCATGAAAGAATTTTCATTTTCATCATGAAAGAATTTTTATATTCATCACATAACTCATTTTATCATAAAAATGAATATTTGAAGAAAAATGTTACCGTTTCTCTGGCACAACAGAATATAAGAATATTTGTTGTCCTTGAAAACAAAGATTATTTATAAGATATATGAAATTAACAAAAACAAAACATTTTATATCAATGGTTTATTTATAGGTTCAAGTAGGATCTCTTAAGAAATCCATTGTTTTAAATATTAATTCTATCCTCTAATTATTGTTAATGTATTAAATTCATGTGTATATGTAACAAATATGAAGTAGAATTAACAATTTGAATCTGACTTCTATTATTTCTGCTTAAACAATCTGTTTATTCAAAATAAACCCTCATTCTCAAGTTCAATAAAATATAGTGTGGTCCAAAAGTTTTGTCACTCATACATAATTTTTTTTATTTATTTTATTTTTTGTTTTAATAATGTTATGTAATTGTTGCCACTAAAAAAAATATGTAAGGCTGACAAGACTTTCGGACCACCGTGTGTGTGTGTGTGTGTGTGTATGTATATATATGTATATGTATATAATGCTTGTGCGGATGGGTTAGGTAAATACATATAGGTTAAATACTACAAATTTAATCAGCTCTGTATTAGCACTAAAATTGCTTTTCCATTAAAGCTGGTTTTAACTTTTTATACCTATTATCTTTGACTTAATGGTATTTAGAATAAAAACAAAAAACTATAACTAGTTGAGTACACTAACTTCCAAAAAGGAAATGTTAACTAATTTTTACAAGTTATATTTCTACAAATTCCTTCTTTCACCCTCACTTTGAAATAATTATTTTTATAACTGCTACTATATATATATATACTATATATTTTTAATAATTTACAACTGTTTTTTTTTTCTTTTTCTTTTCTTTTTGATCTTTTTATTCTTCTCCCTCCAATTCCAATGACTTTCTCTCTTTCTACTTTTGACTGAAGATTGTCATTGACAACTATGAGCTTAGCAATAGAAAGCCAACAGGTCTACACAAAACAGGGCGTGGCTCTCTCCATGACTGGGATTGCACAAGTAAGTGCTCTTGTTTTGCTTGGCAGTGGGTGAATGATATTTGTCCTGCAGCCAATGGTCAAATTGATCTCCCCCATTGCTATAACAAAATGGAATAATAGTAGTTGCTGCAGCAGCTGCAGTAGCCAACTAGTCACCATTTATTATCATTTAGTTGTGACCATAGTAACATTCTTTCCCTCCCTTTTTTTTTTTTTTTTTTTTTTCTTTTTTTTTTCTTCCGTTTTATATTGTCGGTTGGTGTTTTGTCAAGTCTGTGACTGATGCTGTGTCTCTCTATCTACACATGCTTGATTGCGTTATTACTTTTTCTCCTTTTTCTTTTTTTTTTTTTTTTTTTTTTTAATAGATCCCTTTTTAAAATTTCCTAAATAACTGGGCTGGATTTAGGAGCTATATCTACCTATATTTCCTTGCTCTGCTGTCTTTGTGCTACTGCTTATTCTCTCCCCCCTCTTTTTTTTTTGTCTGCTTTTTTTTTAATTCTTTGGTTCTTGTTATGGTCACATCAGTTTGCAGACAGTATGTCCATTAAGTGCCTTACTTCTATGGCGCCACCATTTTTATGATGGTGAATTTGATAAACTTGGCTTCTGTTAGCATTCATGTAACCAGACACTTTCCACTCAACCCCCTATTGATTCTGAGGCTATATTTACCATTATTGCAGGCTAAATATTCACATGGATATTTATCAACTAATTCTTCATACTTTTTCTTTCATCACGATTAATCTTACATATTTATATATTCATATATTAATTCATTGTATTAAAAGTATAATTTGTCAATTTTGTAAGATATCAGCCTCATTGTTTTAATAGGAGAGTGAGGGATTTTACTTGGCTGTTTTTGTTGGCTATAACCCTATATCATAGTAGATAACTTCTTGACCAGTTATTGATTCCACAAAAATGATATTCTTTATTTTTGTCCTCTCTATCCTGTTCCTATCTTTGAAACTTTACTGATTATTTATTCATATTTTGACATTGTCGCTAGAGTCCTACAAGGAGATACATTATCACTGTTTCTATTTATAATCTGCATAGATTACATACTACAAACATTGTTAGATCTAATGAAGAAAAGGGCTTCACACTTTAACCATTTCCCTTTTATTTTATTTATTTATTTATTTATTTTTTAATTACCCGTCCAAAACAAGGCAGTTTTTTTTTATTTGCTTAATTATCCCTTTCATATTTGATTAAGTGAATTTGAGAATATTTCTTATGAAATTATCAATATTTTTGAAGTTATATGGGTTTGAAATTTAACCTGTTATCCCTAGTATTCTCTGTATAGGCATTACACACATTATATACGCTGTGAAATTAAACCAGAACACTATTAGTAACACTATTCATTTAGATGTCATTTAAAAGGCGATTTATCTGAGGAAAAGCATATGATGCTTTGAAACCGGCGGTAATAAATCAGCCATTAATAGTATATATATATATATATATATATATATATATATATATATATATATATATAGATAGAATTGGAGAGAAAAATAAAATAAAAATCTAAGTTTTGTAATGTGAAATTTTACTTGGAAATGAAATCCTTTACATTCATTAGAAAAAAAAAGGTTATCTTTTTCTCAAACGGGGGAAACTATCGACAAACGAAGCGTCTCAGGCTAGAAAATTTAGTTTCAGTGATAGAACACAAATACTCGGGATTGTAAAATAAATGTTCAGAATGTCTCTCATGAATACTTGGGATAATTGGAAGAGGGGGGTGGGGTGGGGGCAAGAAGCAGATGATATCTCGCAAAAACAGATGCTCACTTTGCAGATGTACTTTGTGAAAATACACCTGCCTAAGTTGAATCTCTGCTGTATAGCCTGGAGCAACCAGCATCAGCTTCTACATGAATTCTGTTTTATTTGAGTTCATGTGCTTTAAAGAAGATGGGGCCACCACTACATTTAATGTTAAACTTCTGAAATGAGTTGACCAGTTCACATATCATCTGTGTAGCAATATCTTATCTACAGAAAGGGATGTCCGTATACACATAGAAAAACATGGATTCCTGTTGACATATTATCAATCATAAGGAAATCTGATCTTTCTGATAAAACAAATAGCTGTAGCTATATCGGTACTATTGTATGGCTGCACCACTTTTATTCTAACAAACGCTTGGGTGATGAAAAAGCTATATGGGAACTACACAAAAATTCTACATGCAGTCTTGAACAAATCCTGAAGGCAGCATCCACCACTACCGGGATCTACAGCCATTTACCTCCTATCACACAAACCATCCAAGTAAGATGGACAAGTCAGGACAAACTCAAAAATGACGTTCTCCTGTGGACACCTACATATGGACACCAGTGTTGGCCGACCAGCAAAAACTTAGAAATTGCAGCTGCATGCAGACACTGGATGCCTTGCTGAGGACTTTACAGTAGCAACAACCAATATGGACAGGTGGTGAATCTGTACTGTCAGCATGACTTGATGATTGGTTTGACACCGTTTTTTTTTTTTTTTTTTTTTTTTGTTTTTTTTAATAATAAAAAACTATTTCTGAAATGCTGACTTAGCAACTTTTTTCTGAAGTAACTATTCATTCTTTATAAAGTTACTTTTTGTTTTATTTTGGGATCATAATCTTCATACAATAACTGCTATTTACACAGTAGCATTGCAACCAACAAAGCCTTCATCAGATGATGACTCTGGGTTCAGGCATGGTTTCAGGGCCGAAGCATCATTACCACTAACCCAGAGCACTCCAGCAGTATCTCACGATAGCACCAGACTTTGTCGGTTTGATGTCACATTGTAGGATTGCCATATCTACGCTGAGGAAGTTAGAGCTTTATCCTGAATTTTTTTTATGTATTTCCTCTTGTCTGGTGGAGAAAGTCCAAGTTTAGACAAAAATGCCGAGGTTGAGTTGGTAATAAATCCCCGGCATCTGACTTTGATAGGAAATACATCTGTTATCCATCCATTTCTGACGCATTGTTCACATAAGTCTTCATATTTTTCCAACTTACACTGATGTGCCCAGTCAAGATTTTCTTCAAATGGAACTGTCAATTCAACGATAAACTCTTTTGATTAACAGAACAAATGACAATATCAGTACACTGGGCCGTTAACGTTATTTCAGTCCGTGGAGCCATCAAACAGTGACAAAATTTACCTTTGTCTCTTCTAAGATTTTGTGCAGATTTATTCAATAAAATCATTTAAATATGTATTTAGGTAAGTTTATCATTAATATAATACTGATGATAATGAAATTTATTGCGTACAGTGCTCAGGTGCACCACAACTCATAAAAGGTTCATGTATAGTACATAAAATAATGTACTAATGTCGGGAACATGAATTGGGTACAGTAATGATATACATGTGTGCGTGCATATGTATGGAAGGGGATATCAGAAAAAAATATTTTTAAATTAACTTTTATTATGTACAAGAAAATATATCTATCTCCTAATGCATGTAAATATTGTCCATTCACTTGTAATGTAGCACTTTCAACCATGTTTTTGTTCATGAATGGATAGGCAAGTTAAGCATTGCCTATTCTGACAAATTATAAAGATTGATTATTAGATAAAGTAAAGGAAGATTTCCAATTCATTGTATATTTGTAATTTAATGCCATATATTAAATGTATTTAGTTAATTATTTTCATATTAGACTGGTATAATTCTCCTCTACTTCTTAATGCCAGTATACAATAATACATATCATCATTTCTATGTATTATGTGTGGATATTACCACATTTGATAATAGATGATACTACATAAATTCTGCCTTTTAAATTATCTATTGGTTGTTGTAGAGTGAAGTGTTACATTTTTTTGTTCTTTTCCTTTTCTTTATAAGAAGGGGCCGGGTTAGCTCAGTTGGTAGAGCGTTCGGCTAGAAACCACAACTAGTTCGATACCGGTCCTCGCCAACTCAGCGTATGAGTAGCACAGGGATCTGTGCGGTAAAGTAAGGAGCTGATGGTAGGTGTGGCGCTCCACCTCAGATGCTAAAACGATCTCCTTGGTCTATTGAAAAAGGGATAGACTCCCTCGCTGACTGGCTGATACCAACTTTAGGCCGCCCTGTCGACTTTACTTTTACTTATAAGAATATTACCTAAAATTCTTAATATATTATAAAATATTTTTTTTTTTTTTTATAGTGAAAAGGCTTTTGGTGAATTTTTACTTTAATAAGATCAACTGAAAGTTTATTCTGTTTCTGGTTATTATCAAGTTCAAGAAAAGATTATGAATTTAGAAAAAGAAAGAAAAAAAAAACTTATCTATTATCATCACACTTGTATTAAAATTTATTGTGCCTATTACTAATGCAGCTTTGACAAATGAACTAGGTATACCAGTGGTTGAGTTTGAACCCTTAACTAAAGGCCAGCACCTTGTATTTGTGTAAATTTTATATTCAAAATCCAAAGCTTTTGATATCTGATGTTATAAAAAAAAACTTCCTCACTTTTTATGGTATTTACAGTGAACAGTTTTAATGTTCCTACATTTTTAATCACATGTCTTGAATTATTTACTAGAGAAATATCAAGTCCAAACACTTTTAGATTTGAACTAAATAATAAAGCATACGTGTACTCCACAAAGACCATATTTCTTTTTTTAGACTCAAGGTAGTCTTTAAGTTATCACCCCTGCTAATGTTAGGGTTAAATTACAGTTTTTATGATTTTAAGAATTTCATTTGTATTAAAGATTTGGAGAAAAAAACCCAACTTAAATAGCTTTTTTTGGCCACTTTTAAACTAAATCCAATTGCATAGAAATGCCACACTATATAGTCAATAACTTCTCTATTATTGGTTGCTATATACAAGGGTCAGCTGAAAAGTTTATAGCCTAACCAATATACCAGCATGGAATATGACCAAATGAGCTTTATTTTTCAACAGCCTGCTGTCTACATACTTCTTCCATTGGTGTTGCAGTGCTTCTATCCCATTTGTCCATCAACAACAGATATGGCGTCATTATATGAAATTTTCACCCGCATACATTGTATATGTATGACTATCTTTTAGCCAAATGAGGTGGTTAGACAAGTGGCCTTTTATATATCATATAAAATCATAAGCTTTTGGGTGTTTTTTTTAATTTTTAACATTTTTAAAAAATTTTTTTTATATATATCTATATAAAGTGGCCTTTTTATATATCATAAAATCATAGGCTTTTGGGTGTTTTTTTTTTTAAATTCAAAAAAAATTTTTTTTTTATGAAATAGTTGGAGATATTTGACTGATTGTTTGCAACAGTTAATCAAATACTCAGTTTACACACATCCCAAATCGATAAAAGCCAAATGTCTTTTAGCATTTCAAAGGGGTGGGTGGGGGGGAACAGAGTTTGATCCTCTCTGATAGGGTCACAGCCTGGCGAGAGGAGTATGATGTAGAAAGACCCAAAACTTCCCTGTGACCCAAGAAAATTACATCACTGATGATACCTACCAGCCCCTCAAATGTAGTAAGGTGCATATATTTAAAGTTCAAAGTGGTAATTCAATTTACAGCCATCTTTTAACTGGATAATTTTAATCACAAAAAAAAACCTGTCTTGTACTCTTAACATTTGTTTCTCACAATAAAAGATTAATTTCTTTTATCTTTCTCCTTAGTATTGTACTCTTTTCTGGTCAAGAAGCTGTGTATCTACTATTCTCTTCTAATAAGTGCTTATGTGAATGTGTCTGCTAATTATTTCTTTGCAATCTCCCAGTCCAAACAAACAAGTTAAGAATATTATACATTTGAGACTATAACTTAATGCATTGTTTTATTTTTTTATTTATTTAAAAAAAGAATCGCTTATACAACTTCTATTGTAGAAGGAATTTTGTGATAATTTTAAAAATATCCGATTTGTAATTTACTTTTAAAAATTTAACATCTGAAGGGTTGCTTCATTGGCACATTATTTCTTTAATGGTTTCCAAAAATTAAAAAAGAATTTACTTAAATGTTCAAATGTTTATTGGGGTGAGAAATTTTCAACACTTAAAATAACTGTATACTAGGTTGTTAGTGATATTTTCAACACTTAAAATAATTGTATACTAGGTTGTTAGTGATATTTTCAACACTTAAAATAATTGTATACTAGGTTGTTAGTGATATTTTCAACACTTAAAATAATTGTATACTATTAGTGATATTTTCAACACTTAAAATAATTGTATACTAGGTTGTTAGTGATATTTTTCAACACTTAAAATAATTGTATACTAGGTTGTTAGTGATATTTTCAACACTTAAAATAATTGTACTAGGTTGTTAGTGATATTTTCAACACTTAAAATAATTGTATACTTAGTGATATTTTAACACTTAAAATAATTGTATACTAGGTTGTTAGTGATATTTTCAAACACTTAAAATAATTGTATACTAGGTTGTTAGTGATATTTTCAACACTTAAAATAATTGTATACTAGGTTGTTAGTGATATTTTCAACACTTAAAATAATTGTATACTAGGTTGTTACTGATATTTTCAACGCTTAAAATAATTGTATACTAGGTTGTGACTGATATTTTTCAACACTTAAAATGATTGTATACTAGGTTGTTACTGATATTTTCACTATCAGAGTAACAGTCCAATCTTTGTATCTTGGGATTTTTATTTTATTTAATCTACGTGTGTTTAGTGTAGAAAAAAAGTCAAAGCTGGTTGATAATGGTTAGAGAGAAATATATATGTATTTGACGGCCGGTTTGGCTCAGTCAGTAGAATGTCTGCCTAGGAATCACAAGGTTCTGAGTGGTTTGATACTGACCCTCACCAACTCGGCATATGGGTAGTACAATATCTAAGTATCTACTAAGTATCTAAGAGCTGATTCAGTTGTCAAATTGGTATCTGGGAAAGAAATTCTCTTAAATAAAGAGTTCTTAATTGAGAAGTTAGAAACCACTGTTTTTTTTTTGTTTTTTTTTTATATAATAGAATGCTATAGTTTTGAAGCTTCCTCTAACCTGCACACTGCTTAAACTGCAATCCTTATATATATATATATATATATATATATATATATATATATATATATATATAATCTCATTTGAACACTAAATATATTCACATTTAAAGATATTTCTCTGTAGAAATTCATCATCAGTCACATAACCCCTGGTGGCGTTGTCGTGGTACCACTGATGACTCTGACAATCACCCACCATCTATATCATGGGCTGGATTCTGCAGCTCTGTGAAACCCAGGCCTGTCTATTCTCGGATGTTATCTTCCCACCTCCTTCTTCTCTCTGCCTCTTAATCTTCCTCCCAGCACACTGTCCCTTGCAGGATGGGTTTTGCCCAGATCTTGTCACATGTCATTGCCATGGAGAAATTACATTAGGTTTTTTTTATTTAATAAGATTTCAACTATGGTGCAATAAAGTAGCAGTAAATTATGAGTCATCTGTTGATTGCCCAGATTTTCCTTGCTGATGTCTGGATTGGCTCAATAGCAGTTACAGCCCTGCTTCATATCTTTACTGCTGAATACATTTGTAGGTTTAGTTAAGGTTTATGTGCTATGATAATTATGATTATGCCAAATATATTGTGACAATATTTAATTTTATTGTCATCAAATTAAGACTGATCAAAATTATTTTTTCTCTTTCTCCAATCTCTTATATACAAGAGTTATATATAGATATAGGTGTGTCAAAAAAGTATCAAGATTTTTTGTACTTTTTGACACGCCTTGTATTCTGAAAAAAATTAATGTATGGAAAGTTTTTTTTTTTTTTTTTTTTTTTTTCCTCGAATACGTGTCAAAAAGTATAAAAAAATTTCGAGACTTTTTTGACACACCTTGCGTGTGTATGCATATGTGTGTATTTATATATATATATATATATATATACATACACACATTGAAAATTACTCATCAAATATACAAACAAAGAAGCATATGTGGACTCCATAACAACTATATATAACACATCTCCGGGCAATCTGGATATGCTATTATATATATATATATATATACACACACATACATCTTGGAAATTCCTCATCATGATTACACAAATTTAAACCATAAATAACATTGAAATGAATTATTCTGATTATATTTTGAAATTTGAATTATTTACAGTTAAAAAAAAAAAAAAATGAAATCTAACCCTACAATAAAATAAGTGGAATGGAAAAATTTAAGATTTACAAAGTAGATAAATATTCTAAGCAAAATTTAGTTAACTTTTTAGGAGTGGTTCAATCTACAATAAAGCTAATGTTGCAAGTTTGCAGTAAATCCAAGATTAATGATAATATTATTGCAGCCAAGAATAATTATAAGTTATCAACAAAACAATCCACCTTTCTTTTCATTTTTTAAAGCAAAATATACAAACTAGTTAATATAATTATGTAAAATAACTACCTTTTAAGTTATATAGCAAGCTGGCTGCTAAAAAACAAGTTTGATGGGAGAAAAAGCAGTTGTTTTAGTAGCATGATTTGATGTAAAACTTGACCAAACACAGCAGCTTATATGTATATGTATATACATATGTGTGTGTCTCAAATCCTATGAAAGAAGTATTAATGAAACTAGTATCAAAATAAAGTAAATTTATTCATCTTCAAAAGTACAATTTTTTTTTTTTTTTTTTTTTTTTTTCTCCCCCCAATATTGTCACTATGTAAAGCCATACAGGTTCGACATTAATATCGTCCCTGGGACGATAAATACATCCGGGATGATCAATACGTCATCCGGGACAGTTTGCCGGGGACAGTAAAAAGAAGTATTAATGAAACTAGTATCAAAATAAAGTAAATTTATTCATCTTCAAAATTACAATTCTTTTTTTTTTTTTTTTTTTTTTTTCTCCCCCCCCCCCCCAATATTGTCACTATGTAAGGCCATACATTTTTTCCCATTGTTTAATTCACTGTATTTTCGTTTCATACATGAAGAAACTGGTTTAGTTTTGATCCAACTCAGCATAACAAATTCAGCATCGGATAAAAAATGAACTTTCTATTTCACATGAATCCAAGCTGCATAAAAATGTTTCCTGAAAGCTCTTTTTACTCAGCTTTTTTAAAACAAAGTATTTGTCATAGGTTTGTGTGGGGTGGGGGGGTCTATCAGGGCTCGACATTAACGTTTTCCCAGGGACGATCAAAAATACATCCAGGACGATCAATACGTCATCCGGGACAGTTTGCCAGGGACGGTAAACATTTTTCCTAAAAGTTAGTACTACATTCCAATATTGGCCGTCCAGTGATTGCCCGAATGCTGACCTCAAAAAACGATCTAGTTCTAGACTTAAAATTACTAATGGCAACAACACTGAAGAAATAGACACAGTCACACAGTATATATTTTTATGATTGGAAAATGTCCGCATAAAGATGGAAATAGAATAAATTTTAGTTTATAAAATTTTTATTTTATTATTCTTGATTATAAATAAATGTTTCTGTCAACTGCTTCAGCTTTTCTTAATGTTTTATTACATGTTATTATGCTACTGATGACTGACAAGTATAGATGATGCTAATGAATTAAACAAAAATATTTTGATTTCGGGACAGTCCAAACCCCATTCAGGATGGTTGATAATTTTTGTTCGGGATGGTCATGAAAAAAGTTAGTGTAAGTGCCTGGGGTCTATTCATATTAAAATCATGTGATTTTTCTATGTTACAATAACACTGCAAAAAATTGGCATTTTGTGGTAAGATTTCTCAGCACAAAATGGTCTTAGCAATTTCCAATTCATGCCTATATGATTGCCCCAACCCTATTGCCTTTATGGCAAACATCAACCCTTCTTATATGTGCTAGAAGGCGGTGGCTGGGGGTCTATATGTTCTGGGAATGACGTTAAACTCTATCTGATGTTGAGGTTCCAGGTCTGGGGAATGTGGAGCACCCCTTCATTACCATTGCTCCCTGGTTCACTGACCCGGAGTGGTAGTACCTGTTAGTCCCATCTATGGGTTAAATAGAAAAATGTGTTTATAAAAAAAACTGAGTATCCGTTAAGAATGAATTTATTTAAAAACTTTGTTGGCATTAAATGACCCACCGAGGTTGATATGCCATAAAATAAAGCGAAACAATCCAATTCATGGAAGGGTTTGTGTTCTTGCTCACTTCAATCAGGATTTTTCAATGAAGATAACTATTAAATGCTAATTGTAGAGTACTTCCATTTTTATTTGCAATTAATTATTATATAAACTAGTACAAAATAAAAAAACGCCCTCCGGACGATGTAAAAATAGATTTTTAAAACATATTGCCTAAGGGGTGGGAGTAAAAAATTCAATGTCAGCGAGTTTGTACCCTAAGTGAGTAAAATCATCAAATTCATTAAAGGATTAAAATATAAAACAATTTGAAATGTAAACTTTAAATATGTATTAAAATAAAACAAACTATATATAGATATATAATACCAGTCGTGTATTTATTAAAACTTGTTTTAAAAAATAATGAGGACTGTCTAATGTTGCATGTTCAAATTTTGAGTGTATTTATTGAATAAATACACTCAAAATTTGAACATGCCAAAAATCGTAGCATAAATTTTATTCTATGTTATGACGTTTTTGGGTAATGTGACGTAAGCAGTGATGTAATTTTTGTTACAGACAAAAACCGGAAGCGAATCTCCATTATTAATAGATTCTTTAAATAGGATGTGACTCTACATTGAACATCTTGTCTTTTCTACTCATCTAAGGTAGAAAAGACTGTTTTAAAGAGTGATTTAGAAAGTTGGATAGCAAGAAGGAATACATTGTATGTATGTATGTATGTATGTATGTATGTGTATATATATATATATATATATAATTACCAACCCCTCCGCACAAGTAGTATGTGACACAGGGTCAATTTCTAAAATGGAGCTTAAAAGGTTTGAAATAAGAGATTTCCTTCACCTAGATTGGTTACCTAACCAATGTTAAAGAGTCTGCCCTACTATTTACCCATAATTGGAGGAGAGTAGTTTGATTCATGCACTGTGAAATGCAAACAGCATTGTCCAGGATTTGAACTCTGGTCAACAAGTCCATTTCCTATGACTCTAACCATTACACCACACATGCCTCCAAAAGCATTACATTGTGTGTATGACAGAACTATTCCAGGGATCTTCATATTCTCTCAACCTAATCAGGAATTAGAAATTCTTAGGTTTTATGAACATGTATTGTGAGTTGATATGAACCCTTATGGCAAGCCCCACCCCTTTTTATCATATGGCTGCTAGAAGGCGGTGGCTACGGGTCTACATGTCCTGGGAATGACGATAAACTCTATCTGATGGTGAGGTTCCAGTTTTGGAGGTTTGGGGAATGTAGAGCGCCCTTCATCACCATTGCTCCCTGGTCCACTCTGACCCAGAGTGGTAGTACCTGTTAGGGTCCCATCTATGGGTTAAATAGAAAAATGTATTTATAAAAAAATTGTATTATCCATTAAGAATTGATTTATTTCAAAACTTTATCGGCATTAAATGACCCACTGAGGTTGATATGCCACAAAACAAACCAAAACCTTTTTAGATATTTTTTCTTTGGGACTACAATTTAGAAATTGTGTATGTTGTTAGTCTTTATAATCAGGCATTGATACTATAGCAATTAAATGTTTAAGTAGTAAAATATTGTTCTATCATTTGATCTGTGGCTGAATCTAATGACATCTCTTTTGTAAAAGTATTACTACATCTATTCTATTATAGTCATGTATGCATTTGAATGTAATACATTAAATATAACATTTTATGGGTCTGAGGTCTCTTAAGCTTTACAATCAAAGTAATGTACCAGCATCCCTGATTTTTATCAATTTATATTTAATTACTAAACATATTCATCGGTGAATTGTTTAATATTGAGGATGCCTCTTTGGCCAATTTAAACCTTTTTTTTTTCTATTAGTAAAAGCCAGAATTGGTTGTAATGGTTTAAATAGAACACTAACCCTGCCTTTTTTTTTTTGTTGAGGGGTGGGTGTCATATTTAAATCTTATTTTAGACACTCAAATTCACTTATGGTTTCGTTGTTATTAAACTAAATTAACTTGTTTGTTGGAATTTTTGGGCCATATGACCTTTAGGCACCCCTTTTTGATCTCAATTAAGAAAGGATATGTTTTTCATTTACACCATCAATATCCGGTTGTTTTAACAGACGATTTTTAGATTTTTTTTTTCTAAATTATAAAACTAACCCCTAACAACCGGATATTGATGGTGTAAATGAAAAACGTGTCATTTCCTAATCGAGATCAAAAAGGGGTGCCTAAAGGTAATATGGTCCGAATTAAAAAAAAAAAATCAATCGAGAGGTTGTAATGAAAGATTGCTGCATGTTCTCGTAGTTTGCGCCCCTCCCCCCACTCCTCGCATGCTATTGCTTCAATTTCGTTTTTTGTTGCCCTGGAGGAAATTTACTCTGCCAGTGCTTTGACACACACCAGTATCTGTTGCAGATTGACATTAAATACTATGACATTGGCAATAGAAAGTACACAAGTGTATACCCAGTTGGGGGTGGCTGTTTCAGTAACTGGAATTGCCCAGGTAAGTCTTTTATTTTATTCATTTATTATTTCATACTTGAATGCCTTTTCCTTTTCAGCTGATATATTAAAGTTGTTATTCTAACTTGTAACTTTTTCATATGGAAGTCATAGAATTTCTAGTTTTATTAAATATCACTTGACATCAGTCTTATAGTTACAAAGATTCACTTGTGACTTTGAAATAGAAATAGTTATTTTAGTGTCGGATAATAGTAATGGGTTTTGGACCTTATTTTTCTAATACAGGTATCATTGGGGGACAAGAATTTTCTCTTAAAAGATGACAGAAAATAAGAATCAAAATTAATTATTTTGATATAGATTTAAGAATTGATCAACAAATAGTTTTGGACAAATTAAAAAGAATAAAAGTATTTTATAATTTGCTTGAAGCATTGCATAAAGTAGGTTAGGTTATATTTTATTTTATTTTTATTTCATTTTATTTTTATTATTTTATTATTTTATTTTATTTATTTATTTTGAAGGCTATTGCAATGCAAAAGTAATTGTCCAAGGTTTTAATGATTTTGAAGTTAATAAGACCTTGGACAATTACTTTCGCATTGCTATAGCATTCAAAAAAATAAAAAAATAAAATGAATAAAGTAAATATAAATTTTTTTTTTTTTTTTTACTATAGTATAACTTTGTAAATTGATCCATTAAAATTTCAAGGCTTTTATATTAATTGTATTTAGTTTTTAAAGATTTTTCTTCATAAGAAACCAAATATATCTCTGTAATTAAACTTGTACTTCTAAGTTTTGTCTAAGATCCATTTTGCTTTACAAATTCATTCATCTAATGATAAACATTTCCCAGTTTTGATTTAGAGTAACAGATTTCTATTAAAAAGAACAGGTGATCATGAGTCATCAGAAAATTATTGAGCAACAGAATTAATTTGAACAAGAAACAAGTTTTCTTTATTAAACAATAATAAATTCTAAAGCTACTTTATTTTTTTTTATCTTTTATAAAGCTATTTTGTTGAACGAGTTTTTCAGGTTCAGGGTTTATTTGCTTCAATGCTGTGATGAAGAATAATTCAATAGAAAGTTTCTTTTATGAACAGTTAAAATCTTAGTGTTTAAGATTTTATTGTAAAATTAACTGTTCAAAGTTGACTTATTTGTTGAGTAACTTTAAATGTTTTTTGTCTATAATAACTGGAATTTGAATAGAAAACAAATGGACTTCATTTTATTTTGCATTCCCACAAATGCCAAATATGACACAATTTCTCTTTTGATGTGAGTAATTGCCAAAAGTTGTATTGTTTCATCATACTCTACTATAGCCATCAGGGTGTATCATGATTTTACTACCAAGCTCAATTAGAAGGTACATTCTGTAGAATGTATCTTATTACCAGCATCACATGCAAACATAACAATCATGTGGTTGTTAAATGGATTTCAGTTATTCAGCATCTTGCTTTTCTTATAGATAGAATTTGTAATCTTCATTTCATTCAAACTTAGATCTATTGTCTATATTTGCTATCTGGAACTTCCTACAGCAAGTGTATTCATTCCTTTTGATAAATTCTTTAAATAGAACAATGAAAATACAACTACTACTGTGTAAACCAGCTGATTGCATGTGTGAAAGAATCTCTGTTATATGGCTATGTAGAAAAATTCAAATCCTGGATGAGGCTGTTTAAATTTCACATAGCCCTAATACCCGTAGAAAAAGTATGAATAGTTGGGCAGACTGGACTCTTTAACCTTGGCTAGATAACCAGTCTAGGAGAAGGAAAACTATGAATTCTTAACCTGTTAAACTCTGCTTAAGAAATTGACCTTGTGTTACATTCTGCTTGTGTGTGTGTGTGTGGGGGGTAAATACATATCTGGCTATATAGAACTACATGTCAGTATTTATTTTTATGAAGACTTTCTAAATTGTTGCATTTGGGAGAAACAAAATTATCTTAGTTCATTGTAATTATAAATGTGAACCAATATTGTAAAGTTTTTTTTTTTTTTTTTTTTCCTTTCCTCGGAAAACATTTGGAAACTTTTTTTAGTTATTTAACCTGTATTATTATTATTATTATTATTATTGAATTTATTTTTCCTATATTTAATGATTGAATTTCTTAGGGACACTGCTTTAATTTAAAAATAAATGTAGTACTACAGCATTTTACAAAAGTTAGCCATAACTTTAACTTTATTTTTGTTTCACAAAATGTTTCCTTTATTTCATAAGACAGTTTGTGGCAATAAGAAACTGAAGTTTATGCTGCCAGTTGTAAAAACAATTGTGAAAATTGATATTGAAAATGTTGGACTATCTGTTGTGCTTACAGTAGAGAACTCCAATCAAGATTGTTATATTAAAATATGCTAATATAGTAAGATTTAGTTTTTTTTTAAATACTGCAAATTAAAGTTAATTTTTAATATTGAGAAAAATTGTATTTTCTCCTTTTTTGAATTGCTTTTGAGTTTGTTATTGATAGGTTTCAATAGTCAAGGTTTGATTTGATTCTATACTTTCCATTTTTTTTTTTTTTTTTTTTTTTTTTTTGTCAGCTATCATTCCCAAGTGTATGTATGCTATTATTCTCTTTTCATGCACTTGCAGTTGTTCCTGAGATATATGAACAATGTCAAACATAAGGGGCAAAATGCTATCTATAACTTGACTAGTTTCAATAAGATATTAGTCATGTAATGAGACTGTCTGTGAGGCAACTCCTTTTTATCATTCTTTACATCAAAGATTTATAATTATTTATTTGGTATTTCTTAAAAATAGAGCCAATTCTGACAAATGAATGGTAATTTTTTTTCAGTTTTCTTCTATAGAATGAATATGTAAATAAACAACATAGATATATCAGAATATGAAGGCATGTAGTGTAATGGCTAGTTTCGTAGTAAATGAACTCGTCCACCTGAGTTTAAATCCTAGTCAAGGCTGTTTACATTTCACATAGTGCTAATACTCTTGGGAAAGGTATACATCCACTTGCTCTTCTGCCCGCTATGGGTAAATAACAGGGGAGACTGGGCTCTTTAACCTTGGTTAGGCAACCAGTCTCGGAGAAGGAAAACTCTGAATTCAAACCTGTTAAACTATGCCTAAAAAATGACCTTGTGTCACATCCTGCTCATGCGGAGGGGTTTGTAAATATGTATATCAGAATCTTGGGAATACCACATTGGATTTAAAGCTCCAAGTGGTTACCTGCCTATTAATAAATTCTTAAATGCCACTCTGCATATAAGATTAACAACATTTTGTGCTAATTGCATAATTGACAAAATGTTATTTAACAAATTGTTGGCTTGACTTCCACTGTTGGCATTTGTTTATATAATCCCCCACCCACCTCCCCAGTAGTCATTGTAGCATTTTCAAATTTAAGTCACTTATGGTTAAAAAGTTATTAAAAGACCATAATATTGTCTTGATTATAGATTTTCTATTTAGATAATCTTGTATTTTACCTGTTTAATCTTTAACAAGGCTTAAAAAATATATATATATAAAGCTGTAAAGGTTACAAGTTCATTTAACCTGGATTTGAAACCCAAACTATTGCTTTCAATTTCAAAAAGCTGATCATGATCTGCTTTAATTCTTTTGCTGATGGTGATATATTTTAAAACTTGTTGGTTGTTAGAAATATTAGAATAAAAAAACCCAATAAACCCTTGATTATTATGACCTTGAAATATGATCAATTGCAGAAAAAAAAGTTAAGAAATTCAATGTATATAAATATATATATTATAACATTTTTTTTTTTTTTTTTTTTTTCTTGTTTATAATCTCTCTCTCTCTCTCTATCTCATATATATTATCATTATCACCCTCCCCCAAATTTTAAACTCTTTATTCATCCAATGCTATTTTGTTAATTTTCTACACACAAAAAAGTTTTGCACTTGTCTAAACAAGTCACAACAAAATAATTTCTTTTGGTTAAAATATCAATGACTGATTAATACTCAAATTTGCATTAGTTAATTTTCTAGTATAAAATTTTTTAAATTGAATAATAATAAAAATTTCAGCAATAATGAATTTCAATCTTTTGTTTTGAAAGAAAATTAAGCCAAATAATGACTAATTACCACATTTGCTATGTGTGAGATATAGTTAAAACCCTTGTGAGATTGCCTACACTGTTTATCTTACTTTAGTCTTATAAGTAACTTATTGGAGGTGCTTGGCATAATGGTTAGTCGTAGGAAATGGAGTATGATACACAAATGTTGTCACACCGTTGCGTATAATAGAGAAACTTTTGGGGGAGACTTAAATGAAATCAAAAGAACAGATAATCTATTATACATCCTATTTGTGCAGAGGGATATATATATATATATATATATATATATATATATATATATATATATATATATATATATATATGTTCTATTCCTAGGTGAAGCTGCTTACATTTCACATAGCACTAATACCCTTGGGAAAGGCATGTATCCAACTACTCCCCCATCTATGGGTAAATAATAGGGCAGACTGGGCTATTTAACCTAGAAACTGAAGAGTAAAGCAAAATGTTCAACTTCAATTAAGTATTCTTTGGTTTTAACTTTATTCAATTTTGTAGTTGAAATAAGAACAAAATAAAAAAAATAAAAAGATGGAAATTTCACTTACCTCGTGGCCAGAGAAAAAATGTCACCCGAGAGTGACTCCCTTTATATAGAGTGCAGACTGGAAGTATACAGGCCTAGGATATTTTTTCTTTGTATACATACATTACTGCTGTGCCCTTTTGACAACATATAGTTCTCCCAAACTTTATTTTATTTTTATTTTATTTTCTTCATTAATGAGCTAATTTACCAGCAGCCATTTTGTGTGAAGAATATTAACATTGCTTATAAATCATTATTTGAAGTAAAATTTAATGTGTTCAATTTCTAGTGTTCATCTGTTAGAAAAGGCAGTTTTGTATAATACATGTATAATGTAATTTATTTACTATATTATTACTAGATTTATTATTTACTATGATTTATAATTTATTTCGGTAATTTATGAGGAAGTGCGTCCCGGTCTCCTGCCTCAAAAATTGCTACCCGGTGACTATCAAAATAACAACCCCAGCTCGTAATTCTTGTTTATTTATCGTAATTTGTCGTAATTCTTGTTTATTTATCGTAATTTGTCATAATTCTTGTTTAGATATGAAGATGGATATATAGTTTGGAATAGACTGAGATAGATAGATAGATAAACAAACAAAATAATATAGATAGATATGAACAAATGAAGATAGTAAATGTATTGGGGGGGGGGTCGCATCTTTTTTTTGTCATAATTCTTGTTTATTTAAACTAAAAACAAGATATTAAACAAACATGAATTTAAAAAAATCTTAGTATTTAAAATAATATAGATAAATATGAACAAATTGAGATAGATAGATATGAAGATGGATAGTTTTGAATAGACTGAGCTGGGTTGTTATTTTAATAGTCACCGGGTAGCAATTTTTGAGGCAGGAAACCGGGATGCACATCCTCATAAATTACCTTTTATTTACTTCATATAATTCCTCACATGTATGTGTTCAATTTCTAATATTCATCTGTTAGAAAATCAGAAATCTGTGACTAATTTTGTATGTTCACTTTCCATTTGGATGAATAAAGAGGTCAACCCCCCCCCCTAATTGTACCATCCTCATTTCTTTTGTGGGTTGGAGATCAAATCTTAGGAATGCACTCTTGTAGACATTTTTTTTTTTACTTCACCTTTTTAAATGATTCTATTGTAGAAAATAAATATCAAATAACCAGATTGTCAAATTGTTTCATCAAATTCTTATTTAATGTCTTTAGTTTTATTTAACTCCAATTCTATCAATCAATTGGCTGGTCATGCCAAGCCCTAGCGCCTATATGATTGCCCAACCTTATTGCCCTTATGGCAAGCTCCAACCCTTTTTATCATATGGGTGCAAGAAGGCGGTGGCCTAGGTATGACGTTAAACTCATGGTGAGTTTCCAGTTCTGGAATGTTGAGCACCCCTTCATCACCATTGCTTCTTGGTTCACTCTGACCCGGAGTGGTAGTACCTATTAGGGTTCTGTCTATGTGCTAAAAAAAATTGAGTATCCATTAAGAATTGATTTATTTCAAAACTTTGTTGGCATTAAATGCCAGAAAACAAACCAATTCTATCAGATTTCAAGAATATTGTACTACTCTTTTTCCCCTATTTCCAATTGTCGGTGTCTTTCCTAATTTTCAATTTGTCATATTTGGTTATTTGATATTTTCTATGATCTCCAAAAACCTACATTCGTATATGAATTGTATTATTCAAGAATTGACCTATAAATCTAAATCTATTGAATATTCTGTCTATTTGATTTCTATTGTTTCTTTGTTTTTTAAAGTCAGTATTTGTCACTTATTTTCTGGTTCTTAACTTTTTTTTTTTTTTCCTTTTTTTTTGTTTTTTACATGACTGTTTCTTTTGCTTCTTGTCAGATCAAAGTGCAGGGATCAAATGATGAAATGCTCCATACAGCATGTGAATTATTCCTGGGCAAAAATGAAGTTGAAATTGAAAATGTTGCCCGAGAGACTCTTGAGGGTCACCAGAGAGCAATTATGGGGAACATGACAGTTGAGGTAGGTTTTTCTTTTTCTTAACCTTGGCATATAAGATCTATAAATATATTTCCTCTCTCTATATATCTATCTCTATATATCTATCTCTATATATCTATCTATATATCTATCTCTATATATCTATCTCTATATATCTATCTCTCTAATATATATCTCTCTATATATCTATCTCTCTATATATCTATCTCTCTATATATCTATCTCTCTATATATATCTATCTCTCTATATATCTATCTCTCTATATATCTATCTCTCTATATATCTATCTCTCTATATATCTATCTCTCTATATATCTCTCTATATATCTCTCTATATCTCTCTATATCTCTCTATATCTCTCTCTATATATCTATATCTATCTCTATATATCTATATCTATCTCTATATATCTATCTCTATATATCTATCTCTATATATCTATCTCTATATATCTATCTATATATCTATCTCTATCTCTATCTATTTATCTATCTCTTTATCTCTCTCTCAGAGTGAGTAAATGGAATTAGATCCGACTATTTGAAGAAAAACCATGTAGTTTAGATTGTATTAGCATTATATTGTCGAAATCTGCATGTGTCAGCACATACTGTATTATATTTTTTCCACATATCTTTGTCTTGGTTTGAAAGATTAAACTGGATCTGATAGTGAGGCCCCAGTTCTGGGGAATGGGAGTGTTCCATTCATTGGCATTACTCTCAGATCTACTCTGACCTGGAGTGGTAGTTCCTGTTAGTGACCAATCTATGGGTCAAATAGACCTGTTTAAAGATTATTGGCATTCGTTTGGACTGTAATAAAAAAAAAAAAAAAAAAACTCTTTAACAATTATTTCTCTGAATGTTTGAGATGAGGCTTGAAGATTAGTATTATCTGTGTTATTCGGACTATTGTCCCCATCTTCATTGTTAATTGTACAATGTTTCAGCCGATATGCCCTCCGGTTCCCGAGTCCGAGAAGGAATACCTGAAGAAGGCCGGAGGGCATATCGGTCTTTAACAATTACTCAAAAAATGTAAATATGAACATAAAATGAATGTGATTCCTTAACCTCTTGGCATAAAATAACCCTAAATAAGTTGACATCCTTTTAAAATCAATCCACAATTCCCCCAAGAACCGACCAATTGTCATCTGATTTACTCACAAGGACAACAATTTGTATCCTCAATATTATAGGTATTGATCTGGAACAAAAATATATTTGCATTGCGGTTTTCTGGTTTAGAGCATCAATCCAAACTTGCATACTAAGCATCCGCTTTTGAATGTCAATAATTTAGTAAACCAAATTGATAAAATATTAGTTATTACTAGCAGGACCTGTGGATATACCACAGTATGGTAATTTTATTCTTACAACGTTTATGTTTACTTAAGAGCTATTACCAAATAGTTCAATATGTAAAAAGTATAATAATCTTGATTTAACTCTCACACTTTCTTCTTTCTTTCCTTCTTTTCATTATTTTCAATTGAAACAGATTAGCACCCCCTCTCTATATCTTTCTCCTACTGTCTTTCTTATATTTTTTCTGTGTAGCATATCCTTTTCTTCCCTTTTTTTTCTTTACAATAAAACTGAATGGTCCATTATTTAGTCAAGGTGATGACACTCATGAAAATATGAATTCTGCGGATAAGCAACACCAGATATTCATGATTTACATTTTTGCATTTCATCTTGGTTGATTTGGACAGTCTGATTTTTAACCAGAGGATGTTGCAAGATAACAAGTGCCTTTATATATATATATATATCTTATTATAATGGAGATTGTGTGTTTTTCTGTCTGTAACCGAAACTATATTCTTACTCAAGTCACAATTCTCTTAGTTATTGACATCACATTCTCCATGATTTTATTTTTATCTAAACCTCAATTATTAATAAAATTGTCTTACATTATTGATACTGTTAACTATGTCTACATACTGACAACATGCAATTATATTTATATATACAACAAAATAGCGGTTTACAGTTTGAACGGGAAGGCTAATTTGCATATTAATATTAAAAAATCGAATTTAATAAATATGTGTTTAGTATTATTGATTTCTAACTGTTTGGTTTTATTTTAATGAATATAAGCAAAAATCTCTTCAATGAATCTTAAATGAAATCCATTAACAAGATAAAATAACTGTCATTTTATTCTTTACTTCCTCTTATAACTAAATACTTAAATTAGAAAAAATAACAATGAAAGACGAGAGTGATGGAAGAGTAAGTTTCAGTTGTTCCATTTTTTATTATACTCCCTCTGTTTCAAATCTCTTTTTTATCTGTATTCTTATTTAGTTTCATTAGCCTTTCTAATTTAATACAATATTTTATTACATTAAAACTTAAATACTTGCACCCGGAGGGTGCATATATTTGCTAGTAATCTCAACATATACAATGTATTTTCAAGCTCAACTTTAAACCAAATTATTACTTTACAAATAACTTTGAGTTAAGATATTCCCCGCCACTGAATGAATCTGGAATTCATGTGTATAAGTCTTGTAGCACATTTACATTTATTATTTCTATCATGTGAATTTGAACTTTGGGGAGGGGGGGTATTTCAGCTTTGGAAACAAATCTGTGGAGTCAAATCCAGAGAAGGATTGAAATTATATTTGGGGATGGAAATGTGCACAAGATCATGTAATAGGATTAAAAAAAAAAAAAAAAAGAAGTATTTAATTGTTGGAGTGTTGTGTTGTATTTTAAAGATCTAATTAGAGAATGAAAGAGACAAGTAATAAAAGAACTGTCAATAAAATTAGAAATAATGTCCATAATATTCTTCTTCCTCTGCAAACAATTCTTTGATGCTTTATCTTCTATATTTGGAGACTGGTATCTAGGGGGGGGGGGGTCGATTTATTGTTATTCTTGGATTGTACATTTTGACTTTCCTTGAAGTTTTCTCTATTGCTTTCTCTCTTTCTCTCTTTATTGCTTTCTCTCTTTCTTTCTTTATTGCTTTCTCTTTCTTTCTTTATTGCTTTCTCTTTCTTTCTTTATTGCTTTCTCTCTTTATTTCTTTATTGCTTTCTCTCTTTATTTCTTTATTGCTTTCTCTCTTTATTTCTTTATTGCTTTCTCTCTTTCTCTCTTTCTTTCTATTGCTTTCTTTCTTTCTCTATTCTCTATTGCTTTCTCTCTTTTTCTCTCTTTTCTTTCTCTCTTTCTTCTCTATTCTCTCTTTCTTTCTCTATTGCTTTCTCTCTTTCTTTCTCTATTGCTTTCTCTCTTCTTCTCTATTGCTTTCTCTCTTCTTTTCTCTATTGCTTTCTCTCTTTCTTTCTCTATTCTTTCTCTCTTTCTCTCTTGCTTTCTCTCTTTCTTTCTCTATTGCTTCTCTCTTTCTTTTCTCTATTGCTTTCTCTCTTTCTTTCTCTATTGCTTTCTCTCTTTCTCTCTTTCTCTCTTTTCTCTATTGCTTTCTCTCTTTCTTTCTCTATTGCTTTCTCTCTTTCTTTCTCTTTCTTTCTCTATTGCTTCTCTCTTTCTTTCTCTATTGCTTTCTCTCTTTCTTCTCTATTGCTTTCTCTTCTTCTCTCTCTTTCTTTCTCTATTGCTTTCTTTCTCTTTGCTTTCTTCTCTTTCTTTCTATTGCTTTCTCTCTTTCTTTCTCTATTGCTTTCTCTCTTTCTTTCTCTATTGCTTTCTCTCTTTCTTTCTCTATTTGCTTTCTCTCTTCTTTCTCTATTGCTTTCTCTCTTTCTTCTCTATTGCTTTCTCTCTTTCTTTCTCTTATTGCTTTCTCTCTTTCTTTCTCTATTGCTTCTCTCTTTCTTTCTTTTCTCTCTTTCTTTCTTTCTTTATTGCTTTCTCTCTTTTCTTTCCTTTCTTTTTCTTTCTTTCTTTGTTGCTTTCTTTCTTTATTGCTTTCTTTCTTTGTTCTTTCTCTCTTTGTTGCTTTCTCTCTTTTTGTTGCTTTCTCTCTTTGTTGCTTTCTCTCTTGCTTTCTCTTTGTTGCTTTCTCTCTTTGTTGCTTTCTCTCTTTGTTGCTTTCTCTCTTTGTCGCCTTCTCTCTTGTCGCCTTCTCTCTTTGTCGCTTCTCTCTTTGTCGCCTTCTCTCTTTGTCGCCTTCTCTCTTTTCGTCTCTCTCTCTCTCTGTCGCCTTCTCTCTCTTTTCTCTCTTCTGTCGCTTCTCTCTCTTTCTCTCTCTGTCGCCTTCTCTCTCTTTCTCTCTCTGTCGCCTTCTCTCTCTGTCGCCTTCTCTCTCTGTCGCCTTCTCTCTCTGTCGCCTTCTCTCTCTGTCGCCTTCTCTCTCTGTCGCCTTCTCTCTCTTCGCCTCTCTCTCTTCTTTCTCTCTCTCGCCTTCTCTCTCTCTTTCTCTCTCTGTCGCCTTCTTCTCTCTTTCTCTCTCTGTGTTGCTTTCCCCCCCTGCAACACCAGATATTTGTATATAATTATCTTCAGTTTGGTATTTACTAGATTACATATATTAAACTGACCCTAATGTCCTCTTCTTCATTTCCTCAACTTATGTGACTTTTATAAACCTTCATCAAATGGTCTGCCATTAACTGTTGATTATTCCTTTTATAGCTAATTACTACTGTTGGCTTGCACCAGTTGCTATAGCAATGCAGCAGCAAGTGCTTTTTTCTTTTTTTTTTTTTTTTTTTTTTTTTTTTTTTTTTTTTTCTTCCAAGTTATTCTTTTGGGGTGGGGCTGCAGTTTACTAGACACAAGTACTCTCATTCACTCCCTGTCTCAATGCATTGCTCAACAACCGACTTATTCCTCACTTTTTCTGCAAATCAATATTGTCTTTTTGAATGGTAAGCAGTAGCAGTAGCAGCAATAAGATCTATCATGGCTTCCACTGTTGCTGCAACAATTCCACTGTTGCACTACATTTGAAGAATACTTTTGTTTTTATTATGAATTTTTTCCCTTCACTCAAATAAAGCAGATTTTATTCCCTCCTCTCTCTAGAAAAAAAAAACTGCCAAGAATCAAATATATATATATATATATATATATATATATATATATATATATATAATTATTTTTTTAAACATTTGTAACTTGTAATTTTTCTATCCAAGCTATTTTGAAAGAAAAACTTATTTTCTTCTCCAGTATGACAAAAGTACTCACTTAAATAATCGGAAGTGTCACTCAAGGCTCCTACCATACTTTTTTTTTTTTTTTTTTTTTTTTTTTTCTCCTCCCCTTCTCTTCCCACTTTCTAAATCTCCTCCCAGGAAATTGTGGGTGATATGACATAATTTTGATCTGTATCACTGACTACCTACTGCTTTCTGTAGGCATTCTTCTATTTGATTTTTGTGTGTCTCTCTCTCTCTCTCTCTCTCTCTCTCTCTCTCTCTCTCCTCTCTCTTCTCTCTCTCTCTCTTACTTACCTCTCTCTCTCTCTCTCTCTCTCTACTTACCTCCTCTCTCTCTCTCTCTCTTCTACTTACCTCTCTCTCTCTCTCTCTCTCTCTACTTACCTCTCTCTCTCTCTCTCTCTCTCTACTTACCTCTCTCTCTCTCTCTCTCTCTTCTCTCTCTCTCTCTCTCTCTCTCTACTTACCTCTCTCTCTCTCTCTCTCTCTCTCTACTTACTCTCTCTCTCTCTCTCTCTCTCTCTCTCTACTTACCTCTCTCTCTCTCTCTCTCTCTCTACTTACCTCTCTCTCTCTCTCCTCATCACTTTTGGTTTGTTGTTCTTTTGTTAAATAAATTTTTTTTGTTTATTTGCAGGAAATCTACAAAGACCGGAAAAAATTTTCCAAAGCTGTATTTGAAGTAGCTTCATCAGATCTTGTTAATATGGGAATCTATGTGGTTAGCTACACATTAAAAGATATCAGGGACGATGAGGTAAACTGACTTTCAGTAATCTCTTTACAATCTGACTCTACCCCCCCTTCCTGTAATGGGTGGGCGGAGTCAATTCAAAACTGAGTAAATTCTCACTTTTATTTTGTAGGTTATGTAGATTAGAACAAACATTAAATTCTTTTTAGTAATATACAAAAATAAAAATGACTTTCAATTTGGGGAAAAAGCCTCCCAGATCCTCTTATTTGTTGGGTAGAGTACAAATTATTTATCTTTTTGATAGTAATTGACATTCTAAATAATTTGAACTAAAATTCAGTTTTTTTATTTTTATATTTTTTAATCTTTTTATTTATTTATTTTTTAAAAATTAATTCACAAACCTCTTTTGAATGAAGCCAGAATTGTATAAGAAGGGTTAGACATCTAACTCTTTATAAATATATTAATTTTAACTCTTAACATCCTGTTGAGATTTTTCTAAGTCCAGAGGATTCCTATAAGGATATATATAAAAAAATGGCTAAAATTACCTTTGCATCTAAAGTTACCTAATTATTTCCCTTAAATCAAAGATTTCTACATACGTTTAATATTAAATTTAAACAAAAGCTATTGTTTGGGGCTGATTAGTTAAAATGAATGTTGACTTCCAGCCGGTGGCATGAGGTGGTATAGGACTTTAAGAGTTTTAAACCACTATGAAAGATAAAACTTTTACAATTTGAACTTGGCAATCTCCCAACCCTTTTTATCATATATGTGCTAGAAGGTGGTAGCTGAGGGTTTTATAGTCCTGGGTATGATGTTAAACTCTATCTAGTGGTGAGTTTGGGGAATGTAGAGTACCCCTTCATCATGAATGCACGCGCACACATACATGTATATTATTTCTGTACACTATTCATGTTCTTGACACTAGTACAGATTTTGATGAGTTGTAGTGCACCTGAGCACTGTACACATAAATGTATATTATTTCTGTACACTATTCATGTTCTTGATACTAGTACATTATTTTATGTATTAGATATGAGATTTTGATGAGGTATGGTGCACCTGAGCACCGTATGCAGTAAATTTCATTATTATTACTATTACTCTCAGGTTCACTCTGACTGGGGTGGTAGTACCTGTTAGGGCCCCATTTATGGGTTAAATAAAAAAAAAAGTGGGTAATTTATGAGGAAGTGCGTCCCGGTCTCTTGCCTCAAGAGTTGCTGCCCGGTGACTATTAAAATAACGACCCAGCTCAAGCTATTCAAAACTATTCATCTATCTATCTATCTATCTCAATTTGGTCATATTTATCTATATTACTTTAAATACTAAGGTTTTTTTTTTATTCATGTTTGTTTAATGTCTTGTTTTTAGTTCAAATAAACAAGAATTACGACAAAAAAGAAGCGACCCCCCCCCCCCCCAATACATTTACTTGTCGAAAATATCTATCTCTATTTGTTCGTATCTATCTATATTATTTTGTTTGTTTATCTATCTATCTCAGTCTATTCTAAACTATATATCCATCTTCATATCTAAATAAGAATTACGACAAATTACGATAGATAAACAAGAATTATGAGCTGGAGTTGTTATTTTGATAGTCACCGGGTAGCGGTCTTTGAGGCGGGAGACTGGGATGCACTTCCTCATAAATTACCAAAAAGTGTTTATAAATAATAATTTGAGTCTCCATTAAGAATGAATTTATTTCAAAACTTTGTCAGCATTAAATGACCCACCTAGGTTGATATACCATAAAACAAACAAACAATTTGAACTTGAGATGATCTCTCCAAGTTAATCTCCTATTGAGCAATCTCAAATGGACTCTTGAGTATGTATGATTCTCTGCTTTATCAATTAAGACTACTACACTAATCCGAGGGAATCCCTGTGGCATAGAAGTTAACGTGCTAGACTGCAATCACTTAAGCGAGTCATGCTATTACGTTCACTTTCGGATTAATACCCTTAAAAAGATATAAACTGCCTGATCCCCCAGTGATGGGTTAAATAGTACCACTACTATTCTTCTACAAGGATGGTTTTAGCATTAAATAACCTCCAAAGGTTGATATACGAACAAAGAAACTAAACCACACTAATCATATGCCAAAAATACTTATAGAAAAAAAGAAACTAAACCACACTAATCATATGCCAAAAATACTTATAGAAAAAGTATCTTTATAGTTTACTACAAGGCAGAGGATATGACTTTTATTGGTAACTTTTAATTACATAATATGAATACTATTCAAAAAGTTATTTGATTTATTAATTATTATTTTTTAATATTGTTACCACATAGTTTTGGCCAATTTCTATTTTCCTCATAGAAAAGGCGGATGTCTTTTACTCCTTCTTTATTTAGTGTTAACCAAATATTGTAAAACTACAACAAAAGAATTAGAGTAACAAAAAATATGAATGATGTCTTTTGATATCTGTCTTGTATATAAAAGTAATAGCAATAAAAATCTACAAACACTGTTTTGGCATTTCACACCTCTTCAGTGTGGCTAGACACAACTACCTATGGCCAGGATCGAAATCCAACTGACTTTTTGTCCTCCTGACTGCTTAATCTCTTGGCAATTTTGACAGCTGCCTTAACGGGGTGGTGTTTAAACTATTAAATACATTACGTTTGTTTATATATTTTACAATCACCTGAGAGATCCAGTGTGTATGTACATACATACACCTAACCCCTATGCATAAGGTCAATTTTCAAGCAGAATACATTTGTTTATATATTTTACAATCCAAAGAGATCCAGTGTGTGTACATACATACATACATACATACATACACCTAACCCCTATGCATAAGGTCAGTTTTCAAGCAGAATACATTTGTTTATATATTTTACAATCCAAAGAGATCCAGTGTGTGTGTGTACATACATACATACATACACCTAACCCCTATGCATAAGGTCAATTTTCAAGCAGAATACATCTGTTTATATATTTTACAATCCAAAGAGATCCAGTGTGTGTGTGTGTGTACATACATACATACATAAATAATACAGAAAGTTGAATTCTTTTCTCGTCACATTTGAGCAAAGTATAACCTTCTGTTACTTTCTATTTAACGTAATTAGAAATTATCTCTAAAGTTATTTGCCAGAGAGAGATGAAATTCAATTAAACTGAGATTTAGAGTTTGAACAAAAATGTTTTCCTATTACTATAGTTGTTCATTTATGATTTTAAAGTTTCCACCTGTTCACCATTCCTATCAATACATCATTTGAATCTTCACCAGGTGGACGTCATAATATCAGTTTTGCTTTTCTACTCTCGCATAGAAATATATATATATATATCTCATCATCATGTCGCGCTTTCAGCACGGATATCCATGACAATCTCTCTCCGTCCGTGCAGCATCCTGCATCTGCACAGAGCTGATCAACGTACGTTTTGCTGGTCGGCCCACACTGGCTTGTCCATGTGCTGGCTTCTACAGGAGGACGTCGCTTATAAGTTCGTCCTTGCTTCTCCAGCAGTGTCCGCATGTCTTGTCCGCGGATGGTTTGGATGAGATATATATATATATATATATATATATATATATATATATATATATATAAAAATTTTTTTTTTTTTTTTTTTTTTCTCTCTTGTGGGAGATTCCAAGAATATGTTGATAGAGATGGTGGAACATGTAGGGACTGGTTTGAAATTATATTCTAAATCTACTCCTATAACAATGTTGACTTTTTAAATCACCCTGTATAAAACCAGGCTTGACTCTTTGACTAAAAATTACCATTATATAGGAATTAATGAGCTATTAATCCATTGTTTTACTTTGCTTTACTAATTTGTATATAATTTTTATGAAATATTTTAAATCCAAAATTGGGACAGTCTCATTTTTAACCAGAGGGTGTTTAACTTCTCTTAGACTGGTTGTCTAACAAGGATAAATAACTGTCTGCTCTATTTACCCATGTTTTGGAGGTTGGAGACAGACGGATTTGTACCCTCCTAAGGGTATTAGTGTAAAATGAAATCAGCCTTGTCAGGATTTGAACTCTAGTTAATGATTCCATTTCCTGTGATCATAACATTTAAGAATGCCTCCATTGATATTATTTTAATTTTACATTGGACATTTGTGGTACAAGACAACTTGGAATGTTCCATTTTTAATGTTGGGTGAAATAAAATGGGACAAACAAGAAATCGGCGATTAAGCAACACCAGATAATCTAGATTTGCAATTTTGCATTGCATCTGTAACAAATTGGGACAGTCTCATTTTTAACCAGAGGGTGTTGCAGGATGATGACAGATGGAAGATTTAGGAGCAAGCGTATTAATATAGATGGAAAATATGAAATCTTCAATTTGTTATAACTTCTTGCTATGATACCAGAAAATTGATGACATTTAACTCGTTTGGGTTAAACTGGCTCAACATATTGACTTGACATCTTTTGTTCACTGCTTGATGATTGGCAGTATCATTGATGTCTAGCCATTCATGGTTCCATCAAGATTCCATAAAAAAAATGGTGGTGGCTGCTGGTTTATGCTAAGAATGAGAAATTGTACAAATATATTTAGTATAAATCTGTATGTTTGTGCAAAAAAACTTAATCTTTGTAGGCTTCCATTCTTAAAAACTATTTTGGCGGGATCCCAAAATGGCTGAGAGATTTTTGCAACACATGAATATTTACCCAATGCCTAGTCAATTAGGTGGAGTACAGCTGGTTTTAAGTCAGTTTAACATCTGATTTTTTTCTTTTAACTTTCCTTACTAACTGATGACATATATACAAAGTTTCTTTACTGATTTGTGTTCTGTTTTTATTTGAAGGGTTACCTTAAGGCGTTGGGCCTGAAACGTACTGCTGAAGTAAAAAGAGATGCAAAAATTGGTGAGGCTGAAGCCAAAAGAGATGCAGGAATCAGAGTAAGTATTTTTTCTTATATCTAAAAACGGGGAGGGGGGTACTTTTTCTACTATTTTCTCTTAAGATCATAGAAACTTTCATCTTAATCTATTAATAATAGAGATTCAGTCTTTATTTGTCTGTAACTGAAACTACGTCACAGCTTACATCACAATTACGTCAGAAATTTGTAAGTTTATAAATTGAATATTTAATTTAGTCAAAATCATTAAAACATAGAATAAATGTTATTAGTGCATTTAAAACTCTGCAATGTGTGTGATATATCCCTAAGAAATAAAGGTTTACATAATATATGGTGCGTACTTGTTTTAAAAGAAGAAAAAAAACGTTTTAATAATTCCTTGATTTTATTGATTTCTGATATTGTTTTATTCTCAAACGTATTAAACGCAATCCTCTGAATGATTTTTTATATAGAAACCAATTAAAAAAAATAATTGAAATAAGTAATCTTTTTTGTGTTCATATTGAATTTCATTAGTTTTTTTTTTTTTCTAATTTGAATTATATAATATATTTTCTAATTTTATATAATATTATATAATAATTCTTTTCTAATTTATATAATATTATATAAATATTTTTTTTCTAATTTGATTTAATATTATATAATATATTTTTTTTCTAATTTGATATAATATTATATAATATTTTTTCATATATATATATATATATTTTTTTCTAATTTGATTAAATAATAATAATTCTTTCTAATTTTATATAATATTAATAATATATTTTTTTAATTTGATTTAATATATATAATATTCTTTTTTTCTAATTTATATAATATTATATAATATTTTTTTTCTAATTTATATAATATTATATAATATTATTTTTTCTAATTTATATAATATTATATAATATATTTTTCTAATTTATATAATATTATATAATATATATTATAATATATTTTTTCTAATTTATATAATATTATATAATATATTTTTTTCTAATTTTTATAATATTATAAATATAATTTTATATAATATATAATATATAAAAACTTCAATACTTGTACCTGGAGGGAACATTTTTTGCTAGTCTTTTTATCTCCCTTTAAAATTCAATTTAATTATTGTTCAAACTTTTTATTTTTTTTAGGAAGCAAAAGCTGAAGAACAAAGAATGGCTGCTCGCTTAGCTAATGACATTGAGATCGCCAAGGCTCAAAGAGATTTTGAGCTGAAAAAAGCAGCTTATGATCAGGAAGTTAATACCAAGAAAGCTATGTCTGACATGGCATATGAACTGCAGGTAAAATCTTATTATAATGGAGATTATGTGTCTGTCTGTAACCAAAACTGTCACCATAAATGTCACCATTGTTATTTACATTATATGGGCCGGGTTAGCTCAGTCAGTAGAGCGTTCGGTTAGAAACCACAAGGTTCCTAGTTCGATACCGGTCCTCGCCAACTCAGTGTATGAGTAGCACAGGGATCTGTGCGGTAAAGTAAAGAGCTGATGGTAGGTGTGGCGCTCCACCTCAGATGCTAAAACAATCTCCTTGGTCTAGCGCTATTGAAAAGGGGATAGACTCCCTTGATGACTGGCTGATACTGACTTTAGGCTGCCCCGACTACTTTACTTACTTTTATTTACATTATATTCTTAATAGTTATTAATAATCATTATTAACAATATCTTTATAAATGTCTAACTGAGACAGATTTGCCTCAAAACAGCCCATATTAATGTTTTTATCCTGCAATATGTTATATATCAGTAAGAAATAAATGTTACATAGTATATGGTGTGAATAATTTGCATACTGGTTTTAACAAAACCGTGTTTAATGAATAATTACTTGGTGTTATTGATTTTAATATTACTGTTTTATTCTCAAACATATTAAAAACAATCCTATGTATAATTTATATTGTAATCAATTAGAATAACGCAAAAATAAGTGTAGTCTTTTCGGTGTTCTTATTTAATTTCATTAGTCTTTCTAATTAATATGATATTTGATTATATTAAAACTTAAATACTCGTGTCCAGAGGTCACATAATTTTGCTAGTAATAAGTTTCTTAACATCCTAAATTGGTTTATTTGTGATTAAGGTAGGACTAGGATTAAAGGATAAGATCTATTCATCTCCCTTAGCCAGGGTCTTGTTTTTATGAAGGATACAGCAAAAAATAATTAGGTAAAACTTGGTCCCAGGTTCCCACAATTGATATATTATGGACTCTCTCGTCGATTTTCGACGCATGAGGGTTCATACATACAATGAACACCCACACAGTGATTTGTTTATAGTGGTGAAGGCTTGTGTTGGACCATCCACACTTTTTGGCACAGTCGATAGGAAAGAATTGGTGCATCAAGGTTGCCACAAACCCAATCAACGACCGACCTCAGGAATTTTGAATTCAGAGTTATCCCTCTCCTAGACTGGTACCTACCCAAGGCTGAAGGGCCCAGTCTGCCCTACTATTTAACCCATAGCTTGAGGGAGAATATATGGATTCATACCTTTCCCAAGGGTATTAGCGCTATGTGAAATGCCAACAGCTTCGTCTAGGAATTGAACTCGAATCAACAGTTGAGATATATGCGAAAACAGCCACATTAACTGCAAAATCCAAAGGGTCTAACAATTCTTGGTTTACACTGGCATAGTATTTACAGGCAACTGATGCTAACTAACCACAAAGAAATATTCAAAGCTTTAATAGTTCCAAGATAGACCTCTGTACTTATCAAAGTTGATTGGTTGTTAAAGGTAAACCTGTTCGCCATGGGTAGGATGTGGCACCCCCCCCCCCATTTCATTATTCCATAATATATCACGGTGACGGTGTGTATCAATCACATTGATATCAGTGATAATATTATAGCAAGACTAATCTTTTTTTTATTTTATAGAAAACTTCTTTTTACTGAAAAGAAAAAACCATAGACTTTCCCTATTTCTAAGGCAAAAGCTTAGACATTTATGTTTTATATGGTCTTCTGTAATAAAAATGGTTGGGGTATCTTCAATGAAAAATTAGCTTGAATTTTTTTTTAGTATTTCATTCCACGTGATGATTCATATCCCATGCGGCCTGCCCTTGAAAATGTTGCTCATGACTGATATAAATATTTGGTATAAGCATTCAACTTATACATGTGTATTTTCTAACTTCATCATGACAAAAAAAACTGTTTCTCTGAATTTTTGAGACAAGGCTTGATAATTTGGATTATTCGGACTATTTCCTTATCTTTATTGTTATCTGTACAACGTTTTGGACGATGTGCCCTCCAGCACAAGAAAGTTCCCGAGTCTGACAAGAAATAACTGAATAAGGCCAGAGGGCACATCAGACAAAACGTTGTACAGATAATAAAGATGAGGACAATAATACAAATAAAAAAACCTGCTCCATCTAACAATTTTAATATCTAAATGATGAAAATACATTAGCTGATGACCTAAATAAACCGGGTTAGAGTAGTGGCAACCATATTGAAACTTGATTTCAGTCTAAGTGACTATGAAGGAGGCATTCATATTGAATTGATAATAGATTATATTTCCTCTCTAACGCAAAAAATGATTGCATTCTTTCCAGGCTGCCAAAACCAAACAAAAGATCAAAGAAGAAGAAATGCAAGTTCTTGTAGTAGAAAGGACCCAACAGATCGCTGTACAAGAGCAGGAAATCACCCGTCGTGAGCGTGAATTAGAAAGTCAAATCCGTAAACCAGCCGAGGCTGAGAAATACCGCCTTGAGAAGATTGCTGAGGCTAACAGGTAAAAATAAAATTTCTCTGAATTTCTTTTATCCATTTTTTTTCTTCTTTATTATTTTATATTTATTCTATTTATTTATTTATTTGAGCACTTTTTAAAATTTCTTGATGTTTTTGGTTCTTTTCTTACTAATCACTTTTTTTTTTTTTTTTAAATTTACAGGAACCGAATTATCTTAGAAGCTGAAGCAACAGCAGAATCAAAGAAGGTAAATCTAATAACGTCTTTTAAGATCTAAACTTGCAAATAACTATCGTTTCATGTTTGTGGTTTGTCCCCACACCTCGGAGTGGGTGGATGAACAAATCAAAAAATAAGATAAAGTCTCTTTAACAAAAAAAAAAAAAAAAATACCTACACATTGATGTCCATATTTTTGCTAGCACAATATAGTTTGATTGGGAGATATTTTATCTTTAAAATATTTCAAAGATGAGAGCAGAGATTGAGTCTATGGAACAACATTTAAAAAAATAAACATCAGCAAGATATGACTTTAAGATAAGACTAGTGTTGCATTAACTTTTAACATCCTGTTGAGAATTTTCCAAGTCCAGAGACCCATTCCTATAAGGGTTAATTTAAAAAAATGGCCTTTTCATTTAAAGCTACCCAAGATATTTCCCTTAAATCAAAACTTCTGAATATGTTCAAAATTACATTTAAACAAAGGCTATTGTTTGGGGCAGATTAGGAAATGTGACTTCCGGCCGGGCGGAATGAGGCGGTATAGGATGTTAAAGTTAGTTTTTGGGTTTTTTTTGTTTTTTTTTGGTAATAGTAATAATTCTATACTTATCTTCCTACTGTTCAACTATTTTCTTGGCTGAATCAGAGTTGAGCTCTGCTGTTCTTGACTGGAGGGGCTGGTATTTCTTGATCAGTTGTTAGGCTGGTATTTTAGATGGCTGAGCAACGCCAATAGCCAATTTTAGTCTGTAAAATAAATCGAATAAAGATTTTTTTTTTTTTTTTTTTTTTTCTTTTTCTTTTCTCTGGATTGTCAAATGCCAACTCTTGAATTATTTTTCTTACTCTAACCTAACCTAGTCAAAATGATTTTATTAAAAATTTAAATGCTTTTCATTTTTATTTAGTTTGAGAAAATTAATAACAATTCTATTATTCATTAAAATTTAGTCTTCCTTGGTAGGATAAAAGGTAATTTATGAGGAAGTGTGTCCCGGTCTCCCGCCTCAAAAAACGCTACCCGGTGACTATCAAAATAACAACCCCAGCTCATCGTAATTCTTGTTTATTTATCGTAATTTGTCGTAATTCTTGTTTAGATATGAAGATAAATATATAGTTTTGAACAGACTTAGATAGATAGAAAATAAACAAAATAATATAGATAGATACGAACAAATGGAGATAGATAGATATTTTGACAAGTAAATGTATGGGGTGGGTTGCTTTTTTTTTTTTTTTTTTTTTTTTTGTTAATATTTAAACTAAAAAAGACATTAAACAAACATGAATTAAAAAAATCTTAGTATTTAAAAGTATATAGATAGATATGAAGATGGATAGTTTTGAATAGACTGAGCTGGGTCGTTATTTTAATAGTCACCGGGCAGCAACTCTTGAGGCAGGAGACCGGGACGCACTTCCTCATAAATTACCGGATAAAATATACTCATCTCCAATCTTTCTTTATGTTGGCACAAATAAGATTATGTTTGTAAAGTTTTAGAATCTCTTTTTTCATTTTGGGTGAAATTATGTTTGAAATATTCTTTTTTAAAGTCAAATTGTTGGGATCAACTGAGTCCATCTGTTAAACTGTATTTTCATATTTTGATTTCTGTTTTTAGCTGAAAGGAGAAGCCGAAGCTTTTGCAGTGAAAGTGAAAGCCAAAGCTGATGCAGAACAAATGAAGCGCAAGGCTATTGCTTGGCAATCCTATGAAGATGCTGCAAAGACTGATATGATCCTTGAAGCTCTACCAAAAGTAAGTGTACACCTTTTCAATTCCTCAAACAAGAAACCTGCATTCCCCCACCCCCCATAAAAAAAATAAAATTTAAAAAATTACAGAAATTGGCGCAACTATTTGCATGACCATTTGAAATTGTACCAGTCTTTAAATTTAGACTTAAAAAAAAAATAATGAAATTTACTGTGTACAAACGGGCCGGGTTATCTCAGTCGGTAGAGCGTTCGGCTAGAAACCACAAGGTTCCTAGTTCGATACTGGTCCTCGCCAACTCAGCGTATGAGTAGCACAGGATCTGTGCAGTAAAGGAAGGAGCTGATGGTAGGTGTGGCGCTCCACCTCAGATGCTAAAACAATCTCCTTGGTCTAGCGCTATTGAAAAGGGGATAGACTCCCTCGCTGATTGGCTGATACCGACTTTAGGCCGCCCCGATGACTTTACTTTACTTACTGTGTCAGTGCTCAGGTGCATCAAAGTCTCATGTCTAGTACATAGAATAATGTATTAGTGTCAGGAACATGAACAGTGTACAGTAATAATATACATGTATGTGTGCATATGTGTGTGGAGAGGGATATCGGGTATAATGTTGGAGGACTACAGGAAGCATGGAGGCTTTGAAAGATGCAGTGTTTCTGCAGCCCACAACAGACACAGGCAGCTTATTCCATGCCTTGGCAACTCTGAGCGTGAAAAAATGTTTCTGAAAGTCGTGAGCAATGCTGTTTTCTGACTTTGTAGGCATGCCCACGTGTGTTTTTTGGCAAAAGTGTTTCCAGACCATTTACTTTGTGCATTAAAATTTTGTTGTGATGCTGTTTAGCATACAATAAGGATTAATGTCCATTACTTTAAAAGTTCTATTAACATTTTCTATAAAACCAAATTGTCCAGAGAACAACCAAAAGTCCTGTTTATATCTCTAAAGACTAGTCTACTAATCAACCAATAAAAACAAGCCCCCTTTGATAAATTGGCTGGTCACATCAAGCCCTATATGATTGTATCAACCCTATTGACCTTATGGCCCTTGTCTATATTGATCCAAAATGGCAAGCTCCAACCCTTTTTATCATATGGTGCAAGAAGGCGGTGGCCTGGGTATGACGTTAAACTCTAACTGATGGTGAGGTTCAGTTCTGGAGGTCTGGGGCATGTGGAGCACCCCTTTATCACCATTGCTCCCAGGTCCACACTGACCCGGATTGGTAGTACCTATTAGGGACCCATCTATTTGGGTTGAATAGAAAATTTGTTTACAAAAAATAGTTTAACAAATTTTCTACCAAACTATGTCTATACTGAACTTTGAATTTCTTTTTCTTTTCTTGTATGAATTTTGGAAGGTCACAGGTACAAAATAGCTGAAAATAAGGAAAGAAAATATTTTTTAATATTTTAGTAAAATTGCTAAGAAAATTAGGAAATAATTCTTTGATAAATGTTTTAACTCTTAACCTCCTGATGAGATTTTTTAAGTCCAAGCCCCATTCCTCTAAGGATTTATGAGGGGGGAAAAAAAAGCCCTTTTCGTTTAAAGTTACCCGAATTATTTCCCTTAAATCAAAGACTTGTAAATCTGTTTAATATTACCTTTTAAACAAAGGCTATCATTTGGGGTAGATTAGAAAAATGAATGTGACTCCGGGTGGAATGAGGTGGTATAGGACATTAAGAGTTAATTTGAAATTGTACACTTTTTAAAATACTTTGTTAGGGGAAAAAAAAAAAAAAATTTTTTTAATTAAATTTTTTTTTTTTTAAATCTTTTAATTTACAAATGTAAAAAGAAAAATACTTAATTTTATTTTGCCATTCTTTTTTGCTTGACTATGAATTTACCTTCTTTTTTTTTCCTGTATTATTTAGCTAATTACTAATTGTGGCAAGTATTATATTAAAATTCAGCATTGTGCCTTATTCCTTGAATTGAATGAAATTTTTCTCCAATTCAGTCAGAATCATTGACGGGTTTATTCTGACAATCTATATATTAATACACTGGGCACCTTATGTGGTTCATTGGTTAGCAAATTAGATTTGCAAACCATTGTTAGTGAGTTCGATTCTCACGAGTGTCCCATACTTCTGGCTTTTGCCACATCTAAGCTAAGCTTAGTAAATGACTAAATATTAATACTCTTGTTTCTAAATCTTCCATCCGTTATCATCCTGCAACACCTTCTGGTTAAAAATGACACTGTTCAAATTGTCAGAGGCAATGCAAAAATGTGAATACAGATTATCTGGTGTCACTTAACACGGATTTTTTATTTTTTCCATTTTATTTCACCCAATTTTAAAAATGAAACATTCCAAATGGTCTTGCATCGCTTAAATGCCCAATATAAAATTAAAATGAATTTTTAAAAAAAAAAAAAAAAAATTTTTTTTTAATAAGTTTATTTTATTGTAGTATCAAAATTGAATTACAGAAGATATTTTGGTGGGATTTATATGTACTGAAATTGCAAATCATTGTTTCTAGCTTAAAATCCTCTTGATTTTTTATTTCATTTTGTGGAAATTCCATGGGTCCTGCTAGTGTATATTAATGTATATTAATATGTATATATATAAAACTGTTTAATATTTTTGTCTTAAAATTTCAGGTTGCTGCTGAAGTTGCTGCTCCATTGGCCCAGTGTCGAAAAGTTACAATGGTTTCCTCTGGAAAGGGTGAAATTGGTGCTGCTAAATTGACTAATGAAGTCCTCCAAATTATTGAAAAATTGCCGCATGTCATTGAGGGGCTTACAGGTGTTAACCTCATCAGTCAGGTGAGTTTATCTCTCTTCTGCCAAAACGAATAAAAATGACCATCCTTAATAAAGAATGGTGCAAATCAACAGTTGTCACTTTCCTTTGTCAATATTGAAAGTCAGCATTTTATGTTTGAATATTTTTTTTATTTTTTGGTTATTTATTTTTTCTGGAAAGATTTTTCATTTTGAATATTTTTAGAATTTTCTTTTTCTTGTAGTTTTTTTGTTTCTTGTAGTTGTGTATTGTTTTTTTTTTGTTTCTTGTAGTCGTTTTTGTGTGTCTTAACTGCTTTTTACTTATATTAATTTTTTTAAAAATTAGTTATTTTTTATTTTCATTTATTTTAATTTCATTATGGCTTGGTTTTGTTTCATGTTCTGTTGGCTTTAGATTTTTTAAATTCTTTTTAAGTGAAACTGTTTTGTAGTTGGATCATTATTATAGTAGTTTAAAAAGGCTCAAGTTAATACCAGGCTAATGTTACCTTTTAAAAAAAAAAAAGTTTAAGCAAATATGTCTATTTGGTTTTGAATGAAACTTGGTTGAATTTTGAATTTGCCTCGTTTAATTTTTGCTTTTTGGTGTTCATTGATTTATTGAATGTTTATTATCAATATCATTTGACATTTGTCTTTTATTTTTCAAGATTTTAGTTTCAGCTTTTTGTATATTGAGTTCTTTTTGTATACCATCCTTTTATAAGTAATTTTTTGTATTGGCTTTATTCTTTAACTTGAATGTAAATCTAAATGATAAAATTATTAGATAACTTGTAGATTTATTATAGTAAATGTTGAATGAAGCTTTATCTATTATTTTGTCCCTTTTGATCTTATATTCCCTCCTTACCCAAATTTTCAAAATATGCAAATTTAGATGATGTAGTAAATAATGATTGACACAAGAGAAAACGAAATATTTTTGTTCCTTTTTAATGAATGCTAATAATTAATAAATCTCAAAGTTGTGAATTATGCAAGGCACTTAAATGTCTGTTGGCTCTGCAAGTCAAAAATTTGTTTGGTACCAGCCAGGAAGAAAATGCTTTTCTGGTATTTTCCTCTTCCAAGGATTGTGTTTAAGGAACCCCATGGTGACAGGTCTTTCTCTGTTCCAGCTGCTCAGTGCTGAAATGAGCTTTCCCCATGGAGTAAGGGGACAGAAGCAACCACTACCATCTTTAAATCAAGACTGAAGACTTCAACCTCTGCAGCAAAAAACGCCTTCCATTGAACATCTCCCTCCTCTTCTCCTCTTCTCCTACTCCATGGTATTTTTGACCAGCTCTTCGGCATTAGATGTTAGTGCCTAACTAATTCTCTTTTCTATCATTGTCATTATGAATCATTTTTGTTGTCTGTTTTTTTATTGTTAATTTCCCTTCTTGTAGGAATCACTTCATTGTTATTTTAAATCTCATTATTCACCCAATCTGTTCACATTAAGAGTCACTGTTAAAATGTTTCATATATAATGAAAAGCCTATTTTAAAAGTATCTTCTCATAAGATAAGACCATTTTGATCTTTTTAATGTTAAAAAATAATTATTCAAATGAAAATTAACATAATCAAATAAGGAAGCAAATGGCTTGAACAGTTTTGTCATAATACAAAAGGTATCTCAGTTTTGGTTTTATTCACACATTGGTAAAGGATTCAAAATAATTATGGCTGTTACATTTTCATACAAATTATACCCCACAATGAAAGTGAGGTTACCAGGATAATGTCTAATACAAATTCAAAATAACATGATTATGAATAACATTTTATTTTCATTTTTTTTCTACTTTTATCTGCAAAATTTAAAATATATTTCTATTGTTTTGACTTCCACTTTGAACTACTCTTTAAAATTATTTTCCCAATATTTTTTTTTTTTTTGCAGTAGAATCTTTAGACCACTTCCAAATATGAAATATAGAAAGGGCTTTTCACAATATCAAAACATTTAAACATTACTTATGATGTTTACTGTCACATTAAAAATAAAATAGTTGTCGTGTAATCATATGTATCTTTTCAAATAAGAAAATATTGCAATTTGAATTTTTCTGCTAATATCTTAATCCTTATAGGTTCTTCTTTTCCCCTATTAAATATTATATTTTGGCTGATAAGTTTATAAGATTATGGTTTATTGCAAATTGTATTTCTATAAATTGTGTTCAAATACAAGAAACTTAAATTGATATATAATGCCAGTTTTGTATTACCTAGAAAAATCTCCCTTGCCAATATTAAATTATACCCACCTTTTGTCTTTTATTGTAGAAATGTGTGCTAATATTTAAATATTCTTTATTTCTATGAAATTTTAAAGCTTGTTTGAAAAATGTTACCGTAAATGTTTAATATAAAATCTTTGTAATGAATTATTCGGTTATTTACTATAAGTCCAACATAAACAAAGTGGAACCACTCTTGACTGATAAATTATTTATTTTCCCATTTCCTAGTAGATAAATAATTTATCATTCAAGAGTGGTTCCCCTTTGTTTATGTTGGACTTGCATAAAAATAATTTGTTATTTTCTATAACATGAAAGAAAAGGTAAATATAGTGGCTTATTGGCTCTATGAAATACGAAGTGTCCTGGATTAGAAATCTGAAAGTTACTTCCCTTAAGTTAAAATAATTTTTTTTATGCTTATAGATTAACTCTGACTAAAACATTTTTTTTTTTTTTTTCTTTAAAAACAAGATAAACTTTATTTCCAATCTCCCTAAGATTGTAAAGGGAATGGTTAATTAATGACTCTTATTACATAAAAAGATTCTTTCTCTCCCTTTTAAAACTAAAGATTTTTTTTCATGTATCTTTTTATTCAATCTTAATGTCATTTTTTTCCCCCTTGAAAAGTATTGGGTAACAAAAATTGTGGTTTTCTTTTTTGTTGTTGTTTTTTTTCCTTTCTTTTATTTTATTTATTTTAATTGTTTTTCTTCTATTACCTTTACTATTTGAAAACCTGCCTCATGGATGGGTTTTTAATTTAGTTCTTATGGAACCTTTTGGCACAAATAAATTGTTAATTTTAATTATTTATTGAATTCTACCATATTTGAAAATTCTTGATTTCCTAAAAATTCCACTTAACATTTTAGAATTTAAAAATTTTATTTTATTTATTTTTTTTTTTTCCATAGAATTTTGTTTTAACATTTTCTATAATAAAACTACATAGAAAATCAATTATTCTTGATGTTTTGTAAATTTGACTATAAATTCATTCATCCTACTCCTTATTGCAGCAATAAACACTGGCATAACACTAAATTGTATTTGTAAGGACTTATAAGTTAATATGTTAAAACATATCATGGGGGGTTCTATCAATTACTACAGAAAATTTGGTGGTCATAACTTCTGCTAACTTTGAGTTATGCAAATAAAGATGTACAAAAAAACATTTACTGAATTATAGTTACTATAATTTAGTTGTTTTTTTGGGGTTTGTTTTTTTGTTTTTTTTACATCTGTAATAGCATAACACAATCCCATCTAAGAACTTCTTTCTCAGTAAGGAATTGCTCTATATAGTTTTTGCAAATGGAGGCGCGTGGTCTAATGGTTAGTCATAGGAAATGGACTCGTCAACGCGAGTTCAATTCCTGGACGAAGCTGTTGGAATTTCACATGGCGCTAATACCCTTGGGAAAGGTATGAATCCAATTCTCCCTCCAGCTATGGGTAAATAGCAGGGCAGACTGGACTCTTTAACCATGGCTAGGTAACCAGTCTAGGAGAAGGAAAATTCTGAATTCAAACCTGCTAAACTCTGCTTAAGAAATTGACCTTGTGTCGCATCCTGGTCGTGCGGAGGGATTGAGATGTATATGTATATATATATGTATATAATCCAAAAGTCCAGAGAAGAAATCTTCCTTACGACACAATAGTTTTATTTAAAAAACTGTCGCAGTTTGAGAGCTCAATGTGTGCTCTTAATGTTAGAGTCACAGAGCAAATATATAAGTAAAGAAATAACAAAAGACTTAGAGATTATAATGCTTAATCTCTAAGTCTTTTGTTATTTCTTTACTTATATAAGTTTTTGCAATCTTAGTTTGTTTTTGTTGGTTTTTTTTTTCTTCTTCTTAAGACCCAAACAAAAGCTGCATAAGATGCAGTATCTAATGAATATGCCAGATGAATATATAGAGCATCATCTTGCTTGGCAAAAGACCAGCATTTGTTTTTAGTGCTGATTCATTTCATTTCCTACATGATCTCTTGTGGTTAGGAAGTATCCATTTTTCATTGCTCATCATTCAAAAAACACACCATGTTTATTTTACTTTTATTTTTTCCCAAAAATGTATATGAAAACCTAATGCAAACAAAACCAAACTGGTGCAGATGACTTTCAGTGTTTTATTTGGATATTTCTAAATATGTTAACTATTTCTTTCATCCATATGATTTTCCCAACCCTATTGCCCTTATGGCAAGCCCCAACCCCTTTTTATCATATGGGTGCTAGAAGGCGGTGGCTGCGGGTCTACATGTCCTGGGAATGACGTTAAACTCTATCTGATGGTGAGGTTCCAGTTTTGGAGGTTTGGGGAATGTGGAGCACCCCTTTATCACCATTGCTCCCTGGTCCACTCTGACCCAGGCTGGTAGTTAGTACCTGTTAGGGTCCCATCTATGGGTTAAATAGAAAAATGTATTTATAAACAAAATTGTATTATCCATTAAGAATTGATTTATTTCAAAACTTTATCGGCATTAAATGACCCACTGAGGTTGATATGCCGTAAAACAAAACAAACCAAACTATTTCTTTTTCTTTTTTTTTTTTTTTCTTTTTTTAAAAATTTAAAAAAAAAATTTTTTTTAAAATTTTATTATCATAATATTGGCTATTACAGTGATGCTGATATCTTTTTGATTTAGTGCATCCTGGGACACATGTATTTGATTTGAATGGGTCCCAACTAAAGTTTCTTAATAAATTATAGGGTTTTTATTTATGAACTAAAGCCGTCTAACCCCTACCTTGTACCCCATACCGTGTAATTCATTTCCAATAAAATATTGAAATGTATTCAGTTAGCTGGAAATAGTGGGTGAAGAAAAAAAAAACGAAAAAACACTGGTACGCATGGATATGATTTTTCTGCATCAGTGCTATTATCAAGCTCAATTGGTCTGTTCAATTGTAGAACATCATGAAACTTCAAAAATCACTTTTTAAAAAAATTATTTACATTTTCATTCACAATAACTTGTCTATAAACTGTGCAAATACTTTTTAAACTTAGGTTGCATTTTTTTTTACTTTAGCCAAAAATGTTTATTTTCTGCCATCTTTTAAAGTAATAATGTTAGAATTAATAAACACAAATACTTGAATCCCCCTCCCCCACACACACACACACACACACACACACACACACACACAGTAATGTTGACAGATCTTTAAAAAAAAAAATTTTAAAAGATACATTTTTTTTTTTTTTTTTTTTTTTTGAAAATTTTGGTTTTTGTTTATTTTTCAGACTATGGCCTCATCTCGAGCAATGGTGTAAAGGCAGTCCTCCAAACAGCAGACTTCATGACAAGATGTCACAATTTCCTACGTTTAGACTCTTTCCTTCTACTATATTCAAAACAAAACAAAACAAAACAAAAACAGTTTTCTTTGTCATCCTAATCACATCATCCAATTCTTTTTTTAAAAAACTTTTTTAACTTTTTTTTTTTTTTTTTTTTTTTTTGACATTTTTGATGCTCAATAACCAATAAGTCAAGATTATCAATTATTTCTTGACTTGCACCTTTTTAAATTGTCTAAACTTCAACTGGCTTCTCTTATTTTGGCACAAGTATTTTTTTTTTTTTTTTTTCCTACTTGTTTCTTCAGGTTTTGTCTAGATTGCAAAATGTGTTGCCATTTATTCATAAGCCGTGGAAGATATTTGATTTAGTTCTTTTTCTGGAACATTTCATTATAGAATTGAGATGACATGATCATCTGTATCATTTAAAAAAAAAAAAAAAACTTCTTGGTTACCAAAAAAAAAAAAAGACATTATAAATTAAACATAGCAGACATATGAGCCATTTTTTTCAAAGATGAAAATTATTTCTAGAAATTTTAAGAGAGGCAAACAACCAAATTTATTCAAAAGTATCCTTTCAGGGTTAATACTCTCACAAGAAGTTTAGTCTCTGTAACGTATGTAATAAAGTTTTTTTTTTCTTTTTTTTTTTTCTTCTTCTGCTATGTATTTGTCTATTCATAGCAAATTGTTTTGAAAGGAGTGTTTATTACTCTCCTAACTCCACTTAGTTCATTTGTCTGTATTCAAATTGCCTTACAATTGTGTATTTGATTGCTGGTGCAGCCACTGGTCATTTGTCAAGACCATTTTTTTAATGGCTGAAAACTAGTCATCAGAATTTTTTTTTTTTTTCTTTAGATTGGGGTGGGGATTCAGAAGAGTAAAAATAGATATTGTCAAAAAACCTTTGCTTGAAAGTTGAAGAATTTTCTTCTCTCTTCATTTTTTTTTTTTTTATATATATATATTTTTTTTTTTATAGCCAAAAAAAAGAAAAAAATTGCAACAATTTATTGAAAAAATATCAAATTTGATATTAAAAAAAAAAAAAAAATGGATGGTAGAAAAATATTTGCGAAGATTTTTGACTCTTATAAAAATTGTGCTAAAGCATTAAAACCTTTTCAAAAACCTTTTCTGTCTCGTTTTTAATCTTTTTAGAATTGAGTCTCTGGTGTTGAATAAAGTTATAAAAAAAGAATCCGTTAAAAGTTCCTACTTTTCTCACCCGATTTCTTAATGTGACTTTTCTACCTAATTTTACTTACAGTATTAAAACAAAATGACTTAATCATAACATTTATTTTTTCTATTCTTGAATACTTGACTCTTCTAATCCCCACCTCCCCATTATTTATCTTAATCTGTTATTTTTAACATTTTTTTCCTCCAACTCACCAAAATTCTTAGCAACTCTATATACAGGATAATATAAACCTTTTTTATAAAGAGGGAAGCAGTTAAAAGCATTTCTAATTAATGGAGGGGGTATTTAGAAAAAGAGAATTATTATTCATGATTAATATATTCTAAAGAAAATATTACATCATAGAATTTTATGTTTAAAATGTGAGTTTATTTAAGCATTAAGTAAATTAGAATTGAAAATTAGAATATCAAGGGAGATAACTATGTTCAGTTAATTCAATGTTTCCTCCACCTCTTCACTTGAAACTATCAGTGTATGTTGCCTATCCCCACTTTTTCATTATGTAAATTTCTAGTTAGATCCATTTTTAAATTTCGATGCTTATAGTTTCCTTATAGTGTCTCACTCTTAGAATCCTTTAGGCAAAACCTTTATTAAAATCTTTCACTCTGCAGACCTATCTGCTTTGCCTCTTAGACTTTTTTTTTTTTTTTTTTTTTTTTCGCAGACTGAAAATTCTCTCTCTGCTGTGGGGACATTATATCTGCAGGGCAAAAAAAGTACCTGTTGGCCAACAACAAAAGTTGAGGGAACACTGGAAAACAAAGAAGAAAAAAAAAAGCAAATGTTTGTCATATGAACACTGGCTATGTTTGGTGATATCTGATGTTCACTTGTCCAACATGATGATTTTTCTCTTTCTCTAAAATTCTTTCCAGTTGTCACCATCTAGGCATGAATAGCTGTCTCGATGGTGACATCATTTTTGACCATCTACATTGTCAGTTACTATCAGCATTCCATTCATAACATCTAATACAACTTTAAATCACCTTTTTATATATAAAAAAAAAAGGTGCACAGTATAAATACATGGACTGATGGTGGCTGTACAATGTAGGGGGTTGGTCCATAAACAGCAACCAAAATTTATTTTATATGTATACAACTTCTCTATAGGCAATCTTGATTGGTTTTTTTTTACCTTTCCTAATTGCATTGTTTTGTAAAAGTTTCCTATCTCGTTGTCTAAACCTGTCCCTTTATCCCCCACCCACTCATTAATAAGTATACTTGCTTCCCTCTCAAACTGTAAATCAATTCAATAGCCATAGTTTCTAGTTTATTGCTAGCCCACCTTAACCCTGCCAGATATTGAATAAGTCACCAAAATTGGTTAACACCTGGGTCTATAAAATCTTAACTTGTATTTCAACCTAATTTATGTGGGCAGCCTTGTTTCTGTATATGGAGTTGCTAATGGGGCATAATATTTTCATTAATACCATAAATCATGTTTTGTTTTTGTTTTGTGCATATTCTCTTTTTAAATTTTTACAAAACATATCTATCTAATATATGAATGTGTGCATGTGAGTTTCTGAAAACTTATTTATATTTTTTTTTATCTATAGTTATATAGTATTTTTTTTTCCCTTGTTACTTGTTCTTGTTCATTTGTAATTTTTATTGCTTTGTAAGGAATATCTTCATGGAATAAACAAAAAAATTTGATGTTGAACTTTTTTATATATATTACTTTACTGTTGCCTTCACTTGGCAATTAATGTGCTTTTCTTTTCTGTCTCTCTCCCCTTTTCTCCCTCTCTCTCCACTTTTTCCTTCCCCTCTGCCCACCCCCCGAAATTTCCTTGGGTTCTTCTCCACCCATTAACCCTTCAATCACTTTTGGGTGTTTCTCTTATTTTTGTATTTAAAAGAGAACTTTAAACCTTCAGTCCTTATATGCATTAAGAGTTTAACTCTTATACATATAGAGTATATGTGTATGTATGTGTGTATCTAAAAACATACATAATTATTAAGGAGTAATTTTCCTTTTTATATTAAAACTTTCGGAGTGTTATTAAAACAGAATTTATATAATAGTTATTAAAAAAAATCTTTCAAGTTGATTTATCTATTGAAATTCTCATCAGAATAACTGTTGTGTCTATTGGTTATTTTTTAACTTTGACACTATTACTAATGCAGAAAGTATATTTGCCAAGTTACTAGGATGTGCTTAGTGGATTAACTAATTTGTATATTTTATTAAAAAGATCAATCAGACAACTGTTATCTATTTCCAGTGTGTTTTTAATAATAAATAAATGATTGTTTTTGTAATAGCCTTTATAATTAGATTTCTTTAATTATTCAAATAAAGCCATTTTCTGTCCTGAAAATGGTAACCACCATAACCTTTGCATCACTGCTTAACAAGTAATAAAGGGAAATAAGCATAGATTTATTTCATCTTATTAAAAAAAAAAATTTTTTTATTGAAAGTTTTGTGAAATATTTTTTTCTAGTTCATGAAAAATAATCTTAATAATCATAATAATAGTTATTCTATTTGTTTTGTTTTTAATGAAAAAAAAAATTTTTCCTAAGAAATAAAATACTTTTTAAATATTCATTGCCTATAGGTAAATTTAGGTTGTGTGTAGGAGCATTATGTCAGAATTTATTTGACCTTTTCAGTCTTGTTCCAGGCAATACCAAGAACTTATAGTATTTTATAATTACAATTTGATCAGGTTAACTAATGTAAGTTAACCTGTTTTTGTTTGCACAAGATTTAGTTATTTTCTAATGTTTCTATATTCTCTGCTGCCATCTTTCTGTTGGGCTCTTTTTTGCTATTTAGTTTAACAAAGTCGATTCATGCATAGAAAAAAGGGGGTAAATTTCATGCAATAGAAAAAAGGGGGTAAATTATTAACGTTTGTATTAAAAATGCTCCATGCAAATTTTTTTGTATATAATAGTAGTAATATAATAATAATAATAATCCAGAAACATGGCACAAAGAGAATATGAAATAAAGGATGGATTTGTCCTCTGTGATAACAATCATAGCATAGTTATTAAAACAAGATAACCAGGTCTTTCCTCACCAAGGCTAAAAGGAAACGAGTTCAAATTTCACCAGAATTTTTTTTTAATCCTTTAATTCGTCTGATATGCAAGTTTCTTGCTGTCAAAAAATGTCTAAGAGTGAATTTTGATGATAGGGAATTGCTAAATTGGAAGGTGAATTTCAGCTTGCAAGGTCTTTGGTTCAAGCCTCGGTCTCAATAAATCAACATTTATTTGTGGTTAAATATAAAACTTTAAGCAAAATCTTTAGTGAAAAAAATATAATTTATATCATAATTTTTAGAAATGGACAATTATAGGTGTGTTTTGCATTCATACTATATCCTACATCCTTGACTAATATTTACCCAATTTTTGGTGATTATTAAAAAATAAAGAATGCTCTCTCTATATAGATAGAATAAATGAAGGAAAAAAACTTTAAATTTGCTTCATTGTAGTAATTTATTTCAAATGTAGTTAAATTAAATTAGTCCAATGAAGCAAATTTGAAGTTTTTTTTTCTCCTTCAGTTATTCTATATATTGCTCTGTCCATCCACTTACTGGCACTAGGCTGATTGAGCTCTCACTACAGTTTACCGACACATGGAATGATTCTCATTACTACACACATACACACACACTAAAATATATATATATATATATATATATATATATATATATATATATATATATATACTTAAACAACTTGGAAGTTTGTTGGTTTCTTTTAATAAATCAAATATTATTCAAATATAACTAAAGATTACTAATTAGGTTTATAGCTTTTTTTCTTTCTTTCTTTTTTTTAAACTGGTGTAAAATAATTATATATAGCATTGTTTAGTTAGAATACAAATTAAAAATGTTGAACTATAACCCTGTAAAGTGTCATTAACTAGTGTCTGTATATAAATAAAATTAATGAGGGTATCAACTTAGTTAAATTGTATGTCTGTAACCTTTTATAATAAATGCTCACAATATCCATCGATGGAGTTACTTGTATAGTAAAACCCTTAAACTAATTGTTACTCTAAGTTTCACACTAATGATGAATAAGAAATTTAGCTGCAAGTCTAAGATTATTCACATCTGAACTTGTTTAAGAAATAATACTTTTTCTTTTTTTTTTTTCTTTTAAAATTTAGATATGTAATAAAATCGGCCATTTTCTAAACAATTAATGAAATCTAATTTTTTTTTTATCAGAAAAATTGCTCTGTCCATCCACTTACTGGCACTAGGCTGATTGAGCTCTCACTACGGTTTACTGGCACATGGAATGATCCTCATTACCACAAACATATATATAGGATATAAATGCTCACAATATCCATTGATGGGGTTACTTATATATTAAAACCCTTAAACAAACCTAACCCTGAATTATCATAGAATAAAAAGTTAACTTAATTATATGATTGTTGTTTTTTTCTAATCTTTATTCAGCAAATTGAATTCAGAAAAAAAATCTTTGAATTTTTAGATGATTTTAAAAAAAAAAAAATTTTTTTTTTTTTTTTTTTTTTTGTGAGACTTGAACTCCCATTTCCTGTTTAGCCTTTTGGGGGGGAAAGGTCTGGGTTTTTTTACTTATAATAATATTATTATTATTATTATTACAGGACTAAATCCAATATACAAATCCATCCTGTATTTCATATTGTCTCTTTGTGTCATGCTTCTGACACCACCATCCTCACACCCAACACACTAGTTACATGAATAGAATGTTTTGACTTTCAACTTTTGTTTAGAACTAATTCAATGTTAACAGATGAACCCATGAGAATTTCACTGTTCAATTAAAAATCACAATGGACTAAAGTTTTTTTTTTTTTTTTTTTTTTTTTTTTTTTTTTATGGTTCGAATTACATAAACACTGAAAAAATAAATTTTATAAATTCAAACTACTAAAAAATATTTGACTCTTCAGTGGCCGAGGGGATAAGAATTCAGGCTGGCAAACAGTTGGTTGGAGTTCAACCCTACCCAAGGATAGTTGTGTCTAGCCACACTGAAGAGGCGTGGATGATATATATATATATATATATAATCATCCACTGACACTTTCAATATTTTTCGGCTCTTCAGTGTGGTTAAACATAGCAACTACTTCTAGCCAGGAGCGAAACCCAACTGACTTTTCATCAGTCCAATTCCTTAACCCCTCGGCCGTCGTAATATAACTAAAGATTACTAATAAAGTTTATAGCTTTTTTTAAATATTTTTTTTTATATCTTATTCCCCCTTCCTATTTTCTATACTACACCATTTCAGTAGATTGATACGATTTTGACTTTAGTGTACAAAAAAAAGCCCACAAAATTCCTTTTATATAAAAATTTGTAGAGTGAAAATGGAAGTATTTTCTTTCTTGGTATTTCTAATAAAAACTTCATTTCAGAAGTATGTAATTAGTTAGCTGAAGAAACTTGCTCTGAATATTGATTTTATTATTAAGACTTGAAATTATATCCACAATGTTAGGAATAGAATTTGAATTGGTGAATTTAAGATAAAAACTTGTAGTTTTTATTTGGATGTATGAAAAAAAGATTAAAGAATTAGTTGTGATTTCTGCTTTCAAAACTAACAATTTTTTTTTCCCTCTCCTTCAAAGGAAAGTATAATTTCAAATCCGGATAAAGTGTCTGTCCCCTTACACCAAACCTGGCACAAGGCCATTATTTTGAGTACTTAATGAGAAATGATTGTTGGGTTCTCGTTTTGCAAGAGTTACTATATATAATGTGCGTGTTGGGTAAAATAGAGGCAGTTGGCTTGCCATAACAAATATACCTTTGCAACATTTTTTTTCTTTTTTTTTTTTCTTCCCTTTTTAGATTTTGGATTCTTTACATTAAAAGTGCCTTATGAGACTTGACAATGTTTCAATTAGAATTCAAAGAATGGCTTCAGTACACTTGCAGGTACAGTATTGTGATCAAACAAGCTAAGGCTTGTTGCCATACACTCACATTGAAAAAGTTAAGGTTTCCTTAGAAAACAATCTTTACACTTAATTAACAGAGAAGATCAGATCACTTGAAAAAATTTTTTTAAATACTTCACTTTAGTTTAAATTCAAAGTTAAGTGCCCTTTTTCTCCTCTTTTAAACTTAGACCCATACTTAGGCTAGACGGGCGGTCGGAGAGACCCACTCCGATCAATTGGTTGGTCAAGTCCTAGCATCTATATGATTACCCCAACACTTTTTATCATATGGGTGCTAGAAGGTGGTCTTCATGTCCTGGGAATGATGTTAAACTCTGGTGAGGTTCCAGGTTTGGGGAATGTGGAACACCCCTTTATTGCTATTGTTTCCTGGTCCACTCTAACCCGGAGTGGTAGTACCTGTTAGGGTCCCATCTACGGGTTAAATAGAAAAACCAAACCAAAAATCCTTTTAAACTTTAAGAATTGAAAATATTTTTCTTTCTTCCCATACTTGGCAATTGCTGTAAAGTGAGAGACTGTTTAGCAGACTTGTCTTGCAAGCTATTGATAGTATGTTTAAACATTACTGGGTACTCGATTAATTTGACCGTGTGCTAAACATAGCTAGGTTAACAAGTTCTCTTATCTTTGCTCTTGCAATTTTGATTTTGAGATTAAATCTTTGGCACTATATAAGAGAGCTCTTTACCAACCTGTGGAATACCAAATTATATTCAAGCCTGTCTTTGCCCCCTCCCCCCCAAAAAAAAACATACACATGCACTCCATATTAGGTATAATTTGGGCTTGATTAGTCTCTTACATTGCTAACCAAGGAGCACCCAAAAACAAATTGTATTGAAGGGTATTTAAAAAGGAAAAAAAAATTTTTTACCTGGTCTTATATTCTTATATATTTAATAAAAATTTCAATTTTTTTTTTTTATTTTTTTTTTTTTCTTGAAAAATTAGTAACATTAGTAACAAATTTTTTTAATTTTTTTTTAAAATGATATCTGAATATGAAAATCACATGTTGCAATTTCAGTTGTGCTATTTTTTTTATTTTGATTAATTAATTGAAAAGATTGTTAATACCACTGAAAATCTCTTTTGTTTCTATATCATGTCCAGAATATGAAACCAGGAAAAAAAAGAATCCTTGAAATATTTTCGTAACTTGTTCGAACTGCTGTGAGAAGAACTCCAGAATTCAGGTAATTCCTGTCCCTAAGTTAAAGGTGGAGTGACAGACAAGATGTATATGCACATAAAATAAATATGACATGTTTTTAATAACCTTTGAGATGTGCACTATATATTCTGATGTTTTCATTTAAAATCAAAATCTGTTTTTGTTGAAATCTCAACATTAAATACGTTGTATGACATAAGACTTGTCTTTTGATTATTTGAGGGTGGGGGGGTTATTTCAACACTTTCCCACCACCCCTCACTCTCTCTTCCCACCCCTATTTTTTTCCTTTTTTTTTTTTTTTTTTTTTTTTTAAATTCTTGTTTTGTTTTATGTCTGCACATCAAATGATTCCTTCCAATAAATAAAATGAAAAATATTCCTTTTTCTTCACCTTTCCTATAATTTTAATTTAAAAAAAAAATTTTTTAACTATTATTTTCAAAGAGTTTTCTCTTTCCTACCAATTTTTTTTCTTATTTCATTCTATTTATATCCATTTAAAATATTATTTACCTTCACTCATATCAAATCTCACTTTATACAAACACAATTATTTTGTAACTATTGTTATCTTGTTTGTGCATACAAACATGTTTATTGGAATTTTAAACCAAATGTCATTTCTATTTATTCCCCCCACACAGACACACTTTCCTGGAAATTTTTTAAAAAAAGAAGAGAGAAAAAAAGTGAACTTCAAGAATTTTTGACTTTTCTAGACATCATCTTCTATAATTGCATTAATTATAGTGCTGAGTATCTTATCAGGTAGCTACTTTCTAGAACTGGTAAAATATCACTAGATGTTGATGCATATTGCTACATGATTAATTATGTGACCAGTTGAGCAGACAGGACTACTACAACCAGGTTCACTTTGTTTATAATATACATTGTGTATTACTATTTATATAATCTGTTTGACAAGGTCACTGGATTTTACATGTTTATTTATTTATTTATTTCACCATTCTAATATGTTGAAAATAGCAACATATGTGATACCAAACTTTCATGACTCAGCTATAAAAACTATTTATGATGTTATTTCAATTAGTTAACCTAGATGATCTTCTTTTTCTTCTTCTTCTTCTTCTTTTTAAAATTTAAATACTCAATCCCCCCAAAGCAAGGTTAGTTAGCCATGATAGATCCTTTCTTTTCCTTTTTAAAAGTCCGTCACCGACGACAATAATGTTACTCCGTGTCGTTTATCAATCGTGGACCCCTTGGTGGCTAATTAGTCCAATTCTGGACTTACAGATGCGGTCACACACATTGCAGTGGAAATTTCCATCTGCATTCTGTAGTGCATGATGATGAAGACGTCACCGCTCTGCAGTCCTATTGATCTCGATATTGAGCCACTCAGCTCCTGTGCGGCATGTGTCTCGCCAACCGTGTCTGTTGGAGGCCAAATCTTCCAGGCTTGAAGGTGTAATGGCGTATTTCTTCAGAGTCGTCTTCAAATTGGTCTTTGAACTGCTTTCGAGGGCCTTTCTTCCCTTTGAGTGCCTTCTGCGAGTTCACCATAAAATACTTTACGGGGGAGTCTGTCTGCAGGCATGCGGATGGTGTGACCCAACCATCACAGTTGGTGTTGCGATAGGATGGTCTAAATATAGATGATAGATAAAGGGTTACAAAATGACAAATGACAAAGTGAGAATATTTAAAAGTAAAAAAAAAAAAAAAAATGACATCCAAATGTCTGGACTTTAAACCTTCATGATGGAATTTGAACCATAATGTTGATGTTCTACGAAAATAAGCTGTTGGAATGGAATGTCCATTTGGTGTATAGGAAGATCAAGAAAGAATCGATACAACAAAATAAGTTCTTATTGGAAACTCTGAGATTAGTGGAACCAATGAATACAGCTTTTCCAAACTCTCTTTAAAAGTAGCAATTGAAGATTCTAATGATGGGGGGGTAACTAAATTGATGGAAAACTATCCTCTCCAGATGGCAACTGAATCAACACCCCCCCCCCCATCAAAAATAGACAAAATAAAGATTATTTTAACTGGCAATTTTGAGATTCAAGATATTTTATATATATTATATATATATATATATATACTAGCAAAAATACCCGATCCATGACCGGACTCTATATAAAGATTGGACCATAAATAGGTGAGAGATTCCGAGCTGAATGGCTTAGACTGCGATTTTGTTCACTAAAATTAAACTAAACTGCTGGTATAGCTATAATAGAAAGCATGCAGCAAACAATATTTTATTAGCAGCAGCAGCTAGTATATGGACAGTTCTGCAAATCGGTTGATTTTGGTTTAATTAATTATATCCATTAATCAGTAAAAATCAATAACCAAATTTGGCGTGTTTCTTAGTTAGAAGGATATTAAGATGTATGCAAGATTTTGAATCTGAGATACCTCCTGTTTCGGAGTTATACGTCAACACGTACATACCAAACTTCCTTTTTATATATATATATATATATATATATATAATAAAGTAATCCACACATGTGTTTCGAAGTATCACCTCTCATCAGTGTGGTTATACCATTTAACAGCTACCTCTGGCCGGGTTCGAGACCCGAATGAACTTTCGTTCGCCAATCCTCTTACCCGTATGGCCACAGGCAGCTATCAAATATAGGAGACTATTTAATCGCTACATTTCTAAGCGGAAATGAATTCACTAGAGGCCTCAAACTTATATATATATATATATATATATTCAGGATTAGATTTTTAATGAGTAAACTACAAGAATACATTGGTTAGCACTATTGTTATTTACTAAGCTTCGCTTAGATGCAGCATAAGGCCAGAAGTATGTGGTGCCCAGTAAGAATCAAACTTGCTAACCATTACACCATGTGAAGTGCCCATTGGTTAGCAGTATAGATACTTCCTTAAACTTGCAGTACTATATAAGTTCATTATGATATTAATTCATCATGCTTGTATCGCTATGCTATCTGGATAGAGACAGTAACATCTGCAAGAAATTTGAGTGTATTAAAACTCTTAAAGTCCTATACTGCCTCATTCCACCCGGCCAGAAGTCACATTCATTTTCCTAATCTACCCCAAATGAGAGCCTTTGTTTAAATGTAATATTAAACCTATTTAAAAGTCTTTGATTTAAGGGAAATAACAGGTAACTTTAAATGAAAAGACCATTTTTAGCCATTTTTTGATAAATCCTTATATGAATTGGGCTGTGGGCATAAAAAATCCTCAACAGGATGTTAAGAGTTAAAAGAGTAGGTATCTACCCAGCTGGGTAAAGCTGGTTTAAATTCGGTTTTCCTTCTCATAGACTGGTTACCTAACCAATGCTAAAGAAACCAGTCTGCCCTACTATTACCCATGGATGGGATGGGAGGTACATGGTGTAATGGTTAGTCATAGGAAATGGACTCGTCGACCCAAGTTCAAATCCTGGATGAGACTGTTTGCATTTAACATTGCGCTAATACCCTTGGGAAAGGTATGAATCAACTACTCTCCCTCCAACTAACCTAGACTAGGTAACCAGTCTAGGAGAAGGAAAACTCTGAATTCAAACCTGTTAAACTCCACTTAATAAATTGACCTTGTGTCGCATCCTGCTCGTGTGGAGGGGTTGGGTAAATGTATATAGGTGGTGTGAGAGAAAAGATAGATTCATTCATGCCTGCCCTTATGGCAAGCCCCCCAACCCTTTTTATCATATGGGTGCTAGAAGGCTGTGACTGCGGGTCTACATGTCCTGGGAAAGACGTTAAACTCTATCTGATGGTGAGGTTCCAGGTTTGGGGAATGTGGAGCACCCCTTCATCACCATTGCTCCTTGGTCCTCTCTGACCCGGAGTGGTAGTACCTGTTAGGGTCCCATCTATGGGTTAAATAGAAAAATGTATTTATATAAAAAATTGTATTATCCATTAAGAATTGATTTATTTCAAAACTTTATTGGCATTAAATGACCCACTGAGGTTGATATGCCGTAAACCAAACCAAACCAAACCAATCATTCATGCCTTTCTCAAAGTGTATGGTGGTGAATGCTTGAGTTTGAATTCTATTTCTAATGTAATGCTCTCCCACTGAAAATATTGTGCTAACAATTATGTTTAGTTATTAGCTTAGCATTGTTGTGACACAAGGCTAGAAGTATAGGGGAGCGATCAGTGGGAATTGAACTTGCTCGGTTTAGCTCAGTCGGTAGAGCATCCGCCTAGGAATCGCAAGGTTCTTGGTTCGATACTGGTACCCACTAACTCAGTGCATAAGCAGCACAGATTGGGTGATCTGATCTGTGTGGTAAAGCGGAGAGCTGCTGGTAGGTGTGGCGTTCCACTTTAACAAGAACAATCTCCCTGGTCTAGTGCTTAGCAAAAAGGGGATAGACTTCCTTGCTGTCTGGCTGATACCGGTAACAGTCACTCCACCAACTTTATTTACTTTTTAGTAATGGTCTGCTAACCTAGCTCGTTAACCATTGCACCATCCCAGATGTCCAAAAGGATTTTAAAAATGTTGTTGAGATCTAATAAAAAGGAATGAATTACTGCCGTTTATTTTAACTGGTAGTTACTTTTAGAGTTGCTCCAATATCCTAAGTATGTATATTAACATGCATATTAATATGTCTATGTATATCAATATATAAAAAAGTAAGTAAAGAGACTGAGGACCATATGACTTTAAGACACTGCTTTTGCGATTTTTTTCGATTCATGGGGACATTTTTTCCATTTATACCGTCAAAATCTGTTAATTATTTACAGACGATTTTTAGAGGTTTTTTTTTTTTTTTATTATTATAAAACTAACCCCTAACCCCTAACCCTAACCCTAACAAACAAGTGGATTTTTACAGTGTAAATGAGAAAAAGGTCCCCATGAGTCGAGATCACAGAAGGGGTGCCTTAAGGTCATTTTGTCAGGGACTGGTTTAACTCAGTAGAGTGCACGACTAGGAACCACAAGGTTCCGGGTTCCGATACTGGCCCTCGCCAACTCAGCATATGAGTAGCACAGGGATGTGTGCGGTAAAGTGAGGAGCTGATGGTAGGTGTGGCACTCCACCTCGGACACCAAAAACAATTGGTCTAGCAATAGTGAAAAGGGGATAGACTCCTTCGCTGTCTGGCTGATACCAACAATAGGCCACTCGATCGTCAATATCAATACATGTTAAATGGTGTATGTTTATTCCTATACAAATGACGTTAACTTAAATTTACATTATGAAGTTATGTTAAAAAATAGTCCATAAAGCTAACTTTTACTATTATTATTATTATTATTTCAGAAATTTAACAATAAAAATTTATTACTGAAAATAGTTAAAAAAAAAAAAAAAAAAAAAAATCTTTAATCAGTACTGGGGTCAGAGCATCCTATCATGGTGTAATGGTTAGCAAACTAGTCTTGCAGATCCATTACTACTGAATAGCAAGTATTGCATACTGAGGTTTTCACGGTACCAAATCAGCATGTATACCCTTTCTTACTTCTTACTTGCTTCTATATCTTGGACATCTATTTTTCTGTCCGGCTGCTATTCTAATCATCTTTGGCTTGGTCTGGACTTTCTTGGGGACTTCGGGTCTGGTTTCTGTTAGGGATTTCTCCTCATTACTTTATTCGGTAAATCCCCCAACCTAGACATAACATAGCGCGCGTATGCAGAGTTACAGTTTAGACAGAGCACCATGGCCGACTGCTCTGTCTGACGTCCACTGCAAAACTAAACTAAAGCTCCTTACTATTCTTAAACCGGAACAGGTTCATCTATGCCTTCCGGTTCCCACGATTTATCCCCGGAAGGTAAGGTGAGAGTGGGGTCAAACGCCGTCACTCACTTTCAGGGCCATCAACAGCACTGATCGCCACCATATCTCTATACTACCTTACATCAGTATGAAAAGGGTCATCCCCTCAGAATTACAGGGGATTGACAATAATCTTATGCCACCGCATAGATTATGTAACAAGTTCTTCAATCTTCACCGGATACCCCATACTTGCAATCTTGTGTCATATCCTACCCATGACGAACGGGTTGGGTAAATACCCAATCAGCACTTGGGTATTCTAGGGTCTCTCAACTCTCAAGCAGTATTCCTGGAACCCAAGGAATTCCCTGATATATAAAAACTATTTCAAGTCTTCTCCAAGAGTAAAGAGCTTGAGAAATGCTACTATAGACATTGGTTCCATAACGTGTAAGTCTTTTATAGTGTTTAGAAAATGCTTTATAATTGATCTTCATCTGGCAAGAAGAAAAATGAATTCCCTACATAAGCAACAATCTCCAGAACTGGACATTTACTATGCCTAATTTAGCTCAAGGCAAGAAATATGCGGCACCCAGTGAGAATCGAACCCACAAAGATCTACTAGCCTAGATCACTAACCATTAGTTGCATGCATTCTTATGCAAATAAGTCTCTTCCTTATAATTCATATAAATAGCTGCCCCTAACCTACAGAACTAGTTTGCTAGCCACTGCTTTATAGCTAGCTCACACTGGCTAGGTAGGCATACATACATACATATACATACATATATATATTATATATATATATATATATATATATATATATATAAAAGGGTATGAAAATACACAATATTGTTAAAATAAATATATTTTTATATCCTTTTCATAGCTAATATTGAACAATATTTCGATTTATAAAAAATCATCATCAGAGCATAATGATAATTAGGTCATTTTTTAAATCGAAATATTGTTCAATATTAGCAATGAAAATGATATGAAAATATATTCATTTTAACAATATTGTGTGTTTTCATAACCTTTTATCTATACATATACCGTTGGATTCATTTCCTTACTTTTTTTTCTCATATATATATATATATATATATGTTATAGTAATAATTAGTTTGATTAAGAGAATCATACTTTTAAGAATTAATTGATGGTAAAAAGAAACTTTAGGGCTCATTCAACTGTCTGCAGTTTCTCCAATTCTTATCCCTTTTTTTAATCGAAATGTATTTTAACTTTGACTTTCAAATTATTACCAGAAATTTATTTTAGAAATGGTTGCAGTTGAAACAGCTCTAAAGTTTCTTTTTCCTTTTTTTTTTTTTTCTTTTTTTTTTTTACCATCAATTAGTTCTTAATAAAAGTATGATTACCCTAATCAAAATATATACATAGAGCCGGCTTAGCTCAATCGGTAGAGCGTTCGGCTAGGAATCACAAGGTTCCTGGTTCGATACCGGTCCTCACCAACTCAGCGTATGAGTAGCACAGGGATCTGTGCAGTAAAGTGAGGAGCTGATGGTAGGTGTGGCGCTCCACCTCAGACACTAAAATAATCTCCTTGGTCTAGCGCTAGTGAAAAGGGGATAGACTCCCTTGCTGTCTGGCTGATACCGACATTAGGCCACGCCGATGACTTTACTTTTTATATATATATATATATATATATATATATATATTGCCAGCAAGTTATTATCTAAGCAAGTGTTGTTCAAAATGACAGAATATTTCTTTTTCATGATCTTTATGTGAATATATAAAAGAACAAGGAAAAAAAAAAAACCTAACAACCTACAACCCCTGATGACGACCAAAGAAACAGTTGAAAGCACTTGGGTAAAGAACATGGGACAATTCCTATACCAGCTGGATCCTGAACTACAAAAAATAACTAAACGACTAGAAAAACTTCAGATAAAGAAACACTTGCCTAGATAATATATAATATATATATATATGTGTGTGTGTATTTGGGCAGCATTCTTTCATTTATACATGTTGAATTAAACATCCAAATATAAAAAGTTGGACAGAAAGCTTGAAAATATCACCAATAAAATCGTTAAACAGGAGACCTGCCTTTTGTTTAATTCACACACACACACACACACACACATATATATATGGATATATGGGCCGGGTTAGTTCAGTCGGTAGAGCGTTCAGCTAGAAACCACAAGGTTCCTAGTTCGTTACCGGTCCTCACCAACTCAGCGTATGAGTAGCACAGGATCTGTGCGGTAAAGTAAGGAGCTGATGGTAGATGTGGCGCTCCACCCCAGATGCTAAAACAATCTTCTTGGTCTAGCGCTATTGAAAAGGGGATAGACTCCCTCGCTGACTGGTGATACCGACTTTAGGCCGCCTCAATGACTTTACTTATATGTATATATACAGAAGTTAATTTAAACTGATAACAACAATTTCATTTGGTCAAGTTCATTCAAGAATTAAAAAAGAAAGAAAGAAAAGAATTTGGCACTTTTGGAAAATTCTTCATGTTGAATAAAAAGTAAAACCTGAATTACAAAAAAGACTTTTGGATGAAGACACAATGTCATTTTGAATTCCTTATTAATTTGTCAAATGTTAGCTCAGTCGGTAAAGTGTGCACCTAGGAACCACAATGTTTCTGGTTTGATTCCAGCCCTCACCAACTCAGCGTATGTGTGTAGCGGTAAAGTGAGAAGCTGATGGTAGGTGTGGCGCTCCTCCTAAGATGCTAAAAAAAACAATCTCCTTGGTCTAGCGTGAAAAGGGATAGACTCCCTCGCTGTATAAGCTCCCCGACGACTTTTTATAGTCAGGTTAATGAGGCTGTTTCATGCCCATATATGGGCAAAACCAAAACCCTGTTACTCTTGGTGCAATGGGAGATGTTCTCAGTTGGAATTCTCTGAACCAATCTTGCCTGATTTTTAATTTATTTTATTCTATCCTGCCTGAAGATAAACTAAAATCCCAAAGTGTCGGTGTACGGAGTTAATTCAGTCTAGATCAAAAAATATCTCTTTAATAAGGAACTCTGCTTAACACTCAATGTAGAACTCCCAGGAAATAGTTCTTGTCAATCGACAATCTTTTTTTTTTTATTTACTTTATCAACAGTTGATTATATTTCTCTATGGATGCACAAACAAACAATAATCATTACAAAAACATTTTTCTTTTTGTCACTTAATCAAAATTTATAAGAATTTTGTCCTTTTTTTTTTTTTTTTTTTTTTTAATCCTGTAACTTTTAATTTCAAGTTATTTTCTTTCTTTCTTTCTTTTTTCAACAAGGGAGAGTTACTCTCTATAAAAAATTAAAAAAATTATGTAAACTGTAATTATTTTTTGATAATTTGATAAATTGTATGTTTTTTTGTGATGGTTCTTTCAACTTTTCAGGTGTAAATTTCTGGGATTAAAATGCAAACCATTATAATTAACCAGAATTTATTTTAGCCTCTTCAGATGTTTACAAATATAACTTGGCTATCATGTTTGGATTATTTTTTATTCTGAGAAAAACCAACAAAATGAAGATTTACGAGGTATGTCAGAAAAGTTCCAGGACTGGTATCCCAAAAACTTTATTTCAAATCCAAACAACAAATTACAAGTTATCCCCTTCAAAATAAACTCCCTGGAGTCTAATGCACTTTCCCATCCTTCTCTGCCACGCTTGCATGCACTTCTGGAAGGATTCTTCTGGGATTCTCCGTAACTCTGTCATCACTGCCTTTTTGATGTTGTGCACATCCTCAAAACGGGTTCCCTTGATGACCCCCTTGAACTTGGGGAAGAGGAAAAATCATGTCAGGCAAGTAGGGAGGTTGCTCCAGCACAGTGATGTTCTTCTGGGTCATGAACTCTCGGATACTCAGGGCAGTGTGGACAGGTGCGTTGTCATGGTGAAGCACCCATGAGTTGTCCTGCAACATCTCTCGCCTCTTCTCACGCACTGAACGAAGAAAATGCTGCAGTATCTCTTTGTAGACATGCTGACTGATCATCTGGCCCCTGTGGCAAGAACTTGCAGTGGACGATGCCCCTTCACATTGAAGTTTTCTGACATACTGGAACTTTTCTGACATACCTCGTATTATAGAAGTAATAAACTTATCTCAATTTAGGATAATTGTTTATACAAGGCCATTATATTTGGAGTGCTCAGTTTCACAATTTAAATCCAAAGAACTGTATAAAACCAACTCAACTAGTATGGTTCATTATTTGAAGTGTTTTCTCCCAGAATTTTTATTTTATTTTTACAGTTCTACCTTGACTTATAAGTGTCCGAACTTACAAGTTTACCAAGATGTCACTTAATTGATTTTTTTTTTTTTTTTTTTTTTTTTTTTTTTGTGTTGAGAGCTAAAATTTGAGATACGAGCAAGCTTCAGATAAACTTATGTTAATAAATTCACTAAAAACATTTAATTTTCTTAATTTATTATGCCAAAAAATATACATAAAAAAAACATTAAAAATATTACTGCACATTACATTCTACCTAATGTTTTTTTATACAATACAGCATTATTTTTCTTATTTCCAAGTTACAAAATGTCCCTTTCTCTGAATGTTTGAGATGAGGCTTGAAGATTAGTATTATCTGCGTTATTCGGACTATTGTCCCCATCTTCATTGTTATTTGTACAACGTTTCGACCGATATACCCTCCGGCCTTCTTCAGGTATTTCTTGTCGGACTGGAAAGAAGGTTCCCGAGTCCGAGAAGGTTCCCGAGTCCGACAAGAAATACCTGAAGAAGGCCGGAGGGTATATCGGCCGAAACATTGTACAAATAACAATGAAGATGGGGACAATAGTCCGAATAACGCAGATAATACTAAAATGTCCCTTGGTCGACATTATTATTTTTTTTTTCTCTTTATGTTAGAGCTAAAATTTGAGATATGAGCAAGCTTCAGATACACTTATGTTAATAAATTCACTACAAGCATTTAATTTTCCTAATTTATTACACAAAAAAAAAGAAATATATATAAAAAAATAAACATTAAGAATATTACTGCACATTACATTCTACCTTATGTTTTTATACAATATAGCACTATTTTTCTTATTTCAAAAAACCTAACAAAAAAAATTGGTGTTTTTTTTGGGGGGTGGGGGATGAATTAATGGCATTTCAATTTCAATGTATTCCAATGAGGAAAATTGATTTAATATATACGAGGAAATTGGATTAAGCATTGTTAAGTATCTGATCGGCATCCTTAGTTCCAGATGTAATAAGTAAGTAAGCAAGCCAATAAGAATCCGGTGTTAGAGTATTCTTTGTAAGTCCGTCGTCCAAGAGAATCCAAGTGTCAATGACATAAGCTCAGAATGGGGTCTATTAATACAGCAGAAGCAGCAGCAGCAGTGCCAGTGATTGGACAATAGAAATCTTTCTCGGGTCACGTTGTAGTTGACGAGTCTATATTTAGGAGTGACCATTTGCCCCATGCCTTATATCTAAAATAGTTCAACAAGCATAACGATTAAACTCGTAAGTCAAGGTACTACTGTATTTTATTTACTGTATTTAAATTGTTTTATTTGGTATATTTTCTTCTTTTTGTCTCAGTTATAATAATAATGGGACCAATTTGCCAAAGAGCTTTAAAAGCAACAATTTCTAATCATCAAATTCAGTAAATAATTTGAAGACTTACGTCATAAAAACCCCAATCAAATTGTCAGAAAACAATTATTTTTCACATATTTATCAATTTTGATCTTTTGTTGTCCCGGACTCCTGCCCTAATTTATGCTATGTTTTAGTCTCCTGCCCTAATTTACGCTATGTTTTACTGTGCCAGTGTCAGGTGAATTTCTGGCCCAACTTAGATATTTTCTGAGTTGTGTTTTTGTTGGCAAATTAGCGTAGATATTTTACACGCCTTCCCTCCCCATTTTTATCAGGAAATGAATGTAGATATTTTACAACCCCTTTAAAAATGGGGGTGGGTATGGAATTTGTACAAATTTCTATTGAATTTTTAAAAAAATGAAACTCAAATTTCAAAACAATTTTCATACTGTACATGTACACTCTGCCTCTTTTGATTTTACACACACACACATACACTTATAAAAAATAAATATGTAAAATATCTACATTGATTTGCTGATAAAAATCTGGTGTGGGCTTGTAAAATATCCACATTAATTTGCAGACAAATATACAACTCAGAAAATATCTAAGTTGGGACAGAAATTCGCCTGACACAGGCACAGTAAAACATAGCATAAATTAAGGTAGGAGACCGGGATGACAAGATTAAAATACCCTATTAATGTTCTGTATAATTGAGAGCTGCTGCAGTCTCAGACATTTTTTTTTATTTTTTTATTTTTTTTTATCTCTAGACACAGAAGAGTTCTACCTCAGTTTTGTTTAATATTTTTACTCTTCAGAACACTTTTTGAATTTGTTTTTTTCACATTCAACATTTCTCTCTTTTCTGCTTGACTTGAAATGGTGCATAAAAAAACCCCAAAAAAATAAGCTGATAGCAAACAAAACTCTTACCTAAACAGCTCAATGTGGTCTCCGGATGGTAATCTTGATTTATATCTATTTATCATATTGTCTAATATATATATATATATATATATATATGTATATGTAATGTATAAAATGCGTGTGTGTGTATGTTTGTATGTGTGCATCTGTATAATACAGGGATCAGCAACCTTGTACTACAAAGGGGCCATATCTATCACCGTATTCCTTGTAGCATACAGTAATGATGTATCCTGTGTGGTGGGGTCAGGCAACATGATTGTAACATTGTATAAGTCTTATACACCAGATGTATTTGTGGGCTTATTACCAGATTTCGCTTGACTCGTTACCAGATTTTAATAATCAAGATATATGATCTTGCAACAAGTATGAGAGGAATAACAATTCTTACCAGAGAAATAGTACATAGCATGGTGTTTATGACTTCTGTGTATGTTTATAAATTAAAAACACGAGCATCTAAGCCACCATCTGTTTCCTTTGCGGGTCGGATTGATATAATATTTCTCTTAGGGCCAGATGATTATTGATTGTGGGCCAGATCTGGCCTGCGGACTCTAGGTTGCCGACCCCTGGTATAATATGAATGTTTTGATTTTGTCTTATGAAAAGAAATGAAATATAATGCTCAATTTTTCTCCTATCTGTAATAACAACAGATTTCTCACGGAACTGTTTCTCTTTCTCTTCACTTCTTTCTTTTTCTGCGTTGCTTAGTGATGTTGTTATACAATTTTTTAAATGCTGTTATATTAGGATGTATCAAAAGTATTTTCATTTTTTAATTAAGTCTTTTGTTTTTTACCGAAGCTTATATACTGCTCTACTTACGGTATTCTTCAATGATCCTAGCTCTTCTGAAAGATTTTGTATGCTCATGGTCAGTTTCTCATCAACCAAATGTTTTTTAAGCAGCATAATCAAGAACCAATGGTCATTCATTATTTATTATTCATTATTTTATTAATATTATTCATTATTTTATTAATATTATCATTCATTATTTATTAATATTATCATTCATTAATTATTATTCCTTATTTTATGAATATTATCATTCATTATTATTCCTTATTTTATGAATATTATCATTCATTAATTATTATTCCTTATTTTATGAATATTATCATTCATTAATTATTATTCCTTATTTTATGAATATTATCATTCATTAATTATTATTCCTTATTTTATGAATATTATCATTCATTTTTTATTATTCATTATTTTATTAATATTATCATTCATTTTTTATTATTCATTATTTTATTAATATTATCATTCATTATTTATTATTTCACATATAAATTGTCCATAAGGTCTCTTTACCTTGTTCTCTAGATATCACTCCCCTGGGGTTATGCTAAAGATATCATTATCAAACAAAAATAAGGGACATTACTAAGCTAAAGCAAAAAAAATCCCTGATACCATTGTGACCACCGGTGAGGCTATGCTACAGGGAACATGGTAAGAAATCGTCATTTTAATGTGCTTCATGCAACTAATGTTGCCCATTTAGAGGTGTATTGAATGAGGTAAATAAACTTCAATATCTACTCCTCATTTTCTAATAATTTCCATATATTTGTCTCTTCATTTGTTTTTGTAATAATTTTTTTCACTTGCAAAGAGACTTTATGGACACTCTGTATTTTATTTATTATTTATTACTTATATATATATATTATTTATTATTTTATATATATATTATCTATTATTTTATGTTTTTTAAGCAGCATAATCAAGAACTGATGATCATTCATTTATTTATTATTTTATTATTAATATTATTATTCATTATTCAATGATAATTCAAGTGACAAGACACCACCAGTAAATTTCTTTTAAAAGTTTTGTACACTATAGTCACATTCTTTCATTTCTTTCCACTTTCTGAATTCTTTGAGCAGCTTCAGTCTCTTTGAGGCCCTGTTTAAAATAATGTCTCAGAATTGTCATAATCTTAATTGTATCTGCCATTATAACATTTGGGGGGGGAAAAGTACAGCCCAAGAGTATTGTAATATTGATAATAGTTTATATAATGATAATGATAATAACTTAGTGCCATTATAGTTATTAGTGTTTACATCAAATAAGTTTAGGAGTAGAGGTCTGTTAAAAAAAAAAAAATGAATAAATGAAAATAATTTTGATACATCATAATATTGTATCTCGTAGACAAAATGCATTAGAGCTTTTCAAGTGTGAAGATGAAGAAAACTGTTTCATTTTGAGATTTCATACTGATTACTTTGCAGCTAAATTGTGCAACTGCTTATCAGAAAGGCAGTGTTAAGTGAATAAAGCCATGTTTTCTTAATATTCAATCTTTGTCATCTAATGACAAACCTCAAGAAATAATACTCTCACTCTCTCTCTTTCCAATAACCAAAACAATTCTCTCTCTCTCCTTCTCTCTCTCTCTCATATAATTCTTCTCCCTCTCTCTCTCTTTCCCCCTCTCTCTCTCAAAATAATCTCACTTTCTCTCTCTCTCTTCTCAAAATAATTCTCTCTCTCTCTCAAAATAATTCTTCTCTCTCTCTCTCTTCTCTCCTCTCTCTCAAAATAATTATCTCTCTCTCATTCTCTCTTTCTCTCTCTCTCTCTCTCTCTCAAAATAATCTCTCTCTCTTCTCTCTCTCTCTCTCTCTCTCTCCTCTCTCTCTCAAATAATTCTCTCTCTCTCTCTCTCTCTCTCTCTCTCTCAAAATAATCTTCTCTCTCTCTCTCTCCCTCTCCCTCTCTCTCTCTCTCTCTCCTCTCTCTTTCTCCCTCTCTCTCAAAATAATGATTCTCTCTTTCTCCCTCTCTCTCTCTCTCTCTCAAAATAATTATTCTCTCTCTCCTTCTTTCTCTCTTTCTCCTCTCTCTCTCAAATAATTCTCTCTCTCCTCTCTCTCTCTCTCTCAAAATAATCTCTCTCTCTCTCTCTCTCTCTCTCTCTCTCTCTCTCTCTCTCTCTCTCTCTCTCTCTCTCTCTCTCTCTCCAACCACCAAAATCCTTTGGATGAAAATGGCTTTTGTGATTGCATCTAATAATCTTTTGCCCACATGTACGTCTTCTGTTTTCTCGTTAATAAAATCTCTGCAGATAAATGCAACATTTTTTGTGAATGATTAATTTTATAGTTCAAAAGATTTTAACATGTCAAATAGAAAGGTCAGATTGTTTTTTTATAGACACGAATTGAATGCAGTGAAAAATCATCTTTCAAAATTTCTTTTTACTGGCTTCAATAAAATGGTAGTATCTTTTTCTCAATGCAAAATTCTTAACACAACTTTCAACCCTGATTCTAAATCAACAAATTTACTATTATTGATATTAATACACATGAAAACTTTTATTTTATTTTATGTGGAATCATGATGTTTATACCAAAATAATCATTTCATCATTGGCATTGCAGTCTCAGAAGACTATATAATTCTTGTGCCCCTGAAGTTACAGCGCCTCCTGTGACTGTGAAGTCCAATGTTCATTGGACTTCATGGACTTGGCTTCATTGGACTTGGCTTCATGGTGTTGCGCCAGGGTGGTTTCAGACATAAACAGTGCACTACAGAGAGCCTGCTGCCACCGAGGGCGGTCCTAAGCCAAATTTTCCCAGCTGGAAGGGGTAATGATTCTAATCAAGAAATTGACTATTATTGATATTATTACCTATGAAAACTTATTTTATTTTGTGTGGAGTTATGATGTTTATAACAAAATAGTAAAATAGTACTTTTATACTAAAATCAAAGTTAGAAGTAGTAATCATAACTTTTTTTCTTCTTTTTTGTTACTCACCAAACACCCCTCCCAAAGAGGGGGGGGGGATTGTACTAAATCTACCCTCAAGTTTAGAGAGCTTTTAGACACCTACCTATCGTGCCTAATGAGTGACCTAAGTAAACAAGACTGATATAGTCCTTTGGCTTGGGTGATGTCAAAAGGTTTTTAATTAAACCTGAGTTGCAAGGCAATTTTTATTTTTTGTTATTTGTAGATATATTATATACCCAACTATGAATATTATGGGTATGTATCCATATACCTAACTATGAACATTAATGGGTATGTCCAATCCCCATATACCCTAACTATGAATATTAATGGGTTGTCCCAATCCCCATATACCCTAACTATGAACATTAATGGGTATGTCCCAATCCCCATATACCCTAACTATGAACATTAATGGGTATGTCCCAATCCTCATAAATACGGAAGTATTATGCTGACTGAGTAGTCTTATACCACTAGCAGTGGTTTACCTTTCTTCACACCGCTGGTGAGTATTGTATTTTGTTAATGTTATGAAGATTCCATTTCATATCTTACCTCCATTTGGTTATTTCTCATTCATCACCTTTGTTAGGTTACAACAAGATATGACACCATTTTAAAATCAAGGTGGTACAAGGCAGTGGGGAGTCGCAAATGGAGACTGTGACATAATTTTTAGTCTGAGTTATCTTGACATTAGTTTAAAGAAAAAGATTTTTTTTAAATGATTATGTTAAAAAAAAACTTTTACTAAATTTTATTTCCCCCACCCCCCACATTTTTTTTTTATCCTGCAGCATTCTTGCTACCCCACACGGTGTATTTGGCTTTGGAGCTAAGCTATCAGGTCATTATTAGTCAGATTGGTTCTCACCGGGTGCCACATACATCTAGTATTGTGCTGAGTTTTATATTATTCTCTTTGGAAAATAATGGCCAGTTTTATTTGACATTTAAATGTAAAATTGGCCATTATTTCTATTCAGAACTCTTTCTTGTTATTATCTACTGTATTCATTTTCTACTTCAGTTTTCTCTCTTCAGTAATGGAGAAAATCTTTTTTTGTTTTTTTTGAATGATTTGAAAGGGTTCTCATATACCCATGGAACTTAGTCTCCCAAATTTTGTAGCTGGCCTCGTCGCCATTGAAGAAGATTCGAGCGTACCTTGGCCCGTAACTTGTTAAGTTTCTGACCGCCATCCTTGGCCAGTTGAAAAGGACTTAAAGTAAGTAAGTTCTGAGCTATGGAATCCTTTGGTAAGGGAATAAGTCCTGAGTTATGGAATCCTACGTAGTGTCAAAGGTCCAGTGATATAAATCCTATGTTCTGTCGTCCACGAAGGCTCAAAGCAATGTGCGTAGGTATGACCAGAACAGCCGGTATGGATAACAATATCAGCAGCAGAGTACTGCCAGTGATTGGCCAAGAATATGGTCACATGGTTATTGCTGAGTCTATAAATAAGAGTGGGCTTTTAACACACGCCTTATATACAAAAATCTCAACACAATTTACTTGTATTACTATAAGATTCTAGTTCCCACGTTCTCTTTCTTCTATTGACTAAAAAGGATCTCAATCAACCAATGCTCCTGCATTTTCACCTCACTAACATGACTGATGCCACAATCTTGATCCCATAAACAAGCAAAAGTGTTGATCTATATGTAAATCATCTTGGCATTTATGATTGCAACTTTATAAGATTCTAATGGACATAAAATGGGGGATCGATTTCTTATTGTTATTTAGTAATGAATTCATCCCTCCAGAATTACTACATATTTCTATAAGATTCTAAGGGACATAAAATGGGGGATCGATTTCCTATTGTTATTTAGTAATGAATTCATCCCTCTAGAATTAGTACATATTTCTATAAGATTCTCGTGAACATACAATGAGGGGTTGATTTCCTATTGTTATTTTGTAATGAATTCATTCTAGAATTACTATATATTTCTATAAGATTCTCATGAACATACAATGAGGGGGTCGATTTCCTATTGTTATTTAGTAATGAATTCATCCCTCCAGAATTACTACATATTTCTATAAGATTCTAATGGACATAAAAGGGGATCGATTTCCTATTGTTATTTAGTAATAAATTCATCCTCCAGAATTACTACATATTTCTATGAGATTCTAATGGACATAAAATTGGGGGATCGATTTCCTATTGTTATTTAGTAATGAATTCATCCCTCCAGAATTACTACATATTTCTATAAGATTCTAATGGACATAAAATGGGGGATCGATTTCCTATTGTTATTTAGTAATGAATTCATCCCTCCAGAATTACTACATTACAAACACATTAATTAAGGACATTTAATTTCCTATTGTTATTTAGTAATGAATTCATCCCTCCAGAATTACTACATATTTCTATAAGATTCTAATGGACATAAAATGGGGATCGATTTCCTATTGTTATTTAGTAATGAATTCACCTCCAGAATTACTACATTACAAACACATTAATTAAGGACATTTAATTTCCTATTGTTATTTAGTAATGAATTCATCCCTCCAGAATTACTACATATTTCTATAAGATTCTAATGGACATAAAATGGGGATCGATTTCCTATTGTTATTTAGTAATGAATTCATCCCTCCAGAATTACTACATTACAAACACATTAATTAAGGACATTTAATTTATAAATATGGGGGAACTAGGTTCCCCATGCTATACAACATAACAAGTGTCCAAGTATATGCAGAAGTGTAGGGAAAGACAAAAGAGATGGAAACCACTTACTGTATATTGGGTCTGGAACGTTTGGTATTTACCATATGTGGTGCTGAGGTGTGTGGTCTAATGGTTAGCGTCATGGGAAATGGACTCGTCGACCCGAGTTCAATGAAAAGCCAACAGCTTCGTCCAGGAATTGAACTCGGGTCAACGAGTCCATTTCCAGGACAAAGCTGTCGGCTTTTCATATGGCACTAATACCTTTGGGAAAGGTATGAATCCAATTCTCTCTCCAACTATGGGTAAATAGCAGGGTAGACTGGGCTCTTTAACCATGGCTAGGTAACCAGTCTAGGAGAAGGAAAAACTCTGAATTCAAACCTGTTAAACTTTAAAAAATTGACCTTGTGTTGCATCCTCCTCGTGCAGAGGGGTTGGTAAATATATATATGTAGTGCTGAAGAGATGTGATGAGCATGTCTCTCCTCGTCAAGCCAGCTTTGTAAAAGAGGCTGATGTTTTGGGGTTCCCGCATCACATGACCAAAAAAGGATACATAACGTGGAAGAGTTCCTCAAACCCTGTAACAAGGGAGACTACTCTATTTAGTCCTTTACACCATTTACAATGGTTTTTTGTTGTTTGAACAACGAAAACTCAATTTGTTATTAACTTCAAAGAAGCATTGTGGGGTTCAATCTAAAAGGAGAGATGATGTTATAACGGTTATATATGAACTGGAGTAGCTGGTATCTCTTGATTGGTTGTTGGGCTGACATTTTCGGCTGTTCTTTGAGTCTGGAAATTACCTTAGAAACTTTTGGGAGACCTGGTCTGGTGCTGTTGATAGATTTTAATAACAACACAAGACATTCTTGTTTTTCTTATGAACTCATTTATTTTATCCATAAGTCAAAATACCTTGGGGAACAGACACTCAATCTTGTGTCTGTTCCCTTCAATCACTTAGTCCAGACTGACCTATCATCACTCTCCTCTTACTACCTCTCTTCACTAATAATTATTAATTTTTATCAGGTAATCCTTTACTAAGTTTAGCATAGTTTGGTACAAGGCCAGAAGTATGGGGCACCCAGTGAGAATCGAACTCAATGATTTTTTGATTGGTTATAAGATAACTACAATTGTTTGATATGACTGAGAAGGAGGAGACTGTATAAATGTATGTATTAAACACAATCCTTTACTAAGTTTAGCATAGTTTGGTACAAGGACAGAAGTATGGGGCACCCAGTGAGAATCGAACTCAATGATTTTTTGATTGGTTATAAGATAACTACAATTGTTTGATGAGACTGAGAAGGAGGAGACTGCATAAATGTATGTATTAAAAACAAATTGAATCTTTTAACTCTTAACATCCTATTGAGAATTTTCTAAGTCCAGAGCATTCCTATAAGGATATATATTTAAAAAAATGGTTAAAAATGACCTTTGCATCTAAAGTTACCTATTATTTCCCTTAAATCAAAGACTTCTAAATATGTTTAATATTACAACTTGAATAAATGATATCATTTGGGGTAGATTAGGGAAACAAATGAGACTTCCGGCCGGGTGGAATGAGGTGGTATAGGACTTTTAGAGTTAATTACAGAGTGATAGAAATTATTTTTATGAATAAATTGTTTGGTTTTTTTGTTTATAAATATACAACATCAATGTTGTGTGTTTGCTTATACAAAAAGATTAATGAATAAACCATTACTTGTTGTTTTTGTAGGTCATGTGACTATTTTGTTAGTCATGTGACTATTTTGGCAACACTGTAATTTTACAGCTACTTTGATAATCTTAATCAGCAACAAATTTTGGTAAGTCTCAAACTGCCACTTTCTGTTATTTAATGAGACATGTACATGTGAATAAGGGCCGGTTTAGCTCAGTCGGTAGAGCGTTCAGCTAGGAACCACAAGGTTCCTCGTTCGATACCGGCCCTCGCCAACTCAGCGTATGAGTAGCACAGGGATCTGTGAGGTAAAGTGAGGAGGTGATGGTAGGTGTGGCGCTCCACCCCAGACGCTAAAACAATCTCCTTGGTCTAGTGCTATTGAAAAGGGGATAGACTCCCTCACTGTCTGGTTGATACCGACATTAGGCCACTCTGATGACTTACTTTATTTACATGTGAATGTACGAGGTTAGAAAAAAGCTTAAGTTATGCTGATATCAAATACAAAATACTTGTGGGTCAAACGTGTTTAAAAAAATAAATAAATAAAAGATAAACAAATACTAGAGTGAGTCAAAAGTTTTGCAATATTTTAGTAACTCATTTGTTTTATTCTTCAAGTTTCAACAAAAACAGTAAAGCATTCAAAGTAAAGGCCATCATGTTGTACTATCTGAGGCCACCTTTCTGCCAAGTTCTTTGATTTCATACTATTGCCAGTTCTTGTCCTTTGAAGTGAAGAACTTCTTCACTGAAGCTTCCACCTCCTCTTGGTTGTTGAAGCGTTGCAAGCACAGGAAGTGAGCTATAGATTGGAACAATTAATAATCCGAGGAAGCTAGATCTGGATTATATGCTGGGTGAAGCCATCTTTCTGCCAGTTCTTTGATTCCATGCTATTGCCAGTTCTTGTCCTTCAAAATGAAGAACTCCTTCACTGAAGCTTCCACCTTCTCTTCGTTGTTGAAGCTTTACATGTGCAGTAAGTGAGCTATGGATCGGAACAATAATCCGAGGAAGCTAGGTCTGGATTATATGCTGGATGAAGTCGTCTCTCTGCCAGTTCTTTGATCCCACGCTATTGCTAGTTCTTGTCTTTTTAAGTGAACGACTCCTTCAAATGTTAGGAAATATTTTAGTAACTTATTTGCTTTATTCTTCAAGTAACAACAAAACAGTCTTGCATTCAAAGTAAAAGCCATCGTGTTGCACCATCCGAAGCCATCTTTCTGCCAATTCTTTAAACCCATGCTGATACCATTCCTGTCCTTCAAAATGAAGAACTCCTTCACTGAATTATCCGCCTCCTCTTGGTTGTTGAAGTGCCGCAAGTGCAGGAAGTGAACCCTCGATCGGAACAACAACCAAAAGAAGCTAGATCTGGATTATATGCTGGGTGAAGCCACCTTTCTGCCAGTTCTTTGATTCCATGCTATTGCCAGCTCTTGTCTTTCAAGGTGAAGAACTCCTTCACTGAAGCTTCCACCTCCTCTTGGCTGTTGAAGCGTTACATGTGCAGGAAGTGAGCTATGGATTGGAACAATTGATAATCTGAGCAAGTTAGGTCTGGACTATATGTTGGGTGAAGCCACCTTTCTGCCAATTCCTGGATCCTATGCTAATAGCAATTCTTGTCCTTCAAGATGAAGAACTCCTTTACTGAAGCTTCCACCTTCTCTTTGTTGTTGAAGCGTTACATGTGCAGGAAGTGAGCTATGGATTGGAACAATTAATAATCCGAGGAAGCTAGATCTGGATTATATGCTGGGTGAAGCCATTTTTCTGCCAGTTCTTTGATTCCATGCTATTGCCAGCTCTTGTCTTTCAAGGTGAAGAACTCCTTTACTGAAGCTTCCACCTCCTCTTAGTTGTTAAAGCACTGTGAGTGTAGGAAGTGAACCATGGATCAAAACAAGTAATAATCTGAAAGAACTAGATCTGAATTATATGACGGGTGTGGCATCAGTGCAATTCCTTCAAATTCCTGGAGTTTATTTTCTTCCTGAAATGAGAACATATGCAAATATTGCCAAACTTTTGACTCACCCTATAAAATCATTAAGACAAATGCCCCCCCCCAAGAAAAATTGGTACCACAGCCATATTGAAAATCCCTTTGAAATAAATGCAGATGTATAGAGTTTTAAACAAAATATTTTTGACATGCTATCTCAGTTGTGTAAAATATTCAGAAAAATACAGAGAAATTACAAATGATACAAATAGGGCCGGTTTAGCTTGGTTGGTAGAGTGTCTGACTAGGAACTACAAAGGTTCCGGGTTCAATACCAGCCCTTGCCAACTCAACATGTGAGTAGCACAGGGATCTGTGCGGTAAAGTGAGGAGGTGATGGTAGGTGTGGCGCTCCACCTCAGATGCTAAAAAACAATCTCCTTGGTCTAGCGGTAGTGAAAAGGGGATAGACTCCCTCACTGTCTGGCTGATACGACTTTAGTGAGGAGCTGATGGTAGGTGTGGCTCCACCTCAGATGCTAAAAAAAATATCTCCTGGATCTAGCGGTAGTGAAAAGGGGATAGACTCCCTCACTGTCTGGCTGATACCGACTTTAGTGAGGAGGTGATGGTAGGTGTGGCGCTCCACCTCAGATGCTAAAAAGCAATCTCCTTGGTCTAGCGGTAGTGAAAAGGGGATAAACTCCCTCACTGTCTGGCTGATACCAACTTTAGTGAGGAGCTGATGGTAGGTGTGGCACTCACCTCTGATACTAAAAAAAAATCTCCTTGGTCTAGTGCTAGTGAAAAGGGGATAGACTCCCTCACTGTCTGGCTGATACTGACTTTAGGTCACCTCAATGATGACTTATAAGGAGACTCTTGTTCTGGATTCTTCCATCGAACCATAACGATGGGAGGTGACTCAAGCACCAAATGACTTGACTGGATTGGTGCTACAAGGCCGTGATCTCTTCTGGAGCTGATGGTAGGTGTGGCGCTTTACCTCAGATGCAAAGATTATCTCTTTGGTCTAGCACTAGCAAAAAGGGGATAGACCTCTTCACTGTTCGGCTAATACCAAGAATAGGCCACTCTGCAAACTTTACTTTTTTACAACAATAATCAAAAGAAAATAATCACTTCCTATGTATTTCTAAGCCATTGAAGTTTCCTTAAAACAGGTGCTTTAAGGGGGAGTTAACTAACTTTTACATCTCTTACATAGGGCCAGATTAGCTCAGTCAGTAGAGCACCTGCCTAGGAAAACAAGGTTCCTGGTTCAATACCGTCCCTTGCTAACTCAGTGCATAAGTAGTACAGAGTAAAATAGGATTAAAAGGGGGTCAGTAGGTAAAAAAAAGGTTGAGAACCATTGAGTTAGATTAACTGAGATATATCACAACAGCTGTTTGTATTTTTTAAGATATGTTAACAACAACAAATGTTTTGCCAGAATTTGACTTACATCTAGATATATGTCATGTGACTAAGTGTATACATTTACCAACCCCTTCATACAAGCAGAATGTGACACAAGGTCAATTTCTTAAGCAGAGTTTAACAGGTTTGGATCCAGAGTTTTCTTTCTCCTAGACTGGTTGTCTAACCAAGATTTAAAGAGCCCAGCCTATCCTACTATTTACCCATAGCTAGAGGGAGAGTAATTGGATGCATACCTTTCTGAAAGGTATTAGCGTATATATATATTTACCAACCCCACCACACAAGCAGGATGTGACAAGGTCAATTTCTGGTAATTTTCACCTTTAGTTGGTTAATTCCTAGCATAAAATTGTGTGTGCGCATTATCTGAAATGAACTTAATTGTAATTAAGAACACATTTTATGATATTTTTGTGTTAAAGCATGCAGTTGTATTGTTTTCGAAAAGTTTCTAAGATTTGTGTATTTCGCACGGAGACTTTCAAAATGGCTACCTGCTTGTTTCAAAGTGAAAGTCAGTTGGCTAAATTCCTAGCATAAAATTATCTGAAATGAACTTAATTGTTATTAAGAACACATTTTATGATATTTTTGTGTTAAAACATGCAGTTGTATTGTTTTCAAAAAGTTTCTAAGATTTGTTTATTTCGCACGAAGACTTTCAAAATAGCTACCGGCTTGTTTCAAAGTGAAAGTCAAGGAAGGTTACTCTAATTGCCTTATTTGCTAGGAATTTAGCCAACTAAAGGTGAAAATAGATTATGGGGTGAAGAAATTGATGGATTTTTTGTCGGTGACAGGAGTTAGAAAAATATTTATAAATATTTTTCTAACTCCTTATGAAGGTTTAGATAAACCGAAACGTTTAAACGTCGATAAATAAAATCATCTTATTTTTGGAACACTTCGTTTTTCAAATTTCTTAATATATATATATATATATATATATATATCAATGCTTTATCTAAAAAATGAAAATAAATATATAAGATGCTATTAATATGAAAAACATAAAAAATAAATAGAAATACCAATGAATATGATACCAAATGAGATCAAGAAAGAGAATAAGGGATGAGTTTATAGGTTTGATTTGAGTAACACAATTTTGAATGGCAAGGTTCTTGGTTCGGTACCTGTTGTACCGGCTGTTCCTACAGTGGAGAATAGACACCGGTTCTCACTAAATATTAGTCGTACATGTACCATTAATTGTAAATACACTTGTCTTATTTTACCCTATCTCGACTTGACTTCTTTTTACTGTTGGGACTAACATCACAACAGTACCAGTCCCAACCAACTCAATGCATGAGTAGCACATATTAGATAATATGATCTATGAAATCTATGCAGTAAAGTGGGAAGCAGGCGGTAGGTGTGGCGCTCCACCACAGCAAAACCAATCTCCCTCGCTGATCAGCTGATTCTGACAATAGGACACTCTGTCAACTTTACTACTTATAGGTTTAATTTGGGGCTGTTTTAACTCAGTTGGTAGAGCAGTTGATACAAGACTTCTTTGTGGTAAGGGGACATGAGTTCAAATCTCACCAAGAGATTTCCAGTCTTAATTTTTACATTTCTAGAAAGATCAAATCCTGAATAGCACATAAATTTTTTAAAAAATTCAATGGAAAAAGTTCCTTGTGGTAAGAGGGGACATGAGTTCAAATCTCACCAAGAGATTTCCAGTCCCTAATTTTTACATTTCTAGAAAGATCAAATCCTGAATAGCACATAAAATTTTTAAAAAATTCAATGGAAAAAGTTCCTTGTGGTAAGAGGGGACATAAGTTCAAATCTCACCAATTGATTTTCCAGTCCCTAATTTTTACATTTCTAGAAAGATCAAATCCTGAATAGCACATAAATTTAAAAAAAAAATTCAATGGAAAAAGTTCCTTGTGGTAAGAGGGGACATGAGTTCAAATCTCACCAATTGATTTTCCAGTCTCTAATTTTTACATTTCTAGAAAGATCTAATCCTGAATAGCACATACATTTTTTTTTAAATTCAATGGAAAAAGTTCCTTGTGGTAAGAGGGGACATAAGTTCAAATCTCACCAAGAGATTTTCAGTCTCTAATTTTTACATTTCTAGAAAGATCAAATCCTCAATAGCACATAAATTTAAAAAAAAAAATTCAATGGAAAAAGTTCCTTGTGGTAGAGGGGGACATGAGTTCAAATCTCACCAAGAGATTTTCAGTCTCTAATTTTTACATTTCTAGAAAGATCAAATCCTGAATAGCACATAAATTTTTTTTAAAAATTCAATGGAAAAAGTTCCTTGTGGTAAAAGGGACATGAGTTCAAATCTCACCAAGAGATTTTCCAGTCCCTAATTTTTACATTTCGAAAAAGATCAAATCCTGAATAGCACATAATTTTTTTTTTTAAATTCAATGGAAAAAGTTAATTGAAAATTTACAAGTTATTTTCTTAAAATTCAAAAAATAATTATCGTAGAGTGTGTTTTTCTTCCGTAGATTTAAAAACAATATTTTTCTTTGAATTGATGCAAAAAAATGTATTTTCTCTGATTCAACTGGCCAATTTTTATTCACTTTCAATTTTAAAATGTATGTATGTATGTATCTATCTCTCTCTCTCTCTATATATATATATATATTATATATATATATATATATAATATATATATATATTATATATATATATATATATATATATAATAATATACACACACACACGCACATATATATATAGGTAATTATGAAGCTACCACCCACACTCCTGCAATGCATTAAATCATCAAAAAGAGGGTAACCAACACAGAAAAACCGGTAGGGAAAAGACAAGTCAATTTATACATGATAACATTTAAATCAACATATAAAGATGAAACATAGTTCCAGTCCCAAACTAGAAAAGAGACATAAAGAACATAAAGAGGATATTTTTGACATCCATGCACGACTCGCCATAAACTTTCGTAAATTGGCGATGAATTTCAATAGGTTTAATGCCTTTTGGGTTCTAAAATCAAATAACTGTGCAAGCTTCACACTTGTCGGTAGTGTCAATCGGGAGCTCCATAAGAAACGTCTACCAAGTCAAGAGTGAGCGTAGTAGCGAGGCGTGCGCAGGGACTGAAACAGTTCTTTGATTCCATGCATAACAAGCACAACAGTGTTGCCAAATATCAAAACAAACTGTTTTCCTGCGACCCCAGCACTTTGGAGACCTTACTTTTGGGATTACCATTGTACAGTGTGAGTACAAGGTTTAACAGTTTCGAATCCCTCGCTATTTGCCTAGAGTTTGAGGAAGAAATGGATTTGTGCCTCTTTCAAGAGCATTATAAAAATACTGAAGTGAACAGGGAGAATTTTAGACGTCTGGAAGATTTTCACCAATTTCTGCACAAAAATCTAGTCCGTTTTTATGCATTTAACTCCCATATACGCTCTAAATGGACACCCCTAATTATTACTATTGTTCTTCTTTAAGAGTATCTTGCAGGATTTAATTTTTCCTGGCATCTTAGAGAGTTAAAGAAAGTTTCTTGTATTCATATAATTTAATTATATCAAGTAATATTAATAAAAAAAATAATAATAATTAAATCTTTTTGTGTACAGTGCTCAGGTGCACCACAGCCCATCAAAGTCTTATGTATAGTACATAGAATAATGTACTTATGTCTGGAACATGAAAAGTGTACAGTAATAACATACATGTGCGCGTGTTTGTGTGTGCATGTGCATTCATATGTGTATGGAGAGCGGATATCATTCACATATGCAAGAAACTCTTGAAAAATGAAAGTCATGAGAATGAACATGTGTGTTAGACACATGGAAAAAACACTTAAATTGGAGCATCTGTTGAGCAGCAAGGCACCAATCAGAATCTTTGGAACATTCAAATGTTGATACAAAATTGTTTGTGTGAAGTCTAATGTTTTTCAAACATTCTCGACCACAGAATTATTCCTAAAAGCGGTGGAAAATATGAGACTATATAGCTATAATATTTAAGCCTAGTAAGCCATCCCTTTTGCAAAAGGATGGCTTTATTTTATTGGCATTTCAGTCTCGGAAGACTATAGTATAGTTCTTGTGTCTCTCAAGTTACAGCGCCTCCTGTGACTGTGAAGTTCAATGTTTGAAAAACATTCTCGACCACAGATGTCACATGTGAAGGCTGTGTAGCGCTCCACCTCAGATGCTAAAAAACAATCTCCTTGGTCTAGCAGTAGTGAAAAGGGGATAGACTCCCTCACCGACTGGCTGATATCGACTTTAGTGAGGAGCTGATGGTAGGTGTGGAGCTCTACCTCAGATGCTAAAAAACAATCTCCTTGGTCTAGTGCTAGTAAAAGGGATAGACTCCCTCACTGACTGGCTGATTTTAGTCTGAGTGGCGCTCAGTGAAAAGGGGATAGACTCCCTCACTGACTGGCTGATACCGACTTTAGGCCACCTCGATGATGACTTATAAGGAGACTCTTGTTCTGGATTCTTCCTTCGAACCATAACGATGGGAGGTGACTCAACTTTAGTGAGGAGGTGTGGCGCTCTACCTCAGATGCTAAAAAATAATCTCCTTGGTCTAGCGGTAATGAAAAGGAGATAGACTCCCTCACTGACTGGCTGATATCGACTTTAGTGAGGAGCTGATGGTGGGTGTGGCGCTCTACTCAGATGCTAAAAAATAATCTCCTTGGTCTAGCGGTAGTGAAAAGGGGATAGACTCCCTCACTGTCTGGCTGATATCGACTTTAAGCCTCGACAATGACTTATAAGGAGACTCTTGTTCTGGATTCTTCCATCGAACCATAACGATGGGAGGTGACTCAAGCACCAAATGACTTGACTGGATTGGTGCTAGAAGGCCGTGATCTCTTCTGGGCGCTTTCCATGATTCTTTAATGATAGAAAAAGTGATGAATTACCAACATTATTCTGATGAATAGGGACTGGGTTAGCTCAGTCAGTAGAGCGTTTGGCTAGAATTCCTAGTTCGATACTGGTCGCCAACTCAGCGTATGAGTAGCACAGGGATCTGTATGGTAAAGTAAGGAGCTGACGGTAGGTATGGTGCTCCACCTCAGATGCAAAAACAATCTTTTTCATTTAGTGCTAGTCAAAAGGGGATAGACTCCCTCACTGATGGGCTGATACCAACTTTAGGCCACCCCGACGACTTTATTCTGATGAAAGAGTAATGGAGCAAATAAATAAAGAAAGATATTCCTCACTTGTCCCTGTATTCAATTCCCTAATTCTTTCATGAATTGTATTTTTAATTGTTATCATTATCTATTACTAGCAAAAACACCCTCCGGGCGGTGTAAAAATTATTCTTTAAAGATATTGGGAGTGGGAGTTAGTTTTGTTTTATGACAAACAACAATATTTGTTTTTTTTATACTCATACATAATTCTACAAAATTTTATTAAAATTGGACGAATATTTTAATTTTAGTGTAAAAATAAAATTCTATCTTGATTTTATCAATGTCCAAAAGTACATAAACAGATTTTTTGCCACGCTCTTTTGTAAAAAATATGTAAACAGATCTTTGAAATCTTATATTTTTTGATAATATACATAGAAATAGTTTTCCTCTCGAAATTCAAATAAATATGTCTTCTTTCTAATAAAATCAAGTTTCTCACAATTAAAATCAATTAAAATTAATTCAAACAAGGTTGTTCTTTATTCTATGTATTGACGATTTTGGGTACTGTGATATAAGTAGTGATGTAGTTTTGGTTACAGACAAATAGAGACTGAATCTCTATTATTAATAGATTATTGATTTTCATTTCTATATAAGTGGATCCAAAATGCAGTGGTTTTTATTTAGAATATGTTTTATTACCATGACGTCTGCCCTAACTTAAGATAACTCTATTATGAATCAGGATGTCCAATCATGGTGTAATGGTTAGCAAGCTAGTCTTGCATATCCATTACAACTGAATAGCAAGTTAAATCCTCACTGGATGCCCCATACTTGTGATCATATCCTAACTGTTGTGAATGGGTTAGATAAATAAGGAAAGTGTCCTATTGTGGTGTAATGGTTAATAAGCTAGTCTTGCAGATCATTATGAGTGAATAGCGAGTTAAATCCTCACTGGATGCCCCATACTTGTGATCTTGCGTCGCATCCTAACTGTTGTGAATGGGTTAGATAAATAAGGAAAGTGTCCTATTGTGGTGTAATGGTTAATAAGCTAGTCTTGCAGATCCATTATGACTGAATAGCGAGTTAAATCCTCACTGGATGCCCCATACTTACAACCTTGTGTTGCATCCTACCTGTGGTGAACAGGTGGGCTCAATACTTACTCTATTATGGAACTATTGATAGAAAACTGACAACCGGGTTAGCTCAGTCGGTAGAGCGTTCGGCTAGAAGCCACAAGGTTCCTAGTTTGATATCGATCCTCGCCAACTCAGCGTATGAGTAACACAGTGATCTGTGCGGTAAAGTAAGGAGCTGATGGTAGGTGTGACGTTCCACCTCAGATGCTAAAATAATCTCCTTGGTCTAGCGCAAGTGAAAAGGGGATAGACTCCCTCGCTGATTGGCTGATACCGACTTTAGGCCGCCCCGACAACTTTACCTTACTTTTTTTACTTATATTATTCTGATGAAAGAATGGTTGAAGAAATAAATAAAAAATGTTCCTCTCTGTTCTTGCATTCAATTCCTTAATCCTATCATGTATTGTGCTTGTTCAATTTTGTTGTCATATAGTTAGACACACACACACACACACACACATATATATATATATATATATATATATATATATATATATATATATAATCCAAAGATCAGGTAAAGAAATCTCCCTTACGACGTAGTAGTTTTTTAAAATGTCATAGTTTGCAGAGCTCAATGTGTGGGAGGCACTGGATGATTTCCCTAGCCTCTCTGAAATAGGCTATAATGCTAAAAATCTAAATCTTCTGTTATTTTTTTTACTAATATATATATATATATATATATATATATATATATATATGTGTGTGTGTGCATGTATGTCTAACTATACATACATACATACATACATGCATACATACATATATATACAAGGTGTGTCAAAAAAGTATCTAGATTTTTTGTACGTTTTGACACACGTATTCTGAAAAAATTAACGTTCCATTCATTATTCGTTTCTATCTTGGAAAATACAGCTTCAAATTTGATACTTTTTGACACACCTAGTATTCTGGACAAAATTAATTTTCCATTCATTGTTCATTTCTATCTTGATAAATACAGCTTCAATCTCGATACTTTTATGATACACCTTGTGTATATGTATATGTATCTCTCTCTCTCTCTCTCTCTCTCTCTCTCTATATATATATATATATATATATATATATATATATATATATATATAACAGCTCTATTTTATATTGAGCACTCTCCCAATAATACTGCGTTTGGCACACCGTTCCAGTAAAAGCTGAAACAGTGACAATCCCAGACTATATATATATATATATGATATATTGAAAAAACAAATGATGTTTACAAATGCTTGGGATCATCAAGAGAGAATGTGCACCGTTTTTGATGATCCCAAGCATTTGTAAACATCATTTGTTTTTTCAATATATCAAATTCACACTGTCGGATTAATTTCCTTTTATTTTCACATATATATATATAGGATACAATTTGTTGCAACCTTACAAAAAAGAAAAAACAAATCTATTATTATGGATTTTTTTTCTTAATAAACTTATTGTGAGTTTTTCATAGAACTCCATTTTCATTTCTGTTGATTTTTTTCAAAACAACTGAGAACAACTCCATGTGTAAAGTTACGCCTGAAAAAGATCAGAGGATGGATTGGTTGAAAAGTTGTTTGGATGATAAACACAAGGAGTTTATTTGTACAAATAATTCTTTGTATCTTAATGACTTATCTCAAAACTCTTGATAGTGTGTTTATCATTTTTTTTTTCTTTTCTTTTTTTTTAATGAAATTATAGATATGTTGTTTGTTTAATTTATAACACATAAAAAAAAGAATTTGGAAAAGACCGATGGGGAAAGAAGTTTTTGATTTCATCAAAGATGGAGGATGATGCGTCAAGATGAAAAGTAAAAAAAATATTTAAAAAAAAAAAGATGTACATTGTGACTGTCAACAATTGCAGCATTTTCTTGTTTTTTTTTTTTCCTTTTTTTTTCATATTCTTTTTTTCTTCTTTTTGCTTTTCCTTCTATTTGTTCTTTCTTCCCTTCTTTCTTTTTTGTTTTTTTTTGTTTTTCTTCTTTTTCTTCTTTCTTTTCTTTTTTCTTCTTTCTTTTCTTTTTTCTTTTTTTGTTTTCTTTTCTATTTTTTCTTTCTTCTTTTCTTTTTTTCTTTTTTTCTTTCTTTTCTTTTTTCTTTTCTATTTTTCTTTCTTTTCTTTTTTTTTTCTTTTCTATCTTTTTCTTTTTCTTTCTTTTTTTTTTCTTTCTTTTTTTCTATTTTTTCTATTTTTTTCTTTCTTTTCTATTTTTTCTATTTTTTCTTTCTTTTCTTTTTTCTTCCTGTTCTTTCTTTTTCTTTTTTCTTTTCTTTTTTCTTTTCTATTTTTTATTTCTTTTTCTTTTTTCTTTCTTTTCTTTTTTTCTTTATTTTTCTTTTCTTTCATTTTTCTTTTTTCTTTTCTATCTTTTTTCTTTCTTTTCTTCTTTTTCTTCCTGTTCTTTCTTTTACTTTTTTCTTTCTTTTTTCAAGGTCTAATACTTTGCATGGAATTTAGCCGAGTGACTTCACTTTTGACCACTGCCTTTTATTCATTGCTTGCCTGCCTAATGTTGCTGCGAGAAATGAACCTTTTTACATATAAGCTAATAAAGTCAATGTTTATACGTCACCATATATTGGACACAATTTGTTGAATGAAAATTTAAAAAAAACAAAAAAAACTTGTCTTTTCTATGTTGTAAAGAATATTCATGTTGAATTGTCATTTTGTTAATTCAATATAACAAAAAATTATGCAAATAATTGATAAACCTTGTTAAAAAAATTTAAAATTTAAAAATAAAATAACCAAAAATCTTTTTTTCTTTTTTGGGTGTTGATAATATTCTAAGAATTTTCCAATTTTTATATCTTTGATGAAAGTAGTGAAAAAAAAAGAAGAAGAATTAAAAGCTGTCTGAAATATTATAGACCATTTTGAAGTTTTGAACTCAAAATATCTTAGGATATTTCAGAAACTGTTGAATACTATTGTCTGAATTTTTTAGACGAGGTTTGATAATTTGTATCAAATAATTTATGGATTGTAGTATTTGACGTTGTGTATATAACTATAAAGATGAGGACAACAGTCCGAAAAAATACAAATAATACAAACTGTCTACTTTTGGTATTATTTGGACTATTGTCCTCATCTTCATTGTTATCTGTACAACATTTTGGCCAATGTGCCCTCTGGCCTTCTTCAGGTATTTCTTGTCGAATTGGGAGCCTTCTCGAAATCACATCACTCAAGGGCACATCAGCCGAAACATTGTACAGATAACAATAAAGATGAGGACAATAGTCCGAATAATCCAAATAATACCAAAAGTAGACAGTTTGTATTATTTGTATTTTTTTGGACTGTTGTCCTTATCTTTATAGTTATATACACAACGTCAAATAATACAATCCAAATGATCCAAATTATCAAGCCTCATCTCAAAAATTCAGAGAAATTGTCTACTTTTGATTTTTTTTTCCCTTTTATATTAGTCTATTACAAAGTTGAAAAGACAAAATATAATCCTAATTTTTAAAAGTTACTTTCTCAATATCTTCACATTTGAATATTGACTTCACCCAAAGAAAAAAAAATCAACAATTATTTTTAATTTCCTTTGTCACAACCCAAACAAAAACTAATCACCTTTCACTGCCAGGTGAAGCTTTTTGCATGTTGTTCTTATTCTTGTTATATTCATAAATATCATTGTTATTATATTAATAATATTATTAACATTATTAAAATTACTGCTGTTCTGTCTTTTACTAATAAAGATTTAACCAGCTTTATTCACTGTTTATTATTGCATGTCAAATTTTCTGTAACTTCAAAGAAAAAAGAAAAAATTTCCCATTTAATAAAATGTTTATCATCGGGCTGAGCTCTCTTCATTTATTCATTTATTACACTGACCTGTGTTAAAAAATTTTGACCATATTACCTTTAGGCACCTCTTTTTGATCTCGATTAAGAAAGGACATGTTTTTCATTTACACCGTCAATATCCGGTTGTTTGTTAGGGGTTGGGGTTAGGGTTAGGGGTTAGTTTTATAATTTTTTTTAAAAATCTAAAAATCATCTGTTAAAACAACCGGATATTGACGGTGTAAATGAAAAACATGTCCTTTCTTAATGGAGATAAAAAAGGGGTGCCTAAAGGTCATATGGTCCAAAGATTTTTTCCAAAGGTCAAAGGTTTATCAAGTGACATATGATCGCTATTTTTTATGCTGAATTTAAATATATCATTCATTATGTTTGGTCAGGTCTGTTTTTTAAGATGTGCTTGAATACTTCTCTCTTTTTTTTTTTTAGATGAGGCTTGATAATTTGGATTATTCAGATTATTGTCCTATTCTTTATTGTTATCTACACAACATTTCAAATGATGTGCCCTCCGACCTTCTTTAGGAATTTCTTGTCAGACTCAGGAACCTTCTTGACCTTGAAAACCCCCTCCTCCAATTGGACACATGGTGTAGTGGATATAGGCATTGAATTAAGTGACAGTTATTTCTAGGCTGCAGGTTCAATCCTGGTCAAGGGCAAAAGTAACATAGAATAATTAACATAGTTTAACACTTGTACCCAGTCATCGTTAACAGAATGACAGTCTACCCCTGTGGATTGAATAAAGGGTTAGGTTCAAAGTTCCGTGAAGGCTCCTGATTACGACATGAAGGCTCCCAAGTTCAACAAGAAGGTTCCTAAGTTCAAGGAAAAGGTTTCCGAAGTCCGGCAAGAAATACCTGAAAAGGCGGGAGGACACATCGGCCAAAATGTTGTGTAGATAACAATAAAGATGAGGACAATAGTTTGAATAATCCACATAATACATAATAATAACACTTATTCAAAAGCCTGTAGACTCTATTTGTCACAAATGGAGTTATAATACTGTTCTATACATTTCAAGTAAGAGCTTGTATCTTAAAAAATTGATCTGATTAGAAAAAATGAGTATGACTTATGGATTCAGCATAAAAACTGCCTTATCAGCTATTACATATTTGACCTTAAAAACATTGCAGACCAGTGTTATTAATGTCATTCATTCATTATTATGTGTATTGTTTTGATTTTTCAGACTGTTGTCCTCATCTTCATTGTGGTATGTAAAAACACGTTTCGACCACTGTATCCTCTGGACTTCTTCAGATGTTCCCTGTCTATCCAAGCAAATAGGAATTCTAGCACATATATGATAAAAAAAGGTTGGGGGTTGCCATAAAGTTAATAGGGTTGGGGAATGTGGAGCACCCCTTCATCACCATTGCTCCCTGGTCCACTCTGACCTGGAGTGGTAGTACCTTTTAGGGTCCCATCTATAGGTTAAATAGAAAAATGTGTTTATAAAAAAAATTTGAGTATCCATTAAGAATGAATTTATTTCAAAACTTTTTCAGATCTAAATAACCCACTGAGGTTGATATGCCATAAAACAAAACAAACCAAACCATAAATTGCATTATTGACCATGTGCTCTCACATTGCAGGATTACAATTTTAACATAATATGGTGGAAAAATAAAAAATCCAAGAAGTTAGGCATAGATAATAGTGGAAAGATTTTTTGGATGAGTCAGCACAACACTACCTGTTGATTTCTTATTAATCAATAGATATCACCTGGCAAAGTGTGGAAGAAAGGTAGTGTTAGGAGAGAATGAAAATCAATTTGGCTGAAGTTATGTCAGGGAGCAGACGCAAGATGTGTGTCTGTTACCCAAGGCATTTTGATTTGGACATAAAATAAACCATCTCCATGAGAAAAATCAAAAATGTCTAGTGTTGACATTAAAGGCTTATCAACGGCACAAGACAAGGGTATCCTCAAGTAATTCCCAAGTTGTTCCAGATTTAAACAGTGAGAATGCCATCCAGCCCAACAACCAAACAAGAGGTACCAGCGACTCTGATCCAGCCACGAGAAGTAAAACAGAACAAGAATAGAAGATAGGTATATTATAATTATTATTACTAATAATATACTATTATTACATGTTATCACTCCTTTCAAATCAGACCTGCAATGCTACACACTAAATAAAATAAATTCAAGGTCACTACGTTGGGAGTTGAAGGGCCTGGTTAGCTCAGTCGGTAGAGTGTTCGGCTTTAACCACAAGGTTCCTAGTTCGATACTGGTCCTCGCCAACTCAGCGTATGAGTAAGCACAGGGATCTGTGCAGTAAAGTAAGGAACTGATGGTAGGTGTGGCGCTCCATTTCAGACACAAAAACAATCTCCTTGGTCTAGCGCTAGTGAAAAGTGGATAGACTCCCTCACTGATTGGCTGATACCAACTTTAGACCACTCTGCCAACTTTTTTTATGTTGGAAGTGCATTCTTGTGCTACCATTCAGAGACAATGGTGGTGCATGTGTGTAACGGTTATCATCATAAATATTGTAATCAGTGACCCAAGTTCCAATCCTGGACAAGGTTGTTTGCATTTCACTTCATGTTAATGTGTTACATAATCTATGCATAGATTATTGTCAACCCCCTGTATTTCTGAAGTGATGGCCCCTTTTCATATCACGGGCGGGACTTTCTATGCCCGCGAAATACATGAAGTCACGTGGGACCTGGTTGGCTCTCAGTTTCAGCTTGGACTTCAGGCAGATAAGGCCTTAGCTGGAGCTCACCTGCATACGCGCGCTATGTTAGTTAGATGAATATGTTTAGTTAAGTAAATAAAAGTTTAAATAAATAATATGGTTTTGTGGTTGATGAATGTCTTGGCAACAAGACTGAACTAGAAGAAGAAATGAATTAAGTGCGACCGACCACCAAGACGAAGTCCAGACGCTAGACGATGAACGTAAGATACCAAAGATGAGCAGAAGAATAATAGAAGTAAGAAAGGAAAGAAAGGGTATACAACAAATGGCCCTAGGAAAGGCATGAATCCTTTATTTCGCTCCCCAGCTATGGATGAAATCATAGAGCAGACTGAGTTCTTTAGTCTTGGTTTGGCAACCAGTCTAGGAGAATGACAACTGACTTCAAACCAGCAGTACTCTGCTTAAAAATGAACCTCCTGCACAGAGGAGTTGAGTAGATATATATATTTACCAACCCCTCCGCACGAGCAGGATGCAACACAAGGTCAATTTCTTAAGCGGAGTTTAACAGGTTTTGAATTCAGAGTTTTCCTTCTCCTAGACTGGTAACCTAGCCATGGTTAAAGAGCCCAGTCCGCCCTGCTATTTACCCATAGCTGGAGGGAGAATTGGATTCATACCTTTCCCAAGGGTATTAGCGCTATGTGAAATGCAAACAGCTTCGTCCAGGAATTGAACTCGGGTTGACGAGTCCACTTCGTATGACTCTAACCATTAGACCACGCGCCTCCATGTTGAGTAGATATATGATCAGAGCAATATAGCCGTACACCCAGAAAAAAGAAAATATATTGTTACACCAAGTACTGTTTGGAGTTCATTGTAGGAAAAACTTCAATTGTTTGTTTAAAATTCTAAATTCTAAATAAATATATTTCAGAATTCTGTCAATGGTACTTGTTTGAAGAGATGGTTCCAACACAGGAATATTATATTAAATTAAATAGATAAATGTAGTTTTATTTTAAAATTAACGTGTGATTTATTTTAATCACATTCATAAATGCTATTTTATCTTATTTTGAAATCTTGGAGTCTCTGTTTTCCACTTAAGAGTCTTCGGTTGTTGAAATTTTTTGGGGGGGAGAAATTTCTCTGAGATGGCTGCAACAGGTAGCCCCCTCCTATGGGGGATGTTTTGTAAAAAAAAAGTATATTTTTGTTTTGGGCCATGGTGCCTTTATTTTTGTATTTGTGGGGTGAATTTTTAAAAGCCTCTGATTGGTCTGAGATGACATCAATTTAAGGAACGAAGAAGGTTCCTGACTGAAACCCTTTACGTCAGACACTCATTACGACGGGCACTCTGTGAACAGAGGTGAGATAACAGGTTTCTCTTGGGCTGAAGACCCCCCCCTCCTTCTATGGTTGTCCGCTGTGAACAGCGAAGGATCTCCTTCTTTCTTCAAAAAAAAAAAAGGACTAGGATTCGTGAATGAATCTAAGGGTTTTGAGAGATACGTGAATGTATCTACGTTATTTGAGACCACTGGGTCTTTTTGATTCATTGAAACTAGGAGCAAGGAGAAGTATTTATGGGGACGTGACTGTCCTAGTACAAAAGGAAGTTTGGAGAAGATTCATGAACAAATCAAATTTAGATTATAGAACTTAGACCACTGGTCTTAAATTTGTTGAAAACCAAAGGAACATTGAAGGAAAGAGAAGGAAAACAGAAAGGAGGAAGAACATAGGAGAGAACGAAGGAAGAAACAAACGAGAGAAAGAAGCAACTCGGAGTTCTCTGTCACAATAGACCAAAATAAGGGCCCAACAAAAACTATTCGGGCATTTTGAACTTTTGCCTCCCGGCAAGTAATTTCTAGAGTAATTTGTTGATATTTTTTGTAGTGTTTGGTTTTATGTTTTTTAAAGTTTTTTTTTATAGATAAAGATACTGCACAGGAAAATTTGTGCGACCCTCAACAGACTAGTAGAAATTGAATAAATATAGTTTAATTTAGGGATAGGCGATTTTGTCGTCTGCTAGGAATTTTAAAAGCGAATTAGAATTAATTAAATCTATCATTTAAGGTCAAACTTTGTCTGAATCGATAAGTAGTAACATAATAACCATAATTAAAAAAAGAAAAATATCATTACATATGCAGTTTATTTTTAATAGATTTAAAACCATTTGTTTTGGTCAATTTCGACGATATCAGCCAGTCAGCCTCGTTTTCAATGTTTTTAAGTGCTTGTTTACAATTTTACTGTAACATTTGCATTTGCAAAAGAATTTACCAAAAATCAGGTAATTATCCGATTTTAATGAAATTTTCAGTATTGATTTAATAATTAATGAATTTTATAATGCATTAGTTATTTTATTTCAAAACTTTAATTTAGTATTTTTGCTATGAAAAATTAATATATAAAATTCATTTAAAATATGAAAAGCCTGACGTTCAGTTTAAAATCTTATATTTTTAGATTCTAAAAATAAATATCTACTTAATGCAAAACTTATTTTAGGCGCCAAAAGTAATAAGTTTTGAAGAAAAACTCGATTGAAAATGTACCCCCTCCCCCTTTTAAGCAGAAAAAAACATTGATGTATAATTTTTTTCTTTTATAAAATAATAGCCAATTGAATAATTATCGAAATGAGTAAAAAAGTAATCTCCAAAAAAATTAATTATTTATCATTTTTTTACATTTTTTCGGTACTTATTTTCTCATAGAAAAGCCAATGTAAAAAAAAAAATGTTGTTTCTATTCATAACTTCGGTCTTTTATCTCATTATTTATACTGTAATTAGTGTAAAAAATGATCAACTTGCAAAACATTTTACGCCCCCAACATAAGGGGGGTCAAAATTAAGCGACCTGAAAAAAATGAGAAAGTTTTGAAATAAAATAAATAATGCATTATAAAGATCATTTATTGATACATAAATACTGAAAATTTCATTAAAATCCGATAATTTCCTGATTTTTGGTAAATTATTTTCTGTAGGGGGGCTAAAGTCATTTTGTCAAAAACGCATTTTAGGCTCCGTTTGCCAGTCCCTAGTTTAATTTAATTGTAAGAGTTTGGCTCGTCTTTCGGATTTTGTTAATTCTTTTTTCCTCTCTATATTATTTACACTTGTTTTTTATTTTATTTTGTTACTAGAGTCGAATTTTGACCACGAAAACAAAATTACGACACGGTATCTGGACTTTGAATATAGAAAATTGGCTGTGTGTTCCCAGGAGGTGGTCATCACCCCCCCCCCCCAGGGAACACCTGTCCTCTCAATTTAAAGGTGCAGTGCTGAGTTTATTGGCTGGTGACTAAGGTGCACCAGAAAAGAATGCCAACAATAAAAGAAAAACCTTGTATCACATCTTAGCCTGGTGGAAGGTCAGGTAAATAAAAATGTAAGAATAAAACTGCATTCGTTTATTTAATTAAACTAAAAATATTTCTGTGTTGGGACCATCTCTTCAAACAAGTACCATTGACAGAATTCTGAAATATATTTATTTCGGTTTAGCTAAGTCGGTAGAGCATCCGCCTTGGAACCACAAGTTTCTGGGTTTGATACAGGCCCTCACCTCGGCGCATGAGTAGCACAGGGATCTGTCTGGTAAAGTAAGGAACTGGTGGTAGGTGTGACGCTCCACCTCAGACGTAAAAACAATCTCCTTGGTCTAGCATTAGTGAAAAGGGGATAGACTCCCTCGCCGCCTGGCTGATACGAACTTTAGAAAAGGAACGAAAAGGAAAGAGACAACGGCCCCATGTGAGTTTGTTGTTTTTTATTCTAATTTTATTTTCGTTTTATTTAATCCCCACGAGTCCACCCGACGACTTTTTTTTCTTCTTTTTACTTATAGGACGAAAGGCACAGCCTTGAGTCATTGAGATATTTTTATTACTAAAAAAAAAAAAATTAAACAAACGATTTTTTTAAAAAGTGAATATAAATAAATAGATAAACAAAATAAAATAAACAAAATAATAAACCCATTGGAATCGGTGTATCAGGTTTCATAATGGACGCTGTTTATTTGATCAAAGTCCGAACAGCACGTGTGAAGTCATCATTGAAAAAAAGATGCTTTACGTTTCTAATTCATTATAAACAGGTTTCATTTAAGAAATCGGTTGGAACAAGAAGAAAAGTTATTTTGGTGAATCTGAGAAGCCAAGAAAGAAACATGGATGTGTGGCACAATGACGATGATGAAATTTGCTCATTATATTCTCCGTTGCTTCCACCAATTGATGAATATCAGTATGGTACCACTTCCACAAACACAGCAGTTAGAATTATGCACAGAAGTCCTTTGACGACAAACGTAAGTTAATTTTTTTAATTTTTAATTTTATTTAATTTTCTATTTTCTGAGACTAAGGACCCTACTCATCAGGATCGTCTTAACAAGTTTTATAAGCCCTCCGAACAAGACAGTGCACCGGGGCCCCTATTTACACAACCCTACATAGATATCACGGGGTCTTTCTGCTCGTAGTCCCGTTCGTAGGCCTCGCTCGTGTGCCCATACATTAACATCCTATACCGCCTCATTCCACCCGGTTGGAAGTCACATTTGTTTTCCTAATCTGCCCCAAACAATAGCCTTTGTTTAAATGTAATATTAAACATATTTAGAAGTCTTTGATTTATGGGAAATAACAGGTAACTTTAAATGAAAAGGCCATTTTTAGCCATTTATTGATAAATCGGTAATGAAGGACTATTTGCTCGTAAATTCCTACCATAAAATAAACTGAACCCCCCATTTTATGTCCGTGTTTTTGTATTAAATGTTTTATTTTTCTTGCACCCGTTATGTTACAATACTAAATATATTTCCTTTATTTATTTTAATATTCACTTCAATGTGTATATTCTAAAAGCTTTTATTTTGTGAGAATGCTTAGTTTTAAAGTGGGGGTTCGTTTTTACACTTCAACTTTTTACTCGTAAATTCCTGCCATAAAATGCCAAAGCCTAATTTTATGGCAGGAATTTACGAGTAAAAAGTTGAATATTACTTTATTAATTTTATCAAACATTTTCGGGTTATTTAATGCCAAATCAAGTCATTATGATAAATAAAGGCTCAAGTTGCTTAGAATATCTACTATTGCTTAAGTGGTTGGTCACCCAATTAAGTATTGAACAGGCTCATCGCTGCTTAACTTCGGTGGTCTAACGGGAATTGGTGCTTTCAGTGCGACTTTACTGTAATAATCTTTTCTAAGGTTCTTTCGTTATTTTGCTCTTTAAATTTTTGCAAATATGAAATGGTTCTTCATTAAAAGAACATTTTGTTTTAGAAATAAATAGATAAATATTTTTTTATTAAAGATAAATGAATAAATTTTAATAAAAATCTATCTATTTATTTTTAATTCAATTTAAAAATAAATAAATTCAAAAACTTGAGGCAACGTATTGCCCCGAGAAAAATCTGGTATCGTGATGGTAGATCTTGATTACCGACAATGTGAACCAGTACCTTACGTCGTTATCATCACATTTCGGTCAACCACTTTATTGATCACATTTAACGAGAATTTAATGGTGCTATTCGCAGAATTCCGTCCCAGCCTCCTGCCTTAAAAGACGCTAGGCAGTGATAGCTGAAAAACAAATCTACCTACGAATGAAGTCCCTAGTTGAAGCACCGAAAACCCATCGTTGTGGTATACAAGTAAAATAAAAGATACCGAAAAAAATGTTTTCATTTTTTATTTGTAATTGATTGTCGAAGAAAAAAATGAAAATACTGAAAAAAAAGTTTGGTTTAAAGGCGTTAAAAGTAAGCTATATTTTTATCGACAATTAAATGTAAATATTTAGTCCCCCCCTCCTTAAAATATTTTAAAGAGGTTTAAAGGGTTAAAATATTTACATTTACTTGTCGAAAAAAGACTGGAAAAAATATCGCATTAACTTTTCGGGAAAAATGGCTTAAGTGCTGGTTGTTTTTTTTTTCAGCTAGGGACTTCATTCGGCTAAACTTGCAAATTGGTCAGAAAATTAAAACGGAAAGTTTTTTGGTGGTCACCCATGACAGTCTATTTAACTACAGTCTATGAATTAACCTTTTGCGAATTTGGTTACGGTTTAGGGGTTTGGGGATTAAGGTTGTTTTTTTATGTATTGCTTAAAATACATTACAATACTAACAAAAACAACTGAGATTAATGTGTCTACCATTGGGTTCAATAATCAATTTCAATAGCAATTTTCGTTTTTTTGTTGTTTTTTTAAGCAATACGTGTCTACCGTTGGGTTCAATAATTAATTTCAACGATTAATTAAATGTATAGTAATTTTGGGTTTTTTGTTGTTTTTTAAGCAATACGTAATTAAAAACAACCTTAATCCCCAAACCCCTAAACCATAACCCAATTCGCAAAAAGTTAATTCATAGACTGTAGTTAAACTGTCATGGGGGAACACCAAAAAAATTTCCGTTTTAATTTTCCGACCAGTTTGCAAGTTTAGCCCTTCCTTCGTAGGTGGGGTTGTTTTTTTGTTTTTTCAGCTATCACTGCCTAGCGTTTTTTAAGGCTGGGACAGAATTCTGTGAATAGCACCATTTAATGTAAACGACATTTAAAAAAATAATTTTCAAGAGAAATTTTTCTGTCACTATAATTAGAGCAGTGTTTCTCAATGTTTTAATTTCGGTCAAGTCACGCTGAGGGCACCGGTTCTCACTAGATCATCGAAATTAAGCAACGTTGGGCCTGTTCAATACTTAATTGGGTGAACAGAACACTTAAGGTATTGTAAGTGACCTGAGTTCTTTGTTTCGGCATTAAATGACCAGAAAGAGGGGTGATATGCCGTAAAACAGCCAATGCAACCTTTTTTTTTTTTTTTTTTACTCTTGTGGAACCGTTGAAATAATTTTAATTTCTCGGGGAACTCACGCATAAAATTATAAGTTATCTTCAAGATATGAACTCCTGAAATTTTCAGCTTTTTTTAATTTGAAAAAGAATGGTCTTTTCAAATTAGCAGCATGAGCCAGCCTTATACGCTTTTTTTATCAATTTTTTTTTCTGATAAATAAACTTGTTTTTCATCTGAATTCTTAAATAATTAAATAAATCTTCCTTTTCAATAAATTATTTTGGATATTTTTCAATAGATATTATTAATTCATTATTAAAAAAATGTTAATTGAGACATATTTATTGAAAAATGGCCCAAATAATCTATTATAAAAGAAAAATATTTAATAATTCAGATGAAAAACAAGTTTAAGTTTATTCTTCTGAAAAAAAAATCAGATCAAAAAAGCGTACGTGGCTGGCTCCTGCTGCTAATTTAAAGTCAGCATTCTTTTAAAAAAGATTAGAAAAATTAGGAGTGCATAGCTTGAAGATAATACCATTATTAGCCTATGTATTAGTGTTTCTTGTCAAACCCCAAGGGACCTCTTGCAGAATCTTAGAGTTCTGGGGGATATTGGTTGAGAAATACTGCCTTAGAGGGTGACGTCTAGGTACCACCAACATACGTCACGTGATCAGTTTAGGCCATATTGAAGAAAGAAACGTAAATATTTTTAAACTTTTTTTTTGTAAATCTCTCAAAAAAAGAAATAACGAACATAAAGTGTTGTTACAAAGAAAAACAGTAGGTACCACCAAAATAGATCACGTGATTAGTTTAAGCCAAAATGAAGGAAGAAACGTAAATATTTTCGAACTTTAAAAAAAAAATTTCACAAAAAAGAAAAAAACAAACAAAGAGTTGTTACAAAGAAAAACAGTTAATTCAAAGATCATATTATTCAATTGGAGAAAAATTACTCATCATTATCTTGAAAAATAAGTAAAACAGTCCGTTTTTTTACAACACGGTCAGTTTCTCTATTGATATTTTTTAGCAGAATTCTGTATTCATGGTTCTTTTACTAAAAAAACTATGGTATTGAAACTTATAAAAATCTTCTGATATAATTATTCAGACTCTTATCTTTATAGAAAAAAAGTAAAAATTGTTTTTTGTGGGTTCATTTTTTCAAATTTCATAAAATAAAATAGGTGGGGGTAGACCTTGTGAAAAAATATTTTCCCTAATATATTTGAGGAAAAAGCTATTTCAAATGTATTTTCATCAAAAGGTAAGTAATTATGGAAATTTTCGTGAAAATTAATTGATTTTTCATAGAATTTTTAAAAAAGCCTAGTCGTAACTTGTTTTTGGCTATGTTAAATTTCAAGGCAATCTGAACATTAGTTACATAGATGAGAATTGAGGAAGCGTTTTTTTTTTTTCTGTCAGCCATTTTCATTTCACCGCAAATCTACACTGAAAATACGAATTTGTTCAAATCAATACAACTGCATGTTTTAACACAAAAATATCATAAAATGTATTCTTAATTGTGTTTGTGCATTATTTGAAAAGAATTTGTTATTAAGAACACATTTTATGATATTTTTCGTGTTAAAACATGCAGTTATATTGAATACGGTGAAATGAAAATGGCCGACCAAAATATATGGCTTCCTCAAAGCAAAATAAACAAAGGGAGGTTACTCTCGTTTATGTAGCTAATGTTCAGATTACCAATTTCAATTGATTTAACGGCGCGAAAATGTAAACATTGTTTTTGTTCATAATTTTCATTATTACCGTAAGCTGAAATTTAAAAAAAAAATCATGAGTTTTTTTAATGTTTTTTCTTTTGAATGGACAAAAAATGTTCAACCTTTATGCAAGTTTCATTGTGTTAAATATGCGGCGGTAAATTTCACAGGGAAAATTGGTAGTACCTATGCTTCATTCATATTTTTTTTTATTTTCATTTTTCACTTCAATCACCGAATTTTGGACCGAAGAGTTTTATAAAAAAGTAAGTCATTTGTTGATCACTAGTGTTTCAATTTTGGCGTCTTGTCAAATTTGGAGACAAAAAAAACAAAAAAAAAAAAATCTCCCTTTTTAAATGTAAAAATAAACATTTACCTTTCTAGAATATTTTTGTTTATGTTAAAGAAAAGTGATATTGTAGTTATGCTTAGTTAGAATTGTAAATTCAACTATAAAATACAAAGTTCGGACCATATGATCTTTAGGCACCCCTTTTTGATCTTGATTAAGAAAGGACATGTTTTTCATTTATACTGTAAATATATTGTTTTAACAGACAATTTTTAGATCTTTTTTTTAATTATAAAACTAAACCCTAACCCTAACCCCTAACCCTAACAAACAACCGGATATTGATGGTGTAAATGAAAAACATGTCCTTTCTTAATCGAGATCAAAAAGGGGTGCCTAAAGGTGATATGATCTCAAAGTTCAATTAATCTCTTTATTATCGCTGCCACCCCCCAACCCAAACTATAACAAAGAAATTGACCAAACCATTTTTTTTAAAGAAAAGAATATAAGGAGCACATTGAACTTTCATAACTCATTCTTTTTTCAAGCAAATTATTTTGAGCAAAATAATTTTTATTACTTTTGTGATTTTATCAGTTAATAAAAAAATGAATTATTGATGTAACATAATTTCACCAAAATGAATTGTAGTGGAGGAGAGACTAAGATTACAGAAAATAAATTCACACAACATAACATGCATTTTTTTTGTTTTTTTCATAACATGAGAAGCGGTAGATTTGATGACTCATATTGGAAGGTGTGCCTGAGATGACAAACAAAACACACAAATAGAAAATGTTTGAGAGCAGAAATTAAATAAGTTAAATAAACAGAAATTATATCTGCTTATTTTTAAAAAAATGTGATTGAACTTTGAATGTTGCTTTTGTTTTCTGTTTTAATAATATTTATAGAATAGCTTATTGCAATTTACCCATGAAATAAACATTGAAAAAAAAAAAAAAAAAAATTTATCAAAAGTAAAAATGGAAAAAAGAAAATTTACCAAAAATAAAAACGAAATGAAGGAAAATTTGAAATACAAACTTTGTACCCTACATTTTGTATTAATTCCGATATCCCATCATTATATCTGGGCTAAACTTGCAAATTGGTTGAAAAATTAAAATGGAAAGTTTTTTGGTGGTCCCCCATGACAGTTTAACTACAGTCTATGAATGAACTTTTTGCGAATTGGGTTACGGTTTAGGGGTTTGGGGATTAAGGTTGTTTTTAATTACGTATTGCTTAAAAAAAAAAAAAAAACCCAAATTACTATACATTTAATATTGAAAAATATTTTTTTAAAAATCAAGTTTAATTGAAATTATACATTGCAATACTAATACAAACAACTGAGACTAATGTGTCTACCTTTGGATTCAATAATTAATTTCAATGGTTAATTAAAAGTATAGTAATTTTGGGTTTTTTGTTGTTTTTTAAGCAATATGTAATTAAAAACAACCTTAATCCCCAAACCCCTAAACTGTAACCCAATTCGCAAAAAGTTCATTCATAGACTGTAGTTAAACTGTCATGGGGGACCACCAAAAAAGTTTCCGTTTTAATTTTCCGACCAATTTGCAAGTTTAGCCCATATGTGTATTTATTTTGATGAAAAAAAAAAGAAAAGAGGTACTGATGTACAGTAGCACACAAGAGATAATACATATATATGGGGTTGTAAGAGGTTTGGATATTTTAAAGTTTAAAGGTAGCTGGATATTCTTGGTGCGTGTTCTTAGGGTTTTTGCTTTTAACCCCATCTCATTTGGTGGTCGCACTGAAAAGGAAGGAATTCAAGGAACGAAAAAGAAAGAGACAAAGGCAGAAGGTGGTTTTATGACTTGGGCTTTATTGACCGGTCATAGTCACCTGTGGCAAGGGAATATCTCCCTGGCTAGTAGGAGCAACCAGACCTAGTTAAGGCCTAAACTCAAATGGTCAAGATATTAAGTTAGGGGTTGGAAGTTGGTCCTTTTTCTCGCACATGTACAGAGGTTCTTCCGTTGAAGGCTCATGGGAGTTTGTTGTTTTTTTTTTTATTTGTCTTTATAGTGTAAGAGTGGATGTCTAATAGAACGCTTGGCATTTGGTAGTTGTCCATATATCTTATTTGGAAAACTGTTCTCATTCATTCTGACAACATGACCAACCCACCTAAGCTGAACCTTTGCTAGTAAGGTTTCAATGTTGATATATATTTTTTTTTATACTATTGCACTATAATATATATATATATATATATTTTTTTTTTTTTCTTTCTTCCTTTTTAGAGTAAAGCTTCTATAGCTGTGCAGGTGTCCAATACATTTTATAGAAATGGAAAACCATTTATTGAATGTTATGAGATTCGGATTATGGTAAGAAAGAAATATTTTCATCTTTTTTTTTTTCTTTTTTTTCAAATAATTGGAACCTTTTTTTTTTCTCTTTTATTTTTAAACATTTCAAATTATTGGAACCTTTTTTTTTTTTCTCTTATTTTTAAACATTTCAAATAATTGGAAACTTTTTTTTCTCTCTTTTATTTTTAAACATTTCAAATAATTGGAACCTTTTTTTTTTTTTTTTTTTTACTTGTTACTAATCTCAATAATTTTGGTCTACGGATTTTATTTTTTAGTGGATGACCTTTTAAAAAACACAAAAAAAAACTATTTATTTTCCAACAAAATCTAATTTAATTATAATATACTTAATTTTCTCTTTGGTTTTCCAGAGCAGCACTAAAATGCTTGCTTACCCCTTGTCAAAAGGCATCTGGCGAACATACAAAGAGTTTTGCTGGCTCCGAAGTTTTTTAAAGAAACAATACAACGATCAGTGAGTGTCACTATTTATTTTACTGACTAACAAATTCCCCAAGATGAAAGAAATGGAAGAACTGTATTTTTAAAATTTTTATGGGTGAATAGTAGGGCAGACTGGGTTCTTTAGCCTAGCTAAGGCAACCAGTCTAGGAGAAGGAAAATTTAAACATTTGATTCACCCTTGTAATTTTTGAATTTCCTCATTTGATTTTTAAAATTTAGATCTTGAATTAAATTTGTATTTTGTTTTTTCTTCCACAGAAAAATTCCCCATTTGCCTCCGAACTATTTGTTTCGAAGGAACTATGATCAAGAAGTTGTCAAGGAACGAATACATGGTCTGCAGAATTTTTTGCGAGAGTAAGTTAAATTTTTGTGTACTCATTTTAAATTGGTAATTATTGGTATGATGGACAATGGGTCTTTAATGATTCTTATTTGTTATAAAATATCAATTCATATGGCAGCCCCTTTTTATCATATGGGTGCTAGAAGGCGGTGGCTGAGGATCTTAGTGTCCTTGGTATGACATTAAAACCTGGTTTAGTTTTGATCCATCTCTACATATCAAATTCAGCATCGGATAAAAAATGAACTTTCTATTTCACATGAATCCAAGCTGCATAAAAATGTTTCCTGAAAGCTCTCTTTACTCATCTTTTTTAAAACAAAGTATTTGTCATAGATTTGTGTGGGCTGGGGGCCTATCAGGGCTTGACATTAACGTCATCCCGGGGATCAAAAATACACCCAGGACGATCAATACGTCATCCGGGACAGTTTGCCAGGGACGGTAAACATTTTTCCTAAAAGTTAGTACTACATTCCAATATTGGCCGTCCAGTGATTGCCCGAATGCTGACCTCAAAAAAACGATCTAGTTCTAGACTTAAAATTACTAATGGCAACAACACTGAAGAAATAGACACAGTCACACAGTATATATTTTTATGATTGGAAAATGTCCGCATAAAGATGGAAATAGAATAAATTTTAGTTTATAAAATTTTTATTTTATTATTCTTGATTATAAATAAATGTTTCTGTCAACTGCTTCAGCTTTTCTTAATGTTTTATTACATGTTATTATGCTACTGATGACTGACAAGTATAGATGATGCTAATGAATAAAACAAATATTTTGATTTCACGACGGTTGATAATTTTTGTTCGGGACGGTCATGAAAAAAGTTAGTTTCGGTGCCTTGGGTCTACTATTAATTCATATTAAAATCATGTGATTTTCTATGTTACAATAACAATGCAAAAAATTGGCATTTTGTGATGAGATTTATCAGCCCAAAATGGTCTTAGATAAGAAAACAATTTCTAATTCATGCCTATATGATTGCCCCAACGGCAAACATCAACCCTTCTTATCATATATGTGCTAGAAGGCCGTGGCTGGGGGTCTATATATTCTGGGAATGACATTAAACTCTATCTGATGTTGAGGTTCCAGTTCTGGACGTCTGGGAAATGTGGAGCACCCCTTCATCACCATTGCACCCTGGTTCATTGCCCCAAATGGGGCTACCTGTTGGCCGTGGGTGGCGACCCGTGATGCTTAAGGACGGAGTCTTGGTTGAAGAGCAGTCCATGACCTGCAACACTTCACTTAGACCCTTACTTAGGCTAAACGGGCGGTTGGAGAGCCCCCTCCGATCAATCGGCTGGTCACGTCAAGCCCTAGCACCTATATGATTGCCCCAACCCTATTGCCCTTATGGCAAGCCCCAACCCTTTTTATCATATGGGTGCTAGAAGGTGGTGGCTGAAGGTCTTCATGTCCTGGGTATGGCACTAAACTCTATCTGATGTTGAGGTTCCAGTTCTGGAGGTCTGGGAAATGTGGAGCACCCCCTTCATCACCATTGCACCCAGGTCCACTCTAACCACGGAGTGGTAGTACCTGTTAGGGCCCCATCTATGGGTTAAATAGAAAAATAGAAAAAATTGAGTATCCATTAAGAATGAATTTATTTCAAAACTTTGTTGGCATTAAATGACCCTCTGAGGCTGATATGTCATAAAACAAAACAAACCAAAACCAAATCATATGGCAGCCTGTTGGAATATTTTAGACATATGTGTGCTAGAATCTACCATTTAAACTTATAGACTCAGCGTGGTCATGTGGATTAAAAACCCAGCCGTGGTTTGTATTGAGGTCAGTCAGTCTACTGTTGGTTTGAACAACAGCAACTGGCTAAGCCCAACTGAAGCAGTGCCCAAGACAGTTGGTATTTATGGAAATCAAGAATAGCCCATTCATGTATTTGCGTGATTCCATTCCTTGAGTTCTGATTGGCTGCTTGGTTTCTATGATGTTGTGGCGTTTCATAAATACCCTGTCATTCTGCAGTAGGGTTGCAGCAAGATAGGTTCGTATTCAGTTATGACTGCTTGTTGCCATGTCTTATCAATTTGATGGTAATTGGAACTTAGCTTGATTATTCTATAGTTAGTTAACTATTTAATCGCCGATATTGAAAGCTGTTCATTTGCGTGTTATTCGACATTGACGAATGGACCTGCAACTAATGACTTTGCTCAATGCAAGGATTTTACCCAACACTAAGGAACAACCAAAGCATCATACCCAACACTAAGGGACACCAACGAACAACCAAAGGTTTGTTCACCAAGGATCGTGCTCACAAGGGATCTCCACTGTAATGTGCTCTCACTTGAAGCCTAAAAATGGCCACAAAAATCGTAACACAGCCAGTGCTTCTTTGCCTGGGCATCAATTATATAAAGAATGAATTGTTTGATTTTTGTTTATTTTACTACTCATATTCCATTAATTGCCAATTGCTATCCAGACTTTTTCTTGAATTTCAATGGAGGCATTTGTGGATAACAATAAAGATGAGAACAATAATCCAAACAAAACAAATTATCAAGCCTCATCTCAAAATTTCAGAGAAATAGTATCTTAACAATAAGGATGAGGACAATAGTCCGAATAATCCAAATAATCAAGGTTCATCTAAAATAATCAGTGAAATAGTGCAGATAACAATAAAGATGAGGACAATAGTCCAAACAAAACAAATTATCAAGCCTCATCTCAAAATTTCAGAGAAATAGTATCTTAACAATAAGGATGAGGACAATAGTCCGAATAATCCAAATAATCAAGGTTCATCTAAAATAATCAGTGAAATAGTGCAGATAACAATAAAGATGAGGACAATAGTCCAAACAAAACAAATTATCAAGCCTCATCTCAAAAATTCAGAGAAATAGTATCTTAACAATAAGGATGAGGACAATAGTCCGAATAATCTAAATAATCCAAATAATCAAGGTTCATCTAAAATAATCAGTGAAATAGTGCAGATAACAATAAAGATGAGGACAATAGTCCAAACAAAACAAATTATCAAGCCTCATCTCAAAATTTCAGAGAAATAGTATCTTAACAATAAGGATGAGGACAATAGTCCGAATAATCCAAATAATCCAAATAATCAAGGTTCATCTAAAATAATCAGTGAAATAGTGCAGATAACAATAAAGATGAGGACAATAGTCCAAACAAAACAAATTATCAAGCCTCATCTCAAAATTTTAGAGAAATAGTATCTTAACAATAAGGATGAGGACAATAGTCCGAATAATCCAAATAATCCAAATAATCAAGGTTCATCTAAAATAATCAGTGAAATAGTGCAGATAACAATAAAGATGAGGACAATAGTCCAAACAAAACAAATTATCAAGCCTCATCTCAAAATTTCAGAGAAATAGTATCTTAATAATAAGGATGAGGACAATAGTCCAAATAATCCAAATTATCAAGCCTCATCTAAAAAAATCAGTGAAATAGCCCTTATCTCACCTACTTTTTTACTGACAGCTGGACAATCTCAAAAATCAAAACTGTTAAAATTGGGAAATGTGTTTTTTTTTTTATTTTTATTTTTCATTAATTTTCAGATTCCAAATCAAGTACACTGAATATTTGTAAATTATTTGTCTTATAAATTTCTGAAATTCCAGCTGTTTGGAGAATAAACACATTTTATCCGATGAGGCATTCCATTTGTTTACGCAATCAAATTCAACAATAGAAGAAATAAAGAAACAACAACCGAATAATCAAACGTCCCTTTTAAAGATGTGTTTCTGGGTGTGTCATAACAAAACACAAGAGGCTGTGTAAGTACCAAACAGAAAGGCATTATATCTTTTCTAAAGAAAGAACAATACTTGGACACAAGCAAATGTAGACTAAGATGTCACTTATTAAATCCTGTAGAGTAACAGGCCGCTTATCAAATATTAGCCCTATTCATACACACATTAATCAACATATCAACTAATATTATCTGCATTATTCAGACTATTGTCCTCATTTTCATTGTTATCTGTACAACGTTTCAGCCGATATGCCCTCCGGCCTTCTTCATGTATTTTTTGCCGGACTCGAGAACCTTCTTGTCCTAATCAGGAACATTCTTGTCGTAATCGGGAGCCATCACGCAACTTTGAACTTAACCCTTTATTCAATCCACGGGGGTATCCTGTTCTCATTCTGCTAACCATAGCTGGGGTAGAGGCGTTAAGCTGTGTTAATTATTATTCTATGTTACTGCTACCCTTGGCCAGGATTGAACCTGCAAGTCCAGAGATAACTGTCACTTAGAACTGTCTTAACCTAACTCCTTTATCCACTAGGCCATGTGTCCAATTGGACACATGGCCTAGTGGATAAATGAGAACAGGATACCCCCGTGGATTGAATAAAAGGTTAGGTTCAAAGTTCCGTGATGGCTCCCGATTACGACCAGAAGGTTCCCGAGTTCGAAAAGAAGGTTCCCAAGTCCGAAAAGAAATACCTGAAGAAGGCCGGTGGGCACATCAGCTGAAACGTTGTACAGATAACAATGAAGATGAGGACAATAGTCCGAATAACACAGATAATATTAATCATTAAGACTCATCTAAACCATTCAGAGAAACAATATCAACTAATATTTCACAGCTATTAGTTGATAATACAAAAATTCTATACAGCTCAAATTAAAAAAAAAAATTCAAATGCTAGAAGCTATTCTTATATGAATTTCCAACATTCATTAAGGAAAATATCTTTTGCCCATTTCAGCCTTTTTACATCTTTTCCTGATTTCTTTGAAAGTCAGATAATATTTTAAATATTTGCTTATGTCATTGTTCTGTGCTTCTTTAGATAAAACATAATGCAATTTCAATCTGAATATTTCAGATTTTGAAAATCTAGGAGTAAATACATAATGATTAGGGGTTAGGCTTAGATTATATAGAGTTAGGGTTAGATCTGTTAGATTATATGGGTTAGGTTTAGATCTTATAGATTATATAGGATTAGGGTTAGATCTTATAGATTATATAAGGTTAGGGTTAGATTATATAGATTATATAGCGTTAGGGTTAGATCTTATAGATTATATAGGGTTAGGGTTAGATTATATAGTGTTAGGGTTAGATCTTATAGGGTTAAGGTTAGATTATATAGTGTTAGGGTTAGATCTTATAGATTATATAGGGTTAGGGTTAGATTATATAGCGTTAGGGTTAGATCTTATAGATTATATAGGGTTAGGGTTAGATTATATAGCGTTAGGGTTAGATCTTATAGATTATATAGGGTTAAGGTTAGATTATATAGCGTTAGGGTTAGATCTTATAGATATAGGGTTAAGGTTAGATTATATAGATTATAGGTTAGTATAGATTATATAGGGTTAGATCTTATAGATTATAAGATGTGTTTCAGATCACATCCAGCCAAGTACAACAAACGAGTGTTATTCTTCTAATTAGTTCTAAGTTGGACCAGAGTTTTCCAAACAAATTGTCCTATTGCACATCTGGTTGTGGGCCCAGTAGGTAAAGGGGTTAATATGTTATCTTTAGCAAACTAATTGTATCATTATGTTGGCCTTGAGCCAAACTTAGCTAGGATTTGTAACTGAATGATCTTTTTTGTCTTTTCAGTGTGACTATTGACTACGGAGACTTTAAAAAAGAACTTGAATCCGTTTTAATGGATAATAACAATGAAAGCTTATACAGCAACTGAAAAAATCACAATTAACCACTTTTTTTTCTTTGTACAGTTGGTGGGTGGGGGTCATTCATGCCTATTTACGGTCCTACTATTTTGGCGTTGTGCCAGAACTTAAAGTAAATCTCTGTCCGTGTGTGTGGCAGTTATGTCTCATGTGTAGTAACATGTTAATTTCATTACGGTTGGCTCTTTCCATCAAAAAACAAATGACTGTGTATGCCTGCCTGTTTGTGTAAATATTTATTATCTCCCCTGTCGATGTATATCGCAGGATATACATTAGGCACTGCCAAAATGTTGACACATTTTCATTTTAAAAATGAATAAAAATGATTATTTAAGGTTAATTTTTTAACTAAGTCAAAAAGTAGTAACATAATGAGCATCAGTAAAAAAAAGCAAAATAATATTATATGAGTTTCAAATTTCATATTTTTAGATTCTAAAAACAAATATTTATTTCATAACTACTTTATTGTTATCTAATTTTTGAAGGAAAACTCTATTGAAAATTTAGCCCCCCCCCCCCTTTATTAAAAGATGTATTGATGTATAATTTTTTTCTTTTATAAGATAATAGCTAATTAGATGATTAACAAAAAAAGTTAAAAAAAGATCTCCCTAAATTATTTATTTAGTTTTTATTTCACATTTTATTTTCCGATTTTCACTACTTATTTTCTACCAGGATAGCTCCCTTAAAAAAAAAAATGTGTTCCTTCTATTTACACCTTCTGTCTTTTGTCTTTTTATTTATACAGTAATTAGTTTCAACTTTATATAACCCTACTGATATTTTGCACCCCAAAAATAAGGGGGCGTAAAAGCCAAGAGACCTGAAAAAAAATAAGAAAGTTTTGAAATGAAATAACTGATGCATTATGAAATTCTTTCATTGATAAATCAACTCTGAAAATTTCATTAAAATCAGATAATTCCTTGATTTTTGGTAAATTTTTTAATTTTTTTTTATTTTGTAAAATATGGATTTTACGCCAACTTTGGCAGTGCCTAATATACATCATATCATTGTAATATAATTTCATTGGATTCTGGAATCACAGTGCCTTCAACCTGTTGAATTAAGAATTTGGTCATAAAAAAAAAAGAACAAAAAAACATTGGTATAAAAATGTCTTCCGAATTTGATATTTAATTCAATCTTGAAATTTACAATGTCTTTCAATTTGCATTGAAATTTTTAACAAATTGTTTTAGTTGTCAAATAAATTTTTTTGCATTAACAAAATTTTGGAAAAAATGATTTGTCAATTATTAACTTATTTAAAAAATAATGGCCAATTTTACATTTAAATAAAATTATGAAATTGGCCATTATTTTCTAAAAAATAACATTTGGAGTTGGAAAGGGAGAAAAAATAAAGAGACAAAAAATATCATAATTGTATATTTTTGATATTGTCAAGGGTCTAACCTCACAATTCCAAATAAAAAGCAAAAGAATGTCTATTTTTATCCTTTCTTAGCCATTTTTAACAGAAAAATTGGGTGGGTACATCCCCTTCCCACCCAATCTTTTCGGATTTCTCTTTTTATTTGCTCAGTATTTTTTTTATGCCTTCGAACTTTTGCACCAGACAACTTTACAAAGAGGTGCTGAAAAGTTCTAAGCCTCACCAATGAAAGAGGATGACCTAAAACCATGGAAAGTAGGTATTTATCCAATCCCCATGGTGCTTGGATAGGACATAAAGTTTGTTTAATGGGGAGACTCCATGCAAGCTTGCAGGAGAGGTGCCAAAATTAGCTCAGTTTTTGAGACATCTCTTAATTCTTTAGATGCGATGGTAAGCATCATGACAGGTAAGTAAAGGGCCATGAAAAATAAATGCTATTCACCACGTGGTTATCTGAGAGTTCAACACACCTGGCACATTAATTTTCAATTTTCTTTCACCTGCCAAAATTCAATAAAACAGAAGATGATTTTTGTTTGGACTATTTTAGCATATCCCAGAGATGCTGATAGGTATGCGTCCTGCTCTAAAAGAGTACAGTAAAATCATATCTATGCATCCCAGTGTTTTTCTTTTTTCTTCCCTCACCATTTCAAGCTAACTGTAAATACATTTCAATAGTTTCTTGGAAATGAATTACACAGGATAGGTTACAAGGTAGGAGTTAGACAGCTTTAGTTGGGACCCATAAATATCCCTAGGGACTCATTCAAAGCAAATATGTGCATCTCAGCTTTTTAATTTAGTGCATCCTATCAGCATCACTGCATCCTCATATTCTTCTAATATTTCTTTGTCAAAAAACTTGTTGAGTCACTTGAATTCTATTGAAACAATTTTGGGACCCATAAGTCTGTGTCTTGGAATCTCATGATATGGACCAAACAAAAGTAAATGTGTTTTCCTGTTGAGGGAAAATTACTTCTTTTGTTCAGATAATCCTTCTTACCTTTATTTCGTTGAAGCAAAATATTTTTTTGTAAATAAATTCAACTCTCCCAAAGAAATGGATGCAAACACCACATCCATTGTAAAAGAGACAACCCAAGGCAGAAAGATTACTGAAAGAATTTGATTGGTCAGAGGTGATCATGTGACCAAATGGATTTGAAGTTTGATTTAACTGATTTTCTTATTGGTCAGAGGTGATCATGTGACCAAATGGATTTGAAGTTTGATTTAACCAATTTTCTTGTTGGGGGTAGTTTTGACACACAACTATTTCCATTTATGACCAGTTTCACAAGGTCAAGGGTCACTTTGTTCATTTGTCATGTCCAGCCTAAGAGAGATGAATCCCAGCCCAAAGGTCTTGTCTTCCTTTTCTCGCACCATAAAACCAAATATCTTGCTAATTTGACAATGGCCGTCCCATTTAATGAATCTTTTATTCAATCACTTAACTGTTTTAGGTTTGTGTCTGTCTGATCGACTAATAATTCTGGAGTGATGATTTTATCGCCTTCTGTTAGTCGCTTGCAATATCGGATGTTCTCAAGGATGTGTTCCAATGTCCAGAACTTCCGCAACAGAGCATGGTCCAAAGTGAAATGGCCATAACGGATACGCCGGACTTGAGTGCACACAGCTGTAGATTTTAGAAGAATACCAAGGTCGTGTAACAGCAACATTAATTGGGATGTCTTTTCGTTTAGAGCATGAATTTCTGGAAAGAAAACAAAAGAAAATTTAACCAAAATATCAGATCTAAAAAATAAATGTTTTTTTATAAAACAACAAATTGGACAAAACATCCTTACACATTTCTTTTAAATTTTATTGGCTGGTTGGTTGGTTTGAATTCAGAGTTTTTTCTTCCAGACCAGTTACCATACCAAAAGTCCAATCTGCCCTACTATTTACTCATAGATGGAGAGATGAGGTGGATTCATACCTTTCCCAAGGGTATTAGCGTAAACTGAAGAGCAAACAGCTTCATTCAGAATTTGAACTGGTTCATTGTGACCTTTTTTCTAAGGTGATAACCATTACATCAATGTGCTTTCACATTTTAAGTCCAGAGCCCCATTCCTATAGGGATTTATCAATAAATGGCTAAAAATGGCCTTTTCATTTAAAGTTACCTGTTATTTCCCTTAAATCAAAGACTCCTAAATATATTTAATATTACATTTCAAGAAAGACTATCGTTTGGGATAGATTAGGGAAATGAATGTGAATTCTGGCTGGGTGGAATGAGGCGGTATAGGACATTAAGAGTTAAAGTGGGTTTGATTAAGAAAAGTGTTAGTCTTAAAGTGAATTGTAATACTGTGACTGGAGTTCAAATTCACTTACTACAATGTTGCACTTTAACCATTATGCTACGGGGGACTCATCCTAATACAAATAATTTGAAAACAAATGTATTTGACCCATCAATGAAACCCTAACAAAGTTGACCTGGGAGTAATGGCAATGAAGGTATACTTCACACTCTCCAGAGCTTTAGAACGGTTTTATGGGCCATCCTTTAGGCTTCAAGCAAGAGCGCTTGTCCAGCGGAAATCCTTTGGTTCTCTTTAGGATTGTAAGTTCCTTTGTCAATTATTGCAAATGGACTATGGAAAGTAGTCAATCAGCCATGCATTATAGCTGTTGATTGGCAGAGGAATAGACCACGTGACCCTGCCTAATCTAGAAACTTAGGTGGTGTATTGCCAGACACCTTATATACAAAAACTTCAAAAGTAGGAAGCGCGTGGTGTAATGGTTAAAGTCATGGGAAATGGACTCGTCGCCCCGAGTTCAAATCCTGGACGTGGTAATTGCATTTCACTTAGCGCTAATACCTTTGGGAAAGGTATGAATCCTACTCTCCCTCCAGCTCTGGGTAAATAGCAGGGCAGACTGGGTAACCAGTCTAGGAGAAGGAAAACTCTGAACTCAAACTTAAGAAATTGACCTTGTGTCGTATCCTGCTCGTGCAGAGGAGTTGGTAAATATATATATACAAAAACTTCTAACAGGAGCCTCCCCATCAGATGCTGAGGCTCCAGTTCTAAAGCTCTAGAAATGTAGTTTAGTGTCATACCCAGGATACCTTTCTGCAGGGGATATAATCAGTGTATTCTAAGACCCCCACCCCCACACACAGGACAGTTTTGGTCAACTGAGTTGTTTATCATCATTAATTTTAATTAGTATTTTTTTTCTTCATCTTTTTTAATTTTTAGTCACTTTTTTTATTTATTTATCAGGTCATCATTTCTATGAAAGCAAGGAACAGCACATAGCAGAGAATAAATAAAGGTTAAACGCTCAGTGAGTCTCAAACTCACTTCCCCCTTTTTGGCCTCCAAGAAACCTAGTTAATTGAACCAGCTCTTCTGACCGACCAAGCCTTTGATTTGCAGAAACTTAAATTAAACCTTTTAAATTCATCCTATACACTGTCTCTTTTGGCACTGTCTCTTTTGTTATTATTGTTTTTTACACACACTAGTCATGTTGATAGCATCTTTTACTTTTTAGATGAAGCACTATCAATTATTATTATTAACAACAATAATAATAATTTTGACTAATTTTTAAAAATCTTTTTTTTTTTAATTATCGTTTATATAAATTCTGATACATGCTGTTCCTCGCTGCTGTAGAAATAACCTGAGTTGTGAGATATATAAAACACTTAGGCATTCTTTTAACATCTGAGGTAAATTGGACAAAATTTAAAGTTCATGTAAGTTGCGGGAATGCTTTAAACCAATTAATATAAAAATAGATAAATAAAACTTTAAGCAAATATGATGTTACTAAGAGTTGTGAGAAAGAAGATACTATTCACAATTAATAATCATGATTGACAATGCTTTATCTAAAAATAAAAGATATTTCTTTGTTTAGTATTATCTGCGTTATTCGGACTATTGTTCTCATCTTTATTGTTATTTGTACAACGTTTCGGGCCGATATACGCTCCGGCCTTCTTCGGGTATAAGACGGAAAGATAGACAGAGGGGGTGAGTGCACAGAAGCGATAACTCTAATATGTTTCAATCAAATATAATGAAAAGATTAAAAGGAAAGAAAAAAAAGTGAGAGAGAGTTAAATCAAGATTATTATAAGATTTTTGGATGTTTGTTTTTTAGAAGCATTGTTGAAAAAGTATATATTATTATTTATATTTTTGCTTGAAGGCAATTACAATGCGTATATCGTATATCGCATAAAATTCGATAATTGTAGAAAATAATCATGACAAGTGAATCTCGGCAATAGAACATCATATAGACTGTTTCAACTTTATTAAGTCTCATCAGCGATGTATACTAACGATTTCCCATCCAACAGAAATCGAAACCGATATTTTTTACTTATTGAACTATTTTGCATTATCACTTGAGTAAACATATCAAATGTTTGTATTAATTATATATATATATGTATATAAGTTAAAGTGGAATGACATGGAGGCAACAGTGAGAAATTATCAGTAATAAGGAGCTGTTGACTCCATGTTCAAGCTACTTTAACTTAGATATAAATGCTCTATCCATTATATTTAGCACTCTTTACTTATAAATATAGCATCCATATAATCTCTCTCTCTCTCTCTCTCTATATATATATATATATATATATATATATATATATACAGTCATCCACAGACACCGTGATTCTACATATCACATCTCCTCAGTGTGGCTAGATATAGCAGGTTACCTCCAACAGCTGGGTCATCATCACACCTACAAACGGAGTGAGAATTTAACGGATAAATACATACATATGTATATATGTAAAGGCCATCATAGAGAGCTCCATCAGTAATAGGAAAGCCTTGCATGTATGTATGTATATATGTATATATATATATATATATATATGCTGAATCAATCGGGTTTCTATCCCACCTGTAGGTAGCTTACAATGTCTAGCCATCCCCTAGAAGGTTGATCACTTTGGAGGGGATTTCGCTGATGACCGCCAACTAAAGCGTAAACGCAACACTCTCCTATAACAGGGATGGAGTGCTCTATGGCAGCCTTTACATACATACAGATGTGTGTATTAAATCAGTTAAAATCCCCTTCCCATTCTGTAGGTTACAATAGCCGAGCGGTCAAGCTGTCCGACTGATGCTGAATCGATTGGGTTTCTATCCCGGCTGTAGGTAGCTTACAAATGTCTAGCCACACTGAAGAGACATGATACGTTGAAACACGATGTCTGTGGATGACTATATATATATATATATATGAAGTAAATGGAAGTTAATCTAACAGTATGAATTTAACATTTTTTGAAAAAACAAATGATCTTAATAGTTTGCTGACAGAATCTGTTTCGACCGTTTTAATAGAGCGGTCTTCATCAAGAGCAACATATGAATGAAAGATGGAATAAATAACCGTTAGATAGGAGGTACAAACGAACGCTAGTGTTCGATGCTGGAATTTTAAAAAATGCGTATTCTGTGTTAAAAATAAAATAAATTTTATTTAAAAAAATCAGAAGCATTGTAATCCATAATAAAACTCAAAAGAGTTTGATAAAAATTTATGAAAAAAATGTATAATAAGTATCAAAAATGTTCATGATATATTCCAGCTGCAAAAAGTAAGTTAAAAGTCCACAGCACAATTGAAGAAAGGTGTAAAGTTTCAAAGAATTTGTATTGTTGACAAATCCGTAGTGTTGTAGATCATATTAGCATCCAGAGATGTGAAAATCCAGATATTTTGTTTTTTCAATAGACAGTATAAAGTAAATGGAAGTTAATCCGACAGTATGAATTTAACATTTTTTGAAAAAACAAATGTGGTTAATAGTTTGCTGACAGAATCTGTTTTGACCGTTTTAATAGAGCTGTCTTTTTTATATATTTTTACATCAAACTCTTTTGAGTTTTATTATGGATTACAATGCTTCTGATTTTTAAAAATAAAATTTATTTTATTTTTAACACAGAATATGCATTTTTTAAAATTCCAGCATCGAACACTAGCGTTCATTTGTACCTCCTATCAAACGGTTATTTATTCCGTCTTTCATTCATATGTTGCTCTTGATAAAAGACTGCTCTATTAAAACGGTCGAAACAGATTCTGTCACAAACTATTAACATCTTTTGTTTTTTCAAAAAATGTTAAATTCATATATATATATATATATATATATATATATATATATATATTTGTAAATCTACATCATCACAAAACAATGACTGCACATATAATAAATAAATGAAATAACTAGATAAATCATCACTTTTCTATTTTGTATGTTAAAGAAATGCTTATTTTCTTAGAACTTGAGATCCATTCTCTTTGAATATCAAGCATTTTACTTTTTTTAATATAGTTTTAAAATATTTTCAAGGATGATCCTAACAATTCCAAAAATTTTGGTTGAAATTGAGCCCAAAATGTTGAAGCCTTAGGCGAATGAATCGATGGACAGATATTAGATGAACTAGCAAAAAAACGTGCCCCCCCCTCTGGGCACAGGTATTTAAAGTTTTAATATAAATTGAATATCATACTGAATTAGAAAGACTAAGGAAATCAATCTGATTGGACAGTGTCATGTATAAATATTCAACACTGGTAGTACAAGGGCCTAAGCCTACAAGCCTAAACTTACACCACGACTGCGATTATATACCAATTACCAACTTCATAATATATCCCTTAACCTGGATATATATATATATATATATATATATATATATATATGTTGGGTGCATCTATTAATTATTAATTAAATAATTATTTTGAATATTTTACACATAATTGGTACACAAAAACGTAGGTATTTATCTATTTAGATATTGTGTTAACTCAGCAGCTACCAGTGTCCCGTTTATGGGGCATTTACAAAAATTGCTATATTTCATCGTTTAGAATCCACCAATGACCTTTAGAAATAGGATGGAACTTTTTACATATAATTATATATAATATATATAATTATATATTCATACCAATTTTAAGTTATTTTTCAAAGGCACCCATGCTAAGTGATGTAATGAATATGTAAATGCCTTGGTGCCCCCTCACTATAATCTGATTGGACAGTGTCATGTATAAATATTCGACACAGTGATGGTCAAGCACCTAAACCTAAGCCTACCAGCCTAAACTTACTCACCAGACTACACCACGACTGCTTGGAAGACGTACTGCTATTCGATGCACCAACTACTACTGCGATAATATACCAATTACCAACTTCATAATATATCCCTTAACCCGGATATATCAGATTTCAATATAAAATTATACATAGGATTGCTTTTATACATTTGAGAAAAAAACAATAATATTAGAAATCAATAACACCAAGTAATTATTTATTAAACACGGTTTTGTTAAAACTGGTATGCAAATTACTCACACCATATTAGACATTCATTTCTTAATGATATATAACACACATTGCAGGATTTAAACACATTTATAATATGGGCTGTTTTGAGGCAAATCTATCTCAGCTAGACCTTAATAGAGACATTGTTGATGAATAAGATGCTAATTAAGATTTAAATGATAATTATTTAATAACCATTGAGAATATAAGTAAATAACTAAAGGATTTGTGATGTTGGTGATGATGTAGTTTCGGTTACAGACAGACAGACAGGCACACAATCTCCATTATAATAAGAATTAAAATAAGATTCTAATGAGTGTTGAGTAAAAATAATGAATTTTTTTGTGGGCTTGCACCCTAAATCAGAAAACAACTGGTACTCTTCGCGGAGTTCCGTCCCGACCCCTGCCTCAAAAACCGCTAGCCAGTGGCTGCTGAAAAAAAACACTAGCTATGATTGAAGTGCGTGTATCACTGAAAAAACCAAAAAAAAAACACCTGAAAACCCAACCCCTAACCTTAAACCCCGTAGTTAAAATTAACAGATTTATTACAAAATTTGTGGGTTCTGTTTTTCCTGAGCCCAAATTATTTATTTATTTTCCATTAAACTAACCCAAACCCCAACCATAGTTTTTTTTCAAGTGACACCACTTCGGTTATGGACTTCAATCATAGCTAGTGTTGTTTTTTCAGCAGCCACTGGCTAGCGGTTTTTGAGGCAGGAGGTCGGGATGGAACTCCGCAAATATACCCAAACAACTTACCAAGAGTAAAATCTGGCAGGTTAAAGTCAATACACCTAACCCCATAAAGGATAGGAGCGTCCATATTTCCCTGTGGACGAATTAACCCCTTACAGGCCAATTCATATGCTTCTTGGCTCTGAGAATCAATCTGTGCATGCCTAAGAAAAGAAAAAAAAAATGGTTAAAATTCCTGAAGAAGTATTAGTGATTTTGAAAGTTTTTTGGGAAAGGCAGGTTTTTGGTGTTTTTTTTTTTAAATAGGTTTGAATGTCTCTTAGAAATTTTGGGGAAAAGGAAGATATGTTTTATTAATACAGTTTCAGCTTTCAAACAATTCCAACTGACAATTTGAAAGCAAAAAGGATGAAAGTAACTTCAAAAACCAAACGGTAATAAGTAAGTAAAAAAAAGTAAAGTCGACGGGGCGGTCTAAAGTCGGTATCAGCCAGTCAGCGAGGGAGTCTATCTCCTTTTCAATAGCGCTAGACCAAGGAGATTGTTTTAGCATCTGAGGTGGAGCGCCACGCCTACCATCAGCTCCTTACTTTACCGCACAGATCCCTGTGCTACTCATACGCTGAGTTGGCGAGGACCGGTATCGAACCTTGTGGTTTCTAGCCGAACGCTCTACCGACTGAGCTAACCCCGCCCCTTAAACGGTAATAAAACAATATAAAGCAATAAAATAAAAATAATGCTCAAAAAGAAAACTTGAGACGATCAAGTATAATCTAAAAGTGAGGTATTATCAAACAAATACACACATTGAGGGAAGAAAAGGAAAAAGTAAAGAAGAATTGAATATTCTCCGATAACCTTAGGGTAAAAAAAGGTTAGGAGAATGCCCCAATATGATTAATTGTATCTCCAAAACATGATATAAAAATCAAAAGCAAACTTGTAGATTGATATAATGGAATGACCCATCTCCCCCCATACCTTAACAGTGGCGATGGTTCTAACCACTATTTAAGAACACACAGATTACTCTGTGCAGAATTCACCTGAAGTACTTAGACAACGGACTCTCCTCCTAATACTCATGTGACCTTACTATTGAAGTAAGTCAGTTAGACAGTCAACAATTGGTTTGAGCAATGTGACTGGCCAAGCACAACTGCACCAGTGTCAAGACAACTGGTATTTATGGGAATTCAGAACAGTCCACCCATGCATTTGGGTGAGTCCATTCCCTGAGTCCTGATTGGCTGCTTGGTTTGTAGGGTCCTCTGAGGCTCCATAAATCCTGCCACTTTTCAGTGGTCTTTACGGCATCTCAGAATCGTATTCAGTTACGACTGTTTGCCATCTTGTCTTGCCAATTCGACGGTAATTGGACTTAGTATTCTATAACATAGATGGTTAAAAAAAAAGTAACATAATCAATTTTTAAAGAATTATTCAGACAACCAAATTCTTTGTTTTTATATGTTATATACCCCTTAGGAGAGACGACCATATTACGTCTGGCCCCTTTGACTAACTGCCAAAATCTAACTAACTTAACTCAGTTACCTTCATACCCTTTGCTTTCAGCCAATGAGAAATCAGTGGCTAGGTCAGTGAAAGGTGAATTTGTTGTCAATCACTTCTACAACGGTTAATGGTAACTTTCCATTTACCATACTGTTATTCATATTTTAGTACATTATAGTCATAATTAATATCGTTAACCAATTTTGAAGAGTAATTCTTCGGTCTTCTTCACATGAGTGTATTCATCTTCAGAGAAATCAGTGGCTAGGTCAAGTGAAAGGTGAATTTGTTGTCAATCACTTCTACAATGGTTAATGGTAACTTTCCATTTACCATACTGTTATTCAAATTTTAGTACATTATAGTCATAATTAATATAGTTAACCAATTCTGAAGAGTAATTCTTCGGTCTTCTTCACATGAGTGTATTCATCTTCAGTTCGGACACAGGTGGTAGGAAGGAAGGAATCGTTTTTGGAGAAATCATGTATGTATGTAAGTACGTAGGTAGGAAGGTAGTAATCCTGACCTAATGTTGGTTCAGTTACTAGAATAAATATTTTCAGTGAAAGAATTGTATGAGAAGACAGAACAGTGCCCAAGAAATAACAAGCATGGTAAAAAAAAAGACTTGACTTGGGAAACGCGTGGTGTAATGGTTAAAGTCATGGGAAATGGACTCGTCGCCCCGAGTTCAATTCCTGGATGTGGTAATTTCATTTCACTTAGCGCTAATACCCTTGGGAAATGTATGAATCCTACTCTCCCTCCAGCTATGGATAAATAGCAGGGCAGACTGGGCACTTTAACATTGGTTAGACAACCGGTCTAGGAGAAGGAAAACTCTGAATTCAAACCTGTTGAACTCAGCTTAAGAAATTGACTTTGTGTCGCATCCTGCTCGTGCGGAGGGGTTGGTGTATATATATATAATACAGAAGATAAAGAAATGAAACAGTAAAATTTACTGTTAAAACAATGTCATGAAATTGAGAAATACAGTGAACTCAAAAATGGCTGATGATTCTATGTGTGTGGGGAAGGGGGTGTGTTTTATTTTACGGCATATCAACCGCAGTGGGTTATTTAATGCCGATAAAGTTTTAAAATAAATCAATTCTTAATGGATAATACAATTTTATTTATCAACTCATGTTTTTCTATTTAACCCATAGATGGGACCCTAACAGGTACTACCACTGCGGGTCAGAGTGGACCAGGGAGCAATGGTGATGAAGGGGTGCTCCATATTCCCCAAACCTCCAAAACTGGAACCTCACCATCAGATAGAGTTTAACGTCATTCCCAGGACATGTAGACCCGCAGCCACCGTCTTCTAGCACCCATATGATAAAAAGGGGTTGGGGCTTGCCATAAGGACAATAGGGTTGGGCAATCATATAGGTGCTAGGGCTTGATGTGACCAGCCGATTGATCGGAGGGGGCCTCTCCGACCGCCCGTCTAGCCTAAGTAAGGTTCTAAGTGTTAAGAAATATGGTTGAAAAATTAAAACTAAATTGTTGAAATTAATGTGTTCATACAATGATGTGTTTCCCCTATATGGCTTCATTGGTTACAATAAAATTATTTTTAGAATAGGAAATTTGCTGATCTAAGTTGTCATGGAAACGGACAGATAAATTATTTTTCTTTTTTGTGTATTTATTTCAATGTCTACATTTAGATATCAGTTTGTTTCTTTTATTACAAAGTTTTTCTTTTTACTTATGGTAAATAATTGTTAATTTTTCTTTTTAGCATGACATTTTGTTTTTTAGATATTACTGAATGGGTAAACATTAGTTGCTAAGGAGCTTTTAAATTTTAAATAATTCAGGTATTCATTTTTCATTGATAATACTCTGGAAGGAAAAAAATAGAGGGGGAAAAATAAATATTTAAATCAACAGGTCTTTGTTGAGGGGGGGGGGAGGCGAAAAGAAGCGAGTCAAATGCCTTCTCGCAGGCAAAAACACCGACTTCATCGATACAATCCTTAGCAGCTAAATGGTCGTCATCGTCACAATCCTTAGCAGCTAATGTCGCAACACTCCTTTCTGCCGTCACCCCACTTCTACTCATACACCATTTCCCCCTATCATCCTGGGGTCTGCGCTCACATACGGGACTGTGGCATCTTGACTCCGGTGCCCGCGCCAATGTGTCGCCCTTTTGCATTCTGAAGGACGCGGGTTTGATTCTAGATCAGTCCTACACGCTAGGCAAAGCCTAGCCCGCTTCCTTCGAGAATACGGCAAGCCTTCACGCCTGCCACTCAATGATCACACTGGCAAGCCTTCACGCCGCCACTCACCTCGTGTTCTCTGTCACAAATACTTACTGCATTGCTCATTAGGGTAGGTCAATTTTAGAACCGTAATATCTCCTATGTGATGAAGTTGCAAAATAACAAAGAATTAAGCACAAAATATTTTCTTCAAAACTTTGCCTTTTGAGGAAATAGATTTCAATCTTTTAAAATGTTATCACTGTTACTGTTATTAGGTAAAAAGCAGCATATTGGAGGTGTCGGTGGTGATGGGGGCATATTTTCAATTAGTTATAATATTTCAACCGTTTCATTTAAAATGACAACCTTTTCTATTTTAAATATTGAAATTGCTAAATTTTCTAACCAATTTCTAGGCTAAATGTTGCGAAAACGGGGATTTTTGGTTCCTTTTAAGAGACGATCTTTGATGCTATTTCTTTTCTAATGCTCATAGGCCCTATCTATCAATGAGCACGTTCTATATGGAACTGAGGGTCTACATGTCCTTGACGTTTCATTTCTGAAGAGTATCGATCTTATGATGCTGATATTCCTCAAACAATGGTGCAAGTAAGAGATTTAATTTTTGGTATCATTATTCATTATACCAACATACAACTTTCACTGTTTGCAAGAATTTGATATTTGAAAAAAAAAGTGAAAAATCAACCAACCCTATTGCTCATATAAATAAACTTATTCAAACTTACATAAATAGATGATTCTGGTGTTGAGCTTGGATAGCTGAACAAGCTTTGTCCAATTGTGTCCTGGTTATGTGATCTGTAGAAAAAAAGATTTAATTTGAAAACAAAAAGAAATTGACAAAGCAATCAACAAAGGCCTAGAAAACTCTCAATTGATATTCTGAAATTATATTTGGGGTACTTACTACTCGCATAAATCCCCAAATGGTCTGAATGGGCTCTTTAGCCTTGGTCAGCAACCCATCAACTCAAGAAGTCCGACACAGAACCTCTGTTGCCTTCAAGGAAAGGCTAAGGGAGTAAACCCCGAAAATAAATCAGGAGCTGGAGTCCCTAAGGTGGTGTGATGCTGAAATCCAGTGCTACCCATTAACTTCTGCGACACTACTGTTGCCAAACTGCATTGGTCCCTTACCTTTCCTTTGGATCACGGCGGCAGTGTGGAGAGAGGGGGGATTTGCTGCACGGGCAACAGCTCATCCTCCATACGAACCCGCCCAGGCTATGTAGTTCAAATTAACAAAAACCTTGACACTACTTCATCATCTCTCGTAGACGGAAGGATGCCAACAATATTTCTAAAAATCATAACATGAAAAGTCTTGTGAGCAATAGATTTTATTTATTATTAATTTTAGATATACACTCCTTACTAAAAAGGCATCATCAGTGATATAATTATCTTGGGTCATTGGGGAATTTTGGGTCTTTCAACATCATACTCCCCTTGCGTGGTGTAATGGTTACCATCATAGGAAATGGACATGTCAAGATGAGTTCAAATCCTGGACAAGGCTGTTTGCATTTCACATGGCGCTAATACCCTTGGGAAAGGTATGAATTCAACTTTTCTCCTTCCAGCTATGGGCAAATAGGCATAGATTTCTGTTATATCCTGAGATGTAGGATATACAGAAATGATAATAAAAACAGGGAATATGTTAACAATAACAATATTTGTTTTATTTATTCTCACTGACAGGGAATACAGTGGGATGGTTTTGATTAGAGTTCGGCAGATGATAGGATATGCGTGTGCGTCGTACGTGGTCCGGTTCTTGTCTGGTGATAGTCAGTATTTTTAGAGAGTCCGGGTTCGAATCGTTAGGGGGAGATAACTCTCCCTAACAATTTCAATCTTTTAAAATGGGCTTTTTAACCAGTCTAGGAGATGGAAAACTCTGAATTTAAACCTGTTAAACTCCGCTTCAGAAATTGACCTTGTGCCGTATCCTGCTCGTACAGAGGTATTAGGTAAATATATACTCCCTTTGCCAAGTTGATTCTATTGTTATATACTCATATACTCTCGTTGGGTATATACGCAAGAGTTCTTATGATAGAGAGAGAGGAGAGTATTAGAGAGATATTAAACAGATACAGAACTTACTTTCTTGTTCTTCATTCCAGTCGCCATGTTGGATTCTACTTCACCATGATCATCTACGTACTTGTTGCTTCTTTCTTTTGTCTGGCTGGTTCTTCAATTTCTAACTTAGTCATACTTAATTAATCAATAATGCTTGTTGCTTTTCAAAGCTTTATTTGCCTTTTGTAACTAACTCATCGTGCGGAGCTGACAGCTAAAACACATCTGTTCCAACCGGGCCCTCAACTGAGGACCTAATTAGTTCTCACGTGACTTGTGGGTTTCCCGCCTCTGAGATCAAAGTTTTCCAACGGTCTTTAATTTTTTATTTGGGCTCTTTGTATTTCGCTACATGGTGTTGTTAATAATCAATGCTACCACATAGATTATGCAACCCTATAAAAAAAGATCAGTCTCTGATACACACCTTTACTTTATAACACTACAAGACACTGGCTGTTATTGATTTTGGATAAGTGTAGACCACTCTATTGTACACTTGATTGGTTGTTTGTATTTCATATAGCACTAATACCCTTGGGAAAGGTATCATCCAACTACTCTCTTTCCAGCTATGGGTAAATAGTAGGAAAAACTGGGCTCTTTAACCATAGCTAGGTAACCAGTCTAGAAGGAAAACTCTGAATTCAAACCTGTTAAACTTCACTTAAGAAATTGACCTTGTGTCACATCCTACTCGTGTGGAGGGGTTGGTAAATATATATATGTGCATTAACGTTGCTTTAAATATTTGGAATTACAATACAGAAATGTTAAACATTCCACTGACCTTGTGTCACATCCTACTCGTGTGGAGGGGTTGGTAAATATATATATGTGCATTAACGTTGCTTTAAATATTTGGGGGGACTACACAGAAATGTTAAACATTCCACTGACCTCACATCCTACTCGTGTGGAGGGGTTGGTAAATATATATATGTGCATTAACGTTGCTTTAAATATTTGGAATTACAATACACAGAAATTTTAAACATTCCACCTGATTAAAGTATAAAAAACTTACGATACGTGGATTTTTGTAAAAGTCGACCACGACTTGAAAAATCATCAGTTGCCATTCCAAATTTTCCTTTTAGTTGATAAACCTGAAAAATAATGACAACATTTTTTAGAGATTTCTGATTGGTTGGATTTTACAGCATGTCAACCCGTGTTGGGTTATGCTGAAAAATGTTTTTGTTTTATTCATTCTTTTGGGTATACAAATTTTTTTTAAACTCACTTTTTTTTTAAACTCACTTTTTTTAAAAATCTATTTAACCCATAGTGTTACATAATTATTAGATACCTAATATTTATGGCAATAGTGTAGAAATCAAAATGGCCGTTATAAGCTACAGCCCACGGCCTTGAAGGATGAGTGACAAGGCTTGACCTCAGTCCTAACCATCCGGTGGATACTGTGAGAACCGGTAGAGAGGACCCTCTCTTCCGGTTTAGATAGTAAGTTTCAAGCAGTTAGAAGGTAGGAGCCGAGCTCGTAGGATGTAAGTCTCACCTGCGCAGATGTCTGGGTTGGGGATTGAAAATAAAGTAACATCAAAGTAAATCGAAGTCTTGTGTTTATTACCTAAAAACTAACAATGACACAGGGCTTCTGATAAGGAGAAATCCCTAACAGAAACCAGACCCGAAGTCCCCAAGAAAGTCCAGACCTTAGAAGAGACCAGACCAAGATAGATGAAGAAATAGCAAAGCCGGCCAGAAGAAAATACAACCAGAAGTAAGAAGTAAGAAAGGAGTATACAACAATAGATGGGAATTCCATTTCATTATAGAATTCCAACATAGTAATATTCTGAGCCAAAATTTTATAAAGATCTTACAGTACATTATATGTTAAGTCAGCTTTTACAGCATAAGGAGCCAAGATGAAAGAACATTGCAGTTAAACTTACCGTATTTGACGGCATATAGGACACACTTTTTTCCAAAAATTTTGTCTCAAAAAATTGCCCTGCATCTTATACATTGTAGGTGCAGTTTGAGACCTCCCATAGCCTAGGCTAAATCTTCTCTATGATGCTCACTAACCCAGCTTATTCTCAGTACTTTTACCTACCCTAAACTCCATGCATTCTTATTTTATTGCTGGTATTATTATAATTGTAGTGAGATAGCCAATGGCGTGTTATCTCATTTACATATGTGTATTACAGCAGGAGATATATACAGACAGTTTAGAGGACTGAGAAGAATTAGCTACGAGTGGCTGAGACTTAGAGCTACGATTACGCTCGAAGAATTACTGCTACTACTACAACAAAGAATACGAAACCACACCTCACAACAATAATCAAGGTTAACAGAGCACTATTTTCAACAATATATGCTTAAATACATTAAAAAATTTTTTTCCTGAATCTGACCTGAAATGGGGGTACGTCTTATATGCTATCAAATACAGTATTTTTATTGATGAAATAAGTATAACTTGAAGTAAAAATAAAAATAAAGGAACAATTATAAAACAAAAGTTCTGAGTATCACATGGATAAATAAACTCCTTTGTATTTTTAATGTTTCAGCTAATTTATTCTACATTCTTTTTTATAAATAATTGGGCCTCATTGTGCAATGGTTATCATCATAGAAAGGAGACTCTGCTACATGAGTTCAAATCCTGAACAAGGCTGTTTGCACTAATACCCTTAGGAAAAGTATTAAAAGGCAGAGAAGGAGCCCTCTTTAACCTAGGTATGGCAACCGGCCTAGGAGAAGACTGCCTAGAATTCAGAATGGAGGCACTCATTGTGCTATGGTTATCATCATTAGAAGTGGACTCAGCTATATGAGTTCAAATCCTGAACAAGGCTGTTTGCAGATATTCACATAGCACTAATACCTTAGGAAAAGAATTAAAAGGCAGAGGAGGAGCCCTCTTTAACCTAGGTATGGCAACCGGTCTAGGGGAAGACTGTCTAGAATTCAGAATATGGTTATCATCATCAGAAGTGGACTCAGCTACCTGAGTTCAAATCCTGAACAAGGCTGTTTACATTTCACAAAGAATTGAAAAAGGCGTGAATTCAACTATTCTCCCTCCAGCTATGGGTAAATGGTAAGCTTGGTTCTTTAACCTTGTTATGGCAACCAATCTAAAAGAAGGAAAACTATGAATTCAAAACAGTTGTAAATGTGGAGAAGGATGGGTTCTGCCAGGCTACTCCTGTTTAAGACACACTATATGATTAGCCCCCGACCCTCCTTTTCCCATGACCAAAATCATGTTACAGGGACAGTGAGAGAAGGATCACAGCATTTCAGCATATAATAATGTTATATACCTACTTTACGTCAGGTATATGAGAGGAGAGAGGAGAGGGGTTCTTACTGGTTCTTCTTCGTTGGTGGCCATCTTCTTCTACTGCTGTACTGTGTCTGTGATTATTTCTTGGTTGTAATGATTAAGCAAGACTTTATTGTTTTTCTTTATTCTTTTATTCTTTATTAAAAGCCCAAAAGTGTTTTAACTGCGTCGTGAAAAGTTGGCAACTTGGGACAGATGAACATTACGTCTAGTCCTGTTGACTAATGTACAAAATCTAACTAACTAAACCCAACTTCCATTCTCACGGTCTCCCATTGGCGGAAGCTTGGGGGGTCAACTAAAGGTCATTACCTATCAATAATATAACCCCTTCTGATTTTGAATTTCAATGAATTTTAATTCAAAATCTAACTACACTTACAGACATAATTCGTAGGCTACCCATGAATTATGTAACGCTGTGTGAAGGATTATATGAAAGAAAGAATAAAAAGAAAAGCGATTAAGGAAATGAGAAAGAAAGAAAGAAAGAAAGAAATGAAAGGATAATAAAAAATAAAGCATAGAAAAAAGAAAGAAAAGAAAGGAAGGAAAAATGAAAGTTCTGTTCTGACGATTTATAAAATATTATATTAAATTTGGAAGGCTAATGAAACTAAATAAGAATGCAGATAAAAAGATTTGAAATAGATGGGTCTATAATCGAAAAATAGAACAGCTGAAACTTACTCTTCCATCACTCCTGTCTTTCATTGCTAAAATTTCCTAATTTAGTTAATTAGTTGAAAGAGGAAGTGAAAAATAAGATTACAGTTGTTTTTCTTGTTAATGGATTTTTTTAAAGATTTATATCCAAAATTTTTGTGTTTATAAAACATCTAACTAAACTCAATTTCCGTTATAACGCCTTTCCATTGGCGGAAGTCGGGGGTTTGAGTAAAGGTCTTTACCTATCAATAATATAACCCCTTCCAATTTTGAATTTCAACGAATTTTAATTCAAAATCTAACTACACCTACAGACATAATTCATAGGCTACCCATGAATTATGTAACGCTGTGTAAATTTTGTGTTTATAAAACATCTGACTAAACTCAATTTCCGTTATCACGCCTTTCCATCGGCGGAAGTCGGGGGTTTGAGTAAAGGTTTTAACTATCAATAATATAATCCCTTCCAATTTTAAATTTCAACAAATTTTAATTCAAAATCTACACTTACAAACATAATTCATAGGCTACCCATGAATTATGTAACGCTGTGTGAATTTTGTGTTTATAAAACATCTAACTAAAGTCAATTTCCGTTATCACGCCTTTCCATCGGCGGAAGTCGGGGGTTCGAGTAAAGGTCTTTACTTTTTATCAATAATATAAGCCCTTCCAATTTTGAATTTCAACGAATTTTAATGCAAAATCTAACTACACTTATAGACATAATTCATAGGCTACCCATGAATTATGTAACGCTATGTGTTTATAAAACATCTAACTAAAAGTCAATTTCCGTTATAACGCCTTTCCATCGGCGGAAGTCGGGGGTTCGAGTAAAGGTCTTTACCTATAACCCCCATCCGATTTTGAATTTCAACGAATTTTAATTCATAATCTAACTACACCTACAGACATAATTCATAAGCTACCCACAGATTATGTAACAATAATAAAATATAAAATATTCATTTCAATATAAAAAGTATTGCAAATTCTAATCTGATGTGTTTTTTCACAATTTGCAGCAATTGAAGTCAATTTGGTTTGGTTTTGTTTTATGGCATATCAACCTCAGTGGGTCATTTAATGCCGATAAAGTTTTGAAATAAATCAATTCTTAATGGATAATACAATTTTTTTATAAATACATATTTCTATTTAACCCATAGATGGGACCCTAACAGGTACTACCACTCCGGGTCAGAGTGGACCAGGGAGCAATGGTGATGAAGGGGTGCTTCACATTCCACAAACCTCCAAAACTGGAACCTCACCATCAGATAGAGTTTAACGTCATTCCCAGGACATGTAGACCCGCAGCCACCACCTTCTAACACCCATATGATAAAAAGGGGTGGGGCTTTCCATAAGGGCAATAGGGTTGGGAAAATCATATAGGTGCTAGGCTTGACATGACCAGCCGATTGATCAGAGGGGGCCTCTCTGACCGCCCGTCTAGCCCAAGATTGAAGTCAATTTGTCTTGCATTTTGGCAACATATTTTTCATCTGTATTAGCGACTGCCCTCATGTAAGATATCTCCCAAAATTCCACAGATAAGATCGTCTTATCAATCATGTGTTTTTAATGCTACCTTATCAACCTTTAGTAGAAATATAAAACTAAATGTTATATCAAGAAATGACTCAGACTTTATTTCAAGATACTGCACCTTATAAGATCTTAAACTGGAGCACATGTCTGTTTCTTTGGACTGAAATAGATTTTACTTTGACTTGCTTAAAGGCCACCAGGAATAGTCTTTAAGTTCTATGTCAAGTCTATATATTAATACAGTTGTTCCTAAATCTTCTGTCTATTATCATCCTGCAACACCCTCTAGTTAAAAATGAGACTGTCCAAATTGTCCCAGATGCAATGCAAAAATGTGAATATAGATTATCTGGTGTCGCTTTCTTGGAATATTTCAGGATATAAGGTGTGCTACAATTCCCCACTTAAATTTATAGACTAGCCGAGGTCACAAGGTTTATTACTTCTCCAATCACCAGCTGATGTGGCTGATACACTACTTAAACACTGATATTTGCCACAGTTTACTTGCAATCATTGAGGAGGGACTTACAATACCCAGGATTCTTTATCAGAGAATTACCAAGGATCCAATTCCACTGGACAAGTGCTCTTGCTTAAAGCCTACAGGATGGCCCATAAGATTGTAACACGCTTAATAACAGGTCTCTTATTTGTCCCATTTTATTTCACCCAATTTTTAAAATGAAACCGTCCAAATGGTCTTGCGTAGCTTAAATGCCCAACATAAAATTGAAATAATTTTTTTTTTAAAGTTACATGTTTGTTTTATTTTTAATATTGAAATTGTGAATTATGGAAGATATCTTGGTAATTTTGATCTTATGTCGTTCAGGCCTACCTTAATTTACATTATGTTTTAGCAAGTCTATATACTAATATGGTTGTTCCTAAATCTTCAGTCCGTTATAATCCTGCAACACCCTCTGGTTAAAAATAAGACTGTCCAAATTGTTCAAGATCCAATGCAAAAATGTGAATACAGATTATCTGGTGTCACTTAATTGCAGATTTCTTATTTGTCCCATTTTATTTCATCCAATTTTAAAGAGGAAACATTCCAAATGCCCAACGTAAAATTAAAATGAATAAAAGAAGAAAAAAAAAGAAGTTACATGTTTATTTTATTTGTAATATTGAAATTGTGAACTATGGAGGATATTTTGGTAATTTTGATCTTATCTTGTCCAGGCCTCTAGCCCTAATTTATGCTGTTTTAGTGAGCCAGTGTCTGGCGAATTTCCAGTCCAACTTTTTTTCCAAGTTGTGTTTTTGTCACTTTTATATTTGTATTATTCATTGCAAAGACAACAGTAGGATTCATATCTAATGAAATTGCAAATCATCATTTCTGGCTTGAATAGCTACTCTTGATTTTTTGTTTCATTTCATGGAAATTCTAAGGGTCCCTCTTAGTTTTTTATAATTTCAAATAAATAAATAAGGGGAAGTACTCTATATTTAGAATTTTAGATTTATCTCCCTTGAGAAATATAATGACTGCTGATACTAAATTATTACTAATTTACAAATTGGACTGGAAATTGCTTTATTTTTGTTTTTAAACAAGACAAGTACAAGCAAAAGTGAATAGGGTCCCCAATAAATAAATCACCAAAAGGCAATAAAACCCCAAAGCAAAGGAACTCCGCACCTACCAGTGAAAGACTGTAATTAGTAATACATGGATCAATGGGACGGGTTAGTTCAGTCGGTAGAGTATTCAGCTAGAAACCACAAGGTTCAAAGTTCAATACCGGCCCTCGCCAACTCAGCATATGAGTAGCATAGGGATCTGTGCAGTAAAGTAAGGAGCTGATGATAGGTGTGGCAATCCACTTCAGATGCAAAAATAATTTCCTTGGTCTAGCGCTAGTGAAAAGGGGATAGACTCCTTCGCTGATTGGCTGGTACCGACTTTAGGCCACCCCAACGACTTTACTTTTTACTACTTTGATACTAAAGTGACATTTAGTACAAATACAGACTATATAAAATGATCATTTAGTGGACTGGACGGTTGGTTGGATTTTACAGCATTTCAACCCTGGTTGGGTCATTTTATGCTGAAGGCGGGTTTTTTATTCATTCATTATTTCTTGAGGGGTACTCAATCTTTTTTTTTAACTCAATTTTTTTTTAAAACAGGAAAAAGTAGGAATTTTTGTGTAGTGCTGCAAACTATAACCTGCATACATATTGCAAAACTTTTGACTCACTCTTGTAGACTTTTCAAGTATAGTGGTCAACTTGACTTAGGAGGTTAATCCATTCTGCTCATAACTCAATTTCCCCCATTGAAATAAACTGAAATAAAAATAAATTTTCAAACCATAAACTTTTTCAAGACCCATTTTCTCTTAAACTAGTCACTTAAAGATATTATCTTTTAGTGACCACCTTGAATTGAAACATTCAAGGTGGTCGTACATTTTTTATGGCTTTCAGAACCTTTGCTGACTGATGTGGAGAACCTTTGTCCTTTTACGGACACACACATATTTATATACATGGACCCAATAAATTCTATTTTCTTTTTCTTTTTAAACCTATACAAGCACCATTGTGTCACAATAGCTCGACCTGCCATTTCCAATTTCAACATCAAAAGAATATAAACAAACATAAAACAAATAAAGAACATAAACAATTTTTACCCGTAAAAATCTGGAATCATTCAAGATCCGCACAATTTTCTTTCCATAACCAATTCCAAGAACTGAAAAATAAAAGAAAAGGAAACATAAAATAGCTTTTGTCACATCCTGCTCATGCAGAGGAGTTGGTAAATATATATATATATATATATATATATATTATATATATATATATATGTTATATATATATATAAGTCGTCGTCGGGGCGGCTTAATGTCGATATCAGCCAAGCAGCGAGGGAGTCTATCCCCTTTTCACCAGCGCTAGACCAAGGAGATTATTTTTAGCGTCTGAGGTGGAGCGCCACACCTACCATTAGCTCCTCACTTTACTGCACAGATCCCTGTGCTACTCATACGCTTAGTTGGCGAGGGCGGGTATCGAACTAGGAACCTTATGGTTTCTAGCCGAACGCTCTACCGACTGTGCTAAAAATATATATATATATATGGTTATTTCCTATAAATCTAACATAAACAAAGGGGAACACTCTTGACGGATAAATTATTTATTTTCCCATTAAACTAACCTAAACCCTAACCCTAACCCCGTCTTCTTTTTTCCTAGTAGATAAATGAATAATTTATCAGTCAAGAGTGGTTCCCTTTTGTTTGTGTTAGACTTATAGGAAATAACCATATATATATATATATATATATATATATAGCCTAATCTTTACAGATCATTGCCTCACAATCCTATAACTCCACCACCAGAACCTTTCCTCTCATGAGCCCTCAAATGACTCATCAAACACACTGCAGATCCACAAAGTTTGATGCAAATATGACATAGGAATGACGTCCTTCCTATTGTATCAGATGATAAAATTTGATGCACCACCATATGCATCAAATCTGATTCATCTGATTCAACAGGAAGGACGTCCTTTCTGTTGATTCATCTGATTCAACAGGAAGGACGTCCTTTCTATGTCATATATATATATATATATATTTATATTGATAGATATATACAAACACAGAGCCATGAACACAAAATCTTTTAAACATATAGGATTAGAATGAAAGTCTTGTCTGATACAAAATAGTATTTATTTAACCAATAAAGACAACATGTAAATTGAGAAATATATAAACAAAAAATCATTCGTCAGTGTCTCTAAAATGTTTCAATGTTTTATTAAATACTTTTGTTCCAATCCTGAAATTAAGTTAATGAGGGGTTATATTGACTACAGCAGTGTAGTTATAGATTTTTCGGACCATATTACCTTTAGGCACCCCTTTTTGATCTCTATTAAGAAAGGACATGTTTTTCATTTACACCGTCAATATCCGGTTGTTTGTTAGGGGTTAGGGGTTAGTTTTATAATTTTTTTTTTTAAATTCTCAAAAATCATCTGTTAAAACAACCGGATATTGACGGTGTAAATGCAAAACATGTCCTTTCTTAATCGAGATCAAAAACGGGTGCCTAAAGGTCATATGGTCCAATTTTTCATTTGGATGAGTGTACAGTCATGTATCTAATGGTTTAATCTGATAACTAATTTCAGCTTGGAATGGACTGACAGAAGATTTTTTTTAAAAAGGAATCCGGGGGGGGGGGGTGAAATAATAAAGACATTAAAATTAACCAACCTTGTACACCAAAGAATGATGACCAAGACCATGCAAAAATCTCATATAGATAAAAATAAAATAAATGATTCAAATGATAATTGAAATAAAATAAAATAAAATGAAATATAGATAAAATAAAAAGACAAAATAAATTGTGTGAAAAAAAGGGGGGGGAATCCGGGGTTGGGAGGAAATGGTTTGAAACAATAAAGATTTTAAAATCAACCAACCTTGCACACCAGAAGAATGACGAGCAAGACCATGCACAAATCTCATATCAAAATCTGATTGGATGTAACGTGGACCCAGAACTGAAAAAAAGAAAAATTTATAAGAGTTAAAAGAAATTTCTAAATAGTGAAAAGTATGAAGAAAGAAAGAAGCATGAGAAGAAAGAAAGAAAGAAAGAAATTGAAAGAAAGAAAGAAAGAAAGATAAAAGAAAGAAACAAGTATGGAAAAGAAAGAAAAGAAGATGGAAAGAAAGAAGAAAGAAAGAAAGAAATATTGAAAGAAAGAAAGATGGGAAAAAAGAAAGAAAGAAAGAAGTATGAAAAAAGAAGAAAGCAAAAAGAAAGACAGAAAGAAAGAAGTATGAGAAGGAAGAAAGAAAAAAAGAAAGACAGAAATATTGAAAGAAAGAATGATGAAAAGAAAGAAACAAGTATGGAAAGAAAGAAAGAAGCATGGGAAGAAAGAAAGAAAGACAGAAAGAAAGAAGCATGAGAAGAAAGAAAAAAAGAAAGAAAGAAGTATGAGAAAGAAAGAAAGAAAGACAGAAGTATGAGAGAGAAGAAAGAAAAAAAGAAAGACAGAAAGAAGCATGAGAAGAAAGAAAGAAAGAAAAAAGTATGAGAAAGAAGAAAGAAAAAAGAAAGAAAGAAAGAAGTATGAGAAGGAAGAAAAAAAGAAAGACAGAAAGAAAGAAGAAAGAAAAAAAAGGAAGAAAGAAAGAAAGAAAGAAAGAGGGAGGGAAAGGGTCCATTTAATGAAAAGAAAGAAAGAAAAATCTTACCAAGTCTATGATCCGAAAGGTCAGTCAATCCAACAGGTGAAATATTAGTGGAAGGTAAAGTTGTATTTAAATCTGGATTAATTGTCATTTTTTTTCTTTCATGTTTATAACAAGGCATTGCATTTAGATCTGAAAAGAAAATCAAAATAAGATCAATTTAAATAGATTTATATAAACTTTGATGAGGAAATAACAGATTGGGTAAAATATAAGTTGAGGAATAAAAGTGGATAAAACACAAACAACTTCATTCAATTAATATTTTGCCTTGGCGTATTAACGAGACTTCATCAAAATACTTATGAAGTCTCGTTAATACACTGCGGCAAAATATTAATTGAATGAAGTTGTTTGTGTTTTATTCGCTTTTATTCCTCAACTTTTAATTACCGTATTTGACGGCATATAAGACACACCTTTTTTCCAAAATTTTGGCACAAAGATTACCCTGCATCTAATACATCATAGGTGAAGTTTGAGACCACCTGTAGGCCTAGGCTAATCTTCTCTATGATGCTCACTAACCCATTGTTTAATGCACAGCTAAACTGTTTTCAACAATATATGCTTAAATACATTAAAAACTTTTTTTCCTGAATCTGACCTGCTGAAATGGGGGTGCATCTTATATGCTGTCAAATACAATACATAAACTTTGATGTAAATGCCTAAATGATTCAGCATTTGTATATTTGATGATGTATAATTGCAATAGTGTTACATAATCTATGCGGTTGCATAAGATTATTGTCAATCCCCTGTAATTCTGAGGGGATGACCCTTTTCATATCATGGCCGGGTCCTTCCATGGAAAATTACAGAAGCCTGCCAAAATACGTGAAGTTACGTGGGACCTGTTCGTCGCCAAGTTTTCAGTTAGACGTCAGGCAGAGAAGTCGGCCATTTTAGGTCTGCCTAAAATGGAACTCACGCGCGCTATGTTAGTCAGATATTTAGTTACATGAAATGTATAGTTAAGGAAATAAAAGTTTGTATAAGTAATATATTCTTGTGGTTGATGAATGTCTTGGTAACAAGACTAAGAAATGAATCCAGGACGACCAGCCAGCGGGAACATAGCAATAGAAAAGCAGGCCTTAGGAGACGCTAGACCAGACCAAGTCAAGATGTTAGAAAATATACCAAAGACGATCAGAATACTAAAGACGGCCAAGAAATAGAATTAAAGAAAGAGATATATGACATTATAATTATTTAGTGCCAGTGAAGAAGGCGCTATGCAACAATAGCTGGACAACTTCAAAAACATCTGGGAGTGTTCCCATTGTGTAATGGCTAACATGCTAGACTGCAACATCATAGTAAGCAAGTTCAAACTAAAGTCACACTATTCACTTTCAGACTAATGCTCTTGAGAAGAGTATGAACCCTCCCCATCCCCCAACTATGGGTTAAATAGTACCACTATTACATGATAGCATTACTAGAGTTTGAACTTAATATGATGTAACAGTCCAGCATGTTAACTATTACGCTGTGGAGACTCCCCTTTGGTATGGATTTTTGAAAGAACAACGGATAAACTTGAAAATCATCTTCAAAATTAAAACGGAAACTTATTTGGTGATCCATGACAGTTTAACTACAGTGTATGAATGAAACTTTTTTGCGAATTGGGTTTAGGGGTTTGGGGATTAAGGTTGTTTTTAATTAAGTATTGCTTAAAACAACAACAAAAAACCCAAATTACTATAAATTTAATTAACCAGTGAAATTAATTATTGAACCCAACGGTAGACACATTAGTCTCAGTTGTTTGTGTTAGTATTGCAATGTATAATTTCAATTAAACTTGGTTTAAACAAAATTATTTTTCAACATTAAATGTATAGTAATTTGTTGTTTTTTTTTAAATTTTTTGAAGCATTATGTAATTAAAAACAACCTTAATCCCCAAATTTAATTTAGAGATCACTCCTAGTATGTATTTACCAACCGCTAAAATTGAGCCATATATATACTACAAAATAGCGGTTTACAGTGTAAATGGGAAGGCTAATTTGCATATTGATCTTAAAAATTTGATTTTAATAAATATGTGCTTAGTATTATTGATTTCTAATTGTTTGGTTTTTATCCAATATGAGCAAAAATATTAAAAGATATCCATTAACAAGAAGAAATAACTGTAATTTTATTCTTTACTTCCTATTTTAACTAAATAGTTGAATTAGGAAAATTTAGCAATGAAAGACAGGAGTGATGGAAAATAATGGAGAGGTTAGTTTTAAAGTTGTTCTATTTTTCGATTATACCCCTCTGTTTTAAATCATTTTATCTGCATTCTTTTTAGTTTTATAATTAAATATATTTCATTACATTGCTCTCACAGTTTGGAGTGACAAAGAAAACCAGCTTTACTCCACTTTACTCCCTGTGTCACCAGAAGGTGCATATTTTAGCTAGTTATCATAAAAGAGGAAAATTCAATATGATTTACTTTTCTGGGTAGAATGAGTTTAATTTAGCGTAATGGTTATCGTCATAGGAAATGCAATCAGTGACCCAAGTTCAAATCCTGGATGAGGCTGTTTGCATTTCACTTCACATTAATGCCCTTGAGAATCCATCTATTCTTGTTGTATTGTCCTCGCCCGGAAGATGGAACTTCTGGGCTGAGGGACAAAGAAAAAGATAAAAATATATATTTAAAAAGAAAGAGAAAGCGGAACAGATAGTTTCCGGTCAAGAAAGCAGGTTGAAGATAAAGAGATATATAACAAAGGTCCGTTATCAGATCAAAAAGATAAAAATGTGTAGGCGTTTTGTCAATACAAAAAGCCAGAGGGTCAAGTCGACAGGATCAGACGCCGGCCCGGCAGCAGAAAGGACACTTCACGTCTCCTGTCAACAAAACACCCCTCGGCACTCATTGTGAACACTGCGCTCTTGGCTAGCCACCGGCATTTTCATTGTGAAGCTCTGCGCCCCTCACCTACCACACACCGAAGAAAAATAAACACGGGTCTTATATTTTGTACATACGTATCTGTTGTTATTGAAGTCCAGTAGTCGGTAAGGCTGCCTACTATATACATCGCTTTTGGTCCTGGGAACATACCCGCTACTAACATACACGAATTTAGCGTTGTGAATTCGAAGCCAGTACACAACATTCTCAGTACAGCAGACTGGATTTTTTTAGCTTTGGCATGGCAACCAGTCTAGAAGAAAGAAAACTCTTAATTCAAACTGGTTTTACTCCTGTTGGATATTGTACAAACAGAAATAGGAATTTCCGGTTGAATCAAATAGACAAAGGAATTGAGAAACAAAGGATGTTCCAGACAGAAGTCTGGATCGAATAAAGAGGAAAAGTGATTAAGATCGGAAGCTTACTGCTGACCGTGTCAAACGAACGGTCCAGAAAAAACAACAATAGCAGGATGACAAAGGACTTCCTGTTGACTGGTGACAAAGCTAGGATTGCAGGTCACGCAGTACAGTTCCGGTGGAATTTGAATACACCAGGGCATGCTGGGTAAAATTGAAAAAGTGACGGTTAGACCGGGGAGTTCGGCAGTTGAGCTTTGGTGGCAACGAACTTCAGTCACTCCCGTCGACTCTCCGAAGAAAAGACTTATTAGAACTACTGTTCATTTCACCACTCATCCAAGCCGGCGCACACCTCCTTTCATCCACGCCAACCGAGGAAGAAAATAAAGTCCAGCTTTCTTTTGTATACCTACGTTGGTTTTTAATCCAGTGTACTACACACCAACGCTGTCAATTGATACAGTATATAACACTCCATGTGTCACATCCTACCCGTGGTAGAGGGGATGTGTGTTTTTTTTTAACTCATTGTATTAACTAAGACTGTTAGCAAATACAATGAGTTAAGAAGAACAAAAGGCAAAAGAAATAAAAAATTATTTTCCCCTCCATTAAAAATCATTCACTAACCTTTAGCCAAATTAAACTGGATGGCTTCTATCATGCCTTTTATACTCATATTTGAAGGTTTGTAGATACATAACACGCCATGGAGACGATGATATATAGAAGGGGCCCATTCTGCTTTCATCTTCCACCTGCAAAAGAACAAAATAAATTCATAATAAACAAACTGGTTGATTTATTTCCATCAACTAACATCATCTAGCGCAACTTCATGACTCACTTGCTCTCACAGTTTGGAGTGACAAAGAAAATTTCAGTCCAGTTACCTCTATAAAACAGACAAATTTGTCACTAGTCCGAAAAGACAATCATGTTTCCTCCAAATGACCTCTCTCATTCTTTTTGATGACATGAAATTTATTGTCAATGGATTTAATTATGTGGTGGTATATCAAAATACGATTGGTGTATTCTAAGCTCCACTGACAGGACATCCAATAAAATTGAGTAACAAAATAAACCTTAATTATTGTATTATGTTTTTCTTTCAATTTTATTTTTGTATCTATAAAATAATGAATATTTTCTTTTTACTTTCACTTGAATCAGAAAACAATTGAAATCATTGCAAATTCCCTCCGATCACCGGCCCATCGGAAATGCCCTCCAATCTCCGGTCCATACACAAATGCTCAATTTCCTTCATGTACAATAGCATGTTGATCTAGTTCAGATATTTTTACAAAAGTTGCTGTGGCCATCTACATATGAATGCCAATTCTTACTTGAAATCATTTCTTGGGTCCAACACAGAAAATCACAGGCGAAAATCTCGTGTTAGAAGTACAAGCGAAAACTCCATGATAATCCACTATCATGAGTTTTCGGAATAAAGTACATGTAACCCTTTGTTGACCTGTAAGCGTTGCAGTAGCCTGTGAATTCATGAGAGTTCTGACCCCTCTAGAGAAACCAACTTGGCATTTATGCTTCTCAGCGCCGAACCACTTTAGCCAACAGGGGTGACAGTAGTCTGAATACGAGCCACCTCTCACGATCAGGAGGTTGCTTCAGTCTCTGTAGTTGCCTGCTACCAAACATAAATACTAAACAAAAACAAAAAAACGAAAGCATTTTTGTTCATTGTATTCAACAAGTCTCAACAAAAATGGCTGACCTAATATACATATATACAATATATACATATATGTTGGCTGTCAACTCATAAGACCATTTCCTTTTTTGTTTTTTTTCATAGTTGAGTGCCAGTCATTTGACACTGTATCCTTTGTTTTCTTAGATGACTCACCAGGCCAGCCCTGGGAGAACATACTCTTCCACATGAAAAAAAAAAAGTTGAAACATATATATATCACATCATTTTAAATAGACTATTTTTAAATAGACTGACCGACAAAGCAAAGGATCTTGCAGATTTTTATTTTCTGTGATTCATTTATTTCCTCAAACTAATGAAAGCCCTGATGAACATATTGAAACAATCGAAACACTGCAATGTATGCAAAATAAACATTACCGGTTATGAACTTGTGTTTTTTTCAATTTTTCATATACATACTGTCGGATTCACTTCCATTTTTCTTCACATATATACATCTATAACATTGTCGGAAGCGCATGTGTAATGGTTAAAGTCATGGGAAATGGACTCATCGCCCCGAGTTCAAATCCTGGATTGTAACTGCATTTCACTTAGCACCAATACCCTTGGGAAAGGTATGGATCCTACTCTCCTTCAGCTATGATAAATAGTTAGGGCAGGCTGGGCCTTTAACCTTGTGAGCAACGTCTAGGAGAAGGAAAATTCTGATTCAAACCTGTTGAACTCCACTTAAGAAGTACCTTGTGTCACATCCTACTCGTGCGGAGGGGTGTAAATATAAATACTATCATATACAAACCATCCCCATAAATAAATCCTTAACATTTTTTAAATAAAATATCATTTTCTTCTAAACTAAAAAATACTAGGATATTATTACATTCATTATTACAATCAAAACGGATACTATAGTATCATTATTACCAAATCTACAATACTAAACTCAAAAAATAAAATTGCACATACATACAAGTGTACTTATCTTTGAATGGCTCATATTCATATTTTGGGGAACATATCTATTGTTTACTTTTTGCGAAAATACTTTCTCTTACATTATCTGCAAAACTTTGCACATTTATCAATCAATAATATTTCCTAATGAGGGAGGAGGTTAGTAATTATTCAGATTTCAATGACGTCATACTAACTGTACATTTAAAACCAAAACAAAACAATAACTCATGCAACATATCCAGAAATGACGGAAAATCAGAATCATTTCGCCAATTCCAGAATATAATTAATTTCAAATTTGATAAATTCTCTGTTCTTCTAAAGGAAAGCAAGCAAAACATATGACATTTTGTTTAAATTTACGAGCAGGACTATATAGCATCCACATGTATCCACGTCTTTTTTTTTTTTTTTTTTTTAATAAAAATATGACAAACACGTTTTGTGTTTTTTTTAAAAAGTGTAAAGTGTAATCATAGAAATTAAAGATTATACCATTTGGAAATCTTATCGAATGTAATGTCTACTGAAGTCAATTTTAAAAAAGTAACCTTTTTTACTCACGTTTAATAAAAAAACACGACAGAAGAAAAAAGTTTTAAAATTAATTCGAATTGATTCCGAAGAAAAAATAAAATTCTACCGTCATATGTTTAGCATTTAAAACGATTATTTAGCATTTAAAATAATGTTATAATACAGAAAATTAAAGAAAAAATCTTAAAGAATGACATTGACCGAATCTAACCAAAATAAAATGTTTTTTTCAAAGTCAAACCGGAAGAAAATGATACGTTCAAGGAGATAACTCCGATTATTTTTAGCACAAGAAAAATACAAGAACCTGAATGTCATTCCAAGTGTCCCGTATAGTTTTTAGGAAAGTTTTACTTTTTAATTAGTGAATATGTTTACTATTCTTTATCTGAAAAGAAATATCTTTTACGTAATTATGAACTTTTGTTTAGTAAATTAGGGTGTCCCAGAAAAAACAGAACCCACAAATTTTTAATAAAACTTTAATTTTCCCATTAAACAAATAAATTAGGTGTTAGGGTTAGTTTTAATGGGAAAATAATAATTTGGGTTCTGTTTCTGGGTCATCCTGTCCAGCTGACCCAGAAAAAAATAGAAACCCCAAATTAAACATTGTATAAACGAAAACTTTAAGTTTAAGTAAAACGAAAAAATCAATCAAGGAATAAATTAAAATCCAAATCTTATTAATTTATTTTTGTATTAACTTTATTGGACATATTGTTCTTGCCGAAATATTTATAGTGACGTATGTGCTGAATCAGGAATGTTTTTGACCTAGGCGTGGTTTGTGGTGTTTGGGTTTATACTTATGTGAAAAAATAAAAGTGAATCCATCCATATAAATGAAGTATAAGAATGAATAATAGTTACCAAATCTATTACGAAAATAAAAAATGCGGTTTTAAAAAAAATATGAGAGGATTAATATAAAATTAAAAAAAAAAACCAAAAAAAAACAACCAAACTCCCATAGCTTCACCGAAGAACCCTCCTGCGGCATTGCGAGAAAAGGGACCGAATTTCCGACCCCAATTTAATATCTCAGCCATTCGAGTTTAGGCCTTTAAAACTGGGTTTAAGGGGCGCTTCTCCTACTGCAGAGATTATTACCTTGCTAAAATTGAGTTTAAATAAAACTGAAACTTGTCTACAGCTTGTCTTTGTCTTTCTTTTCTCCTTCTCTTCTTTGTTTAAGCTCACAGAGTAATTGACGAAGGGAAAGCACGTGTACTTTTAACCTTATTTATTAACATGAAACAACAACAGCGATATCAACAATACTCAGAGACATACTTACACTTCAGTTGTTACTCTCTCACTGAGGGAAAAGTTCCTTCAGTCACAAGGGACTGAGACAAGAGCTCGTTTCTATGAGGCTCGCACGTTCATACTAAATCCGAGACGACATTTTTCCTTTCTGCCTCACCACGCCACAAGGGACACTAACTCTTTCCCCTCCCTGTCCCCAAAACGCACAGGAGAGTTCAGGTCCCTACAGCACTATCGGAAGTCACTCACAACTCCCCCGCAAAAAGTCCATTCTCCCCCTCCAACTCTCGTCACCTTTTACTCAGAGGGGCATAATGGCGTACCACATTCCTTTGCCTGCCAGGGACAATTTCGCAGGCCAGGCATCTAAATCGCTTTGAGTCAGATAAGTTCGACTCGTTACTACATTTTTCCACAGTCGACTATGACCGGTCAATAAAGCCTAAATCATAAAACCACCTTCTGCCTTTGTTCTTTCTTTTTCGTTCCTTGAATTCCTTCATTTTCAGCGCGACCACCAAATGAGATGGGATAAAAGCGAAAACCCCAAGAACACCAACAAGAGTATCCGGCTAACTTTAAACCTTTAAAACACAAAACCTCTTACCACCCCATAAATGCACAGAAAAAAAGATTGCTGTTTTAATGGACTCGGACTAAAAACAAACAAAGTAGGTAAGTAAAAAAAATGCGGTCCATATGACCTTTAGGCACCCCTTTTTGATCTCGATTCAGAAGGACATGTTTTTCATTTACACCGTCCATATCCGGTTGTTTGTTAACAGAGGATTTTTATAGGTTTTTTTTAATTATAAAACTAACCCCTAACCCTAACCCTAACCCCTAACCGGTGTAAATGAAAAACATGTCCTTCTGAATCGAGATCAAAAAGAGGTGCCTAAAGGTCATATGGTCCAAAAATGCTTTTAAAATATACTGTTATAGGATAAAATCCTATATTTTATACCCAAATGAGGTATTGAAATTTTATATTAATACTACGGTCTACACCGGACTTAGGCCTTAGGGGACTGTCACAGTAGCAGCAGCAGCCATCATCATCACCGTGATCTCTATAAATAGCCCTGACCATTAGTAATTCTTCCTCTTTCTAGTTGTACCCTTCTGAGGGTCAGTTCGGGGACCGGCATTCACGTATCCCTCTCCCCTTGGTGGATCCTTCTGACTACTACTAACAGGTAAGAGCTTTGCTCTATCTCTCCTACGAATTAGGTTTACTGATAGAGAAACCCACGACGGACTTTCTACCATGTTACGAAACCCGGCTTCTAAAGAGAGATAGCTGTCTTTTAGGACCCATGACGGCTGACAGCCAATTACCAATATCACCAGGATAACAACTGAGGGAGCCGACGAACTAATTTGCAACAACGGATAAGCTTCACATTTTGATACCTTTGCAGTCAATAGGCTGCTAGCAGAATAAACTTTTGCCCCCTTAAACTACCTTAAAATACCCTAAACAAACCCATAATAACATTACGGCTTATACCTAAACGAGGAGGTGCCGCTAGCTTCTAAAAGAAGTTATTAAACCTCGCGAAGCTTGTCCGAACTAAACCAAACCTTTTTCTTCTCTTGTTGTACCTTTTTATGTGCTTTTACACATTAAACCTGTTGCATTTTCATTTCGTTGTACTCTCGTTCCTTAATGTCATTCCGCCTTTTCTCTTCTGCTTCCCATGTCGTTACTTAATTTTTATAGAGGATAAACATAAAAATCACACAAACACGATTCTTTTTCCAAATTTAAGGAAAATAAATTATACATTTGTCAGAATTCGATTGGACAAATTGGTGCTTATAACTACGTCCGCGCTGTAACGCCAAAATAGAATATTAAAATCGGAGTCTATTGTTAGGTATTTAACAGACGGAACAAATCAACAAATTCAGATTCCATTTAGCTTCGAGACAGTGCTAAACGACGCTCCGCAACCAATGACAACAACTTTAACGACCACCAGTTTTTCATTAAAGAAACAGATGTTCGAGCAAACGATTTGACTTGCTGATTACCAAAAAGAAAACTTCCACTTTCTGAGTTAACGTTTACTACTGTATCTACCATCATCGTGCCACTGCGTTCAACATCAGGAATTCATTTTCTCAGGTCGTAAAAACACCAAAAACTGTTCTATTTGTCATTTTTCTATCAAACAAATTCCTATCGAACTTTGCTAATTCTACATACAAATTTTTGCATTCATATTAATGTTGTGAACATTCACATTTTTTTTTATTTATACAAATTTATTCTCAGAATAAATTTATTTGTTATTTATTAAATACATGCCTTGTCTTTGTCATTTCTCCGTATTTTCTGCCTAAAGTGTGTCTTGTTATTTTATCGTCATTTTAAGTATTATTTGTGAAGTCGGAATACGCAACACCGGCCTCTACATTGTTATATGTTTTCCATGTGATATTAATATTTATGAAAACGGACCCACATAGCTTTTTTTAGATTAAGAAAATACTAGTACAGAAGAACGTTATCGGTTAAATATACCGTTACCGAGTAAATGTGAGAATATTTCAAGACGAAGCAATAACAAAGGTATCTTATTGCTTTGATGATACTTAAGAGTATACAAATATGATAGGGGTACAAGGAAGATCTTTTTATTGGAAATTCCACAGTTAATTATCTCCCCTGTCGCTAGGGGGCGATCGCCAACATCGTATGTTGGCGCCAAAACCAAATTTCTCCACTTATCGCATAGCAGTTACTGGGGGAGAGACGTAAAAACTAAAAGCTCTCATCACCAAGCCCAAAACAGGGCCCACTTATCACAGAACTCTACAACCAGCTCACTTCTAAGGCATTGTATCAGCATACGTTAAAAGGCGGGTACAATAGCACACTTACCGAAGGACAAGAAACTACCGAGACGAAGCGTCTTATCAACATTTCCTACCGACGAACAGAATATCCCTGTTATCACTACTACTCCAAGAACTCTGCTTAACTCACAGATAAGTCTGGTAGCAAATACCAATAAAATTTGCAAAAACATTTATGTAATTTTGTTAATACAAGTGTCTGCATTTACTTTCGTGTTTGTTCCTTCTTTGTCCGACAATTTGCCTACAACTACGGAGAAATAAGAGCTCCTTCGAAACCCGTAAATACTCCTATTTTACAGAGTTATATGAGCGAAATGTTCTAATATAAAAAGTGTAGAAAATAATATTAACTAAACAGTTACCTCCCTTTGACCATTGACACAACCCATGGGTCTCGTAGCCATCACCTGATGAGAAACCTCACACGATTGGCTAAGGGCCTTTGTCAGCGACCAATCAGAGCACACATTACGAGGCTCAGTTTGGCCGCCAAATTTTGAGGGTTGATACCTTCTATCAGCCTTTTCCACTATGACTCCCGTCGAGGGACGACGTGTGTTTTTCCCACAGCATAGACGTTGAGGAACGATGGGACTTTAAAACAGCTCGGAAGGCCGTCGACGCGTATCGTCAAACAAACAAACAAAGCTAGCAAGACATTCCTACCTGGACAGATAAGTCACGCAAGCATTATCTTGCAACCCAACCATACTTTTGCACCCACATTATTCAATTGTAAACACATTGTAAACACACACATTTGTATCACAAGTTACACATTGTATTGTATATTGTATGTTACATTTTCTTGTTTGATAAATGCATTTCGTTTATAAGCCTTATTGTTCGTTGCCTGTTATCCTTACCTTTATCTGTCTACATAATTAACAGCACGTTTTTCCTATAAAAGAGTCTTAAGTAGAGAAAGTGTTGAGTCCTTGATATGTAACTGGTAGAAAAGGAAAGCGACTTACATGTTAAGCATGTTATCATGTGGCATGAAATTGCTGTGGTGTAAAGCCCCTTGTCCATGGACAAGGAAACGCAACTGGTTCATTGTTACTTCTCTCAAGCTGAAAGGTAAAATAGGTTTTGACTTTGCGGCTTCCAGCTTTATAATGCTACTAGTATCTATTGGCAGACATAGGAGGTAATTAATTTTCGTGTCCCCTAGCGTCAAATAAAGAACCGTGGCAAGTATGTAATGTAATCCCCTACACAATTCAAATTTAAAGCGAGAAGATGCTATGAACAATGAAGTTTAAGAAACCTTACAGACCAACATCGAGAAGCTATGTTAAACTGAAAATGAAAATTGACATCCGACTCATTTGGATGAATATTGTAACCCTCTTGCCTACAACATTCTCTATACAACCGGTTGAAAACTTCACTCTCTATTAGCATCGAAACATATTCTGGTATAAAAGAAAATGCGCCCAATTATAAGAAATACTATCTTAAACGATTCAGTGACCTCCCTTTGACCATAGCAACAGAGCCAGGGGTCTTGGCCATAAACTGATGAGAAACCTCATGCGATTGGCTAAGGGCCTTTGTCAGCAACCAATCAGAGCCTATATTACTAGGCCTAGATTTCCCGCTAATTTCGAAGGACGACACTAGGAATCTTCCTCTTTCCCTAGTACCAGAGGTCGAGATAAGACGTGCTTTGAGGCCTGCCAGCTACTGACATCGAGAACGACCTGTTTGAAACCTGCCCAGGGGTGGAGCCGTAGATTTTCGTAAAAATCACACTTCTAAACAAGAGACAGATAAGTTTAGCAAAGACATTAATTTGCAAACCATTACACACCATATACAGTGCATTTTGTGAATCTTGCATACATTTTGTGAATCTTGCATACACTTTGTAAATCTTACATATACTTGTAATCATTTCACGTATTGTATTTTGTATGTTACATGTTCTTGTTGTTTGATAAACGCATTGTTTTTGTTGTAAAGCCTTGAGTTGTGTTCATTACCTATTATCTTTATCCTTGTCTTTATCTTGCCTTTATAATTGCCAACACAATAGCAACAAGACTTGTTCTTTTTCATGTATGTGGAACTATTTTTCTGACAGTGGAACACTATTGACAACTATACAATACACAATATACGATACCAAAAGCTTTCATTTATAGACACATCTATAATTCTAGACACAACAAATGAATGTTTTAGATGAGGCTTGATAATTTGTATTATTTGGATTTTTCGGACTATTTCCTCATCTTTATTGTTATTGTTATAGGTAATATACCCTATAGACTAATGGAATGCGCCGACGGTTACTATAAGTAACAGGGACAATTATGACTTGAGAGTAAGCCAATGCGAGTCAGCTCATAACTCTATTGTCGGACGTAATTCTCACTTCTCTGTACTGTAATTGTCTACTTTTTTGTTAATACATTTCCTACATTTGTTACCCGTCGTTTTGTTCTTATTTGACCCCTTAAAACCCTACAACGGTTATATACACAACATTTCGGCTGATGTCCCCCATCGGCCTTCTTCGGGTTGTTCTTTAGAAATTCGGGAGCTTCTCGTCAAACTCGAACTTTCTTGTCAAACTCGAGAGCCATCATGTCGTAATCGGAGCCTTCGCAGAAGCATAGACTACCGGACAATATTTTTAATTTCTAAACTAGGATTAATACTTTAATAAAAATGAAACTCTAAGGAAAACATAACTTAATATGTTAATTCATTTATAATTTTTTAAAAATTAACAGACAACATTAATTGATTTTAAATTTAAAGTTGTTGCGTAGTGATTCAGTTATACACTTTTTATACACTTAAAACCTATACAACACCAATCAATGCTGTCCTTTAAATTAGAAAAAACAAATAAACTAATAATGAATTCACGTATTAAGTTATGTTTTCTTTAGATTTTCATCTTTATTAAAAGTATTAATCCCAGTTTAGAAATTAAAAATATGTACATTGGACTTCATTTCATATTCCACTAATATCTGTCCGGTAGACTATGGTAGAAATTTACGCTCATGAATTCACAGGCATTGATGCAACGCTTACAGGTCAGCAAGGGTTTAAATGTTGTCTGTCAAAACTACTGTTATTTGCATTAACTTCCGAATTCAAATATTTCTACACTTTATTACAAAATGAATAGGCTACTTATTCATTATGTAACACTATAGCAATATTCAAGTATGATAGAAGAAGCAACAAGATGAATCACCCTTTTTCCTCACAGCATGGTCTGGAAACAATGACCCGTTCTCGTATCACTGGAACCCCTGCCGCCAGCGAATCTCATTGTTGGGTCAGTAAAATGGTAATTCTGGGTGGACGATGAGTTATCTTCCCTTTCTGCGGCAGGTTCGCCGATAGGTGTGTTAGTATTTGGCCAGAAGCCGTGAATTTTGAATTCTTTCTCTTTTCTCTCGGGCTAGCAACGAGTTCACATGGTTTAGGCGCCTGACGCCTCTGCCCTTTAGGTGGGCGGTGGCTTTGCCCCCCAACCAGCTACCAGTAAGTGACATTCCTTACGACACAAGTCCTACACCTATTTCCTTTGTTATACGTTTATGTTTCTGCATATTTTTATATTATATAATGTATTTCTCCGTCGCTCACGGAATAAAGTCTCACGGAATAAAGTCTGTTATTGTTTTACAACTTTGTCGGGATATTTTATGTACACGCATGTACCCACGCTGGAAGGTTACTTCAAGCCTTCCAACTTTAATATAAGACATTCTTATCCTATATCGTGACAGTGTACAATGGTACACAGTACCCAATGCCGTAAACTTAATTTTATACAAACAGGTTTCATCTATAATTACACACAACCAACAGCTTAAAGAACTCTTTTGAAATCTGTCTCAGACAAACTTTCACACCTTTTTATTAACGTACTTACCACTAAGGACTTTTTTTTTACATGCACACTTTCATTCACCCTTTTGTATCTATTTTCTTTTATGTAAACTCTTTTTTGGTTAGTTGAGCTTCGGTAATAAAACTTATTCAGTTGTACGTGTGGAGTGACAAGGAGTTTATTTATTTATTGGTTTAAAGGTCTCTGGTTATTTCTGGTGGGTGTTCACAGGGTTTGCTTTTAATCACATCATATTTGGTGGTCGCGCTGAAAAGGGGATTCAAGTAAAGAAAACGGAAGAGACAAAGACAAAAGGTTGTTTTAGGATTCAGGCTTTATTCACGGGTCATAGCCACCACGTGGAGCGGAAATTTATTCCCGTCCAGTAATAGTGTCTGATCCCTGTTGAGGCCCGAGTCCGAATGGCTGAGGGAATACCTTGGTGGTAGGAAGTGGGTCCTTTTTCCTGCGCATGCACAGAGGGTTTTTCCTGTCTGAGGGCTGATGGGAGATTTTTATTTTTATTTTTATATTTTTATTTTATTTTAATCCCCACATACTTCTTACAATCCACTACATATCATACATTAAAACAGACACATTTAATTGATACTGCAAGAGACTGAGTGCGTGTTGAAAGTCGAGGGAAGGAATTTAAATAATTTCAGGCGTTAAGGAACGTGTATAAAATAACATCTTTATTCCATGGAAAACCTGTCCATGAAAAATGAAATAATAATAAAAGACTTGAATATAGCAAAAAAAAAATCGGATTCATATTTAGTCTTCTTAAAAGCCGCTTCTTTTATCTGACCTTCATTAGCTGTGCAAAGATATTGGCCAACAAAGGACCCACAGGACTGTCCATAGCAACTTCATCAAACTGTTGCTAGGTAACATTAATGAAACCAAACTTGACAAACTTGGTAGCGGGTTCATCAAGTGAACAAAAATGGATTCCGGAAGGAGCGGGAGACGAAGTATACTTTGATACAAAACACAATTCAATAGTCTCGTCAAGAGGAAAATTAATGAGAAGATTGTTAATATCAAAACGAACATTTAAAACATTCAGACGAAATCAATATTGCAAGTTTGAATGAACTTTGTGAACTTAAACAGTACAGGAAGTGCTTGGTGTAATGGTTACGGAAGAGACGAGTTCAAATCACGGACGAGGCTGTTTGCATTTCACATAGAGCTAATACTCTTGGGAAAGGTATAAATCAAACTATTCAGCTATGGGTAAACTATGGCAGACTGCGTTCTTAATCTTTTGAGAATTTTTTTTTATTTGAAATATGCAGTTCATGTTTATTTTTAAATTTTTGTAAAGGGCATTAATTTGGGAAAGACACGAGCCTATTTTTTTGTAAATGTTCTGTCTTTCTCAGGTACGCCCATAGAATTTCTGAATTCTTCAGGTTGGTCGGTGATTTGGTCGGATTTTGGGGTTTTGTGGAACGAGGCTGATTTCCTGTTCCCTGAAAAAGGGCGCGAAATTCGGCAGACAGAAGATTGGGTTTGCAGAGTCCGGTCTAGTTTAGGCTGTCCCCGTTGGTTTTTTCCAACGTTAAATTTCTATACACCGGGACAAGACGAAAATTGATAAAACTAGAGAAAGTTTATCATAGTCTTTCCCGGAATTATTGGTTTTTAATCTCACAGAGTGGGATTATTTTCTTCTCAAAAGAAGATTTTGAATTGTTTTTTGTATATTTGGATATAGTATAATTTTGGCTCTCAGAGAGAGTTCTTTTCTTCCCCCGAAAAAAAGAAAAGTTATTTGGTCCTCTGAGTAATGATGATGCTCTGTTTGAGGATTTGTGTTGTTAAATAAAGTGATTTTTTAAATTCATTGTTTCAAGAGGTTCATTTGTTTTAATTCAATTTTCTTTTCAATATGATACGCTTCCAGCTGACCCTCGGGAAGATACACCTGCAAATTTGTTTTTGGCCAAAAATGCCCAAATACAGTTTGGTAATTTGGCCCCAGATCCCACAAAAATTGAAATTTTTAGAAAATTATTTTGCATAGAAATTGGCTTAGCAATACGCTTCCAACGAGCCATTGTCGGGGCCAAAACAGCCTTGACCCCTTTCTCTGAACGAACGCACGTAATCAGAGCACGCGTGTGCATTTTGGCACGTACGCAAACCCTTTCCAGACAATCCAGTTTTGCCCAGCTTTAACCCTTAAGCTCCACCCTTTGCGTGTATTGGGTCACGTAGCCAAAACTATTTCATCACCATCGCTAACAACTTTTCCCTGACGTCATTCGATATTTCCGGTAAATTTCGTGTATTTAAGAAAGTCATTTGCGATGACAAGGACAGTTCCAGCCAGCCACCAACAGTTAACGATCCTGATTCCTATTCTGAAACAAAATGGCCTTTCCTGATTCCTGACCGCCCTGCCTCTCTACGCTGCTGGAACGACCTGCCTTCCTTGACGCTAGACGACCAGCCTCGTTCTTTGCTGTGATGACACGAACATTTCCAGTCCAGCAATATCAGCCTTTTTCAAGGCTAAACAAACCAGCTCTTTTCAGAGCTAACCAGTCGGCCTTTTCACCTCAGTCTTTCCTTAACCACGAATGCGATCCTAGGGCGAAATCCCTAGAAGATCTGGATCTTACGACCAGATAGGCGTCCCTCGCCGACAGTACGCTAAGTCCTAGCTTGATAGATCCGACTCGATCTTCCGCCGAGCAAACACTAGCTACTCGAGGCATTTGCGCACACGTACCAGCCGGTCTGAAATCCCGCATAACGCGGGCCCATCAGACCCAAGCAACGCACGTGATAAGCGAACGGTCCGTCGCTGTTACGTTTCACGCTCGAACCCGAACAGTCCTTGACGGGACTACGACCGGGGCTCGCAGCCGATACAACCGCAAGCCGAGACCGTTACCGACTGACCACGACGTCAACCGAAACCTGTAGACGCACTGTATCCCGATTCCGGATTCCAGCTGCCTATCCGACAACCGACGACCTATCCACCCAGATCAACGAAAGACTGACCGAACGTTGAGCGACCAACCTCGAATGACGAAAACTCTCAACTTGCCGATTTACCTTTGTCAATTCTCGAGAATAAATTGACCCCCTGGTTACTTCCTGCCATCTAAATCCTCTGCCTTGTCTCTTTCATTGGCTCCAGTCGTTTCACTCATTCAAAAGTATGTGGGGTCGACATCCTTATCGGTCCCGCAACACCCTCAACCAATATCAGGGGATTATTTTAAGGGAAGATATTCCGAAAACGCGTTTTTGGCGCGCTTTTAGCCCCAAATCCAAATATGGCAATTTGGGCCCAGATCCCCCAAAATTCGAAAATTTTTAAAAAAATTTAATTCACTGAAATTGGCTTAGTAATACGCTTCCAACGAGTCCTCAACCATTATCAGGCGATTATTTTAACCCTAGATATTATACTATTTCCAATATTTCCCACTCTGGGCCCACTGTGCTTTTGCGACCAGACTTATCTGCTGAAGTTCTTTGAAGTTTCGGGAGTGACCGGATTTAGACGTCTCGTAGTTATCTGCTCAACATTATAACTGACTTAGTCATGGAATTCAATTTAGGCACCAATATACGATATTGGCGATTCGGTCCCTGATGCCAAGGGTAGATGATAAATACCTATTTTTCCATTATTAGGAAGGATATTTAGTCGAGCACCCATTCACTAAGGTTCAATATTAACATTAGTATATCAAATGATACACTAACACTGAATAAATGGAAGGAAAGACAAGGCAACTTTTACATATAGAATCATTTTATACATAATATAGATTAAGAAGTATTGAGAAGAATCCTAACAGAAATAAAAAAATACTTCTGTTTATTAGAAAGGAATAAAGACAAGACCAATATATTTGTATAAATGGGTTAATAATTTATTATGTTCGGTGCAAGGGTATAGTTTATAGTTCAGCGTTTGTTCGAAGAATAATTAAAGTTCCAATTACCGTCGAACTGGGAAGACAAGGCAACAAACGGTTGTAACTTAAATACAAACCCGAATAGTCACAAAGTCTACTGCAGAATGATAGGATATATATAAGACTCCACAATGTCATTCAAATCAAGCAGTCAAGCAGCCAATCAGAACTGAAGGAATGGAATGACCCAAATCACCCAAATTCTGGAATGGGTCATTCTTGATTTCTATATATACCAACTGTCTTAGACACTGCTTAAGTTGTACTTAGCTGCTGTTATTCAGACCAACAGTAGACTTACTGACTTCAATAGAGTACAATAATATATTAAGTAACAACTCATGTACTTATCTTTCTTTCCAAGGGTGAAATATATTTGTAGTGGGTTCGTTATTGTCTGTTTCTTCCTTTTAGGAGTCAGCACTGGTGCTTGTCCACTGCTATTGCTGCTGGTGTTGGTTTGAGTAGTTCTCCTGGGCACGTCTGCCTTCGTCCGATGTTGATTCTGTTCACGTCCGACCCTGTTGTGTGCTTGAACTGTTCTGTTGGTTTTGGGGGGCCCCGACCCCACCCTTCCGGTCCTGATTAAGGGACAGATAACCCATATTTCTCAAAATACAAAAATGTTTCCCAACAGATAAAATATGGATATATTTTTCTATGAACAAGGAGTATATAAAAGCGATTCAAAAATGGTAAAATGTCTTACTCTTCTCTCGGTCTCTTTCTTCTCTGTTCTTTAAACGGTAAAGATGTTCTCTTCTTGTTTCCGTTATTTGAATGGTAAAGACTTGCCTTATTTTTATATCTGTTCTGTGAACAGTAGAGACTTTGTGTTGTATACTAAAACATAGCATTTTCTGTATACTAGTACATCCAATAAGGTTTCGCGCTAAAAATAAAGTAATTTGCAACAGAGTACTAAGAATTGAAGTCGCGAGTTGACGGTTCTCGTAATGATCTGCCACTGCTCTAAACAGCAATACACAAGTAGTCTTAGACCAGCTCATTTACGCCCCAAAAAAAGGTAAACTAGGCTAGTCCACATCACTTTTATGGGGCTAAGTTACGTTCGTTTGGTGCTGGTGTCTTGTCCCCAATAAAAATTGGTTCTTTGTTCTTCTGAGCTGGTCAGCTGAAATGGAACTTAGGAACGAAAAGACACGAGAAAGGAAAGAGACAAAGGCAGAAAGTGGCTTTATAACTTTGGCTTTATTGACCAGGTCATAGTGGCCTGTAGCAAGGGAAAATCTCCCTGTCTAATAGGATCAACTAGACCCAATTACGGCTTCAGTTCGAATGACCAAGGTATCCTTTTTGGGGTAGGGAGTCAGTCCTTTTTTATCGGACAGATGGTATTTCTGGTGAAAGGCCCCATGGGATTTTGTTATTTTTTTATTTTATTTTATTTTTATTTTCGTATTTTTCTTAATTCCCAGACTTTCTCCCGACGATGGACGTTGTCTCTCGAAACATAAAACCCACATAGCTATAACCACTGAACAACACAACATCGACCTCATCTGCTTCGTCTGTCCACACGACATGATCACGGAATAAATTTATTTTGTTGTTTGTTAACTATATACCACGTGTTTGTTGTTCTTCCATTTTTGTCTGGTTTGCGTTCTTTTCATTGCTCGTCATTAAATTATTAATTGTGGGTTCGGGATTCGTTTTCACCGGCCCACTACATATATATTCGTTAATTTTTATTTGCATAGCAAACAAGTGAAACATACGCGAAAATCCTTACAACTTATATATGTTTGCATTTCACATAGCGCTAATACCCTCGGGAAAGGCACGAATCCATATATTCTCCCTCCAGCTATGGGTAAAATAGTAGTGCAGACTGGGCTCTTTAACTTTGGGTAGGTAACCAGTCTAGAAGAGGGAAAACTCTGAATTCAAAATTCCTGAGGTCAGTCGTTGGTTGGGTTCGTGGCATTCCTTGTGCAACAATTCTTTCCTATCGACTGTGCCAAAAAGTGCGGAATGGTCCAACACAAGCCTTCACCACTATAAACAAATCACTGTGTTGGTTGTTCACTGAATGAACACTCATGCGCCGAAAATCGACGAGAGAGTCCATATATATATATATATATATATATAGTTACCGGCAAACAATGCCAAGGGAGGTAATTTTTTTTTTTTTTTAATTTCTTAATTTTAAAACAATTACCAAAAATCAGGGAATTGTCCGATTTTAATGAAATTTTCACCAAATTATTTTCCCACGACTTAATTTTATAAGGATTAGTTTATTTTATGGAAGAAACTTGAAAAAATACTTTTTTTATAAATTCAGAATGTGGGGGGGGGGTTTTGACCTTTGACCATTTGAAGAAAAAAAAATCCCGGTCCCTAATTTTTACATTTCTTGAAAGATCATATCCTGAAGAATATATAGAAAAATAAAAAATAAAAAATATAAATTCAATAACCTAAAAAAGTGATTTTAAAATTAAAATTCATTTTCTTAAAACTCAAAAAATAATTAATGTAGCAAGTTTTTTTTTTTCGTAGTATCATAAAATATAGTTGTTTTAAATTGATGTAAAAAAAAAAAATTCTATCTTAAGTTAAACTGGGTTTTTGGACTACCTTAAAAATTTCAAGGTCAATTTAATATGTTGAACCGCAGAACGGCCTAATTAGCAATTTTAACCAAAGATAGCCCAGAATTTTATTTGAAAAAATCTAAGTTAAAAAATGCGGAAACCCTGGAAAGATATTTTAAAAGAATTAAAACGATTTTTTAAAAATCGTCAATTTTAAAATATGGAAGCCCAAAAGATCAAAATTATCTCCCCTTGTGACCACGGTCTTTACAGTGTGATTGTGAACGAATTCAACTCATTTCCCAAGTTATTATGATTCATTCATTAAAGGATCACTTTATTTCCAAAAGTACATTTTCTCTTATTTATTTATTTATTATTTTTTTACATTCCTTTCAAAAATAGTAAACTTGAAATTAATACTAATCTAATTAAAAAAAAAATTATTGAACACTGAAATTAAACTGAATGTTCTTAAAAATATATTTTACACGAGTATTTTTATTGTAGATATTGTATATACTAACACTAAGTAGTAAACATTTTTGGAGTTATATTAATAAAAAAAAAGCAACCACAAACAAATAACAGTTTTTGTTGGCAGTTTTCATATAAATTTGAATTCGCATTAACAGGAATTATTGGCAAAATGAATTCTTTTTGTTTATGAAATTATTCGCTATTTTTTTTTTTTTAATTAAAATAAATGAAGACAAAAACAGTACCCAAACCCTAAACTCCCCTAGTTAAAAATTAGCAGTTTTATTACAAAATTTGTGGTTCTGTTTTTTCTGGGACACCCTAATTTACTAAACAAAAAGTTCATAATTTCCTTTTATGACCGTAATTTTGTTTTTTCGTCGACGATGATTAAATTCTGACGTTTTTATTTTAGAGTACCAAAGCCAAAAAAAAAAAAAGAAAAGAAATAACAACAAAAAGTAATATTCAAACTGTTTACTCGTAAATTTCTGCCATGAAATTAGAGTTGGGCATTTTACGGTAGGAATTTACGAGTAAAAAGTTAAAAGTGTAAAAACGAACCCCCATTTTAAAACTAAGCATTCTCACGAAAAAAAATTTTTTAGAAATATACATATTGAAGTGAATATTAAAATAAATAAAGGAAATATGTTTAGTATTGTAAAATAACGGGTGCAAGAAAAATAAAACATTTTTTTGCAAAAACACGGACATAAAATGGGGGTTCAGTTTATTTAATGTTAGGAATTTACGAGCAAATTTTATTACCAAAATGTTTATCTAAACAGCGATTTTTTTTACATGTTTCGTCATTAAATTCTCTTTCAAGAAATGAAAAAATTAATTTTCCTCTACCAAAAAAAAAAAAAAACCAACAAAAACAAAAACAAAACAAATACGAAGAAACTAAGTTTCTTCGCGTTTGTTTGTTTTAATACCCGCACTTTTAATTTAAAGTAAAGATTTATTTAAAATATAAAATTTTACTACTTGATAAACAGAACATTTTATTAAATTCGGATTATTAGTTTTTTTTTTTTTAAATTCTTGTGCTTCCTGTTATTGACGCTTTTGAAAATAAATAAAACTTCGTAACATTTGTTGTAAATTATTCGCTGAAGAAATAATTGAAAAGGTAGCACTAAAATTATCAACAAAATGAATTTGTTGTTAATTAATGATTAAAAAGTAAAGGTAAAAGAGAAAAGTAAATAAAAAAAAAAAAGATTTTACGTGTTTGTTTTTTTTTCAAGACTTAAAAAATTCATAGCGCTTCTTTCTTAAAATAAAAATAAATCTCTATTAAACTTTGTTTTTTTTTTTTTAATTATTTTTTATCATAATTGAGGCAATACTTTTAAAATTAACTATTCAACAATCTTTTAATTTGAAAACTCAGATTTGACATCCAGATATTTCAAACATACGAAATAGTATCACTATAAATGAATAAAGGCCTCCATATTTTATATATTCAACCATGATCTCAACTGAAAATTTTTCAAGTTCTTAAAATAGGAAGTTATCTCCCTTACACCCCAGTTTCTGCCGGTAGCTATATATATATATATATATTATATATATATATATATATCGTCCGTATATCTATTTCAATACCCATACGATGGAAAGTCCTGCCTTTTTAAGAGCATCACAATTTAAAATAAGTGTCCTTAATCTCGATTTCAATTTTCCGGTGTTTCTTTCAGTTTGGCGGGTCACATAGCTTTGAAATATATTGCAGCCTTTGTTTTCATTATTTCAGTTTCAACTAGCAAATTATTTATTTAACTAGTATCATTTTCTTTTCTTTTTTAATATCAATTCTAACTTTTGTAATTTTAATACTTAGAATCGCAGGTATGATAAAAGTTCCTTCTGATTTTAAATGACCATCAGTTGGTAATTCCATGTGCACCAATTCACCCTCTCGTCCGGACTGAACAATGCCAATGAATTTTCACTTGACAAAAAAAAAAAAAAAAAAAAAAAAAAAGACTAGTATCACAAGCCCCACCTTACTTAAGAGACAGACAACCTCAACACGTAGTCAACAATATAACATCCTTCTACTCCCACAAGTACACATTTTTTGGACCAATTCTCTCACGCCTTTTCCCATATTTTATTCTTTAAATGCTTTTTTTTTCTCAAACATTTTTTTGAGTAACAATTGGTGTGGTAGTAAGCAAACAAACACGGTCGGGCTTGCAGAAGCTTTATTCTACATAGAATACAGTGGTAGATTTTTGACCAGTTTATATAGTTATTAGAAGGGTTGGGTTTCGAAAATTTAGGAGAAAAGATATTTTTATAACTAATAGAACTTCCGTAAAAAAACATTACATATAATATATGTCATATACATATTTACCAACCCCTCCGCACGAGTAGGATGTAACACAAGGTCAACTTCTTAAGCAGAGTTTAACAGGTTTGAATTCAGAGTTTTCCTTCTCCTAGTCTGGTTGCCTAACCAAGGCTAAAGAGCCAAGTCTGCCTTGCTATTTACCCATAACTGAAGGGAGAATAGTTGGATACATATCAATGAGGTAAGGTTTGGTTCGTTTATCCCTAATAAAATTGGTTCTTCCTTCTTGTGGGTTGGTAAGCTGAAATGGAATTTAAGGAACAAAAAGGAAAGAGACAAAGGCGGGTGGTAGTTTTATGACTTAGGCTTTATTGACCGGGTCATAGTCGCCTGTAGCAAGGGAATACCCCCCTGACTAGTAGGTGCGACTAGACTTAGTTAAGGCCTGACTCGAAATGGACGAGAGATTCCTTTTGGGGATCGGGGGACAGTCCTTTTTGTCGGACATGCGCTGAGGGTTCTTTCAGTGAAGGTCCCATGGGAGTTTATTATTTTTTTGTTTTTTTTATTCTAATTTTATTTTCGTTTTATTTTAATCCCCACATACCTTTCCCAAAGGTATTAGTTCTCTGTGAAATGCCAACAACCTCGTCCATGATTTGAACTCGTTTCGCTGTGTCAATTTCCCACAACGGTAATTAAGCGCCTCCACCAACATTTTATTCCTAAGACTGTGCACAGGTACGACTGAAGCGAGTGGGCTTTGGTACCGGCGACCATACCAAAAATTATACTTGTAGTTGTCTTTGTCTAATAATGTATTAATGAGTAAATTCAAGCTTAGGAGGAAGAATATTAATCTGGCGTTTGAAGTAACTGCAAAATCTAACTAACTTAACTCAGTTTACTTCATACGCTTTGCTTTCAGCATGAGAAATCGTGGCTAGGTAGTGAAAAGGGTGAAATTTGTGTTTGTCAATCATTCTACAAACGGTTATGGTAACTTTCATTTACCATACTATTATTCATATTTTTAGGTAATATAAGTATCAAATTTTTAATAAATCCGTTCTAACAATTTTGAAGAGAATTCTTCGTCCTTTTCACATGAGTGTATTCATCTTCAGGGAAATCAGTGGTAGGTCAAAGTGAAAGGTGAATTTGTTGTCAATGAATTCTAAACGGTTAATGGTAATTTCCATTTAGATAAATGTTTATTCTATTTTCGTTTAATAGTCTGATTAATATAGTTACATTCTGAAGAGTTAATTTCGGTCTTCTTACAATGAGTGTATTCATCTTCAGTTCAGACACTTTGGTGTAGGAAGGAAGGATCGTTTTTGGAGAATAATGTTGTATGTAAGTTATATAGGTAGGAAGGTAGTAATCTGTATGTTTGGTTCAGTTCCTAGAATGAATATTTAGTGAAAGAATTGTATGAGTAGACGAACAGTGGCCAAGAGAATAAAGAGCCATGGTAAAAATAGAAAAGACTTGACATTGGGAACGCATGGTTAATGGTTAGTAAAGTCATTGGAATGACTCCAGTCGCCCCGAGTTCAAACTCTGCGAGATGTAATTCATTTCACTTAGCAGCAACTCCTTGGGAAAGGTATGATCCTACTCTCCCTTCAGCTATGGATAAATAGTAGGCAGCACTGGCCTTTAACATTGGTTAGCAACCGGCTAGGAGAAGGAATACTTGATTTCAAACTGTTGAACTCCTTTTAAGATTGACTATTGTGTCCTATCCTCTCGTGCGGAGGGTTGGTTATACATATATATATATATCTATATATATATATTAATAAGGAAGTAGAAATGAAACAGTAAAAGTTTAACTGTTACAATGTATGAAATTTGAGAAATACAGTGAAATCAAAATGGTGATGATTTGCAGGGGGGGGGGTTAGAATTTGTTTTTTGTTTGTTTGTTTTTTGGTTTTACGGATATACGGCAGTGGTTATTTATGTTCGATAAAAGTTTTTAAATACTCATCTTATGATAATAAATTTTTGTTTATAATCATGTTTTTCTATTTAACGCATACGATGGACTTACCAAGGTTAATTGGGTCGGGTCGGACCGCTATGGGAGGCATGGTGATGAGAGGTATCCATTCAAAATAAAACTGAGTCACTCAGATTAGAGTTTTACCGTATTAAGATGTAGACCTCCAGTCGTTCTGCATATAGATAAGTGGTTGGGGGTTGGCATAAGGGCTATAGGGGGTTTGGGAAAATCATGTATTGGTTAGTGTAGGTTCCTTTGTTATTCGTGCCACCAGTTGATGGGAAACACAAGTCATTTCGCAGGGGGTCTCGACGTCAGTTAGCCTAAGTAGGTTTCTAAGTGTTAAGAAATATGGTTGAAAAATTAAACTAAATTGGTTGAAGATTAATGTGTTTCATACAATGAATGTGTTTCCCTCATATGAGCTTCATTGGTTACAATAAAATTATTTTTAGAATGGGAAATTTGTTGAATCTGAAGTTGTCATGGAAACAGACCAGATGAATTATTTTTTCTTTTTGTGTGATTTATTTTAATGTTACATTTAGATATAGTTTTGGTTTCTTTATTAAGAAGTTTTTTCTTTTAATTTTATGGTAAATAATTGTTAATTTCTTTTTAGGCATGACAATTTTGTTTTTTTAGATTTATGAATGGGTAAACATTAAGTTGCTAGGAGTTTTTCAAAATTTTTAAATAATTATAGGTATTATGTTTTTCTTCATAATATTTGAGAAGGAATATAAAAATATAGGGGTAAAGAATGAAAATAACTTAATCAAAACATGAGATCTTTGTTGGAAGTGAGAGGGGTAAGAAGCTGAGTCAACAAGACTTTTACTGTAGGCTAATATACAATCTAAGAATTCATTCGATGGAAATAACCTTGAGAATGCTATAAACTGGTGGGACGTGTATTCTTTGTGTCAATCTTAGAGATAATTGTCGCAACATCCTTTCTGCCGTCACCTTGTTAATGATGCTTTATTGCTACTCTCTAACTTCGTGGTTCAAGGGGCTAACCATTTCCCTTTTATATATTTTGAGGATGAGTCTTGCGTCTTAGGGAATATTATATATATTCACGGGACTGTGGTAATGCTGTGGATACTGTTCTCAAGGATCGTTTCAGCGGCAATGTGTCACTCTCTGTGTTAGCATATTCTGCTGGAGAGACCACTTGGCGGTTATAGAAATAAGTTCTATCAGATCCTACGTCTAGGAAAGCCTAGGCCCGCTTACCTTACAATGGTGATCTGCGAAAAGCTTAGGCATATACGCACTGCATGTCACATGCAATGTTCTCTGTAAATACTTCTGCATTGCTCAGTCTAGAGGTAGTGATTCAATTTTTAGAAATTGTAATATTTATTGTTGATCCCAAACCGGAAGTTGGCAAAATAAAAAGATATAAGAAAATATTTTTGCTTCAATTTAGAGGAAATAGATATTAAAATTTTTAAATGTTATTAATGATATGATATATAGGTAAAAAGCAGCATAGGATATGAAAAGTGTCGGTGGTAGATGGGGAGGCATATTATTAAAATATAGACGTATAATATTTCAATGTTTCATTTAAATGACTACTTTTCTGTTTATATAAATATTGAATTGCTAAAATTTTCATAAAATAGGAATTGTGGCATACTTGGCTAATTGGTGTTGCGAGGAAACGGGGATTTATGTGTATCATTTTTTAGAGACGATCTTTTTAATGATTGACTATTTTCTCTTTAAGACATGGTGGGCCATCTAGGGTAGAAGATTTTATATTTCTTGTTGGGTTATGAATTTATTTCATTAATATCCAACATATCACTTTCACTGTTTGCATAGATATATCATATTCTGAAAACAAAAAAATTGTGATATATACCCAACACTATTGCTCATGTTATAATAATACTTATTCATTCTTTAACATAAAATAGAGATTCTGAGTGATATGGAGCTTGGAATTCCTGAAGACGCTATAATGTCCAAATGATGTCACTGGTTATGTGAAATCTTTGAATAGAAATAAAAGAATTTTATATTTGAAAAACAAAAAGAAAATTGACAAAAGAATCATCAAATAGGCTAGACAAACTTACTCATTGACTTTTCTGATATAGTTATATTTGGGGTAACTTACTAACTGGAAACGAATAACCATCCAAATGGGTTTGAATGGGTTTTTAGGCCTTGGCGGCTAACATCAACATCAGAAAGTCCGACAGAACTTGTTGCTCAAGGGGGAAGGCTAAGGGGAGTTTAAAACTGTAAAATTAAATCGGAGCTTGAGTAGTACTAAGGTGGTAGTGATAGCTGCAAATTCCGTGTTAGGCCGGAAATACTTAATTTACTGGTTACGGTAGCAGATTCATCTAGATAACGCTTAGAAATTCAAAAAAAAGCTGCATTGGTCTCACGTTTACCTTATCTTTGGATCTACACAGCGGAAAATCTCAGATAAGTTGTGGATGAAAAGGGGGATTATACTTGGAACGGAAGACAATTTAGGATTCTTAATAAGCCTCTTCTATAAGAACTAGCAACAAGATAAGATTACGTTTAGTTTCATTATTTTTCCAACAAAAAGTCAATTTAATGAATTCACTAACTTACGATAACACACATATCATCTCGTGTGGAGGACGGAAGGATTGCCAAATTATATCTTAAATATGGATTTTAAAGAGATGAAAGTATTAGTAGATGCTGATAGACTTATTCTATTATTAAATTATTAGGTATATGATGCTCATATACATACTAGGCGTCATATAGTGTATAGATTATTCTTTAGCTGTGTCATTTGAGAGTTAATGGTGTGTATGGGTCACTTAATCGAACATGTACAACTCCGTAAGCTGGTGTAAACTGGATATACACAATTACTAATAGGAATGAGACATCATAGGATGAGATTCAACTCTTGCTGGAATTAGGTGTTTGCAATTTCAGACATGGAGCTAGTGCTCGCCCTTCGGGATATGGTTATGACATGCTCAACTTCTTATTTTGCCCAAGCTATGAGCAAATAGTCATAGACTTCCTGTTATACACATAATCATGAAGATGATGGATCATTGATAACAGATAAGGATGATATAAGGACAGGGAATTGTTCTAACATTAATATTTTGTTTTATTTGTTCTCATTAATGACAGGATATTAAGGTGGAGGAATGTTTGGATCTAGAGTTCAGCTGATAGAATTTAGGATAATCGCATTGAGTTAGACGTGGTGCGTTAGTCTCGTGGTTCGCGCTTTTGTATGGATGATAGTCGTCAGTAATTATTCTTGTCAAGCTCATTATATAGAGAAGAGTCAGTTGAGGTTCGTAGTGGTTGGAGGGAGAATAACTACTTCCTAAGGGTATTCAATCTTTTAAATTGGGTATTTTTTATGCAGTCTATTAGATGACAACTCTGGAATTCAAACTGTATAAAATCCGGCTTCAGTAATTATCGGACGTATATAAGACATTGTTCCTTAGTATGCTGAGCGTATGTACGAGGTATTAAAGGTATTAGTTATATACGGTGCTTTGCTTTATGCAAAGTTGATTCTAATTACAAGGACGGTTTCAATAATTAACAATTTATCTATTTAACTCTCTGTTGGGTATTAAACGAAAGAGTTGTTATGATATTAGATTGAGAGTAGAGTATTGAGAGAGATATTTAATGGCAGATACATAATTAATATTCTTGTTCTTTTTATTAACAATGCATTTGTCGATCTAATGCTTGGATTGTACTCCTCACATTGATCATTTTCTACGGGTAGTTGTTGCTTTCTTTCTTCATTTGTCTGGTTGGTTTACTTTTGGGCCAAATTCTCATAACTTAGTATACAGCTTATATTAATCATACGGTTGTTTGCTTTTCCAAAACTCTCTTATTTGCCTTTTGTAACTAACTGGGGTATCGTGCTTGAGTTGCACGGGTAAAACAAACATCTGTTCAGGAACGGCTGCCTCACTGAGGACAAAGTAATTAGTTTCTCATGTAACGTTTTGGTTGGGTTTCGCTATCTTAGTAATAAGTATTCACATTGAAGGTCTCTAGCTTTTAATTTTTACCTTTAGGGCTTCTTTGTATGGTTCTGCATAACATCACTATTTTTACGCAATTCGGTGTCGCGTGTTTTCGTTATTTATGCATCTACATCTCATGTTCTAGTTCCTATATAAGAACATTAGACGGGTCATAGAATATTGAGTGGAAAAGAAAGATCATGTTCCTGTGGACATCAATTTTAGAGCCTTCTATCTATAAAATATAAACGTAGGAAACATCTGGCATGTTCATTTAGTAGTTTTCGAAGATAGAGTAGTCAGATCAATCGATAAATTGGTTTTGCATCTTTGATTTGTTGGTTGTTTGGTATTCATTTCAGCAAGTCAAAATAACAATTGATGGGTTAAAGTTATACAGGGACAGTGAATTGTTACAATTATAAGCACACTTTATACCTCAGTATGGGGTATTCATTTGTAGGAATTTTAAATAATATTTATGGCGCTCCGTTCTAACATAGCTAAGTAAAACTCGAGTCTCATAGAAAGGAAACTTCTGAATTTTTCATTTACTGTATAACATTCTTCACATTACGAACTTGACCTTGGTGTCAGCATTCCCTTACAACTATTATAGTGTATCGGTGAGGGGTTTGGTAGAATTATATTAAGTAAATGTGAATTATTACACAGTTGACTTAAATATTTGGAATTAGCATAAATCAGAACTGGATTAACACATTTCCAGGCTGCACTATGTTACAACTCTCTCGCCTTCGATAAGACTTAATTGATGGGTAGGGGTTCTGGGTACTTATAATGACAGTATGTTAGCATGTGCATTAAGTTGCTTTAGCTAATTTGGGCGAATTTTGGACCTATACACAGAACGTGACTTAAAACATATTCATCATGAAGTTATATGTCATGTCACAATCTGCTATTATACGTGGTGGGGTGAGGGTTGGATTAAAGTATCGGATCATAATATAGATGTGCAATATTAAGTTGTTTATTATGATTTAGGGTATTATCCCTACTACACAGCATACACATTCAGATATGGTATGTTAAACGCAGTCTATAACACGTTACTCAAGCTGACACGATATTGTGTCACATTCTACTATAGTGGAGGGGTTGTACCTTTGTGCTATTTATAGGAAATTTAGACTAATTTAGTTGCAGGTTGTTAAGTGTTTTGTTTATAAATAAAGAACAAAGTTCAGAGTGTTGAATTATACTAATACCACCATGAAAAATTGTTATCAGGACATCTCTCGTAAAAACATAGAATATTAAATAAGAGTAATAAAACAGTTAACGTGGGATATACTCGTTGACTTTCTATAGTATTAGTTGTTTGACTAGGACTTGACTATTCCTCATAGTTGCACTTTTACCTAATTTTGCTTTAGTTGATAAACCATAGAAAATAATAAAAGTTTATGTAGAGATTGTGGGTGGGTATAGGTTTAAGGTGATTTTACATAATGTTCTAACCCTTGTTGGGGTATAATGGTGTATAAAATGTTTTTTGTTTTATTTTATTCTTTTGGGGTACTGCACCCCCAAAATATGGTATATGTGTATCTTTAACCTTAACATTTTTTTTTAAAACTCATTTTTTTTAAATCTATTTAACCTTAGTTTGTTGGCATTCATTTATTATTTTGAAATAAGATACCTAATATTTAATGGGCGATATCAAGTAGTATGAATAATAGTGGTTAGTTTTAATAAATAATAGGTATATATAAGCCGGTACGGCCGTTTGAAGGGATGTGACACAGGTATAAGAGCCGTAGTGCATTAAAAGTATCCGGTGGATACTGTGAAACGTCAGAGATGGAGGACCTTCTTATCGGGTTTTAGATATGTAGATATTTAGCAGAAATATAGGAGGTAGGACAAGAGCGCATGAGCTCTGATAAAGTAGGGATGTAAGTCTCAAAGCGCTAGATGTTGGCTTGGGGTATTGAAGGGAATGAAAGTAACAATAAGAAGTAGAATTGGAGTCGATGTTGTGTTATTAATCATTTTTAATTATAACTAAATTACACTAGATATTGAGGGGCTTCCTGATAGAGGGCATAGAGGATCGATAATCGAGAGCTAAGTTAAACTAGATTTTTCTAAAAGTGCCGGGCTCATTTAGGAAGGTTGTGCAGGGCAGCACCTTAGAAGACGACAAGACACCTTAACAAGATATGATACGTTGAAACGAAAATTATCTTGATTTGCAATCGATACAAGAGCTGCACCAGATAGACAAATATAGCGAGACCAGTAGTAGATAGACAAAACGCGGTTTAGGACTAAAATAGAGATGGGCTATAACTTTGGAATATGCCTATGTTAATTATAGAATTTATCATATATAGTATAACCTCCTATGTGCAGAGGTCAAAGCACGAATTGCTTTATACAAGATGTTCGTTACAGTAGATTATATGTTAAGTTCAGTTCTCTTGGTACAGCGATAAAGGAGCCAAGAATGAAAAGGAAATTGCAAGTATTAGAGAGCTTAACAAGTATTTGATGGATATAGGACACACTTTCCTTCTCATTATATTTGTCATCAAAAAATTTATGCCACTGTTGCTATATTATATCACTCGTAGGTGTTCAGTTCTGGTGAGGGCGCTTCTATATGGCCTATAGGTAATCTTCTCTATGATGCCAACCCATAAGACCAGCTTATTTAAAAGTACTTCAAGTTATAGTTTACTTAACCCCTATAAAAAACTCAATAAACACCCTTATATTGGATTTTATTTATCTTGCTGCGTACTCTCATTTATAATAAGTGTATAATAGAAGCACAGCTTGACTAATTTTCAAATAATATATGAGAACGCTTTAAATACCATGAAAAATTTTTTTTCCTGATCTGACTGCGAATTGGGGGTGCCCGTTTCTATTTATTGTTCTCCAATCATTAATAATTAGGGAGTTATTAATACTAACTAAGGGTAAGGGATGGTGTCATGGGGTATCATATGAAATCAAAATATCCTTATATCTTTCTTTTGGGGGAATCGTGTACGCTTTTTCATTAACTTCCTTATTCATTAGATCTCACTTCAGGTGGGACGGAGTAATCGAGTCTATAAACTTTGATTTTTTGGAGGTTTATTATGCGGATGGTAGGAGAACTAGGTGCCACTGGTCATTTTTATGTTTTGTTTTATGACACATATAAGTGGAATAATGCTATTAAGACCACAGCACTCCCGCAGTCAGATGTTTTCACCACTATATGTCTTTAACGTTTTCTTTATCTGCACATAAGACCTGCTGGAAGAATGGAGGTGCGCTGCTATATGCTGTCAAATACGGTTTTTTTAATTTGAATGAATTAAGTTTATCACCACTTGAAGTAAAACATTAAATTATAAAGGAGACTTATATAAACAAGTTCTTGAGTTAATCAATAGGATGAAATTAAGATTAACTCCTTTGTATTTTAATGTTTAAGATAATTTAACATTCTAGGACTTCTTCATTATTTATACAATTAATAATAGGGCGATCTCATGTGTGAAGTGGTTATACATATAGAAAAGGAAGAGCTCTGCTACATGTAGTTCAATCTGAACAGAGCTTTTGCAGATATTTACATAGCTAATACAATTAGGAAAGTATTAGAAGGTGAGAGGAAACTCTTTTTACCTCAGGTTGCTGAAAGGTTATAGGAGAAAGACTGTCTAAGGGAAATTGGCAAAGAATATAAACAAATGAGACACTCCATTGTGTCTATGAGTTTATTGCATCAATTAGTAAGTGGACTACTACAGATCGTTGAGTTAAATAATCTCTGAACAATGAGTGATTTCGTTTGGGGAAAAGAATATGAAAAGTGGTGATTTCATACTGATTCTCCTCCAGCTATGGGTAAGATGTGTAGTTGGGTTTTTTAACCTTGTTATGGGCCAAACCACTCTATCCCAGTTGGTCCACAAAGAAGGAGAAACTCTACCTTGAGATACAAAACAGTTGTAAATGGGAGACGAAGGATTGGGGGATTTCTGCCAGGAACTTCCTACTCCTCGTTTAAGACAACTCTTCAATTATACTGATTAGCCCGCTTCTGTTTTGTGGCCATAGACTTAAAAATTAGTGTTACAGGCAGTGAATGGGGATCACAGCTTTCGGAGCATATCATCATAGGTTATATTTACTTTTCATCAGGTATAATGAGGAGGATGGAGAGATAGTAGGGGGTTCTAACTGGTTTCTTCTTCGTTGGGTAGGCATCTTTCTTCTATCTTCGTATAGATATAGTGATTATTTCTGGTTGTAATGATTAAGGCAGGATCATTATTGTTTTTTTCTATATATTATCTTTTATTCTTATTAAAAAGTGCAAAGTGTTTTATTAAACTTGCGCCGTGGAATAAAAGTTACGGAAACTTTGGGACGATGAATTCATATTAACGTCTAGTCTGGTTGTCTAAGCGTACAAAATAACTAATGCTTAAAATATAAACTAAGGTTCATCTCACACGCATGCTCCTTTATCTTGGTGGAACTTGCAGGAGATAATAAGGTCATGGTATGTAGTATTATATAATCCCTTAACCGATTTATTTTGAATTTCAGTGAATTATTAATTTAAATATAACTAACTATTAAAGACATAATATAGTACCAACAGGAATTATGTAATGCTGTGATGAAGGATTATAATGAGTGAAAAGAAATTGTTAAACAAAGAAATAGCGAATTATTCTTTAATTTGAAATGAGAAATGAAAGTAATAGAAGAAAAGTAAAAATGAAAGGATAAATAAAAATTAACAGAATAGGACATAAAGCAAAACCGAAAGGAAAGAGAAAAATAGAAAGTTCTGATTCATGAAAACGATTTGGTTCTTACATATAGGATACTTATTAGATGTAATCTAAATATTAGGGCAAGTAAATAGAAACTTAATAAGATTGCAGAAAATAAGGATTTTTTGAATATGATAGAGGAAATGCTATAATTGAAAATAGAAAGATTGAACTACTCAGCTGCTTCGACAAATATAAGTTCAATAATTATAATAATTGTCGTATTTCACTGGTAACAAATTTTTCTTAATTTAACTCTTTTTTACTTTAAAATTTGTTTAAAAATGGAGGGATGAAAAATATAATTCATAAAACAGATTGTGTTTAGTACTGTGTAATAAAAAAGAGATTTTTTATGTTATTGGATTTCATTTTAATGTCTTTAGGTATCAAAAGCCATCTTTAACATAATCAATAATAATAATCCTTCAATTTTGATATCATAGACTTTTAATGTCAACATCTATCACTACATATTACATTTAACATAATTTGATAGGAAGTCTAAGAACCCGACATCGATTGTTATGTTAAGTCTGTGTAGATTTTAGTGTTATTAGAAACATATAACTAAACTTACAGATTTTAGTATAATCAAAAGCCTTTCACCATCAGGCGGCATGTAGAGGGTTCGAAGTAAAGGTTTTTAACTTTTCAAATAATAATAATCTTCATCCAATTTTAATTTCAACAATTTTATATTTCAAATTACACTTAAAACCATAATAATCAAATAAAAGGACTAACACATAAAATTATGTAAGCTGTTGTGAATTTTTTTGTTGGTTATTAATAAATTAATTCTAATAAATTGCAATTTCCCATTATAAAAAAGACAAGAAGCCTTCACATCATGGCGGAATAGTCGACAAGGGGTTGAGTAGAAGGTTTTACCTTTTATTAATCATAAATATAACGGTTCATGTTTGTGAAATTTCACAGAGTTAAATTAATGCAAAATCTAACTAGCTTTACATAGACAATAAATTGGATGAAGGCTATCAAGAAGGTTATGTACGCTATGCTGTTATGTAAACATCTAACTTAAACTAATTATTCCAGTTATAAGTTTCATTATGGACGGAAGTCGGGGTATACGAGTAATAGGTTTTTACTTATAAAACTAAAAATCAAACCCGTGATTTTGAATTTCAACGCATTTTTATTTAATCATAACTACACATACACATGAATAATTTTTCAATGAAGCTAAGAGATACTACAGATTATGTAGGAAGGAATAAATAAAAAATATAAAATATTGCATATTTCAATATAAAAGTTATTGGAGCCACAATAATTGATCTGATGGTTGCTATTTTCAGAATTTTGCACAAGCAATTGAAGTAATTTTAGTTTGGTTTGTTTTTCACTATGGATACCGATTAATCCAGTTTGGAGTAAATTTATGCGATAAAAGTTTTTGTAATAATAAAATCAGTTCTTGAATGGGATAATAAAATTTTTTTTATAAAATGAACCACTTATAATTTCATCTATTAACGCATAGATTGAGGACCTAAAGGTACTTCGCACTCGGATCAGGTGGACAGGGCAATGGTGATGAAGGGGTGACATCGGCACATAATACACAACAACCCTCTCATAAACATGGAACTACACAATCAGAGTAGGGAATTGTAATACAACATCGTCATTTAGGATTTTCATAGGAACTGTAGAGCCCGAGGCACAACACCTTCTTATAATTGATTATTGATAGGAGATAATAGTTATATAGGTAGAGAGAGTGATAGAGGGTCATCACAATATTAGTAGAAGGGGCAATATGAGCGAGGTATAGGATTTGAGGAAAAATTTATATTGAATTAATATTGGTGAGGATAGGCATAAGGGGACTGGATTGATGAGCTTATTGTAATTACAAGTTTGGAATATTTAGTTAAACAAGTTATGGGAAAACTGCTTGAATGGATGAGAATAATGTGAAGATATGTAGGTGGGTGCTTCTCATGTCGAGGATCCGTGCTGGAAATAAAAAAATTACGCTCTCGCGGATGATCAAAATAGATCAGGGAATTGTGGTGTTGTGGTGGTGTTCACAAGTATTTGGCTTATATCGTCGTAATTCTCTTCCGGTATCGGTGAATTTTGAGAGAAGGCGCTTATGACGACATGTAGTGATGATGATATGTTATAGAGGTATCATAAACTACCAGCGTAATAGATTATAGAGAGTGTCAGGTACTTATATATATTGAGAATATAGTGTGTGATATAAAGGATAGATTTACGGTTATGAGTGGCTTAATCAAAATTCTTTCGGTAGAGATATATTACAATAATATGAGAAAAGTTATACTCAATAATTTAGTACTAACAAGACGTTAATATAAGAGACATTACACAGTGAACAAGGATATGATTCTTGAGTAACGATGCGCTCTTAAACTGAGCACATGTTGTGATGGTAAAATTGTGTCGTGTCGCAGTATTAATGGAATTAGGACATATTAGATTTATACTCTTTGATTGGATTAATTAGGTTAAACACAGGATAAAGATTATATACACATGATTACGTATAAATAGATGTTATTAGTAAGGTAGCGTGTTATATATGTATTATTGATTAGTTGGTTATGTTGATTCTAGGAGATATATGATGTCGGTAAGGATAGAAATATTTGATAGTGAACATTCTTGAATTAGGAGAAGCATCTATGAAGTATTAAGAAATAAATAAGATTAACTGTCAGATTAAGTACGCTCCAAGGATAAGTTTCAAGATCAGAACGCAAACCGACTTTGTAACTAGGTCGATGGGAAATTGGGAGCAGATTGATTGGATGATCGGCGTGTATAATTTGAGAGCTTGTAGGTTTACTGAGGGAATGTTATATATTAGACGCTCATCTCGAGGACAATATTTATCACGATATGGCGTATTAAAAATTAGATAAGAATAGCAGTGCGGGTTTAAGCCTGACAATTTAATGGTTTATTTCAGTATCGAAGATCACCAATGGTAATTGTAATGTGATGTGATACAGATATGTTATTCGTAAAACTGTGGATATATGATGCAACAGATATTAAGCAGTAATGCAAGTAAATATGGAAAGGAGAGGAATTACACAATATCAGAGATATCGGTTTATACAAGGAGAAATTGACAAAAGTTTGTCACTTAAGTTAACCACTGAAGAGTGCTCTGGTTTAAGCTGGTGGCTTAAAAGATTGTAAACCGCTTATAAAGGGTTCTTATTTGTCCCATTTTCTTTCACCTTTTTAAGAACAGTAAAATGGTCTGCGTGGTTTCATGGCCAAATATTGAAAAATACATTTTTTTTTTTTAAGTTACATTGGTTTGTTTTCATTTTTAATATTTGAAAATTGTGAATTACGGAAGATATCTTGGTAATTTGATCTTATGTGCTTCAGGCCTACTTAATTTACTTATGTTTTTAGCAAGTCTAATATTAATATGCGTTGTTCTCATTCAGCTCCGTTATAATTGCCAAACCTCTGGTTTTAAAATAAGAGTCCAAATCGTTCAAGACTCCACATGCCAAATGTGAATACGATTCTCTGGTGTCTTATTAGCAGATTTCTTATTTGTTNGTCCCATTTTATTTCCTCCAATTTTAAAGAGGAAACATTCCAAATGCCCAACGTAAAATTAAAATGAATAAAAGAAGAAAAAAAAAGAAGTTACATGTTTATTTTATTTGTAATATTGAAATTGTGAACTATGGAAGATATTTTGGTAATTTTGATCTTATCTTGTCCAGGCCTCTAGCCCTAATTTATGCTGTTTTAGTGAGCCAGTGTCAGGCAAATTTTCAGCCCAACTTTTTTTCCAAGTCATGTTTTTGTCACTTTTATTTTTGTATTATTCATTGCAAAGACAACAGTAGGATTCATATGTAATGAAATTGCAAATCATCATTTCTGGCTTGAATAGCTACTCTTGATTTTTGTTTCATTTCATGCAAATTCTACAGGTCCCTCTTAGTTTTTATAATTTCAAATAAATAAATAAGGGGAAGTACTCTATATTTAGAATTTTAGATTTATCTCCCTTGAGAAATATAATGACTGCTGATACTAAATTATTACTAATTTACAAATTGGACTGGAAATTGCTTTATTTTTGTTTTTAAACAAGACAAGTACAAGCAAAAGTGAAATAGGGTCCCCAATAAATAAATCACCAAAAGGCAATAAAACCCCAAAGCAAAGGAACTCCGCACCTACCAGTAAAAGACTGTAATTAGTAATACATGGGCAATGGGACGGGTTAGTTCAGTCGGTAGAGTGTTCAGCTAGAAACCACAAGGTTCCCAAGTTCAATACCGCCCTCGCCAACTCAGCATATGAGTAGCATAGGGATCTGTGCAGTAAAGTAAGGAGCTGATGATAGGTGTGGCAATCCACTTCAGATGCAAAAAATAATTTCCTTGGTCTAGCGCTAGTGAAAAGGGAATAGACTCCTTCGCTGATTGGCTGATACCAACTTTAGGCCACCCCAACGACTTTACTTTTAACTACCTTGATACAAAAGTGACATTTAGTACAAATACAGACTAAATAAAATGATCATTTAGTGGACTGGACGGTTGGTTGGATTTTACAGCATTTCAACCCTGGTTGGGTCATTTTATGCCGAAGGCAGGTTTTTTATTCATTCATTATTTCTCAATCTTTTTTTTTAACTCAATTTTTTTTAAAAACAGGAAAAAGTAGGAATTTTTGTGTAGTGCTGCAAACTATAACCTGCATACATACTGCAAAACTTTTGACTCACTCTTGTAGACTTATCAAGTATAATGGTCAACTTGAATTAGGAGGTTAATCCATTCTGCTCATAACTCAATTTCCCCCACTGAAATAAACTGAAATAAAAATAAATTTTCAAACCATAAACTTTTTCAAGACCCATTTTCTCTTAAACTAGTCACTTAAAGATATTATCTTTTAGTGACCAGCTTGAATTGAAACATTCAAGATGGTCGTACATTTTTTATGGCTTTCAGAACCTTTGCTGACTGATGTGGAGAACCTTTGTCCTTTTACGGACACACATATTTATATACATGGACCCAATAAATTCTATTTTCTTTTTCTTTTTAAACCTATACAAGCACCATTGTGTCACAATAGCTCGACCTGCCATTTCCAACTTCAACATCAAAAGAATATAAACAAACATAAAACAAATAAAGAACATAAACAATTTTTACCCGTAAAAATCTGGAATCATTCAAGATCCGCACAATTTTCTTTCCATAACCAATTCCAAGAACTGAAAAATAAAAGAAAAGGAAACATAAAATAGCTTTTGTCACATCCTGCTCATGTGGAGGAGTTGGTAAATATATATATATATATATATATACATATGGTTATTATATATATATAAGTCGTCGTCGGGGCGGCTTAATGTCGATATCAGCCAAGCAGCGAGGGAGTCTATCCCCTTTTCACTAGCGCTAGACCAAGGAGATTATTTTTAGCGTCTGAGGTGGAGCGCCACACCTACCATCAGCTCCTCACTTTACTGCACAGATCCCTGTGCTACTCATACGCTGACGGATAAATTATTTATTTTCCCATTAAACTAACCCTAACCCTAACCTAACCCCGTCTTCTTTTTCCTAGTAGATAAATAAAATAATTTATCAGTCAAGAGTGGTTCCCTTTTGTTTGTGTTAGACTTATAGGAAATAACCATAATATATATATATATATATTATATATATATATATATAGCATAATCTTTACAGATCATTGCCTCACAATCCTATAACTCCACCACCAGAACCTTTCCTCTCATGAGCCTTCAAATGACTCATCAAACACACTGCAGATCCACAAAGTTTGATGCAAATATGACATAGGAATGACATCCTTCCTATTGTATCAGATGATAAAATTTGATGCACCACCATATGCATCAAATCTGATTCATCTGATTCAACAGGAAGGACGTCCTTTCTGTTGATTCATCTGATTCAACAGGAAGGACGTCCTTTCTATGTCATATATATATATATATATTTATATTGATAGATATATACAAACACAGAGCCATGAACACAAAATCTTTTAAACATATAGGATTAGAATGAAAGTCTTGTCTGATACAAAATAGTATTTATTTAACCAATAAAGACATGTAAATTGAGAAATATATAAACAAAACATCATTTGTCAGTGTGTCTAAAATGTTTCAATGTTTTATTAAATACTTTTGTTCCAATCCTGAAATTAAGTTAATGAGGGGTTATATTGACTACAGCAGTGCAATTATAGATTTTTCGGACCATATTACCTTTAGGCACCCCTTTTTGATCTCAATTAAGAAAGGAAATGTTTTTCATTTACACCGTCAATATCCGGTTGTTTGTTAGGGGTTAGTGTTATAATTTTTTTTTTTAAATTCTAAAAATCATCTGTTAAAACAACCGGATATTGACGGTGTAAATGCAAAACATGTCCTTTCTTAATCGAGTGCCTAAAGGTCATATGGTCCAATTTTTCATTTGGATGAGTGTACAGTCATGTATCTAATGGTTTAATCTGATAACTAATTTCAGCTTGGAATGGACTGACAGAAGATTTTTTTTTAAAAGGAATCCGGGGGGGGGGGGGGGGTTGAAATAATAAAGACATTAAAATTAACCAACCTTGTACACCAAAAGAATGATGACCAAGACCATGCAAAAATCTCATATAGATAAAATAAAATAAATGATTCAAATGATAATTGAAATAAAATAAAATAAATAAAATATAGATAAAATAAAAAGACAAAATAAATTATGTGAAAAAAAGGGGGGGGGGAATCCGGGGGGTTGGGAGGAAATGGTTTGAAACAATAAAGATTTTTAAAATCAACCAACCTTGCACACCAGAAGAATGACGAGCAAGACCATGCACAAATCTCATATCAAAATCTGATTGGATGTAACGTGGACCCAGAACTGAAAAAAAGAAAAATTTATAAGAGTTAAAAGAAATTTCTAAATAGTGAAAAATATGAAGAAAGAAAGAAAGAAGCATGAGAAGAAAGAAAGAAAAAAATATTGAAAGAAAGATGAAAAGAAAGAAACAAGTATGGAAAAAAGAAGAAAGAAGCATGGGAAAAAAGAAAAGAAAGAAAGAAAGAAAGAAGAAAAGAAAGAAATAAGTATGGAAGGAAAAGAAGTATGAGAAGGAAGAAAGAAAAAAGAACACAGAAAGAAAGAAGCATGAGAAGAAAGAAAGAAAGGAGTATGAGAAGGAAGAAAGAAAGAAAAAAGAAAAAACAGAAAGAAAGAAGCATGAGAAGAAGAAAGAAAGAAGTATGAGAAGGAAGAAAGAAGAAAAAAGAAAGACAGAAAGAAAGAAGCAGAAGAAGAAAAAAGAAAGAAAGAGAAGAAAGAAAGAAAGAAAGAAAGTATGAGAAAAGAAAAGAAAAAAAGAAAGACAGAAAGAAAGAAGCATGAGAAGAAGAAGAAAAAAAGAGATGAGAAAGAAGAAAGAAAAAAAGAAAAATAGATAAAAAGTATGAGAAGGAAGAAAGAAGAGAAGGAGAAAGAAAAAAAAGAAAGAAAGAAGTATGAGAAGGAAGAAAGAAAGAAAGAAAAAAAGAAAGAAATGGTCCATTTAATGAGAAGAAAGAAAGAAAAATCTTACCAAGTCTATGATCCGAAAGGTCAGTCAATCCAACAGGTGAAATATTAGTGGAAGGTAAAGTTGTATTTAAATCTGGATTGATTGTCATTTTTTTTCTTTCATGTTTATAACAAGGCATTGCATTTAAATCTGAAAAGAAAAAGAAAAATAAGATCAATTTAAATAGATTTATACAAACTTTGATGAGGAAATAACAGATTGGGTAAAATATAAGTTGAGGAATAAAAGTGGATAAAACACAAACAACTTCATTCAATTAATATTTTGCCTTGGCGTATTAACGAGACTACATCAAAATACTTATGAAGTCTCGTTAATACACCACGGCAAAATATTAATTGAATGAAGTTGTTTGTGTTTTATTCGCTTTTATTCCTCAACTTTTAATTACCGTATTTGATGGCATATAAGACACACCTTTTTTCCCAAATCCTGGACATGATAATTGTATTTCACTTAACGGTAATACCCTTGGAAAAGGTATGAATCATAGTCTCCTTCCAGCTATGGGTAAATAGTAGGGTAGACTGGGCTCTTTAACCTTGGTTAGGCAACCGGTCTAGAAGGAAAACTTTGAATTCAAACCTGTTGAACTCCGCTTAAGAAATTGACCTTGTGTCACATCCTGCTCGTGCAGAGGGGTTGGTAAATATATATAACTAACAAATAAATGTCTCCAAATAAAACAATTTTCATAGTTTTATGTGTATTTATGAGATGAGGCTTAATATGAATAATTATGATATTTTGAACGATTGTCCTCGTCTTTTAGAAATAATAAATAGAAAAACACTTAAAACAGAGCCCGAGGTTACAGTGGCCTGAACATTGCGTTTATACACAATACGACGAGGACAATAGTCCGAAATATCATAATTATTCAAAATAATTTTTTTATTAAAAATTTGAATCTGAATGTTAATAAACAAGAACATCTTTCCGAATTTATAAGCAAACAATATTTTAATTTAGAGATCACTCCCAGTATGTATTTACCAACGGCTAAAATTGAGCCACAGGCCAAGACTAAATATGGCCACAAAACAGATCTGTTAATTTCACCTTGCTGTTCAAGCAGTAGCAGGACACTGGTGAAGTGGATATGTCACTTACTTACTTACCTCCAGGTCAGATACTTTATATATATTTACCAACCCCTCCACACGAGCAGGATATGACACACGGTCAATTTCTTAAGTAGAGTTTTAACAGGTTTGTATTCAGAGTTTTCCTTCTCCTAGACTAGTTGCCTAAATAAGGTTAAAGAGCCAGAGTGGTGCATGGTTATGATCATTAAAAATGGACACAGCAAACGAGTTCAAATCCTGGACAAGGCATGAAAGATATGCGTCCAACAATTCTATCTCCAGCTATAGGTAAATAGTAGGGCAGATTGGGCTATTTAACCTTGGTATGGTAACCAGTCTAGGAGAAGGAAAACTCTGAATTCAAATCAAAGGGGCTCTCTTCTTGTTAGTGGAAAAAACCATTTAAAAAAATCTTGAATTCAAACTCTGCTTGAGAAATTGACCATGTGTCACATCCTACTTGTGCGGAGTGGTTGGTAAATATTTATATATATTTACCAACCCCTCCACATGAGCAGGATGTGACACAAGGTCAATTTCTTAAACGGAGTTCAGCAGGTTTGAATTCAGAGTTTTCCTTCTCCTAGACCGGTTGCCTAACCAAGGTTAAAGAACCCAGTCTGCCCTACTATTTACCCATAGCTAGAGAGAGAGAGAGAGAGAGAGAGAGAGAGGAGAGAGAGAGAGAGAGTAGGATTCATACCTTTCCCAAGGATATTAGCGCTAAATGAAATGCAATTACCAAGTCCAGGATTTGAACTCGGGGTGACGAGTCCATTTCCCAAGACTTTAACCATTACACCACGCGCTTCCTACTAAATTGGTAAATGTTTATATGTGGAAGGAAAATAGATTCATGCCTTTTATAAGGGTATTAGTGCTATGTGAAACGTAAACAACCTCATCCAGGAGTTGAACTAGCATCGCCAAGTCCAATTCCTACAATGATAACCACTACACCACACATCTCCAAAACAGATGCTTTATAAACAAAAAAAAATTATACTGATAGATATTTCAGAAAACTAGAGTATATCATCTTATTATAATGGAGATTGTGTGTTTGTCTGTCTGTAATCGAAACTATATCACTACTCAAGTCACAATTCCCTTAGTTATTTATATCACATTCTCTATGATTTTATTTTTTATTTAAACCTCAATTATCAATATAATTGTTTTACATTCTGTCTGTCATCGAAAATATATCTTTACTCAAGTCACAATTCCCTTTATTATTTATATCACATTCTCCATGATTTTATTTTTATTTAAACCTCAATTACTAATACTAGTAAGAATATGCACCCTCCGGGTGAAAGTATTTAAGTTTTAATGTAATGAAATATATTAGAATTATAACAATTAAATTAGAATGCATATAAAAATATTACTTATTTTAATTATATTTTAATTGGTTTCTATGTAAATACCTTCATAGGATTGATTTTAATACATTGGAGAATAAAACAATAATATTAGAAATCAATAACACCAAGTAATTATTTATTAAGCCCTGTTTTGTTGAAACTGCACATAAACATGGGTTGTTTTGGGGCAGATCTATCTCAGCTAGACCTTAATAGTAGACATTGTTAATAAATAAGATGCTAATTAAGATTAAATAATGATTATTGAATAACCATTGAGAATATATCGTAAATAACTAAGGGAATTGTGACGGTGGTGGTGACGTAGTTTCGGTTACAGACAGAAACTTAATTTCCATTATAATAAGATAATTGTTTTACATTTGACCATATCTACATACTAATAATATGCAATTGTATTTATATATACTACAAAATAGCAGTTTACAGTGTAAATGGGAAGGCTAATTTGCATATTGATCTTAAAAATTTCATTTTAATAAACATGTGCTTAGTATTATTGATTTCTAATTGTTTGGTTTTTATCTTAATGAATATGAGCAAAAATATTAAAAGACATCCATTAACAAGAAGAAATAACTGTAATTTTATTCTTTACTTCCTATTTTAACTAAATAGTTGAATTAGGAAAATTTAGCAATGAAAGACAGGAGTGATGGAAAATAATGGAAGAGTTAGTTTTAAAGTTGTTCTATTTTTCGATTATACCCCCTCTGTTTTAAATCATTTTATCTGCATTCTTATTTAGTTTTATAATTAAATATATTTCATTACATTGCTCTCACAGTTTGGAGTGACAAAGAAAACCAGCTTTACTCCACTTTACTCCTTGTGTCACCAGAAGGTGAATATTTTAGCTAGTTATCATAAAAGAGGAAAATTCAATGTGATTTATTTTCTGAGTAGAATGAGTTTAATTTAGCGTAATGGTTATCGTCATAGGAAATGCAATCAGTGACCCAAGTTCAAATCCTGGATGAGGCTGTTTGCATTTCACTTAACATTAATGCCCTTGAGAAAGGCATGAATCCATCTATTCTTGTTGTATTGTCCTCGCCCGGAAGATGGAACTTCCGGGCTGAGGGACAAAGAGAAAGATAAAAATATATATTTAAAAAGAAAGAGAAAGCGGAACAGATAGTTTCCGGTCAAGGAAGCAGGGTGAAGATAAAGAGATATATAACAAAGGTCCGTTATCAGATCAAAAAGATAAAAATGTGTAGGCGTGTTGTCAATACAAAAAGCCAGAGGGTCAAGCCGACAGGATCAGACGCCGGCCCGTCAACAAAACACCCCTCGGTACTCATTGTGAACACTGCGCTCTTGGCTAGTCACCAGCATTTTCATTGTGAAGCTCTGCGCCCCTCACCTACCACACACCGAAGAAAAATAAACACGGGTCTTATATTTTACATACGTATCTGTTGTTATTGAAGTCCAGTAGTCGGTAAGGCTGACTACTACATACATCGCTTTTGGTACTGGGAACATACCCGCTACTAACATACACAAATTTAGCGTTGTGAATTCAAAGCCAGTACACAACATTCTCCCCCCAGTTATGAGTAAATAGTACAGCAGACTGGATTTTTTTAGCTTTGGCATGGCAACCAGTCTAGAAGAAATAAAACTCTTAATTCAAACTGGTTTTACTCCTGTTGGATATTGTACAAACAGAAATAGGAATTTCCGGTTGAATCAAATAGACAAAGGAATTGAGAAACAAAGGATGTTCCAGACAGAAGTCTGGATCGAATAAAGAGGAAAAGTGATTAAGATCGGAGGCTTACTGCTGACCGGGTCAAACGAACTGTCCAGAAAAACAACAATAGCAGGATGACCAAGGACTTCCTGTTGACTGATGACAAAGCTAGGATTGCAGGTCACGCAGTACAGTTCCGGTGGAATTTGAATACACCAGGGCATGCTGGGTAAAATTGAAAAAGTGACGGTTAGACCGGGGAGTTCGGCAGTTGAGCTTTGGTGGCAACGAACTTCAGTCACTCCCATCGACTCTCCGAAGAAAAGACTTATTAGAACTACTATTCATTTCACCACTCATCCAAGCCGGCACACACCTCTTTTCATCCACGCCAACCGAGGAAGAAAATAAAGTCCAGCTTTCTTTTGTATACCTGCGTTGGTTTTTAATCCAGCGTACTACACACCAACGCTGTCAATTGATACAGTATATAACACTCCATGTGTCACATCCTACCCGTGGTAGAGGGGATGTGTGTTTTTTTTTTTAACTTATTGTATTTACCAACACTGTTAGTAAATACAATGAGTTAAGAAGAACAAAAGGCAAAAGAAATAAAAAATTCTTTTCCCCCCATTAAAAATAATTCACTAACCTTTAGCCAAATTAAACTGGATGGCTTCTATCATGCCTTTTATACTCATATTTGAAGGTTTGTAGACACATAACACGCCACGGAGACGATGATATATAGAAGGGGCCCATTCTGCTTTCATCTTCCACCTGCAAAAGAAGAAAATAAATTCATAATAAACAAACTGGTTGATTTATTTCCATCAACTAACATCGTCTAGCGCAACTTCATGACTCATTTGCTCTCACAGTTTGGAGTGACAAAGAAAATTTCAGTCCAGTTACCTCTATATGACAGACAAATTTGTCACTAGTCCGAAAAGACAATCATGTTTCCTCCAAATGACCTCTCTCATTCTTTTTGATGCCATGAAATTTATCAATGGATTTAATTATGTGGTGGCATATCAAAATACGATTGGTGTATTCTAAGCTCCACTGACAGGACATCCAATAAAATTGAGTAACAAAATAAACCTTAATTATTGTATTATGTTTTTCTTTCAATTTCATTTTTGTATCTATAAAAGTAAGTAAAGTCATCAGGACGGCCTAAAGTCGGTATCAGCCAGTCAGCGAGGGAGTCTATCCCCTTTTCAATAGCACTAGACCAAGGAGATTGTTTTGGCATCTGAGGTGGAGCGCCACACCTACCATCAGCTCCTTACTTTACCACACAGATCCCTGTGCTACTCATACGCTGAGTTGGCGAGGACTGGTATTGAATTAGGAACCTTGTAGTTTCTAGTCGAATGCTCTACCGACTGAGCTATCCCGGTCCCCTTTGTATCTATAAAATAATGAATATTTTCTTTTTACTCTCACTTGAATCAGAAAACAATTGAAATCATTGCAAATGCCCTCTGATCTTCCATTCACAAATGCCCTCCGATGCAAATGCCCTCTGATCTCCGGCCCATCAAATGCACAAATGCCTCCGATCTTCATCACAAATTCCGTCCATTCACAAATGCCCTCCAATCTCCGGTCATTGCAAATGCCCTCTGATATTGAATTCCGATCTCCAACCCATCACAAATGCCCTCCGATCTCCAACCCATCACAAATGCCCTCCGATCTCCGGCCCATCACAAATGCCCTCTGATCCCCGGCCCATTGCAAATGCCCTCCGATCTCCAGCCCATCACAAATGCCCTCCGATCTCCAACCATCACAAATGCCTCCGATCTCCGGAAATGCCCTCCGATCTCCGGTCCATTCACAAATGCCCTCTGGTCTCCGGCCCATCACAAATGCCCAATTTCCTTCATGTACAATGGCATCTTGATCTAGTTCAGATATTTTTACAAAAGTTGCCGTGGCCATCTTTAATATGAATGGCCAGTCTTCTTACTAAATGCTTAAATAACTTGAAATCATTTTTCTTGGGTCCGACACAGAAAATCAAAGGCGAAAATCTTGATGTTAGAAGTACAAGCGACTGCTTGAATCTATCATGGAGTTTTCGGAATAAATGTACATGTAAATTCAGCTCTTCGTTCTGACCCCTCTAGAGAAACCGACTTGGCATTTATGCTTCTCAGCGGCCGAACCACTTTAGCCAACAGGGGTGACAGTAGTCTGACTACGAGCCACCTCTCACGATCAGGAGGTTGCGAGTTCAGTCTCTGTAGTTGCCTGCTACAACAATAAATACTAAACAAAAACAAAAAAAAGAAAGCATTTTTTGTTCATTGTATTCAACAAGTCTCAAACAAAAATGGCTGACCTAATATACATATATACAATATATACATATATATGTTCGCTGTCAACTCATGCTCAAGTAAGACCATTTCCTGTTTTTTTTGTTTGTTCATAGTTGAGTGCCAGTAGCATTTGACACTGTATCCTTGTGTTTTCTTAGATGACTCACCAGGCCAGCCCTGGAGAGACATACTCTTCCACATGAAAAAAAAAAAGTTGAAATATATATATATACATCATTTTTAAATGGACTATTTTTAAATAGACTGACTGACAAAGCAAAGGAGTCTTGCAGATTTCTTATTTTCTGTGATACATTTATTTTTCCTCAAAATAACGAAAGATCCGATGAAAATCTATTGAAACAGATCGAAACACTGCAGTGTAGGCGAAATAAACATTACTCGTTTATGAACTTGTGTTTTTTTCAATTTTTCATAATATTACATACTGTCGGATTCACTTCCATTTTTTCTTCACATATATACATCATATACATTGTCGGAAGCGCATGGTGTAATGGTTAAAGTCATGGGAAATGGACTCATCGCCCCGAGTTCAAATCCTGGATGTGGTAACTGCATTTCACTTAGCACCAATACCCTTGGGAAAGGTATGGATCCTACTCTCCCTTCAGCTATGGATAAATAGTAGGGCAGGCTGGGCTCTTTAACCTTGGTGAAGCAACCGGTCTAGGAGAAGGAAAATTCTGAATTCAAACCTGTTGAACTCCACTTAAGAAATTGACCTTGTGTCACATCCTACTCGTGCGGAGGGGTTGGTAAATATATATATACATCATATACAAACCATCACCCATAAATAAATCCTTAACATTTTTTAAAATAAAATATTCATTTTCTTCTAAACTAAAAAATACTAGGATATTATTACATTTCATTATACAATCAAAACGGATACTATTAGTTATCATTTATTACCAAACTCTACAATACTGAAACTCAAAAATAAAATTGCACATACATACAAGGTGTACTTATCTTTGAATGGCTACATATTCATATTTTGGGGAACATATCTATTTGTTTACTTTTTGCGAAAATACTTTTCTATTAGATTATCTGCAAAACTTTGCACATTTATTTATCAATAATATTCCCTAATGAGGGAGGGGGTAGTAATTATTCAGATTTCAATGACGTCAATACTAACTGTACATAAAATCAAAACAAAGGACAGATAACTCATGCAAACATATCACAGAAATGACGGAAAATCAGAGATCATTTCACCAATTCCAGAATATAATTAATTTCAAATTTGATAAATTCTCTGTTCTTCTAAAGGAAAGCAAGCAAAATTATTGACATTTTTTAAAAAAAATTACGAGCGGGACTCTATAGCATCACATGTAGCCACGTTTTTTTTTTTTGTTTTTTTTTAAACTAAAAATATGACAAACACGTTTTTTTTGTTTTTTTTTTGTAAAAAAGTGTTATAAAGTGTAATCATAGAAATTAAAGATTATACCATTTGGAAATCTTATCAAATGTTGAATGTCTACTGAAGTCAATTTTAAAAATGTAAACCTTTTTTTACTCACGTGTTTAATAAAAAAAACACGACAGTAAGAAAAAAAGTTTTAAATTTAATTCGAATTGATTCGCGAAGAAAAATAAAAAGTCTACCGTCATATGTTTAGCATTTAAAACGATTATTTAGCATTTAAAATAATGTTATAATACAGAAAATTAAGAAAAAGTCTTACTAAGAATGACATTGACCGAATCGTAACCAAAATAAAAAGGTTTTTTTCAAAGTCAAACCGGAAGAAAAGTGATACGTTCAAGGGAGATAACTCCGAATATTTTTAGCACAAGAAAATACAAGAACCTGAATGTCATTCCAAGTGTTCCGTATAGTTTTTAGGAAAGTTTTATTTTTTAATTATTGAATATGTTTACTATTCATCATGAAAAGAAATATCTGTTTACAGTAATTATGAACTTTTGTTTAGTAAATTAGGGTGTCCCAGAAAAAACAGAACCCACAAATTTTGTAATAAAACTATTAATTTTCCCATTAAACAAATAAATTAGGGTTTAGGGTTAGTTTAATGGGAAAATAAATAATTTGGGTTCTGTTTTTTCGGGGTCAGCCTGGACAGGGTGACCCAGAAAAAATAGAAACCCAAATTAAACATTGGGTAACACGAAAACTTTAAGTTTAAGTAAAACGAAAAAATCAATCAATGAATAAATAAAATCCAAATCTTATTAATTTTTTTTTTTTTTTAACTTTATTGGACATATTTTGTTCTTGCCCGAAATATTGAATATGGTGACGTATGTGCTGAAGTCAGGAATGTTTTGACCTAGGCGTTTTTGCGGTGGTGGGTTTGGTTTTATAGTTATGTGAAAAAATAAAAGTTGAATCCATCCATATAAATGAAGTATAAAGGAATGAATAAAGTTACCAAATCTATTAACGAAATAAAGAAAATTGCGGTTTTAAAAAAATATGAGAGTATTAATATAAAATTTAAAAAAAAAACAAAAAAAAACAACAAACTTCCATGAGCTTTCACCGGAAGAACCCTCTGCGCATGTGCGAGAAAAGGGACCGATTTCCGACCCCAATTAATATCTCAGCCATTCGAGTTTAGGCCTTAACTGGGTCTAGTCGCTCCTACTAGCCAGGGAGATATTACCTTGCTGAAAATTGTAAGTTTTAAATAAAACTGAAACTTGTCTACCTCTTCTTTTTTAAGCTCACAGAATGTAATGACGAAAGGGAAAGCACGTGTACTTTTAACCTTATTTATTAACATGAAACAACAACAGTCGATACAACAAGTACTCAGAGACAGTACTTACAGTTCAGTTGTTACTCTCTCACTGAGGGAAAAGTTCCTTCAGTCACAAGGGACTGAGACAAGAGCTCGTTTCTATGAGGCTCGCACGTTCATACTAAATCCGAGACGACATTTTTCCTTTCTGCCTCACCACGCCACAAGGGACACTAACTCTTTCCCCTCCCTGTCCCCAAAACACACAGGAGAGTTCAGGTCCCTACAACACTATCGGAAGTCACCCACAACTCCCCGCAAAAAGTCCATTCTCCCCCTACAACCTCTCGTCACCTCTTACTCAGAGTGGGCATAATGGCGTACCATATTCCTTTGCCTGCCAGGGACAATTTCGCAGGCCAGGCATCTAAATCGCTTTGAGTCAGATAAGTTCGACTCGTTACTACACTTTCCACAGTCGACTATGACCGGTCAATAAAGCCTAAATCATAAAACCACCTTCTGCCTTTGTCTCTTTCTTTTTCGTTCCTTGAATTCCTTCATTTTCAGCGCGACCACCAAATGAGATGGGATAAAAGCGAAAACCCCAAGAACACGCAACAAGAGTATCCGGCTAACTTTAAACCTTTAAAACACAAAACCTCTTACCACCCCATAAATGCACAGAAAAAAAGATTGCTGTTTTAATGGACTCGGACTAAAAACAAACAAAGTAGGTAAGTAAAAAAAATGCGGTCCATATGACCTTTAGGCACCCCTTTTTGATCTCGATTCAGAAGGACATGTTTTTCATTTACACCGTCAATATCCGGTTGTTTGTTAACAGTGGATTTTTATAGGTTTTTTTAATTATAAAACTAACCCCTAACCCTAACCCCTAACCGGTGTAAATGAAAAACATGTCCTTCTGAATCGAGATCAAAAAGAGGTGCCTAAAGGTCATATGGTCCAAAAATGTTTTTAAAATATACTGTTATAGGATAAAATCCTATATTTTATACCCAAATGAGGATAAACATAAAGATCACACAAACACGATTCTTTTTCCAAATTTAAGGAAAATAGATTATACATTTGTCAGAATTCGATTGGACAAATTGGTGCTTATAACTACGTCCGCGCTGTAACGCCAAAATAGAATATTAAAATCGGAGTCTATTGTTAGGTGTTTAACAGACGGAACAAATCAACAAATTCAGATTCCATTTAGCTTCGAGACAGTGCTAAACGACGCTCCGCAACCGATGACAACAACTTTAACGACCACCAGTTTTTCATTAAAGAAACAGATGTTCGAACAAACGATTTGACTTGCTGATTACCAAAACAAAACTTCCACTTTCTGAGTTAACGTTTACTACTGTATCTACCATCATCGTGCCACTGCGTTCAACATCAGGAATTCATTTTCTCAGGTCGTAAAAACACCAAAAACTGTTCTATTTGTCATTTTTCTATCAAACAAATTCCCATCGAACTTTGCTAATTCTACATACAAATTTTTGCATTCATATTAATGTTGTGAACATTCACATTTTTATTTTATTTATACAAATTTATTCTCAGAATAAATTTATTTGTTATTTATTAAATATATGCCTTGTCTTTGTCATTTCTCCGTATTTTCTGCCTAAAGTGTGTCTTGTTATTTTATCGTCATTTTAAGTATTATTTGTGAAGTCGGAATACGCAACACCGGCCTCTACATTGTTATATGTTTTCCATGTGATATTAATATTTATGAAAACAGACCCACATAGCTTTTTTTAGATTAAGAAAATACTAGTACAGAAGAACGTTATCGGTTGAATATACCGTTACCGAGTAAATGTGAGAATATTTCAAGACGAAGCAATAACAAAGGTATCTTATTGCTTTGATGATACTTAAGAGTATACAAATATGATAGGGGTACAAGGAAGAGCTTTTTATTGGAAATTCCACAGTTAATTATCTCCCCTGTCGCTAGGGGGCGAATCGCCAACATCGTATGTTGGCACCAAAACCAAATTTCTCCACTTATCGCATAGCAGTTACTGGGGGAGAGACGTAAAAACTAAAAGCTCTCATCACCAAGCCCAAAACAGGGCCCACTTATCACAGAACTCTACAACCAGCTCACTTCTAAGGCATTGTATCAGCATACGTTAAAAGGCGGGTACAATAGCACACTTACCGAAGGACAAGAAACTACCGAGACGAAGCGTCTTATCAACATTTCCTACCGACGAACAGAATATCCCTGTTATCACTACTACTCCAAGAACTCTGCTTAACTCACAGATAAGTCTGGTAGCAAATACCAATAAAATTTGCAAAAACATTTATGTAATTTTTGTTAATACAAGTGTCTGCATTTACTTTCGTGTTTGTTCCTTCTTTGTCCGACAATTTGCCTACAACTACGGAGAAATAAGAGCTCCTTCGAAACCCGTAAATACTCCTATTTTACAGAGTTATATGAGCGAAATGTTCTAATATAAAAAGTGTAGAAAATAATATTAACTAAACAGTTACCTCCCTTTGACCATTGACACACAATCCATGGGTCTCGTAGCCATCACCTGATGAGAAACCTCACACGATTGGCTAAGGGCCTTTGTCAGCGACCAATCAGAGCACACATTACGAGGCTCAGTTTGGCCGCCAAATTTTGAGGGTTGATACCTTCTATCAGCCTTTTCCACTATGACTCCCGTCGAGGGACGACGTGTGTTTTTCCCACAGCATAGACGTTGAGGAACGATGGGACTTTAAAACAGCTCGGAAGGGCCGTCGACGCGTATCGTCAAACAAACAAACAAAGCTAGCAAGACATTCCTACCTGGACAGATAAGTCACGCAAGCATTATCTTGCAACCCAACCATACTTTTGCACCCACATTATTCAATTGTAACACATTGTAAACACACACATTTGTATCACAAGTTACATATTGTATTGTATATTGTATGTTACATTTTCTTGTTTGATAAATGCATTTCGTTTTATAAGCCTTATTTTGTTCGTTGCCTGTTATCCTTACCTTTATCTGTCTACATAATTAACAGCACGTTTTTCCTATAAAAGAGGTCTTAAGTAGAGAAAGTGTTGAGTCCTTGATATGTAACTGGTAGAAAAGGAAAGCGACTTACATGTTAAGCATGTTATCATGTGGCATGAAATTGCTGTGGTGTAAAGCCCCTTGTCCATGGACAAGGAAACGCAACTGGTTCATTGTTACTTCTCTCAAGGCTGAAAGGTAAAATAGGTTTTTGACTTTGCGGCTTCCAGCTTTATAATGCTACCTAGTATCTATTGGCAGACATAGGAGGTAATTAATTTTCGTGTCCCCTAGCGTCAAATAAGAGAACCGTGGCAAGTATGTAATGTAATCCCCTACACAATTCAAATTTAAAGCGAGAAGATGCTATGAACAATGAAGTTAAGAAACCTTACAGACCAACATCGAGAAGCTATGTTAAACTGAAAATGAAAATTGACATCCGACTCATTTGGATGAATATTGTAACCCTCTTGCCTACAACATTCTCTATACAACCGGTTGAAAACTTCACTCTCTATTAGCATCGAAACATATTCTGGTATAAAAGAAAAGGCGCCCAATTATAAGAAATACTATCTTAAACGATTCAGTGACCTCCCTTTGACCATAGCAACAGAGCCAGGGGTCTTGGCCATAAACTGATGAGAAACCTCATGCGATTGGCTAAGGGCCTTTGTCAGCAACCAATCAGAGCCTATATTACTAGGCCTAGATTTCCCGCTAATTTCGAAGGACGACACTAGGAATCTTCCTCTTTCCCTAGTACCAGAGGTCGAGATAAGACGTGCTTTGAGGCCTGCCAGCTACTGACAACTTGTTCTTTTTCATGTATGTGGAACTATTTTTCTGACAGTGGAACACTATTGACAACTATACAATACACAATATACGATACCAAAAGCTTTCATTTATAGACACATCTATAATTCTAGACACAACAAATGAATGTTTTAGATGAGGCTTGATAATTTGTATTATTTGGATTTTTCGGACTATTTCCTCATCTTTATTGTTATTGTTATAGGTAATATACCCTATAGACTAATGGAATGCGCCGACGGTTACTATAAGTAACAGGGACAATTATGACTTGAGAGTAAGCCAATGCGAGTCAGCTCATAACTCTATTGTCGGACGTAATTCTCACTTCTCTGTACTGTAATTGTCTACTTTTTTGTTAATACATTTTCCTACATTTGTTACCCGTCGTTTTGTTCTTATTTGACCCCTTAAAACCCTACAACGGTTATATACACAACATTTCGGCTGATGTCCCCCATCGGCCTTCTTCGGGTGTTTCTTTAGAAATTCGGGAGCTTTCTCGTCAAACTCGGGAATTTTCTTGTCAAACTCGAGAGCCATCATGTCGTAATCGGGAGCCTTCGCAGAAGCATAGTCTACCGGAAAATATTTTTAATTTCTAAACTAGGATTAATACTTTAATAAAAATGAAACTCTAAGGAAAACATAACTTAATATGTTAATTCATTTATAATTTTTTAAAAATTAACAGACAACATTAATTGATTTAAATTTAAAGTTGTTGCGTAGTGATTCAGTTATACACTTTTTATACACTTAAAACCTATACAACACCAATCAATGCTGTCCTTTAAATTAGAAAAAACAAATAAACTAATAATGAATTCACGTATTAAGTTATGTTTTCTTTAGATTTTCATCTTTATTAAAAGTATTAATCCCAGTTTAGAAATTAAAAATATGTACATTGGACTTCATTTCATATTCCACTAATATCTGTCCGGTAGACTATGGTAGAAATTTACGCTCATGAATTCACAGGCATTGATGCAACGCTTACAGGTCAACAAGGGTTTAAATGTTGTCTATCAAAACTACTGTTATTTTCATTAACTTACGAATTCAAATATTTCTACACTTCATTACAAAAAGAATAGGCTACCTATTCATTATGTAACACTATAGCAACATTCAAGTATGATAGAAGAAGCAACAAGATGAATCACCCTTTTTCCTCACAGCATGGTCTGGAAACAATGACCTGTTCTCGTATCTCTGGAACCCCTGTCGCCAGCGAATCTCATTGTTGGGTCAGTAAAATGGTAATTCTGGGTGGACGATGAGTTATCTTCCCTTTCTGCGGCAGGTTCGCCGATAGGTGGTGTTAGTATTTGGCCAGAAGCCGTGAATTTTGAATTCTTTCTCTTTTCTCTCGGGCTAGCAACGAGTTCACATGGTTTAGGCGCCTGACGCCTCTGCCCTTTAGGTGGGGCGGTGGCTTTGCCCCCCAACCAGCTACCAGTAAGTGACATTCCTTACGACACAAGTCCTACACCTATTTCCTTTGTAATACGTTTATGTTTCTGCATATTTTTATATTATATAATGTATTTCTCCGTCGCTCACGGAATAAAGTCTCACGGAATAAAGTCTGTTATTGTTTTACAACTTTGTCGGAATATTTTATGTACACACATGTACCCACGCTGGAAGGTTACTTCAAGCCTTCCAACTTTAATATAAGACATTCTTATCCTATATCGTGACAGTGTACAATGGTACACAGTACCCAATGCCGTAAACTTAATTTTATACAAACAGGTTTCATCTATAATTACACACAACCAACAGCTTAAAGAACTCTTTTGAAATCTGTCTCAGACAAACTTTCACACCTTTTTATTAACGTACTTACCACTAAGGACTTTTTTTTTACATACACACTTTCATTCACCCTTTTGTATCTATTTTCTTTTATGTAAACTCTTTTTTGGTTAGTTGAGCTTCGGTAATAAAACTTGTTCAGTTGTACGTGTGGAGTGATACGGAGTTTATTTATTTATTGGTTTAAGGGTCTCTGGTTATTTCTGGTGGGTGTTCACAGGGTTTGCTTTTAACCCCATCATATTTGGTGGTCGCGCTGAAAAGGGGATTCAAGTAAAGAAAACGGAAGAGACAAAGACAAAAGGTTGTTTTAGGATTCAGGCTTTATTCACGGGTCATAGCCACCACGTGGAGCGGAAATTTATTCCCATCCAATAATAGTGTTTGATCCCAGTTGAGGCCCAAGTCCGAATGGCTGAGGGAATACCTTGGTGGTAGGAAGTGGGTCCTTTTTCCTGCGCATGCACAGAGGGTTTTTCCTGTCTGAGGGCTGATGGGAGGTTGTTATTTTTATTTTTTTTATTTTAATTTTATTTTAATCCCCACATACTTCATACAGTCCACTACATATACATTAGAATAGACACATTTAATTGATACTGCAAGAGACTGAGTGCGTGTTGAGAGTCGAGGGAAGGAATTTAAATAATTTCAGGCGTTAAGGAACGTGTATAAAATAACATCTTTATTCCATGGAAAACCTGTCCATGAAAAATGAAATAATAATAAAAGACTTGAATATAGCGAAAAAAAAATCGGATTCATATTTAGTCTTCTTAAAAGCCGCTTCTTTTATCTGACCTTCATTAGCTGTGCAAAGATATTGGCCAACAAAGGACCCACAGGACTGTCCATAGCAACTTCATCAAACTGTTGCTAGGTAACATTAATGAAACTAAACTTGACAAACTTGGTAGCGGGTTCATCAAGTGAACAAAAATGGATTCCGGAAGGAGCGGGAGACGAAGGATACTTTGATACAAAACACAATTCAATAGTCTCGTCAAGAGGAAAATTAATGAGAAGATTGTTAATATCAAAACGAACATTAAAAACATTCAGACGAATCAATATTGCAAGTTTGAATGAACTTTGTGAACTTAAAACAGTACAGGAAGTGCTTGGTGTAATGGTTACGGAAGAGACGAGTTCAAATCACGGACGAGGCTGTTTGCATTTCACATAGAGCTAATACTCTTGGGAAAGGTATAAATTCAACTATTCAGCTATGGGTAAACTATGGCAGACTGCGTTCTTAATCTTTTGAGAATTTTTTTTTATTTGAAATATGCATTGAAGGCAGTTCAATGTTTATTTTTCTAAATTTTTGTAAAGGGCATTAATTTGGGGAAAGACACGAGCCTATTTTTTTGTAAATGTTCTGTCTTTCTCAGGTACGCCCATAGAATTCTTGAATTCTTCAGGTTGGTCGGTGATTGGTCGGATTTTGGGGGTTTTGTGGAACGAGGCTGATTTCCTGTTCCCTGAAAAAGGGCGCGAAATTCGGCAGACAGAAGATTGGGTTTGCAGAGTCCGGTCTAGTTTAGGCTGTCCCCGTTGGTTTTTTCCAACGTTAAATTTCTATACACCGGGACAAGACGAAAATTGATAAAACTAGAGAAAGTTTATCATAGTCTTTCCCGGAATTATTGTTTTTTAATCTCACAGAGTGGGATTATTTTCTTCTCAAAAGAAGATTTTGAATTGTTTTTTGTATATTTGGATATAGTATAATTTTGGCTCTCAGAGAGAGTTCTTTTCTTCCCCCGAAAAGAAGAAAAGTTATTTGGTCCTCTGAGTAATGATGATGCTCTGTTTGAGGATTTGTGTTGTTAAATAAAGTGATTTTTTAAATTCATTGTTTCAAGAGGTTCATTTATTTTAATTCAATTTTCTTTTCAATATGATACGCTTCCAGCTGACCCTCGGGAAGATACACCTGCAAATTTGTTTTTGGCCAAAAATGCCCAAATACAGTTTGGTAATTTGGCCCCAGATCCCACAAAAATTGAAATTTTTAGAAAATTATTTTTGCATAGAAATTGGCTTAGCAATACGCTTCCAACGAGCCCTTGTCGGGGCCAAAACAGCCTTGACCCCTTTCTCTGAACGAACGCACGTAATCAGAGCACGCGTGTGCATTTTGGCACGTACGCAAACCCTTTCCAGACAAATCCAGTTTTTGCCCAGCTTTAACCCTTTAAGCTCCACCCCTTTGCGTGTATTGGGTCACGTAGCCAAAACTATTTCATCACCATCGCTAACAAACTTTTCCCTGACGTCATTCGATATTTCCGGTAAATTTCGTGTATTTAAGAAAGTCGTTTGCGATGACAAGGACAGTTCCAGCCAGCCACCAACAGTTAACGATCCTGATTCCTATTCTGAACAAATGGCCTTTCCTGATTCCTGACCGCCCTGCCTCTCTACGCTGCTGGAACGACCTGCCTTTCCTTGACGCTAGACGACCAGCCTCGTTCTTTGCTGTGATGACACGAACATTTCCAGTCCAGCAATATCAGCCTTTTTCAAGGCTAAACAAACCCAGCTCTTTTCAGAGCTAACCAGTCGGCCTTTTCACCTGTCTTTCCTTAACCACGAATGCGATCCTAGGGCGAAATCCCTAGAAGATCTGGATCTTACGACCAGATAGGCGTCCCTCGCCGACAGTACGCTAAGTCCTAGCTTGGTAGATCCGACTCGATCTTCCGCCGAGCAAACACTAGCTACTCGAGGCATTTGCGCACACGTACCAGCCGGTCTGAAATCCCGCATAACCGCGGCCCATCAGACCCAAGCAACGCACGTGATAAGCGAACGGTCCGTCGCTGTTACGTTTCATGCTCGAACCCGAACAGTCCTTGACGGGACTACGACCGGGGCTCGCAGCCGATACAACCGCAAGCCGAGACCGTTACCGACCGACCACGACGTCAACCGAAACCTGTAGACGCACTGTATCCCGATCCCGGATTCCAGCTGCCTATCCGACAACCGACGACCTATCCACCCAGATCAACGAAAGACTGACCGAACGTTGAGCGACCAACCTCGAACGACGAAAACTCTCAACTTGCCGATTTACCTTTGTCAATTCTCGAGAATAAATTGACCCCCTGGTTACTTCCTGCCATCTAAATCCTCTGCCTTGTCTCATTCATTGCCTCCAGTCGTTTCACTCATTCAAAAGTATGTGGGGTCGACATCCTTATCGGCTCCGCAACACCCTCAACCAATATCAGGGGATTATTTTAAGGGAAGATATGCCCGAAAACGCGTTTTTGGCGCGCTTTTAGCCCCAAATCCAAATATGGCAATTTGGGCCCAGATCCCCCAAAATTCGAAAATTTTGAAAAAAATTTAATTCACTGAAATTGGCTTAGTAATACGCTTCTAACGAGTCCTCAACCATTATCAGGGGATTATTTTAACCCTAGATATTATACTATTTCCAATATTTCCCACTCTGGGTCCACTGTGCGTTTGCGACCAGACTTATCTGCTGAAGTTCTTTGAAGTTTCGGGAGCGACCGGATTTAGACGTCTCGTAGTTATCTGCTCAACATTATAACTGACTTAGTTATGGAATTCAATTTAGGCACCAATATACGATATTGGTGATTCGGTCCCTGATGCCAAGGGTAGATGATAAATACCTATTTTTCCATTATTAGGAAGGATAATTAGTCGAGCACCCATTCACTAAGGTTCAATATTAACATTAGTATATCAAATGATACACTAACACTGAATAAATGGAAGGAAAGACAAGGCAACTTTTACAAATAGAATCATTTTATACATAATATAGATATAAGAAGTATTGACAAGAATCCTAACAGAAATAAAAAATACTTCTGTTATTAGAAAGGAATAAAGACAAGACCAATATATTTGTATAAATGGGTTAATAATTTATTACGTTCGGTGCAAGGGTATAGTTTATAGTTCAGCGTTTGTTCGAAGAATAATTAAAGTTCCAATTACCGTCGAACTGGGAAGACAAGGCAACAAACGGTTGTAACTTAAATACAAACCCGAATAGTCACAAAGTCTACTGCAGAATGATAGGATATATATAAGACTCCACAATGTCATTCAAATCAAGCAGTAAAGCAGCCAATCAGAATTCAAGGAATGGAATGACCCAAATCACCCAAATTCTGGAATGGGTCATTCTTGATTTCTATATATACCAACTGTCTTGGACACTGCTTAAGTTGTACTTAGCTGCTGTTATTCAGACCAACAGTAGACTTACTGACTTCAATAGAGTACAATAATATATTAAGTAACAACTCATGTACTTATCTTTCTTTCCAAGGGTGAAATATATTTGTAGTGGGTTCGTTATTGTCTGTTTCTTCCTTCTAGGAGTCAGCACTGGTGCTTGTCCACTGCTATTGCTGCTGGTGTTGGTTTAAGTAGTTCTCCTGGGCACGTCTGCCTTCGTCCGATGTTGATTCTGTTCACGTCCGACCCTGTTGTGTGCTTGAACTATTCTTTTGGTTTTGGGGGGCCCCGACCGCACCCTTCCGGTCCTGATTAAGGGACAGATAACCCATATTTCTCAAAATACAGAAATGTTTCCCAACAGATAAAATATGGATATATTTTTCTATGAACAAGGAGTATATAAAAGGGATTCAAAAATGGTAAAATGTCTAACTCTTCTCTCGGTCTCTTTCTTCTCTGTTCTTTGAATGGTAAAGATGTTCTCTTCTTGTTTCCGTTATTTGAATGGTAAAGACTTGCCTTATTTTTATATCTGTTCTTTGAACAGTAGAGACTTTGTGTTGTATACTGAAACATAGAATTTTCGGTATACTAGTATATCCAATAAGGTTTCACGCTAAAAATAAAGTAATTTGCAACAGAGTACTAAGAATTGAAGTCGCGAGTTGACGGTTCTCGTAATGATCTGCCATTGCTCTAAACAGCAGTACACAAGTAGTCTTAGACCAGTTCATTTACGCCCCAAGAAAAGGTAATCTAGGCTAGTCCACATCACTTTTATGGGGCTAAGTTACGTTCGTTTGGTGCTGGTGTCTTGTCCCCAATAAAAGCTGGTTCTTTGTTCTTCTGAGCTGGTCAGCTGAAATGGAACTTAGGAACGAAAAGACACGAGAAAGGAAAGAGACAAAGGCAGAAAGTGGCTTTATGACTTTGGCTTTATTGACCAGGTCATAGTGGCCTGTAGCAGGGGAAAATCTCCCTGGCTAATAGGATCAACTAGACCCAAATACGGCTTCAGTTCGAATGACCAAGGTATCCTTTTTGGGGTAGGGAGTCAGTCCTTTTTATCGGACAGGTGGTATTTCTCATCCGCTTCGTCTGTCCACACGACATTATAAATTTATTTTGCTGTTTGTTAACTATATACCACGTGTTTGTTATTCCTCTATTTTTATCTGGTTTGCGTTCTTTTCATTGCTCGTCATTAAATTATTAATTGTGGGGTCGGGATTCGTTTTCACCGGCCCACTACATATATATTCGTGCTTACCCCCCCCCCCGAATTTTTTTCTAATTTTTATTTGCATAGCAAACAAGTGAAACATACGCGAAAATCCTTACAACTTATATATGTTTGCATTTCACATAGCGCTAATACCCTCGGGAAAGGCACGAATCCATATATTCTCCCTCCAGCTATGGGTAAAATAGTAGTGCAGACTGGGCTCTTTAACTTTGGGTAGGTAACCAGTCTAGAAGAGGGAAAACTCTGAATTCAAAATTCCTGAGGTCAGTCGTTGGTTGGGTTCGTGGCATTCCTTGTGCAACAATTCTTTCCTATCGACTGTGCCAAAAAGTGCGGAATGGTCCAACACAAGCCTTCACCACTATAAACAAATCACTGTGTTGGTTGTTCACTGAATGAACACTCATGCGCCGAAAATCGACGAGAGAGTCCATATATATATATATATATATAATATATATATATATATATATATATATATATCGTCCGTATATCTATTTCAATACCCATACGATGGAAAGTCCGCCTTTTTAAGAGCATCACAATTTAAAATAAGTGTCCTTAATCTCGATTTCAATTTTCCGGTGTTTCTTTCAGTTTGGCGGGTCACATAGCTTTGAAATATATTGCAGCCTTTGTTTTCATTATTTCAGTTTCAACTAGCAAATTATTTATTTAACTAGTATCATTTTCTTTTCTTTTTAATATCAATTCTAACTTTTGTAATTTTAATACTTAGAATCGCAGGTATGATAAAAGTTCCTTCTGATTTTAAATGACCATCAGTTGGTAATTCCATGTGCACCAATTCACCCTCTCGTCCGGACTGAACAATGCCAATGAATTTTCACTTGACAAAAAAAAAAAAAAAAAAAAAAAAAAAAAGACTAGTATCACAAGCCCCACCTTACTTAAGAGACAGACAACCTCAACACGTAGTCAACAATATAACATCCTTCTACTCCCACAAGTACACATTTTTTGGACCAATTCTCTCACGCCTTTTCCCATATTTTATTCTTTAAATGCTTTTTTTTTTCTCAAACATTTTTTTGAGTAACAATTGGTGTGGTAGTAAGCAAACAAACACGGTCGGGCTTGCAGAAGCTTTATTCTACATAGAATACAGTGGTAGATTTTGACCAGTTTATATAGTTATTAGAAGGGTAGGGGAGGTAACTCAGTTACCTATTACAATTGGGTTTCGAAAATTTAGGAGAAAAGATATTTTTATAACTAATAGAACTTCCGTAAAAAAACATTACATATAATATATGTCATATACATATTTACCAACCCCTCCGCACGAGTAGGATGTAACACAAGGTCAACTTCTTAAGCAGAGTTTAACAGGTTTGAATTCAGAGTTTTCCTTCTCCTAGTCTGGTTGCCTAACCAAGGCTAAAGAGCCAAGTCTGCCTTGCTATTTACCCATAACTGAAGGGAGAATAGTTGGATACATACCAATGAGGTAAGGTTTGGTTCGTTTATCCCCAATAAAATTGATTCTTCCTTCTTGTGGGTTGGTAAGCTGAAATGGAATTTAAGGAACGAAAAGGAAAGAGACAAAAGCAGGAGGTAGTTTTATGACTTAGGCTTTATTGACCGGGTCATAGTCGCCTGTAGCAAGGGAATACCCCCCTGACTTGTAGGTGCGACTAGACTCAGTTAAGGACTGACTCGAAATGGACGAGAGATTCTTTTGGGGATCGGAGGACAGTCCTTTTTGTCGGACATGCGCTGAGGGTTCTTTCAGTGAAGGCCCCATGGGAGATTGTTCTTTTTTTGTGTTTTTTTTATTCTAATTTTATTTTCGTTTTATTTTAATCCCCACATACCTTTCCCAAAGGTATTAGAAATGCCAACAACCTCGTCCATTATTTGAACTCGTTTCGCCGTGTCAATTTCCCACAACGGTAATTAAGCGCCCCCACCAACATTTTATTCCTAAGACTGTGCACAGGTACGACTGAAGCGGGTGGGCTATGGTACCGGCGACTTCGCATGTTTGTCATTTTGAATACGTCACTAATAATTTGAATACGTCACTAATAACACGTCGCTAATATTATTAAGTTAGGTACCAACAATTTTTAGTTTTTTTTACATTTGATTTCCAGATTTTCAGTACTTATTTTCTACCAAAATCGCTCATTTAATTTTTTTCCTTCTATTTACACGTTTTTTTTTTTTTTGTCTTTTTGTTTATACTCAGTAGTATAATATACTGTAATTAGTTTCTATTAATAATAATGGCTGTCAACCCGTGTTCGAGTAAGACCATTTCCTGTTTTTTTTTTTTATCATCATCATGGTTGGTGGACCATATGACCTTAAGGCACCTCTTTTGCACCCGAAAATGAATGCGATAGTTTACCCCCTCCAGTCTTTTTTCGACAAGTAAATGTAAGTATTTTAACGCTCCCTCTTTAAGATATTTAGGAGTGGGGGGGGGGGGGGCTAAATATTTACATTTACTTGTCGCTTACAATTAATGCCTTCAAATCACTAAAAAATAATTTGTCGATAAAAACGCCTTCAATCCGCAAAAAATACCTATTCTTTTTTTTTTCCCAGTATTTTCATTTCATTTTTTTTTTCGATAATCAATTACAAATAAAAAATCAAAACATTTTTTTCGGTATTTTTATTTTATTAAGGGTGGGTTGTTTTTTCAGCTATCACCATCTAGCGTTTTTTTGTTTTTTTTTGTTTTTTTTAGGGCAGGAGGCCGGGACGCAATTCTGCGAATAGCACCTAAGCAAGTTCAAAGATACAATTTAAAAAAAAGAAGAAAACAAAAAACAAACAAACAAACAAACCAAGCAGTGATATGTTTAATTTTCATTCCTTTTTCCTAAGTGATTTTTAAAACACTGTGCGTGGCCTTTCTTTGACCGTAACTGGGTCACCCTTGTTCTTTGACAACACGAAAAGGGATTAAATGAAATGTTTAATTTTATGCGACGTAGAAAGCACTGACCCCGACTTTGAACTGTCAGTGTTCGAGAAATTTCACTTGAAGTGAGGCGAATAACTGGATCTGTCCGTCTATCTATGAGTGTGTACGTGTGGAGTTTTTGAAAAAGTATCGGCGGGGTGGGGGGGAGCGAGGAGGTCAGGGCGAGAAAACTGGAGGCACGGACTTAAGAGGTTAGTCTATGTACTTATCGTTGGAAATTAGGCCAAAAGGAAATAGTTGATGTATTTTTCCATCCCTTCAGGTGTTATAGGTTTGATGGGGTACAGCGAGGCCACCGGTGGCCTCGGGTACAGTGCGATAGGGTGAAGGAGAAAAACAATCTTTTTCTGGCTATACTTGCAAATCGGTCCGAAAATTAAAACGGAAAGTTTTTTGGTGGATCCCCATGATAGTTTAACTACAGTCTATGAATGAACATTTTGCGAATTGGGTTACGGTTTAGGGATTTGGGGATTAAGGTTGTTTTTTTGGTAAAGAAGAACAATTTCCTCGTAAATTCCTACCATAAAATAAACTGAACCCTCATTTTATGTCCGTGTTTTTGCAATAAATGTTTTATTTTTCTTGCACCCGTTATTTTACAATATTAATATATTTTCTTGATTCTTTATTCTTTAACAAATAAAGAAAATATATTTAGTATTGTAAAATAACGGATGCAAGAAAAATAAAACATTTATTGATAAAACACGGACATAAAATGAGGGTTCAGTTTATTTTATGGTAGGAATTTACGAGGAAATTGTTCTACATTACCGTTTTTTTATTACGTATTGTTTAAAAAACAACAACAAAAAAAACCAAATTACTATACATTTAATGTTGAAAAATATTTTTTTAAAAACCAAGTTTAATTGAAATTATCCATTACAATACTAACACAAACAACTGAGACTAATGTGTCTACCGTTGGGTTCAATAATTAATTTCAATGGTTAATTAAATGTATAGTAATTTTTTATTTTTTTTTTATTTTAAGCAATACGTAATTAAAAACAACCTTAATCCCCAAACCCCTAAACCGTTTTGCACAAAAGTTCATTCATAGACTGTAGTTAAACTGTCATGGGGACCCACCAAAAAAACTTTACCAATTTGCAAGTTTAGCTCGGAAAATTAGGGTGACCCAGAAAAAACAGAACCCACAAATTTTGTAATAAAACTGTTAATTCTAAGTGTAAAAACGAACCCCCACTTTAAAACTAAACATTCTCACAAAATAAAAACTTTTAGAATATACACATTGAAGTGGATATTAAAATAAATAAATAAAATATATTTAGTATTGTAAAATAACGGGTGCAAGAAAAATAAAACATTTATTGCAAAAACACGGACATAAAATGAGAGTTTAGTTTATTTTATGGTAGGAATAAACGAGAAAACTGTTCTTCTTTATCAGTTATGAAAGCCTAGATGTGTGAAAATTTCCTTAAAAAAGTTACACAGCGTAGCCAAAACATGTAAGAGAAATAACACAAGGAGACACGCACTGGACAGTTGGTTCAAGCCTCAGATTAGAAATCCCGATATTTTGAAAAAAAAAAAAGTGTGTGTGTGTGTGTGTGGGGATAACTTAAGTCCCTTTAGTCTTCCGTAAAAAGAACTATCGTTAGTAATATTTTATTTTTTTTTAAGTTCGTCTTTTATTACTTCATATACCGAAAGTTTTATTAAAATCGGATAGTTAGTTTATTTTATATGATTTTTAGAAGAATTTCCTGTGATCACCCTTTTTTAGAGGCAGCGATAATTTGCACATAGCTAGTAATAGTTGGAACATTTAAAATATCTTTAAAATTACCCCCCTTTACGAAGTTTGCGCAACCCTACATATCTTATTATAATGGAGATTGTGTGTTATTCTGTCTGTAACCGAAACTTTATTCCTACTCAAGACACAATTCTCTTAGTTATTGACATCACATTCTCCATGATTTTATTTTTATTTAAACCTCAATTATTAATAAAATTGCCTACATTATTAATACTGTTAACTATGTCTACATACTGACAACATGCAATTATATTTATATATACAACAAAATAGCGGTTTACAGTGTGAATGAAAAGGCTAATTTGCATATTAATATTAAAAAATCGAATTTAATAAATATGTGTTTAGTATTATTGATTTCTAACTGTTTGGTTTTATTTTAATGCATATAAGCAAAAATCTCTTCAATGAATCTTAAATGAAATCCATTAACAAGATAAAATAACTGTCATTTTCTTTACTTCCTCTTATAACTAAATACTTAAATTAGAAAAAATAACAATGAAAGACGAGAGTGATGGAAGAGTAAGTTTCAGTTGTTCCATTTTTTATTATACTCCCTGTTTCAAATCTTTTATTATACTCCCTCTGTTTCAAATCTTTTTATCTGTATTCTTATTTAGTTTCATTAGCCTTTCTAATTTAATACAATATTTTATTACATTAAAACTTAAATACTTGCACCCGGAGGGTGCATATATTTATAGTAAATGTAAAGAAAATACAAAATATCAAAATCTTAGATTCCATGAAAAACCATAGAATGTAAAAACAGAAAATAATTTCCTTTCATTATTTGATACTTCAAAAGTTAAAAAGAAATGAAACCTCTTGTACAGACCATCTATACATATATAAAGGGCAGTTGTGTGTATGTTTGTATGCCCAGAGGAAACTAGAAAAATAAAACAATTAACAACAAAGTAAATATATATAGACATTCACTATCACTAGAGCTTGCTTTTTGTGCTAAAAGAATGAAGATTTTATTCATATTTGGGAAAATATTAAAAAAATTAAAATTTGTATAGTAACAGAAGGGAAAGTCATTAGTACGTTATTTCATTTCATTTATTTAATTTAATTTATTTTTTTGTATGTCTTTTTCTTCTTTTTTTCTCTTTGCTTGGAAGTATGTTATTGATTGATTGAATTAATCACCTCATTTATATCATATTTTTTTTAAATTGTAAATTATTGAATTAAAATTTATTACTATATTGTTATATATTTACGTGGGGATATTTTATAGGGCATCCAGCGAGGATCCAACTCGTGATAAGTAATAATGGATCTACAAGACTAACTTAAAAAAAAACCCTACCCAGGCGACGCCGGGTAGCCACTTCTAATAAGAATATAAAGCCACGGTATAAAAATGGAATTTGGGATCGAAAAAGTGGAAAAGAGAAATAACGGTTGGATTAGAACTTCGGAGAATGTGTGGTACATTTATGTATGCAGCATTCTATAGTTATCAGCTTTTAATGATTCCAAAGTAATGTAGGTTTTATCAAAATAATAGATTAAAACAAAATATATTTTCCTTAAAATTTTCCATCAGTTAAAAAAAAAAAAAAAAAATTCATAAATGTCAGATTAACTGACGCCAAATCTTTATTCCAATCCTCCACTGATGACAGACATACCACCTGACTCCTTGGGGATAGGATTGACAGACAGAAAGGAACCGATAGCTTTAACAGAGTGAAAAGAAAAGAGAGAGAGAGAGAGAGAGAGAGAGGGGGGGGGTCAATCAGTAAATGATTTCCAGACAAGACAATACTGGTATTTTAGTAAAGAAAAAAATGGTCCCACGTCTACTCAAGGGATTTAGTACGAAGTGAACGCGAACAGCTACGGTTGGAATTTGAATTCATTTTTTCGAAAACCATTGTCAGTGGCAATTTAAAAAAAAGTTAAGCCAGTCTCGACACATTTTTTAATGAAATTTTTTGGCGAAACACAAGATTGTGCAAGTGCAGAACCCTACACACTTACCAAACTTTCCGCCGTGTAACTTTTTTTTGTGTTTCTTAGAACGAAAATTTCTCCAAAGATTTAAGGACGTCAAGATGTAATTAAACAAATACGGCTCTACTTGCAAATTGGTCGGAAAATTAAAACGGAAACTTTTTTGGTGGTTCCTCATGACAGTTTAACTACAGTCTATGAATGAACTTTTTTGCGAATTGGGTTACGGTTTGGGGATTAAGGTTGTTTTTAATTACGTATTTCTTAAAAAACAACAAAACCCCAAAAATACTATACATTTAATTAACCATTGAAATTAATTATTGAACCCAAGGGTAGACATATTAGTATACTAGAGGAACGGATACTACACTTTAATCTCAGCCTGAAAGCTGTGATTTGTCAAATTCATTATTTCTCTGAATTTTTGAGATGAGGCTTGAATTTGTATTATCCAGACTATAGTTCTTATCTTTATTGCTATGTACACAACGTTTCGGCTAATGTGTCCTCCAGTTTTCTTCAGGTATTTCTTGTCGGATTCGGGAACCTTCTCGAACTCGGGAACCCTCGAGAGTTTTCATGTCGTAATCGAGAGATTATGTCGTAATAGATTAGATTAACAAAAAATATGAGTAAAGGTATGAAAAGATCATAGATAATTATAGAGGTAAATATTCTAGGTAAAAATAGAACATTAGGTTCTATAAATTCACTCTGAGTTGTCCAATTGGACACATGGCGCAACGGATATAGGTATTGCGTTAATACAGGTTTTTTTTTTTTTTTTTTTTTTACGGCATATCAACCTCAGTAGGTCATTTAATGACGATAAAGTTTTGAAATAAATCAATTCTTAATGGATAATACAATTTTTTTTTATAAATACATTTTTCTATTTAACCCATAGATGGGACCCTAACAGGTCCGGGTCAGATTGGACCAGGGAGCAATGGTGATGAATGGGGTGCTCCACATTCCCCAAACCTCCAGAACTGGAACCTCACCATCAGATAGAGTTTAATGTCATTCCCAGGACATGTAGACCCGCAGCCACCGCCTTCTAGCACCCATATGATAAAAAGGGGTTGGGGCTTGCCATAAGGGCAATAGGGTTAGGAAAATCATATAGGTGCTAGGGCTTGACGTGACCAGCCGATTGATCAGAGGGGGCCTCTCCGACCGCCCGTCTAGCCCAAGAAATGGCCAAAGTGGAGTATTGCATGTCATGAACTGCTCATCCACCTGGGCTCTATCCTTAAGCATCACGGGTCGCCACCCACGGCCAACAGGTGGTCCCATTGGGGGAGTCTTACCCCTCTGCAGAGGTGCAGTCGGTGCATTCTAACGCCCCAGCCGACAGGGCGGTAATACAGTTTTAAGTGACAATCATTTCTGGGACTGCAAGTTCAATCATGGTCAAGGGCGATAATAACATAAAATAATAAACACAGCATAACACTTGTACTTGATTATGGTTAACAGGAACTTTATCGAACTCATGAACCTTCTTGTCAGACACAGGAATCTTCTTGTCGTAATTGGGGGCCTTCACAGAACTTCGAACCGAACCCCTCATTCAACCCATCGGGTACAAGTGTTAAGCCGAGGACACCGATATATACTTTCGGTGGCCTCGGTTAAGCTATGTTAAGTATTCTATGTTATCATCGCTTATAGCCCGGATTGAACCTGCAACCTAAAAATGATTGTCCCTTAGAATTGTATTGACTCAACCCTTATATCCGTTTGAGCCAGGTCACCTCTAAGATAAGGGCTTTATGTAAATTTAAACTTGTTACCTTGTAAGATTAATGACCGCTAAAAGGATTGTTTTAGCAACTTTTAATGGCTGTCAACTTGTGTTCGAGTAAGACCATTTCCTGTTTTTTTTTATCATCATAGTTAGGTGCCAGTAGCATTTGACACTCTATACTTGTGTTTTCTCAGATGACTCACCAGGCCAGCCGTGGAGAGACATACTCTTCCACATAAACTACATGTTGGAACTTCTCCGCTTTGAATGTTGCTGGGCTGAAAATTACCCTAATAGCCGGCTTCAATTTTTGGTGTTTAATTCTGTTGGACTCAAATTATTCCACGGACAGGTAGATAGTGGCTCTCCGGCCAGGTCTATTACAAACTAGCTTCTCCCAGTCCTCCACAGCAATAGCAGTGTTCTTCAGATTGTCCTTGAGGCAGTCCTTAAACCTCAATTTGGGTTTGTACTGACAATATAAACGTTATTTGAAATGATCTATTTGCCTTGTTTTTCCTTTCTTACGACTTATATGGGGAGTCGTTAATAATTTCCCATATATTTGCAAACAGTTGAGCTCCTTCGATCGAATTCCAGTTTGTTTTTTAAAACCCCGTATTAAATCAAAGGGCGTCTGTCCTTGTTCACACCTGAATTCGATTTGACTGTTGAAATGATTCATCTCGACATGAACTAGAGAACTTGTAGCGAAAATATTGATTGGTTTTAATAATCGATTAAAAATCTGACTCAGTATAACCAGCAAGCAATACTTTACTGCAAATAACCCGGATGGAACAGGTGTAACAAAAAAGTCAATAACAACATGAGTAAAGGTATATCGCAGGCTGAAGTGGGTTAGTAAATTTGACGGGAGTTCGATTCTCACTAGGGAACCCATACCTCGTGCTAAACAAAACTAAGCTTGGTAAAGGACAACAGAATAAATGAACATCTACTTATATCTATGCATATATAAAGGGCAGTTGTCTATGTATGTCCGGATGAAATATATACATATATAAAGGGCAGTTGTGTGTATATGTATGTCCGGAGGAAACTTCGAAAATAAAACAATTAATGACAAAGTAAATATATATACAAATTAAATATCACCAGGGTTTGGATTTTGAGCAAAAATAATAGAGATTTGATTTATATTCGTGAAGATAATTAAAAAATAAAATTTAAATGATAACAGCATGGATTTTTTTTTTCATTTAATATTTTAGATAGTAGACATTAACGTTTATTTTCAGAGTGGTTGGATCACTGCAAGGTCTATTTTTTTACATAGGGATTTAAAAGGAGCATCCGACGAGGGTCCAACTCACGATTCAGTAATAATGGATCTGCGGGACTAACTTTTAAAAATCCCCTCTACCCAGGCGACACCGGGTAACCGCTGCTAGTATATATATAAAATACAAAGTGACTATACGAACATAGGGGAGGCGCGTAGTGTACTAATTATCGTCGCTGCAAATAAACTCGGTGATCCGAGTTCAAATCTAGGACGAAAGTGTTTTCATTTCACATAGTGCTAATATTCTTGGGAAAGGTATGAATCCAACTATTCTCCCTCCAGCTATGAGTAAATAGTAGGGCATATTAGGCTGTTTAACCTTGGTATGGCAACCGGTCTTGGAGAATATTCTATCACCTTTTATATTTTTCTCTCACGTTCGTACCGAGAGTGGATGTGTGCAGCCATTTGAGTTTTCAGTTCTTCTTAGCCATATAAACGATGGCTGCCGAGGTGAATACTTCCGGTTGGGTCATTAAAGGGAATTCCGACATGTTGCGATAGTTGGATGATTGTGGCTAGTTAAATGAAACGGAGTAATCTTGCCAGGGCTACTTTGTGTACTACTAGCAAATATATGCACCCTCCGGGTGCAAGTATTTAAGTTTTAATGTAATAAAATATTGTATTAAATTAGAAAGGCTAATAAAACTAAATAAGAATACAGATAAAAAGATTTGAAACAGAGGGGGGTATAATAAAAGATTTGAAACAGAGGGAGTATAATAAAAAAATGGAACAACTGAAACTTATTCTTCCATCACTCTCGTCTTTCATTGTTATTTTTTCTAATTTAAGTATTTAGATATAAGAGGAAGTAAAGAATAAAATGACAGTTATTTTATCTTGTTAATGGATTTCATTTAAGATTAATTGATGAGATTTTTGCTTATATTCATTAAAATAAAACCAAACAGTTAGAAATCAATAATACTAAGCACATATTTATTAAATTCGATTTTTTAATATTAATATGCAAATTAGCCTACCCGTTCACACTGTAAACCGCTATTTTGTTGTATATATAAATATAATTGCATGTTGTCAGTATGTAGACATAGTTAACAGTATTAATAATGTAAGACAATTTTATTAATAATTGAGGTTTAGATAAAAATAAAATCATGGAGAATGTGATGTCAATAACTAAGAGAATTGTGACTTGGGTAGGAATATAGTTTCGGTTACAGACAGAAAAACACACAATCTCCATTATAATAAGATGTCTTTTCAGGCAATGGCTACAAGTAACGAGGAAATCGGTGGCGAGGCATCTGATGGTGGATGTAGCAGATGGCTTCTAAAGGGTCAATGATATTTTTACTTTGGTTTGGTTTGGTTTGGTTTAATGGCATATAAACTCGGTGGGTCATTTAATGCCAACTCGATAATATTTATAAAATGAACAAGAATCTATTAATAATGGAGATTCGCTCTCTTTTTGTCTGTAACAAAAACTGCGTCACTGCTTACATCACATTACCCAACACTTAATCCAACGTCATAACATAGAATAAATATACTCAAAATGTGAGCATGCAACGTTAGACAATCCTCATTGTTTCAATAAATAGATGTCCGGCGTTATATATTTATATATAGATTGTTTTATTCTAGTATATAATATTTAAAGTTATCGGAACTGTTTCCATCTCAAATTGTTTTTCTTTTCTTTTTTTTTTTTACTCCTTTAATAAATTTGACGATTTCACATACTTATGGTACACACTCTATGACATTGAATTTTCAACTCCCATCCCCTCAGGCAATATATTTCAAAAAATATTTTTACATCGCCCGGAGAGTGTCTTTTTATTTTGCTAGTTAATATAATATAATATAATATAACATAACAATGAATAATATAATGAGTAATATAACAACAAATAATATAACAATATCTAGCATAACACAATATATATATATATATATATATATATATATATATATATATATATATATATATATACATTCATGCATACATACATATTTATACATATCATCAATGTGTATGGTTGGCACTATTATCCTTGAAAAAGCGGTAGTAATCCAACGTACAGTATTATTAGAAGAGTGCTCAATATCTGTGATAGAGCGTTAATAGATAAATAAATGAATAAATAAAAGGTTTGGCCTTTTTTTTATTATCATTGGAACAATTATTACAACCGTTCGGTTTCTTGCTATGGCATTCGTCAGGTAAAACGAAATTGCTTTTGAAAATGATACAAATGGTATGAATATGGTTGAATGTGTGCGTTTTTTTAAACTGTATTCCCATGTTGCATATTTACATGATTGCGTGTGTAATGTCGGATGCGCCTTTTTGTTTGTACGTGTGCAACACGAGAATACAGTTTAAAAAACGCACACATTCAACCATATTCATACCATTTGTATCATTTTCAAAAGCAATTTCGTTATACCTGACGAATGCCATAGCAAGAAACCGAACGGTTGTAATAATTGTTCCAATGATAATAAAAAAGCCAAACCTTTTATTTATTCATTTATTTATCTATCCATTAAGGTGCCGGGTTAGCTCAGTCGGTAGAGCGTTCGGCTAGAAACCACAAGGTTCCTAGTTCGATCCCGCCAACCCAGCGTATGAGTAGCACAGGGATTTGTGCGGTAAAGTAAGGAGCTGATGGTAGGTGTGGCGCTCCACCTCAGACGCAAAAAAACAATCTCCTTGGTCTAGCGCTAGTGAAAAGGGGATAGACCCCCTCGCTGATTGGCTGGTACCGACATTAGGCCGCCCCGACGACTTTACTTTACTTACTTATTTATACATATGTATGTTTTGTAAGGGATTATTTTGTGGTAAATTTTATTAATTTTTATTTTTTCCTCTAAAAACAAATTGTCAGGGTGCGAGATTACTGTAATCTATTTTACCTTTCAGGTGCGTTCGCATAAGTGGTATTGTGGACGTATTTCATGTCAGATTCATATTTTTTTAAATATTTTTTTTATTTCTCGCAAGAAGGACAAAATGATATCGATGTTAGCAATTTAAAACAAATCTTTCATGCTATTTGCGTTGAAAAATCCTTTTCTGGTATGCGGAGGAACCAGTGTGTCGGTCAACGGATGTCAGCACAAGACTGTCATTACGGACAGCTTCCTTATCTGTTAAGTCTATTGCACTTCTGTGTATCACTTAGCATCTGGTTTGGAATCCCGGAGAGATTGTCTGCTGGGGGTACGACATTATCTTTCTTATTAAAGTGCAAAACGTGTTAGAATTGAAATTTCTGTGATCCATGAACGTTCAAACAGAGTTTAAACAGTCAAGATCAAAGCCAATAGACAGCTAAAGGGAAGAAAGAAAGGATGAAAAAGAAAAAAAGAAAAGAAAGGCTTATACACCATGGAATAGAAACCATTATCGACAGCCTGTCAGTATATAATTGACCAATCAGCTGGGAGAAATTTACGGCCATTTTTTGTATGCGGCGTTTTAGTAATGATGATCAAACTGTAAACATGAGAGACTTTGTCGATATCTAATTACCCCCCCCCCATTGAGGGGGTACGGACAGTTGCCTGGGTATTGCGAGTGCTGAGAACCCATTAAGTCTGGTGACGCGAGCACAAATAGAGGGGGAGAGGAGTAGAATGTTTTCTTTTAAGATTTAGTGATTGATTGATTTTAACGGCACGCCAACCCGCCCAGCGTTATTTTATGCCTGGAGGTTATGGAATAGCGTTCATTGTACATTTATATCTATATGTTTTTGTGAAACAGATCTATTTAACCCATAGATGGAACTCTAACAGGTACTACCACTTCGGGTCAGAGTGGACCCGGGGGTAATGACAAAGAACGGGTACTACACACTCCCCAAATCTCCAGAACTAGAGCATCACGTTCAGATGTAGTTTAGTGTCATACCCAGGCCCCCCTTTTTTTTGGGGGGGTGTGCTTACCTCACCGCATTCAGGAGTTGGAGGGGCTAAATATTTTGGCTGACACTCTCTTTAGAGATGGGCTCGGAAGTTTCATTTGGAAGGATGTACGCGTGTGCAAGGACGAAAATTGCACGGTACCACTACCAGTTTCCCGAAGGCGTCAAACTATTCCAACTCTCCTAAGAGATGTAATGGAGAAATGCTGAGACGGAAATCCCCTGGACCAGATTATCTTAAGTTTTTTCTACGTCTCGCTTGAAAATAAGAACACGGTCGAGTGAAATCAGATACACTCTAATGTTAGACCGAAGGCGGTGGAAGTGAGTTTGTTTTCTGTATGGTTGTTGTTGTTGTTGTTGGCATTCTTCCATCTACTGGAGACGATGGAGTAGTGTCCAAGTTTCTTTTTTTTTGGGGGGGGGACTATATAGCCTGGGCGGGTTCATATGGAGGATGAACAGTTGCCAAGCAGCAACCCCCCCCGCTCTCCACACTGCCGATGTGATCCAAAGGAAAGGCACGGAACCAATGCAGTTTGGCAACGGTAATGTCACAGGAGTTGATGGGTACCACTGGATTTCAGCATCACACCACCTTGGGGACTCCGGCTCCTGATTTGTTTTCGAAGTTTACTCCCTAGACTTTCCTTGAAAGACAGCGGAGGTTTTGTGTCGGGACTTTTCCTTGGCTTAGATGGGTTACCGACCACGGCTAAAGAACCCCTTCTAACCCGTTTGGGGATTTATGTGAGTAGTAAGTATCCCAATCCTACTACTGTCGGTGTTCCTGAAAGGTTATCTGTAAGGAACTTATTCATATTTGAGTCCTTTAAAAAAAAAAATTAGTTCTTCAATTAGTCAACCCTATTCAGTCGTGAGTCTCTCTAAGATAAAAGTACAAGGGTTTGAGGAAAAGTCCTCGGCCCGACTAAAGACTGGGGAAATTTTTTATATTTAAAGTCCACATTAAAATGTATTGCCCGTTCATAAGTCCGCCGAAGCGCCTCGTGTGGTGTAATGGTTAGCGAGTTAAGCCATTGCTAATGAGTATGACTCTCACTGAGTGTCCCATACTTCTAGCCTTGTGCCAAACTAAGTAAATGACTCCTAATAAGACAGTACTCAATAAATGTTTAGAATGTTTCTTGTCACAACTTGCCCATCCGTCGGGAATAAAAGAGAACCACTCCTTAGTTTCGGCAAGAACCAATAGTGTTGATTTGTACTATTTGACCTTGTGTCGCATCCTGCTCGTGCGGAGGGGTTGGTATACATATATATATATATATATTCATACTCAAAATGATCTTGAATCTGCTTGCAGACGAAGAGAGAGAGAGAGAGAGAGAGAGAGAGAGAGAGAGAGAGAGAGAGAGAGAGAGAGAGAGAGAGAGAAGAGAGAGAGAGAGAGATATGGCCGTAAAAAAGAGGGACTGGCCTTCGCTTCTGCCATATATCTATACATATATAAAGCGCAGTTGTATGTATGTATGTATGTATGTCCGGCTATCATATTGGAGAGAAAATGGAGGGTTGGAAATGTCAGACATGTGGTCGAATTCTGCTTTCTAAGGTTGGATATGTCAATCATAGGACATCTCATCAGGAACAATTCATGCAAACTCCAGGAACAAACAATGTGTCTTGTGCAATCTGTAACAAAGTCTGTAAGTCAGCTTCTGGTCTTAAGAGACATATGGTGGTGCATAAGCATAACATTTTATCATCTGTTCCATCTGATAGAACGAGAAGGACGCCCTTCCTATTCATATTTGCATCAAACTTTGTGGATCTGCAGCGGATTTGATGAATCATTTGAGGGCTCATGAGAGGAAAGGTTCTGGTGGTGGGGTTACAAGATTGTGAGGGACAGCAGTGATCTGTAAAGATTATGCTATTGCTATGTCCGGCTGAAACTACGGGAAAAAAAGCAATTAACGACAAAATAAATCACCAGATCTTGCTTTTTGAGCAAAAATGATGAAGAATTGATTTATATTCGTGAAGATAATTAAAAAAAAATAAATAGTAACAGCATGGATTTTTTTTGTTGCATTAAATATTTTAAATAGAAGACACTGATTTTTCTTTTCAGAATGTCTGTGCACTTTTTTCTGTTGCCCCATAAGGCCGAATCAACGCAAGGTCTTTTTTTTACGTAGGGATTTCAATGGGGCCTACTGCGAGGATCCAACTCACGATTCAGTAATAATCGATCTGTGAGACTAACTTTTTGGCACCTTCCTTCTACCCAGGTGACGTCGGGTAGCCGCTTCTAGTATGAAATAAAAAAGAACAAGAAGAAAAAGGAGGAAAAGTTCTGCAAGTACGAACATTCTCCAGAGAAATTTTTTCTAATAGTGAACTTTTTTTTTGTTAAGTACAATTCTTGTCGATAAATAATAATAATAAAAATTGAATAAAAAAAAACCCTAAATAGATCACTAAGTAGGACTGAGCCTATTTTATTAGTGACCACCCCAAGTGGAGATTTAAGAGGTTTGAATTCAGAATTTTTCTTCTCCTAGACTATTTGCCTAACCAAGATTAAAGAGTCCAGTCTGCCCTACTATTTACCCATAGATGGAAGGAGAATAGCGCTATGTGAACTGTGGCTTGGTCCAGGATTTGAACTCGGGTCAGCGAGTCCATTTCCCACGACTCTAACCAGTACACACGCACCTCCCAAATATCATATCTGTTCATTATCTACATTGATTTATAACTTAGATTTTATTTTGTATCAAATTGCTTGTAAAACTTTTATCTCGTCTCTGGTATTTGTTATCAACGGTCCATGCAATTCGACCATGGGAAAATCCCTTTTAATATTTTTTTTTAACGAACCTTGGGTTCATTCTGTCAACACTGGGGCCTGGCTGCTACTTTCTTGTCTGGGGTCTTTTACTAACTAAACTTTTCTCTTCTGTCTAACTCTCACCCTTCGTCCCTAATTCTATTGGTTAATTTCTATTCCCCTAATTCTAAGTTGTTAATTCCTATCCCTAAGGGGTCAGGTAGTATGTTAACTGTCCGTTAACTGTGTTTTTTAAATCATGATTTGGCGTCTCAAAGTCTGACATAGGTCTATTTTTAGAATTTAAGAAATGTTTTTTGTTTTGTTTTTGTTTTTTTACTTCTAGGAAATTTTAGAAAACGATTTTAAAAAAATCTGATTTTGGTAAAAACTATATTACTTAAGAACAATTATAAATATTTTGAGATTGTTTTTTGCAAGGAAGCATTGGGAACATGTGTAGGTGTGCAATTTTAATGTTTTTTTTTCTTTTTCGACAATACCTACACAAGACCACTCTTGAAGAAGAAGACAATGGTTTATTTTCACACATTACACAATATAAACAATGTCACACAAAAAACCAAAAACCAAAAACCAAAACAAACCAAAAAAACAAAACAATGTAATGCTGGTTGCTGTAGTAATGTGTGGAGGCACTAATTAGTATTGAGCTTATTCTAGTAGTGACCACCTCAGTTGTTTATTTTTTACATAGTTTGAAAGTTGATTATTATGGTCTTGACGATTAAGAAAGTCGCAGGTTTCTTTGACCAAGAGATATAAAACACACATTCTACATATTTGTGCCGCATAGTTAAAAAGAAAACACACACACATACACACACACACACACACACACACAACGTACCCAATTTGATGAACAAATTAGGTACATAGTATTTTTTAAAGTTTCATTAATTCTTTCAGAAAAAAAAAGAAAGAAAAGGTAACTCCATTAATTAGGTATGGTCATTTGGTGAACATTTTTTGTACGACAGCACCTCCCCTCTCCTTAAACATTTTATAAAAAAATAAAAATTGGTACTTAATGTTTTTTTCTTAAGAACAGAGCCTAAGCATATAGAAACATTTCTATGAATTAAATAAATCACAGTAAAAAGCACATGAGAGAGAGAGAGAGAGAGAGAGAGAGAGAGAGAGAGAGAGAGAGAGAGAGAGAGAGAGAGAGAGAGAGAGAGAGAGAGAGAGAATGTGCTATTTTGACAGATACAGATATTAATTTATAAAAATCTACCGTTTTAAAGACTGTAAAACAAATAATTTTACACGAGATTTTAACAAAATCCTTCCTCTTAATACAGCAAAAATTACGTTAAGTTTCATTCATTTTTCTAAGTTTTGTTTTCATGAGGAGGGTTTAAAAAAACATAAACAAAACACGTTAAATTTTAGCCATACCTACATTATATGAAGATACGACATATCCAACAAATGTAAAGTTTTAATATCTAGTTAATAAACTTAGTTCAATTTTAATAGAGTTATATTGAATAAAAATCGTGTAATATTCTAATTGTTTTTTTTTTTCTCTCGACGCTTGATGGTTTAGAAAGTCGCAGATTTCACGCCACTGACCAAGAGTTCAATCCCCCTCCCCGCACATTGTACATATTCGTGCCGCAGTCCCAAAAATTAGGCATCTCCTTATTTAAGCTTAACTTAAATATCTATTTACTATTCATTATGCAATCAACGCATCCAGACGTCATTTACAACGAAACTAGCCTTAAAACTTATGTTTTGAAAATTTCAAAAACTACGCTAACAACATGATTCTGCGTCTCATTAGTAACCACAGAACATAAGGTAGTCATAACTAAAGCCGTGTTTGATTAACGTGACGATAGATATGAACAAAAATACATTTGGTATAGCGAATTAAGATCTCTCTTTTATGAGACGTGGTGGGTGTGAATGTTAAGAGTTTTTCAATTATGATTTAATGAAATTAAAAAAAAACTGATACAGTCTCCTAAAATTGCTCCTCCTACCTATTGAAATTCAAAATAATACCATGGCACCTAAGGAATCTCCTACAAGTGTCTAACATGCTGCTAAATGTACTTTTATCACTTTCTTGTGGTAAAGTGATCAGCTCAGTGCCCGGATGCAAACAGTCATACACAAAATGTGTGGTCAAATAACGCGCACATGTACTTTTATTTAGGGAAATTGTTTTTTTGTTTTTTTTCTCTCCTTCAATATTTTTTCTTCTCCTGTACTACACTGCATTAAAGCGTATCAACCTGTAGCTGTCGGGGGCATTAAAAAAAAGAAAGAAAGAAAGAAAAAAGAAAAAAGAAGTAAAACAGAAGAAAAGAAGTTCGTCGTAGGACTCGATGACGCTAACATTAAGTGCTGAATAAAAATCAATAAAAAAAGGAATTTTCTTGCCGACCGAGCACGCGCACGCGCGTCATTCATATATGTAGATGCACACTCATTCACAATGCATCATAGGCACACATGCACTCAAACAATATCAGAAACATTCAATCAAATTATCATTATTATTATTATTATTATTATTATTATTATTCAATCACGCGCGTGCGCAAAATTTCTCGGGGGATAATATTATCATGACATAACTTCAACATTTCGCGCAATATGCCCCCGATTTTTTTCCCCGTTACAAAAAAAAAAAAAAAAAAAAAAAAATGGTCTAGTCAGTGCTTTTGAAATTTTATGCAACCGCGCTCAACTAAATAAAAAAAATCACAATATTATAAATATTGCTGGAAGCTATGTCGATGTCAACCTTGTCTTTAAATCAGTCGAAAAAGCAGTATTTAAAAAAAAATTAACAGTTTCTTTTTTTTATTTTAGTTTTTTGCCAAAATAACAACAAAAACAAAAACAAACAAAACAAAACAAAAAACAACTAAAGGCTTAAACTAGCAGCTGGTATCGACCAAGTTTCACGGTTTTGATTGAAAAAAAAAAAAAAAAAAGGAAAAGGATGCACCGCGTCCCCCATTTTTTCACATACTCTGCCTTACTCATTGGCATAAACCTGTGCCACACAGGTTATAAAAATAATGAGTAAGACAGGCTGTGTGGGAGATAAAAATACTAATGTTTTTGAAGAAAGAAAAAAAAAAGAAACAATTTGGTCAAAGTGGAAATGAGAGAGAGAGAGAGAGAGAGAGAGAGAGAGAGAGAGAGAGAGAGAGAGAGAGAGAGAGAGAGAGAGAGAATATGAGGGGCTCTAGAATACATTGAGAAAGAAATGTCATATTTTGTAGCTTAATAATCGATAAAGTTTGCATAACAAACATCACCGACTTGGTACCTAGGATATGAGGAAAATTTAAATCTTAACTACCGGCCCTCTGCTCTACCACTGAGCCAAAGCGATAAACGTCAGTGATAATTTATCTCCAAGACTTGACAGATGTTGACAAGCGCTACGACCAGCTGTAATAGTACTACTTACTACTGTTTCTCAATCCGGAGACATTAAAAAAAAAACTTTTGAGTTTTAACAATCACTTAGATTGACTTAATAAATAAGTAAATGAATGAATAACCACATTTATCGTTGTAAAATGACCGTGTAAAGTTCTTACTAGTGAGTACGAAGAATTAATTACAAAATATAAACGATATTTGCGTGCATAGTTTTATTTTTTTTTTTAAAGATCGGAGTAGTTATAATAAAACGATGACACCTGCATATTAATTTAAATTAAAGAAACAATGGAAATTCGTGTTTAGTTTTTGACGTTAAGGTGCTCATTTTCCAATTCTGGAAAAATGTTCTATATACCGTGATCAGTTGGAAAGGACTATCAGGGTTAAATTACACTTACCACTGCCGCCAATATTATTCGTATCTCCATACTATTTCTTTAAATTTTAATAACAATAGGCAGGATTTTCTTTAATGCGAAATTTCGGAGTGAAGTAACATATTGCTGTGATGAGGTTTGTTTGAGGTTGACTTGAACGAAAATAAACTTTAATATTATTCAGTAGCTGGTATTAATTCCACTAATTTACAATTGTCTAAAAATTGATTTTTTTTTGCCATAAATTCACGTGGGATTAAAAGTAATTTACAATATTTATTTATACACAAAGTTGGTAGTAGCAACATGCAAATCTTTTAGAAATACAAATTCGGCAAAAGAATTACTCCAGTCTCGGTTATAAATTGTTATTAATTATTTCTTCATTTTTCGACATACAACAAATACTTTAGGGAATTCTCCTTGCCGATTATTACTAAAAAACAATAAAATCACCTCTGATATAAAGAAAAATATTTGAGCAAATTTATTTTTGAGAAATTGTGTAGTAGTAGTAATAATAATAATGAAAAAATAAAAAACAAACAAAAAAACCCAAAACAAAACAAAAAACAACCTAATAATAAATAGAAAAACGCCAAGGAAAAAGGTTTTATATCTGTAGTGTGTATCATAGCTCAAATGTCTTTTTTTTCTCCAAATGCAAATGTGCGTGTGTGTGATAATGAGCCTCCCCAACCAAACCAAATACTAAAATTAATTGAATTAAACTCCAAATTCCGAAATTCATGCTGAGTACGTTGTTTTTACTACAATTTTTGTTTACTACTTTACAATATATTACCAACCACGGAGAGGTGTCGTATTATTATTATTATTATTATTATTATTATTATTATTACTTTCAATTTAAGTTAGTAAAAAAAATAAATAAATGAATAAAACCAAACGAATATTGCAGGGATTTTTTTTCAAGATTGATCAAATGAAAATTAAATTTTCAAAATAACTTTTCGAAAGCAACCATCGATGAATTTTCTAGTAAAGAGCCTCACTATCCCCGCGTTTAGTATGAACGTTCTTACACCTTTCAGGCTGTAGTCTATTGCTCTATTAGTAATGAACATCACGTAGCAAGTGTTCTGCTTGTTGATAGTAGTAATTGCATGTGTTGCTGATAGAGTTATCTGCCCTTAGATGGGAAAAGTGGCCTGCAGGGGTCGTGAGTGACTGGAAACCTCCCTTCCTCCTTCTTTGCGTCTTGTGGTTCGTTCTGTTGTTGTTGCTGCTGCTGCTGCTGTAGCAGCCCTAGCGACATACACACATACACGGCAAGGCAAGGGGTGTCAGGTAAGGACTTGTCACTCACACTCTTTCTCTCCCTGCCGCATGAGAGCCTTACCAGCACCACTAACGCTGATACATCCAAACCCAGAGGCAAGCTAAAAAGCCAACCAGTCGAGGAACTTACTACTACTACCTTCTGACAACTGTGGCTAAAAAAGACCGAGTGGGGAGACGATATATCTTCCCCACTTCCTTCGTTGGAAGAAGCGGTTGGTTTCCCTACCATCAACCAGTTGTGGAGGAGATTCAAGGAACCCTTTACGGTAATCTCCTCCGTTTTATTATACATTGAAAACTGTAGCTACCTATATGCAGGAATTTTTAGCCCTTATTTTTCCTTCACCCTCGATCTAGGTGGGGAGGACACAGGGTCGAAATAGTCAGCTCTTTTTAAAGGGATCTCTCTCGTAAAGCAACGAGTCTACACACAGGAAAAGAAATGTGTTTTCAAATTCCATCCAACCTGAAGTTTTGGTGTTATTTCATAGATAAATACCCAAATAATCATTACCACCAACAAAGGGTGACCAATTATTCCTGAGTGACAAAGTCATCGCGATGGCAATTGTTTTACTACGACATAGTACTACCAAGAAGAATCACCATGAACCACACCACCATCCTCGTAATAAACAGGAATACCTAAACTACTTCAAAGGCAACACTAACACTTTATCTTCTGACACATCTACCTGCATTTTTTCTGTTATTATTCCGATCACAATATCTCATAACAACTGCTCTTCGATTTTTGCCCAGTCTTCTTCATCGTCATCGCTGGGGTGGTCACAAAGTGGGGGCTTAGTATAAGGGCCGACTTGAAGGAAGAGAAACAAATGTCGTTTTTGAAAAAAGAGGAGAACGAAAAAGAAAATTGATACCAATATGAAAACTCTCACGTGTCAAAGTTGACTAAATATGCGCGATTATTATTATTTTTTTTACTTGCTTATTTACCTTACTCACCTAATACCCGACCCCACTTTGTGACCACCCTACACATCACTTTTACTACCTGCTGCTATCATGTTTGTAATGATCGCGGTGGTAGTACCAAATAATAATAATAATAATAAATCTGTTATCAGGAGATAGAAAGGAGTTTATTATCTTTATCTCGGTCAATTGCCTCTGTCTTTCACCTTTTAATTGTTTTATTGTAAAGATGACTTTTACACGAATCTGGTTCGTTTCTTTTCTCCACACTGACATGCCTAGAGGGCTTCTTTCAGAATACAATCCATCAGATGACAGTACTACTACAAGCCCTTACTACTGTACTAGGAGTCGCTAACTACTAATAATTGTTGTAGGTCTTTTAATATAATTCGCATTTCCTGTTTCTTGAGCTTTCTTTCAAAATTGTGACATATTTATCATCAAATACGTCCTTGTGGATTTTTATTTGACGAAATCAAAGTTGGAAAAAAAAAAAAAAAAAAAAAAGAAAGAAAGGAAGGAAGAGAGAGAGAGAAAAAAGCACAAAACGTTTGATAAGGGTAGGTACAAATAAAAACAAATACTTTTTCTTTGCATAATTTCTCTTTATTTTGAATAACCACATTTATTTACGTAACCGTGTTTTGACTCTCGTATTCATAAATAACAACATTCTACATATGAACGTCTTGCTTTTTGGTCAGACTACACACCAGTGTGTGCATGTGTTTTCTAAAGAGATTTTTCTGTCTCACACCTTCATAAATATTAAATATCTCCTCGTTATCTTTTCTATCTCCACTATTATACGACAGAACTTAAAAGCTTTTGAATGTTTGCTCTAACAAAATCCAACTCCATGTCTAAGACATCTTCGCAAGCATCGCCGTCACCTGCGGCTGTTGGGGCAGCAAGTGGCTGGGAGCAGCATACCCATCTCAAACAGAGTAACAGACATCACCCGTTGCAATATTCTGCAAGCCACCTTGGCTGCAGCACTAGCATCAGCAGTGGTGCCAGCGGACCCAAAGTAACCAAAAAGTCTGCTACTTTGTCTGGTTTTGATGCTATTGATGGTAGCCCAACATGTATGCCCACCTCCAAAACCATGGCAGATGGCAGCAGTATGGCTGTCAACGATGCCAACCTTGGTTTTTTTGGTCGTCTCAAAAAGAAACTTCGTCTCCGTACAAATAAGGGCAGCTATAACTTGTGCCAGGAAAAACTGTCTAATGCTGGTCATTTCATGGCTCGAAGCGAGAGTGAAATTTATGATAATAGCCACCACAACCAGCTGAGTTGGAAGGAGACTAAATTACGGTCTGAGAGTCTGCCTCGTGTACGGCAAAGTCCATTTGTAGGCCTCAAGAAGAACAACCACTGGCCAAGTTCCTCATTTCGAGGGCGGCATTATTCAGATAACCAAAATATTGTCGATGCCTCATGGTTTACAGAAGAGTCCAATGAACTTGATATTCGGTCAAGGTGTCCGCTTTTGGACGAGAGTGGAGTGATCCGAAATGATTTCCTTACTTCGGATGAGTCGGCTATTGATTTGGACAATGAACCGGTTATAAATGACACATTTGATGATGAACCAGGCTATGAAAGTCTGGATACCATCAAGCTGAAGATGCAACTACATAAACTGAAAAACCCTGTCCCCACAGTGCCTGAGAGCCCAGAGTTACCCAATTTAAATGAATCGTGTTGTAACAACCGCTCTCAGCTTCTGTCACCTCAGTCACTGCAGTCATCTTCATCTTCATACTGTGTTTGTCTTAAAACTGCTGACCATGTGAATAAAAACTGCCCCAATGGCACGGACAATATGTGTGAGTGTACAAAGCAGGCTGCTGCTGCTGCTGCTGGTCAGGTCCTTGCAGTGGAGGATGACCAAAAGTCGGACATGGACTATGAGTGTCACACGTCGTCTTCATCCTCCTCGTCTTCGTTGTCAACAACTACAGCAACAACTCTGCAATCCTTGAACTGTTGTCGTAGTAGGCAGACAACTGAGAATAAATCCAACATATGTCTAAATCTGCCGACATTGCAATTTACCTGCCCTTCTCGTGACCCGTCAATGGATGACTTGAGTCCTGACTACCCACATTCAGCCAATAATGATCTCTATGCAAATCCGCAGGTTTTGATCCGAAAGAAATCGAAATCCAATCACTCCTTTAAAGACGCCGATCGGACAAGTCGTGCGTTGTCTTGTGCAGTAGTCGGGGCCGACACACCTGTAGGAACTAGCGATTCTAACGGTAATTCCAATGAAAATATTGTACATGATGAACCTATGGAAGGGGCGCCGCAGACCGAGACAGCACCTCCTCTACCTGCACGTAACTATCGCCCCGAAGAGAATAATGCCGTCTCGGACCTTCATCAGCTCTCTGATGCCACTTTAGATTGGTGCAATGACAATAGTAAACCGCCGGCGCCACCAACAGATAATTGCCAAGCGTCTGCGGAATCGGTAATTAATAATTCTTGCATGTCTGATTCTGAACATTGTCTTCCTCCTCCTTTACCTCCGGAGAATCGCAAAAAGAAACTGACCAATGGTAATACTGAGCTTTCCAACAATGCAAATGTGATACCGACCATGACTAAACTGAAGCTACACGACAGACCACCTTTGGCCAGTTCTCTGGAGGAATTCCTCCCAGAAACAATCCACCCGTCAACATCGACCACTTGTATAAATTCATCATCATCATCATCGTCATTATTAAAACAACATGTATTGGACGAACCAATTCATGCCTCGTTAGATGAAGTTTTTCCAAGCATGCGCAGACAACGCAAGCCAGGCAGATCAAAACTGACGGCTTCGTGGAATGGTGAGAGGTCATATCCAAATCACGGTGGACCATGGGATATGTTCACAAAGGACAGTTTTCCAAAATCTCTGTCTTCACCAAAAGTTATGGATGAGCCGATTCATGCATCTCTGGATGAAGTTTTTCCTGATCGAAGGGAACATCTAAGCCAAGAATGGAAGCGTGATAGCCGTTCCTCTTGGAATGGCGGAAGCAGCCAGCGACTGAACTCTGACAGCAATTGGGAAGTTGTGGTTCAGGAAAGAGGCTCAAATACTACCTTTGGATGTACCCAGATGTTTCCAAGCGTGAACGGTGTCATCAATCCGGATATACCACCACCTTTGCCTGCCAAGCGGAAAACCAACCAGAATTGTCTTGCTTCTTGTAAGTCAGGTAAGGTTAATTAAAACTTTTTTTTTTTTTTTTTTTTACATTGTGGATGTTTTCCATAAATTATTAGGTAGTTTGAGTGTCATACTAAGTAATTCCTCTTTATGGTAATACTGTCTATATTTCTTTGATGAAACATTGATTTTATTATTATCAATACATTGTGGACTACTATAATCACAATGGAGGTGTGTGATGTAATACTTAGAGTTGGAAATGGACTTCAAATCCTGGATGACACTATCTGCATTTCACATAGCACTAATACCCTTGGGAAAGGTATGCATCCAACTACTCTCCGTCCAATTATGGGTACACAGTAGGGCAGACTGGGCTCTTTAACCTTGGCTAAGTAACCAGTCTAGAAGAAGGAAAACTCTGAATTCAGACCTGTTAAACCCCGCTTAAGAAATTGACCTTGAGTCACATCCTGCTCGTGTGGAGGGGGTTGGTAAATATATATAATCGCAATGTTTTGGCCATTGTGCTCTCCACCTGAACACATGGATGATAAGATTAAGATGTCAAGTCAAATATCCTAGCAGACTACCACCTAGAGGTTGTGAGTTCAATCCCTGATTTCATATCTGTGAAAAACACTTGAAGTGGCCAATGCGAGATACCCGCAAGGCATAGACGGTAGAATGAGAATGGAACACCCCTGTAACTCAAAGGGTTAAGTTCAGAATTCCTGGAAGATTACCAGTCACCAAGTATGACAAAAGACACCTGAAGAAGGTCTCACAGGGCAATGGAGGTGACTTGAATTTAACCATCACCACTTAATGGAACAGGTTGTAATGGGTTAAATGGTACCAGTAACAAGAGATGATTACTAACCTGACTTATGAGTTTAGTAAATATCAAATCAGGCAGGGCCTTCCACTTGAAGATTGGTGCAACATAATCTTCCTAATCTTGAATTTGGTCTTGTCTTGTACTAAACTGACTTAAGTTAATATCAAAGCAATAATTAATTAATAATGCATAGAGTGTCAAACACTTTTACTGTTAAACACATTCTGATAGAATGTGGGGATTTTACTGTTATTAGACAATGTTTTTACAACACAAACATAAGATATATTTAAAAATGCTAATATAGATGGCATTTTGTTCTTCCCGAAAGAAATAAAATCATACACAAAAAATATAACAATAAATTTTAACTTTACCCTATAAACTTGTGCCTCAAAACAATTCCCTACCCATTTAGCAACAAAAAACTTGCTGTCTAAATCAAGAAAAATCCTTTGAAAAAAACATAGCAATAAATCTGACCATCCCTCATAATTTATTGCTTGGCATAAAATAACACTAGATGGGTTGACATGCCTTTAAAATCAATAAACTTATCCCTCAAAGCAATTCCCAATCCATTTAACAACAAACAGCTGTAGGCAACTTATTGTCTAAATCAGTGGTTCTCAACTGGGGACCATATGGACCCCCGGGGACCATATGACATTTTTTGGGACCTAGGCAAGCAAAATATATTTAACTAAAAAAATACAATGGGATTTTTAAACATCAAATGGTTATGGGAGGCTCCACCAGAGTAAAATAGGATTAAAAAGGGGGCCATAGGTAAAAACAGGTTGAGAACCATTGGTCTAAATCCAGAAAAATCATTTTAAAAAAACATTGCAATAAATCTTACTATCCCTCACAATTTACTGCTTGGCATGAAATAACACTAGATGGGTTGACATGCAATTAAGATCTATCAATCATCAATAATTAATGAGTGAATATGATCTGAAAAGATGAAAGAAAAAACCCTATATTTTCTAAATTAATGATTCCACTTGCAATAATCAATATATTTTTTCTGGGATTAATCTGATATTTAATTTCTTCTTCCTCTTTGGTCATCAGGTTACTATGCCTGAGTAAATATTCTTCATGGCATCTCTCATTGATGGCGGCACCCATCTCCTCTCTATGTAACATGTAACAGGTTGTACTAGTCTACATAGTAATATTAGTAGCAAGTAATGATCTCTGATAGAATGTTTAAGATGGATTTCCTTTACAAAGCCAAGAGAAACCAGCTGTCCTGCCATACCTAGGGAAGATGTGGGTATTTGCCTCATACCCCACTTGTATGGGCTGGGTACAAGGCCTCGTTTTAACTCGTTTTAACAAGCCGAAGCTCATGGGTGGGAAAGAACAATTGCGTCGGGAAGATGTGGATTTATGCCCTTGTCAAGGGAATTAGTGTAAAGTGAGCGCAAATTAATTGCATTTTCTGCACTTTTAACAGTTCTGAACATCCTTGAAGATAATTGCTTCGTCCTTTCATCTTTTATAAGATTAATAAATTTTATGGGGTAAATTTTTACTGCTAGATGCCCTTCCTCTCACATCAAAAGTTATTTGGTAGAGAATGATTCTTCTCATCCCCAGAAGGAGTGATAGTACCTGTTAGGGTCCCATTTATGGGTTAAATGGATTTAAAAAAATAGTTTTAAATAAATTTGAATACCCAACAAGAATGAATAAAACAAAAACGTCTTAGGCATAAAATACCTAAGGGTTGACATATCATAAAATCCAACCAACTATCTAATGTTTTAATTGAAGTATATGTACTTTTGATCATCATTGGTCATTGTCAAAGACATGGAGTGCCCCATCATTGCCATTACTCCCAGGTCCACTTTGACCCGGAGTGGTAGTACCTGTTAGGGTCTCATGGTTTATATAGATAAAAAAATGAGTTTACAATAAATTTGAATATCCAACAAGAATGAGTAAAACAAAAATACCTTAGGCAGGAAATAACCCAAGTGTTGACATGCCATAAAATCCAACCAACCAACCATCCTCAGAAATTAAACCATTCACCTTAAAAATCTTCAACCGTCTGTTTATCTGGTGTTGTGTTAGTAGAATTTGGTGATTTTCAGATGCTGTAAAATATTGCATTAACTTGTTGATAAAAATGACTTCAAACTGCTATGCGGTTCATAACTAGCATGGTTCACTTTTTCAACGGGGGCCACCTAGTGTATTTATAGGGCAGGACGACATCATCTGGAAATCACCACTCAGTCCTCATTCCACCCGACTGGAAGTCTCATTCGTTTTCCTAATGCACCCCAAATGATAGCCTTTGTTTAAATGTAATATTAAACATGTTTAGAAGTCTTTGATTTAAGGGAAATAATAGGTAACTTTAGATGCAAAGGTCATTTTTAACCATTTTTTTATACATTTTTATAGGAATGCTCTGGACTTAAAATATTCTCAACAGGATGTTAAAAGTTTTAATGTATATCTGTTGTTGACTCTTCTCCTTTGAACTGAATGTTGAAGCACCCCCCTTTCTTTCCACATGTACCCATCTGAACTTGAATACACGTGCTCCCCTCTTTAGCCCCCCCAAAAAAAACTTCACCTTCACAACTTGGAATTATTCCAGCTAGATGGATAGTCTGTAGATATTACAAGAAGTTAGTTGTTCCCTATGTGCATTTTATTTCAAAAGTTGCTATTGCTTCACCACTTGGTCTGTGGAAGTTTTTGGCCAGTCTTTTACAAACATGGGAAAATTGCCAGCCCAAATTTGCCAATTTCAACTGACAGGCACACAAGCAATCCAAATAACCATTTTCTTTTTATTTGACTTTTGGAGAATTGAACAACTTCCCGTCTAAACATGTCAAGAGTTTTCTTGCACCAAAATGTTTCTGTAACAACCAAATATCCAGAGGCTATGGAATCATTTTAGATGTCAATTTCTCTTATGAGTTTGATAAATCTCCAGAATACTTACACTGCACTTTGGATACAGAACGGCTGTAATCAGAATAAAATATAGGAGCTTATTTAAGAATAAGTTGTTTCTCAAAGATTTAAAAAAAATTATATTGTTAATTTTGTGATCTAAAGATTCAGATAATTTATAGAATATATAACATTTTATCTGCAACAAGTTTCACATCAAATTTGTAAAAGTTTTACAATTCCTAACAAAGCTTATTTGTTGTGCTAATTTGAAATTTACTAAGAATTTTAATTTTACTTTTTTACCAACTTGAGTAGGTTGAAAAATAATATGGAATTACTTTTAACCGTTCACGTTCTGAACTTTTCAATGTTTCAATTATATATATATATTAAACTTAATTTAATTTTAATTCTTAGTTATAATCTTTATTCTTTACTCTAAGAATTTTCAAACGTGGTACTGAGAATAGAGTAAAGGATGAGTTTAATAGGTTTGTTTTAGTTTTCTTCAAACTAATGTTTTTTTTTTTTGTGGCTCCGTATGTAAAGTAGTCAATGCATTTGGTTGGGCTTTCCTGAAGTAATAAAATGGTTTAATGATAATTATTTAATTTTATATTTTTGTTATACTAATTGTATGAATTAGTCTGGTGTGACAATTCTTCAGGTAAGTTAAGTTGGGGTGACTTTTTTTTACAGGTGTATTTTATACTTGGCTTTTAGTATTTGAATGAATTCCAAAGACCATTGAATGCAACATAACGAGAACAGTCTACCTCCATGGGTTGAATAAAGGGTTAGGTTCAAAGTTCCGTGAAGGTTCCTGAGTTCGACAAGAAATACCTGAAGAAGGCCGGAGGGTACATTGGCTGAAACGTTGTACAGATAACAATAAAGATGAGGACAATAGTCTGAATAATCCAAATTTATATTTGAGTTCCTTTATGATATGATTTCAAATAATTGTCACCCATAATTAAATAAAGTTTACCATAATTGTCAAACCATTTATTGGAATCTTCATGAGTTGGTCTCCATAATATCAATTCTGCTTTTCTAATAAAGATATTCCCAAATATGAACAAAAAAATACCTGTATGAATTCCAGAATGTGTTCAACTTGTTTAAACATTAGACAACATGCCTTAGATAAATATTAACACTGGTCTAAAATGGATTGGCCAAAAACCCAAAGAAGATTGATAGCATTAAAAAGAAAAGAAAGTTCGGTATCAGCCATTCAAAGTCTATTCCCTTTTCAATATAGACCAAAATTTTTTTTAGCAAGGTTTTAATCAGCTTTATTTACCACAAGAATTAAATGCAACTCATTTTGAGGAAAAACAAAGAATATTAGTTTTAACCAAAGCTTAACTGTTCACAAAGTCTTGAAACATTTTAAAAATTAATTATTAATAATTTTGAAGTTTCCTGTTCACTATTCCTGTCAATACCATTATTGGAATATTCTCTAGTTGGTCTCCATAATATCAATTCTGCTTTCCTAATAAACCTATTCCCATAGAAATATTAACATCTTTTTTAATCACCTATGACATATTCCAAGAATATGTTGACAGAACTTGTGAACATGTGGAGACTGAAATTATATCATAAACATACTCCCATAAGAGTGTTAAATTTATATTTCGGATCCCTCTGACTTGTTATACACTTCTTTGATTTTACCACATGATAATATTCTATCTACTCATTAGAGATGTGTTTTTAGCTGAGGGTCTCCATGTCCTGGGAATAACGTTAAACTCATATCATATCAGGACTCAAGGAATGGAGTCACCCAATTACATGAATGGACTATTTTTTTCCATAAGTACCAGCTGTCTTGGGCACTGGTTCAGTTGTGCTTAGCCAGTTGCTGTTGTCCAAACCAACAGTATACTGACTGACTAACTGGTTGTGCTTAGCCAGTTGCTGTTGTCCAAACCAACAGTATACTGACTGACTGGCTGGGGTTTGTGCTTAGCCAGTTGCTGTTGTCCAAACCAACAGTATACTGACTGACCTCAATAACCCTCTATATCTCCTCCTGGATCGATCAACAAGGTGTGGGAAGGATTGTTATATACCCCTAACATGATTTGGATATATAATGGAGGGGAGAGAGACAGATAGATTAGAGATGATAGGTGGTCTTACTTGATTACTTTGTTAGTTCTACTTCAGTCGCCATGTTCTTTGGGCTGACTTGGGGTTGATTTTCTTTGTTAATTCTTCTTACAGGGCCGGTCATTGTCTTAACATTTAATTAATAACAAGACTTGGTGTTCATATTAATAAAGCTTTATTCTCAACCCTGCCCGTTTTGATTCCACCGCAGGGAGACCAACCCTGAGAGCTAACAACATGTCTACGTTCCTTGAAAGCCGGGTTGAATCTGACTAACTAAACTTATTCTCGTGCGTCTGTAATGTCACGTTTTTAAAGGGTCAAATCAAAAGGTCACTAACCTTCTATAATTTGCGAGTAACTTTCCATAGGACCCCATAATTTTAAATTAACGGACCCTAATCAAAATTCTAACTACAGGTACGTTCATAAATTATGACGGCTCATAAATTATGTAACAGGATCACTTGCAGTTATTGAGGTCAGTTAGCCTACTGTTGGTTTGAATAACAGCAGCTAAGTACCACACAAGCAGTGTCCAAGACAGTTGGTATAAATAGGACTCAAGAATGATCCATCCATGAATCTGGGTGACTTGGGTGATTCCTTTCCTTGATTTCTGATTGGCTGCTTGACTGCTTGATTTGAATGACATTGTGGAGTCTTATATATACTCTGTCATTTTGCAGTGTACTTTGTAGCTTTCGGGATTGTATTGAGTTACAACCATTTGCTGCCTTGTCTTCCCAGTTCGACGGTAATTGGACTTTAATTATTCTTCAGCAGTGAATAGCCAGATTAAGCTTGATACGAGGAATGCCCTTCTCACACTTCACGGCACATGTAATCTATTGACCTTACAACAAGGTTCATTCATTCTTTGATATTTTTATTTCTTTTTCATCTTGCCCAGTTTTTCATCCTCTTCATTATGTAAGCCTGGTGGGGTAGTTAGTTTACCTTCCAGCTCCTTGACCATGTGCCAGGTAGCACTGGGTTACATGGTAGCTGTGGTAATTTTTGAATCACCTGGCTTATTATTTACACACATGTGTATATCCAGCTTGATATATTTTTATTCATGGATTTTACATTAAGATGACCTGTTTTTGATCTATTAGAAAAGGCATGAATCCACATATTCTTGGATCTGGCACACCAAAATTGTCTGAATACATATGAAAGGGCTAAACTCATTCTTAGAAACAAATGAGTACATTCAACAAGAGCACCGTGGAATGGCCCAAACTTTATATATATATATATCATCAACCACTCTCTATCCCCTATCCTCCATCAAACTTAGATTACTTTGTCCTTTTTTTAGGAGAAATAAAATTATACCAAAAAATATAAACGTAAACATGATCAATAACATATAATAAGTAAGTAAAGTCGTCGGGGTGGCCTAAAGTCGGTATCCGCCAGACAGTGAGGGAGTCTATCCCCTTTTCACTAGTGCTAGACCACGGACATAGTTTTTTTTAGTGTCTAAGGTGGAGCGTCACACCTACCATCAGCTCCTCACTTTACCACACAGATCCCTGTGCTACTCATACGCTGAGTTGGCAAGGGCTGGTATCGAACCAGGAACTTTGCGGTTCCCAGTCGAACACTCTATCGACTGAGCTAAACTGGCCTATATAATAATAATAATTCCCAAACATGATCCCCAATGATGCTAACATATCGTTAAAACTGTTAACTACAAAAGTGTAATTATAAATGTACAACATGTATTATTTTGTCACTGTTAGGCATGAAATAACCCCAGACAGGTTCATATGCTGTTAAAATCCATCCATTGGCCAATCAACCAATGGGTATATTCGTCGAGTTCCATCCTGGCCTCCTGCCTCAAAAACCCGCTAGCCGGGGGCTGCTGAAAAAAAAATCACCAGCTATGATTGAAGTCCGTAGCCGAAGCAGTGTCACTTGAATAAAAACTAGGGTTAGAGTTTAGGGTTGGGATTTAGGGTTAGTTTAATGGGAAAATAAATAATTTGGGCTCTGTTTTTTCCAGAAAAAACAGAACACACAAATTTTGTAATAAAACTGTTAATTTTAACTGGGGGGGGGGTTAGTGTTATGTTTAGATTTGGGGTTGGGTTTTCAGGAAAAAAAAAAAAAGTTGCTTTTTTTTTTTTTTTTTTTTTTCAAGTGACACCGCTTCGGCTACGGACTTCAATCATAGCTGGTGTTTTTTTCAGCAGCCACCGACTAGCAGTTTTTGAGTAAGGAGGCTGGGACAGAACTCCGCGAAGAGTACCCAACCAACCTTCCATCAAGTACAGTTTATACAAACTACTTTCACTTGGATAATGCTATTTTTCATTAAATTAATTATTTTTTGTGTAAAGCTGAATCAGCATATTGAACTGCCAAGAAGATTTATGCCTGTAATAATATCAGCCATTTTACATCAATTTTAGTCGTGGTAGTGGTAGCATCTTTTAGACTCCTGAGAACCTAAATCTGAAGCAAGGTTGTATGTAAAAACAGCAGTTGTTTCACCCTCTCCACCCTCACCTGATGTTACCTAAGGTGGAAGGTCAAGGGTCACTATAGCTTGCTCATTAGCTCTGTTGAAGTAGTTGACAGAATAAAGTTAAAAACAATATTGAACTGTATTATTTGTATTATTCGGACTATTGTCTTCATCTTTATTGTTATCTGCACAATGTTTCGACCAATGTGCCCTCTGGCCTTCTTTCTGAACAAACAAAAAAATGCAATATGACTTCAGGAAAAAAAACACATACATAATACTTATAAAGGTAAATATTCTAGGTAAAACGGGACGTTAGGTTTATAAGTTCTCAAAATTCACTCTGAATTGGACACATAGCATAGTTGATGTAGGCGTTGAGTTAATACAGTTCTAAGTGACAGTTATCTCTAGGCTGCTGGTTCAATCCTGGTGACAGTAACATAGAATAATTAACACAGCTTAACACTTGTACCCAGTAATGGTTAACAGTCTACTCCCGTGGATTAAATAATGGGACAAGTTTGAAATTTTGTGATTACAAGAAGGTTCCCGAGTTCGAAGAGTAGTTTCTCAAGTTTGAGAAGGTTCCCAAGTCCGACAAGAAATACCTGAAGAAGGCCGGAGGGCACATCAGCCAAAACGTACAGATAACAATGAAGATGAGAACAATATTCTGATTAATCCAAACAATACAAATTATCAAGCTTCATCTCAAAAATTCAGAGAAGTAGTATTGAACTGACTTAGGGACTTTGGCTCCTGGCTCAAAATTTAGTGTTGTCCTTCTTCTAGACTGGTCAGTCAACAAGGCAAGGAAGTTTGTTGTAATGTATCTTTTTAGCTCAGTCAGTAGAGCGTCCGTCTAGGAACCACAAGGTTCCCGGTTTGATATTATATATATATATAAAGTAATGTAATGTGTATGTTCCTAAAAAAAAAAAAATTTTATTTGTTATTACTCTAGTAGCAAGAAAATAATCAGAATAGATTTTTTTCTTTTAATTTACTTATTCAGGAGAATAAATATCTAAGTGTAAGGTGTCTTTTACTTAGGAGAATAAGTGTGTCTTTTACTTAGGAGAATAAGTGTAAGGTGTCTTTTACTTAGAATAATAAGTGTAAGATGTCTTTTACTTAGGAGAATAAGTGTAAGGTGTCTTTTACCTAGGAGAATAAGTGTAAGGTGTCTTTTAAAAACAAAGTTTGGATGAATTGAAAACTATTTTTGACTTTCTAAAAAAAAAAGTTAAAGTAAAACAGGTTAAACTTCAAATCGGTCAGAAAATTATGGTGACCCAGAAAAAATAGAACCACAAATTTTGTAATAAAACTGTTAATTTTAACTAGGGGGGGGGTTAGGGTTGAGGGTTAGGGGGGTTAGGGTTAGTTTAATGGGAAAATAAATAGATAATTTGTGTTCTGTTTTTTCTGGGTCACCTTGTATACAGGGTGACCCAGAAAAAAACAGAACCCACAAATGTAATAAAACTGTTAATTTTAACTAGGGGGGTTAGGGTTGGGGTTTAGGGTTAGTTTAATGGGAAAATAAATAATTTGGGTTCAGTTTTTTTTTTGGGGGGTCACCCTGTAATATATGTTTTAATTTTCCCACCGATTTGCATGTTTAGCCGTAAAACAACTGTTCATTTACAAACTCTCTCTCTCTCCCCCCTCTCCCTCAATCAAAACAAGCCTCGGTATGGTACTATTGAACTATTGACCGTGTTATAGAAATAATCAAAATCAATAAGTTGTGATAGTGACCTCAATTGGAAGAGCCCACTCTTACTGATTCATGGGAGTGGCTGTGACCTTCCTCTACTTACAACTACCAAGTGCACTCCCCCCCCTTTTTTTTTCCCTTTTCGTAATTTCATTCTAAATCTGAATGTTTAAGGATTGACTGATTTCCTTTACGGATGGGAAAAATATCAATGAGAAATTGTCTAAATTTTGTTTTCTACAATTTCACACGGAAAAAAAATAGCCGTGAATATTGCCGTTAACATTCTGTTTGTGTGTGTGTGTGTGTGTGTTTTTTTTTTGTTGTTTTGTGTGTGTGTGTGTGTGTGTGTGTGTGTGAACAGCAAAAGGAAGTTTACTATGCATGTCGCGTACTCAACCATGTAGTAATCAGTATTCACTAAAATCAAGATAGCAAAATTTACATTGTCTGTGTGTAAAACTATTTTTGTTAGAGCAGAGATGCTGATAGGTACGCGTCCTGCGTCCCTCACGCACACAAATCTAAAAGGATGCAGTAAAATCGTATCCATGCGTCCCAGTGTTTTTCTTCTTTCTTCCCCACCATTTCAAGCTAACTGTAAATACATTTCAATGGTTTACAACGAATTACACAGGGCAGGTTACAAGGTAGGACTTAAATGGCTTTATTTGGGACCCCTAAATTTTCCCGGGAACTCATTCAAAGCAAATATGTGCGTCCCAGGATGCGCTAAACCAAAAAGGTATCATCATTACTGCTAGAGTAAATGTTTTTATTTTAACTAAGAAAAGTTGATACTGTTATTAATTTTAATCAATAGTTTCTATCATCTTTTAATTTTTAGATTCTCTCTTTTTAAAAAAAAAAAAAATTTTAATTGCAAATACTCGGGTTATCATAATAAATAAATGATGCTATTAATACAATCATACTAAAAAAACTAAAACAATACCAACAAAACTGTTGCATAGACTGAGAATAAAGTATGGGATGCATTTTAAGTTGTTGTTTTGGGTCTCTGCAAACTAATAGCTTTTTGTAGCTCAGTATGTAGAGCAACCAGTGCATTTGGTTGGGCTTTGCTCGGCAAAATGTGACATGAGTTCAAGTTTCAACAAAAACTTATTTTTTTAAAAATTGTGTCCAATCTACTCTTTTTTTCCTCTTGTAGAATAATAACCTGAATAAGTTTTGATAAAAGAGGAACTAAAATTAAAAGATGAAAGAAAGTACTTGTCAAAGTTATATATTACTAAAATTCTATTTTGTGTGTGTGTATGTGTATATATATATATATATATATATATATATATGTGTGTGTGTGTGTGATTTACTGATTGTAAACTTTTGACAATGCACCAGTCGAAAGGACCCTTAAATCTACTTTTTTTTTTTTTTCATTTCTTTTTTCTCCCCTTTAAACCTCTTTTAGTGTTTAAATAGTTGATTGAACTGAATAAAGTATGATGCTATTTAAGTTTCTATATAAAATCATTTGTACCAAAAATTTGTTTATTTTATATATATATATATATATATATATACATATACATACACACACACAAAGTAAAAAAATGCCACTTCATAGCTGGATTTTTATCAGAGTAATACCCTTAAAATGTTTTGGCTTAGGAATAAAGCAATTTCCAATCCAATTTGAAACTGAATAATTTTGTGAGCTCTATTTTTTTGTGAAATGTCATCTTTTTTAAGCATCCCAATTTTCTGTGTAATTGGTGTTAACTGAAATGCTAATAAGGATCTTTCACCTATACCTAAATAGAAGCATTAATATCATCATGGACTACTGTTAAAAAAACAACAAAAAAACAACAGGTTCACAGGTTGTCTTGTTAATTATATTGATTGACAATGCTTCATCTAAAAATATTAAATAAAAACTAATAATACTAGTTTTCTATTTGAGGGAAACAAAGCTTAATTTCATAATTCTGACATTTTTAGGTTCTCGACAATAATGAAATATGGAAAGAAAAGCTTTTCTTTTTTAAACATTCTGTATAAAATATTTTAAAATTTATTTATTGTTTCCATATCACTTAAAAAAAAAATTGCTTGAAGAATAAAGCCAAATCAATGTGCTGACAAAAAAGCTAAAATTGAATCGATTTAAATCTGCTATGATTGATTTGAGGACTTGAGTTTCATAAAACGAAAAATGCTCCCCCGTCCTCCCCTCTTTCTCTCTCTCGTGTCAGTAAAAATAATGGATATTCTCTATCCTCAAGGCATTTCACTCCACTACTCTCCAATTCACTTGGTGAGTCTTTCCTCATTAATAACTAAGAAAAATGTCTCCTCTCCCCATCCATATCTTGTCATTCTTTTTGGATTCTGTAAAAAGATCCCTCCCAGCTCATGTATCATTTTTTTTTCTTTTTTTTTTTTTTTTCAATTTCACTCAGCTATTTCATGTCATTGTGAGTAAAAAGCTTGAAGGAATTTAAAGTTAAAGTTTGAAATTGCTATCCTCCCCTTCACCACCACCACTACATTGTGAGCAGCAGTCAAAGCATGTTTTTCTTTTCCCTCCTCCTCCTTCTCCTCCTGTGATTGTAAGCTCCACCAAAAAGATTCAGGGTTCAAATCATTTTGACCAGAAAATCTTTTCAAACTTTAGAAGAATGATCAGTTTGATGCTTTTCTTATCAAATCAGCTCAGTTCCTTCGGAATCTAAAATCTCATTCCTTTGTATTCTTCTATTTATAGGATATATATATGTATTTGGTAAAAAAAAAAAAAAAAAAGCTTAAAAATCGGCAATTTTGCGATTATAGATCTATTTCTGACCCTGTCTACATGAAAAGAAACCTTAGAAAAAAAGAAAAAAAAGAAAAGAAACATTGACTAAAAATGACCAGTCTGAAAAATAAAACAATTCCAACAGACCAGACAATAAGATGCCAAATGTCCCCCCCCCCGGCTTATTTAGGGCATTAAACCACCCAGATAGACCTTTCACCACCTCCTGGTCATAAACAAAACCACCCCTGAGATGAGCTGAAACCTATATCTTTACAGGAGCTACCAGAAAAAAAAATATAAAGCCTCATGAATTATCTGTGTACCATTTTCAATAAAGTTAGTCGTCTGATGAAACTCATAGGAATAGGTAGATACCTGTGGGTAGAAATAGATCTATAACCACAAAATGGCCGATTTTTAAGCCTTTTTCTTTACCAATTATATTGCTCTGTTCAATTATATTGAATATCGAGCTCTCTACATAGACCTCAACTACTCTAACATTCCACCATTGCAAGAAAGGACCAACTTAGAATCATCCTAATACCAACTTACCTGGTAACCCATCTATGGATATATATATATATATATATATATATATATATATATATATATATATAACATAGAGAGGAATTCATTATAATTAAATATAATACTTATTATTATAATTAGTTATATTCAAATACATATATATATGTGTGTGTGTGTGAAGAGAAAAATAGAAGTGAATCTGACAATATGTAAAATAGTGAGAAATTTGAAAAAACATAGGTTCATAAAATGAACCTGTGCTTTTTCAAATTTTTCACTATATATATATATATATATATATATATATATATATATATATGATTTTTGTTAATTTTGATATCAATGTGTAGTATTAGTGTGTAACCCTTCACATTCCATGCATCAATTTTTCCTGTACATGAGTTAAGACGTACCATAGGAATATTGTGCATGCATCAATTTTTCCTGTACATGAGTTAAGACGTACATAGGAATATTGTACTCCTTTTAATTCTTTTAAAACTATCTATATAAATATAGTGTTTTTAGTGAACTTGTTAACATAAGCGTATCTGAAGCTCGCTTGTGCCTCAAGTTTTAGTTCTCAACCCAAAGCAAAAAATCAACCAAGTGAAAGTTAATATGGGGTACCACTGCACACATACACGCAATCAATGTCATAGCTGAAAATATTTCTTCCCATCTGTTCATTTCTGAAATAGCAGATATAATGGTTATCTGTGCTCATCCTCTTTGTTTTTAATAATGAAGCAAGACTTTGTTTAGTTTTCAAAGATATCTTTATTAAAACTGAAGCCCAAATGGGTTTAAAACTCTTAACATCCTATACCGCCTCATTCCACCTGGCCAGAAGTCACGTTTGTTTTCCTAATCCAACCCAAACGGTAGCCTTTGTTTAGATATAATATTAAACATATTTAGAAGTATTTATTTTAAGGGAAATAACAGGTAACTTTAAATGAAAAGGCCATTTTTAGCATTTTTTTATAGATCCTTATAGAAATGGGACTCTGGACTTAAAAAAATTCTCAACAGGATGTTAAGAGTTAACTGTGCGGTGAGAAGATGGCTTACCTGGGACAGATGACCATATCATGTCTGGCCTTTTTGACTAACTGACAAATTCTAACTAACACTAAGTCAGTTCCATTCTCACACTTGCCTTCAGCCAATGAGAAATCAGTGGCTAGGTCAGTGAAAGGTTAACTGGTTGTCAATCACTTCTTATAATGGTTATAATGGTAACTTTCCATTTACCATACCATTAGTTAAATTTTACTACATTTATGGTCACAGTTTGTAGGCAGTCCATGAATAATGTAACAGGAGAACTAGAAAAGTTTTGGTAAATGAGCCAGGTAATTTTTTGTCTATCATTGCGTAACTCAAAAATGGCTTGAACAGTAACCATCTAATTTGCCCTGATTACTAGCGCCACCTAGTAGCATGTTTTTAGCATTTTTGAAAGATTCCAAAACTTTTTTATTTTTTTTTTTAAACTATAATACTATTGGACCTTTTATTTTGTTTTTATTAAGTTTGCTAAACTAAATCTTTAACCTGTTGTTTAAATGTATAAAGTAGACATTTAGCTGAAAATTTTCTGGAGAGAAACTAAAGTTATCATTTACTAGGGTTAGCTTAGTTTGACACAAGGTCAGAAGTATGAGATACCCAGTAGAATCAAACTCACAAGTAACATTCTATTAAACCTAGCTTGCTATTCCATCATGTGATATACCTTGTTAGAAATTATGGCCTTTTTATATGTTGAGACTTTTTTTCTGGTCACCTGAAAAATCAAAATTTTAAAATGCACTAAAAACTGGAATGGATAAATTCATAGTCAGTTTGTACAATTTGAAATATTATCTGTAGAGTTGGTTTGTTTTACGGCATATCAATCTTTTAGGTCATTTAATGCGGATCAAGTCATATTGATATCGGGTCTTACAGTACCTGCTGTTGCTTAAATGGTCACCCTTCTGGGTATTGAACAGGCTCATCCAGGCTTAATTTTGTTGATCTAGCGCAGAGGTTTTCAATCTTTTTCATCTCATGGCACAGTGATCTGGGCAATAAATTGATCGAAGTACACCATCAATAATAAAACATATAATTATTTTATCATTTAAATTTTAAAAGAAAAGGAATAGTGAAAATGTGCTACAAGTGTAAAAGAAAATAATGTAATTTTATTTCTAAAGGTATATTTTTAATCATGGCAAACAATAATGATTGAAATATTAAATTAAAAACAAAAATATTAAAGTAATAGAATAAAAATATAAAGAGGAGATCAACGTGTTTCAACAATGCACGGCATACCATCGGCAGCTTCACAGTACACTAGTGCCACACCGGTTGAAAACTCTGATCTAGTGGTGTTTTTAAACGTGACTTGACATAAGCTATTGTAGAGTGTTGTTTTAGCTAGTATTTAAATGGCCTGCTATTAATATAACTTTTTTTTAGTACTAAATAGATATTTTTCGTGGCTTGTCATTTAAAAAAAAATGTTGTCAACAAAAAATAAAAAAATAAAGAAAAGTACAAAAGCAAATTAGCCAGTTATTAATTTTTCTGCTTGGATTGATTTGAAATAGATCGTCCCACTCTTTAAAAAAAAAAACCCAAAAAACACTCTTTCAGCAAAGATTTATGTTTTTCTATTTATTTTTATTTTTTTTTTATTTTTTTTTTTTTTATCTTTTGTAAACGAAAGCAAAACAAGTCAAATCTGTCTTTGGGTGCAAAAGGAAAATATTTATACATGTTTGTATTTAGATTTCTCAGACTTTTGTTCTGATCTGTAATTGTTATATACACAAATTTTAGCCATTCTGCCATCCAACTTCTTTAGGTGGTTCTTGTCAAGCTCTGAAACTCAGGAGCTTTATCACCTGTCAGCTGGGGTGTTAGAATGCACCGACTCATCTCTGCAGAGGGATAAATGGGGCACGTCTTTTTGGCTGTGGTGGCGACGCGTGATGCTTAAGGATAGAACCAGGTGGTTGAGCAGTCTGATTGCGAATACTCCACTTTGGCCTTTCTCAGACTAGACGGGTGGTCAGAAGGCCCACTCCGATCAAATCGGCTGGTCACATCAAGCCCTAAGCACCTATATCATTGCCCCAACCCTATTGCCCTTAATGGCAAGCCCCAACCCTTTTTTATATGGGTGCTAGAAGGCGGTGCTGCAGGTCTACATGTCTGGGAATGACGTTAAACTCTATCTGATGTGAGTTGCCAGTTTTAGGGTTTGGGGAATGTGGAGACCCCTTCATCACCATTGCCCCTGGTCCACTCTGACCCTGAGTGGTAGTACCTGTTAGGGTCCCATCTATGGGTTAGTAGAAAAATGTATTAAAAAAAAACTGAGTATCCATTAAGAAAGAATTTATTCAAACTTATCGGATTAAATGACCACTGAAGGTTGATATGCCGTAAACCAAACCAATCAGGAACCTTTATGTCATAATTGGGAACCTTCACGGAACTTTAAATTGAAATTTAATCCATTAGGGTAGATAATTCTATTCTGTTAACCATGAGTGCAATTACAACAATGATGGTTCCTAGTTTGACAGAAACCTGAAGATGGTAGAATTTAATTCCTACTTAGTAAGGCTTTGTTATCAAACTTGACTTTATTTATTTATTCACTGATGGGTGAAATAACATAGAATACTTAACACATTAACACTTGTACCCAATCATGGTTAACAGAATGAGAACAAGTCTAACCCAGTGGATTTAATAAAGGGTTTGGTTTGAAAGTTCCATGAATGTTCCAAGTTTGACAAGAACATCGAAGAAGGCAGGAATGGTACATTGGACAAAATGATTAATATATATAATAAGATGAGAAACTCCAAAAATCTAAATTAAAAAAAATTATCAATTTAAAATTTATATGTTTTATATTTGTTGTTATTATGATCTGTTTCTCTTTGTCAGGACTTCACAGATGACGGATCTATCATACAGAGACTTGTGCATATATAAAATAAAGATGAGGACAACAGCCAAAAAATTCTAAATTAAAATTTTTAAAGTCTCTCTCTTAAAAATTTTGGTCAATATATTATTGGACTATTCATTGCATTATTGTTCTATTTGTGGACGTCGGTTTTATAGAGTATTCAGTTGTGTCGTGTAGTTTGGAGGCACTTGTTATGCGAGTTCATATACCAGTGACGACGTCTCTCCGGAACTTTGATCACCCAATAGCCCGTTTAATTCAATCCATGGAGGTATCCTGCAGGGTTCAACTGTTCCTCATCCGCTAGACATAACTGGGGTATAGTGTGGTTAAGCCTCTGTGTTAGATTATCTTATTCTATGGGTCCAATAACTGTACCCTTGACCAGGGATTTGAGCAACCTGCACGCCTAGAAGATAAACGCTGATTCACTGAATTATAAAACATAGTGTCTATTAACCAAACACTTTTTATCCAACTGATTGCACTAAGCTGTCCAATAACTAATTTAATTTCGAAACACAACATATTCTATTTTAGTAGGATAGCTTCTTAAAAAAATTTGTTTAAGTTTAGGATTTTTGGGCATAGGGAATGAAGAACAGGATAGCGTCCATGGATTAAGAATAAGAGGTTTGGGTTCAAAGTGATCTGCTAGTAGTCGGCTCATCCGCGGTTTTGTTATATATGACCCAAAATAAGTCTACTCGCGTGATGATAATAGAATGTAGGAGGTGTTTCTCGAAGTTCCAAAAGGAAATCATATAAGAATGATTTTTATTCTAAATAAGAACAACGTAATCCCTTTCATTCGAAGTATAAAACATTATATTTCAACAGTTTAGAAAGTTTGGATAAATTAGTTTTTACTATTTAGATTTTTTGGATTTGAGTTGATCGCTCAGGCTGAGTATCTTTACTTATTATTTATGCTTTTGGAGACATTCTGTCAATGATTATTCCATTCACTAGACCCGCTTTCGATGGTTTTCATTGTCCTAACTTTGAAGCATATCTATAGGAACTTCAAACCAAACACACTTTTATTATTAAAAATCACGACATGTGATTAGACTGTTCTCATTCTGTTACCATGGATTGGGCTAACTAAGTGTTAATAGTTCTTCTCGAATTAATCCAAATTGATGCTTAATGATATTTCTAATGTTATTTCACCACATACAGTAGATAATATATAAATAAGAAGGTCGCAAGTGTATGATAAACATATAGTGGACCTTAAGCTGAAGTAGAGTAATGTTTTAAAGATTCTGACCAAGGACTGTTCAGGATAGATTTCTTGTTCATAACTCAGGTAAGCCTATACATCTGTTGATTGTACATTGCAACATCCATGGTTAACATCCTAACTCAGGGGTAAAATGCATGTAAAGTAAATCTAAACACGTCTATTTTATGTAGAATTAAATTTCATTTCATCAAAGTACTACACCTCAGTAGAGAGTTGGATTCCCATATTTATGATCGAGTAATCACGAGATCCTGATTAGGGAATTTTTGTTTACGCGACGATAAATTCTAATCAACCCTGTCCTAGTCAGGGGGCTTCTATCTTTATTAAATGTTTTCACTTACAATGTTATGATATAAGACTACTGGTTTTGAAATGAATAATTACGTATCTGCGACAAAGGGATATATACTGATGCAGTTTCTTTATATTTAATTATTAAAATACATCATATATATCTATCTAAATCCCATTAGATTGTATATCTCGGGATGGTCCAAACACCACCAGAGTACTACCTAACTGGGACAGGGGTCAGAGTGCCGAACCAGGAGAAGCAATGGTGATTGCAAAGGGTGCTTTCTCGAACACATTTCAGGCAAGGGTCACCATCTAAACACCTGAGAACTCTTTCACGCGATCAAGATAAGTCAGTTCAAAACGACTCACTCATTTCCCCAGAGAGGAGCATGAATAGAGCGTTGATACATGTCATATGTTGCCTATCGTCCATGCACACTTACAAAGTTATCTAGCACGGGGCGCTATATGCTTGGTTGTGATAATTAAAGTGGTTGAGGGCTTAGCCAATGATGGCGGGCACAACATTAGGGTTCTATGAGGGCCTATATGAGATATTGAGTATGCTAGGGGTTGATGTGACCAGCCGATTGATCAGGAGATGGTGGTAACTCATGAGTTCTGCACCACAATCTGTATACACTGCTCTTTATAAGTTCCTGAGTATTATTGGCGACAGTAAAACGGCTGGATGTACAGTTTGTCTGCTCGGAAAAAGTTTCATGGACTGTGCTCGAAACCTCATCTGCGAGAGGTATTTCTATTTCCTTCTTTATATCATCCCGCGTCGCCACCAACCCACAGGGCCCAACAGGTGGCCCCTACCAAATTAAATCAGCCTTCTGCAAAAGCAATGGAGTCTCGGTGCCATTATAACACAGCATCTTTACACTCCTGAACAGGGTGGAATCAAAATGAGCTCCTGAGTTAATTACAAGAGCCTGTTTATGTACAAGGAACCTACCTAAAGGAAGGTTGGATGGCAAGAATGGCTAAAATGTTATTAGTTATTATTACAATTTATCTAAGATCAGTAAAAGTCTGTATGAATCTAATAGCAAATATGTATGAAATATTTTCGCTTTGGCACCCAAAGACAAAGATTTGACTATGTTTGGACTTTTCGGTTTTAACAAAAGATTATATCAAACACATAAAAAAATCATATATAATAAAAAATAAAAAAAGTAATTATCAACATAGAGAGAGAGAATCAATACTTTTGCGAGAAGAGTTGTTTTCTAGGGATAATTTTTTTTTGTTTAAAAAATGAAGGTGTAAGGCGCTTTTTCAAGGATCATCAAAGCATGAAAATTGATAAACTGGCTAATTTCTGCTTTTTTGTACTTTTCTTTTATTTTATTATTTTTTTGTCTGACAACACATTTTTATTTTTTTGTTAAATTCCGTCAACCAAAATGCCCACTGAAAAATACCGTTAACTCATTATACTAAAAAAAAAGTTTATAATAATGGAGCCATTTAAAATACTGCTAAACAACACGTCTAACAATAGCTTATGTCAAGTTCACGTTTTAAACACCACTAGATCAAGTTTTTCCACGAGTGTAGCCACTAGTGTACTGTGGGTGCAGAGTGGTGCGAGTGAGTGTTGAACACGGTTATCATCCTCTTATATTTTATATTCTATATTTAGATATTTTTGTTTGATCAAAATTTATGATTTTCAAAGTCATTATTGTTTGCCTCATGATTGGAGTATAAAATTAATTGATCTTTAGATAAATATAAATTACATTGACTTTAATTTTCTTTTACACTTGTAGCATATTTTCACTATTTGCCCTTCTTTTCTTTTGCCAAGAAAGATTTGTAAACCTGGGTAAATGATAAACAGATACACCATGTAAGATTAAACTGTCGTTTACTTTATACCATCAAACTGGATATCGGAATTGCCTATACTGTTCGACCATCTTGTGCCACAAATCTCTAGTTTGAAAGTCCAGATAAACGTGAGGTGCACTCATGAGATGAAAAAAATTGAAAAAGGCCTGTGCGCTTACGGATTAACGAAAGTTAATTAAGCATGTAAGAAGAGGGCCTCTGTTCATACATGATACACAGCAGAATAGAGCGACTCTGAAGTGATTAAGAGGTAACCTATCGAGGTTAAGGGTCAGCTAATAAGGTGACCCCAAACACGAGTCTTTGTGCTAGAAAACAATTAAATGAAACTGAGGACATATATGACTCCGACAATAAGATCCCAAAATTATAATAAGAGTTAAGACCTCTGCTTATAAAAATGACCTTTTTGAGAGTCGACCACCTCAGCCTCATGCGGTAAAGGACTTAGGATACATACATATACTCTTATAAAGATACAATTGAGATAACTTTTCATGGAGATTATGTACACAAAAACTTTTGACACTTGAATCACATAGAAGTGTAATAAATCCCATGTCAGATTATTAGAAAATCGAGGCAAAAATTTCTTTGTATTGTCTATATTTTAGATTTCGTACCACGGAAGACATCAGTGAGCACATAAAAGTCTCAACACATTAAATAAATAAAATAGAGCCTATTTACGAATTTCTAGACGTCACAAGCTCGATTTATATAGCAAAATCTAAGATCAATGGACTAGCAAGCTAGGTTTAATAGAATGTTACTTGTGAGTTTGATTCTCACTGGGTATCTCATACTTCTGACCTTGTGTCAAACTAAGCTAACCCTAGTAAATGATATAACTTTAGTTTCTCTCCAGAAAATTTTAGCTAAATGTCTACTTTATACATTTAAAAAACAGGTTAAAGATTTAGTTTAGCAACTTTATAAAAACAAAATAAAAGGTCCAATAGTATTATAGTTAAAAAAATTAAAAAGTTTTGGAATCTTTCAAAAATGCTAAAAACATGCTACTAGGTGGCGCTAGTAATCAGGGCAAATTAGATGGTTACTGTTCAAGCCATTTTTATTGAGTATGCAATGATCAGACTATAAAAATTACCTGGCATATTATTTGACCAAAATTTCATTCTCCTGTTATCTTATATATAGCATCTACACATACGGCTGTGAAATAAATTTAGATAGTAAAATTTAAATAATGGTAAATTGGTAAATAGAAGTTATCTTATTATTTACACCCAGCTATTTAATTTAAAAATGAATAGGAATAGTGAATATGACAACCAGTTAACCTTTCACTGACCTAGCCACTGATTTCTCATTGGCTGAAGGCAAGTGTGAGATATGGACTGCTAGTTGTAGTTAATGTTGTCACTTATGTCAAAAAAGGCCAGACATGATATGGTCATCGTCCCAGGTAAGCCATCTTCTCACCGCACAGTTAACTCTTAACATCCTGTTGAGAATTTTTTTAAGTCCAGAGTCCCATTTCTATAAGGATCTATAAAAAAAATGCTAAAAATGGCCTTTTCATTTAAAGTTACTTGTTATTTCCCTTAAAATAAAGACTTCTAAATATGTTATATATATATATATAACAAAGGGCTACCGTTTGGGATGGATTAGGAAAAAACACGTGACTTCTGGCAGGTGGAATGAGGCGTATAGGATGTTAAGAGTAGTTTTAAACCCATTTTGGGCTTCAGTTTAATAAAGATATCTTTGAAAACTAACAAAGTCTTGCTTCATTATTAAAAACAAAAGAGAATGAGCACAGATAACCATTATATCTGCTATTTCAGAAATAACAGATGGGAAAAATATTTTCAGCTATGACATTGATTGCGTGTATGTGTGCAGTGGTACCCATATTAACTTTCACTTGGTTGATTTTTTGCTTTGGGTTGAGAACTAAAACTTGAGGCACAAGCGAGCTTCAGATACGCTTATGTTAACAAGTTCACTAAAAACACATATATTTATATAGAATAGTTTAAAAGAATTAAAAGGAGTACAATATTCCTATGGTACGTCTTAACTCATGTACAGGAAAAATTGATGCAGCAAGTTCAAAACACTATATTTATATAGATAGTTTTAAAAGAATTAAAAGGAGTACAATATTCCTATGTACGTCTTAACTCATGTACAGGAAAAATTGATGCATGGAATGTGAAGGGTTACACACAAATACTACACATTGATATCAAATTAACAAAAATCATATATATATATATATATATATATATATAAGTGAAAATTTTGAAAAAGCACAGGTTCATTTTATGAACCTATGTTTTTTCAAATTTCTCACTATTTTACATATTGTCAGATTCACTTCTATTTTTCTCTTCACACACACACACATATATATATGTATTTGAATATACTAATTATAATAATAAGTATTATATTTAATTATAATGAATTCCTCTCTATGTTTATATATATATATATATATATATATATATTATATATATAAATACCATAATGGTTACCAGGTAAGTTGGTGATTAGAGATGATTCTAAGTGGTCCTTTCTTGCAAGGTGGAATGTTAGAGTAGTTGAGGTCTATGTAGAGAGCTCGATTTCAATATAATTGAACAGAGCAATATAATTGGTAAAGAAAAAGGCTTAAAAACGGCCATTTTGTGGTTATAGATCTATTTCTACCCACAGGTACTACCTATTCCTAGAGTTTCATCAGACACTAACTTTATTGAAAAATGGTACACAGATTATATTCATAGAGGTTATATTTTTTTTTCTGGTAGCTCCTGTAAAGATAGGTTTCAGTCATCTCAGGGGTGGTTTGTTTATGACCAGAGGTGATGAAAGGTCTATCTGGGTGGTTTAATGCCTAAATAAGCCGGGGGGGGGGACATTGGCATCTTATTGTCTGGTCTGTTGGATATGTTTTATTTTTCAGACTGGTCATTTTTAGTCATGTCTTTTTTTTTTTTTCTTTTTTTCCTCGGTTTCTTTTCATGTAGCACGGACAGGCAAATAGATCTATAATCGCAAAATTGCGATTTTTAAGCTTTTTTTTTTTTTTTTTTACCAAATATATAATATATCTTATATAAATAGAAGAATACAAAGGAATGAGATTTTAGATTCCGAAGGAACTGAGCTGATTTGATAAGAAAAGCATCAAACTGATCATTCTTCTAAAGTTGAAAAGATTTTCTGGTCAAATATGATTGAACCTGAATCTTTTTGGTGGAGCTTACAATCACAGGAGGAGAAGGAGGAGGAGGGAAAAGAAAAACATGCTTTGACTGCTGCTCACAATGTAGTGGTGGTGGTGGAAGGGGAGGATAGCAATTTCAAACTTTAACTTTAAATTCCTTCAAGCTTTTTACTCACAATGACATGAAATAGCTGAGTGAAATTGAAAAAAAAAAAAAAAAAAAAAAATGATACATGAGCTGGGAGGGATCTTTTTACAGAATCCAAAAAGAATGACAAGATATGGATGGGAGAGGAGACATTTTTCTTAGTTATTAATGAGGAAAGACTCACCAAGTGAATTGGAGAGTAGTGGAGTGAAATGCCTTGAGGATAGAGAATATCCATTATTTTACTGACACGAAGAGAGAAAGAGGGGGAGGACGGGAGGGGCATTTTTCGTTTTATGAAACTCAAGTCCTCAAATCAATCATAGCAGATTTAAATCGATTCAATTTTAGCTTTTTTTGTCAGCACATTGATTTGGCTTTATTCTTCAAGCAATTTTTTTTTTAAGTGATATGGAAACAATAAATAAATTTTAAATTTTTATACAGAATGTTTAAAAAAGAAAAGCTTTTCTTTCCATATTTATTATTGTCAAGAACTAAAAATGTCAGAATTATGAAATTAAGCTTTGTTTCCCTCAAATAGAAAACTAGTATTATTAGTTTTTATTTAATATTTTTAGATGAAGCATTGTCAATCAATATAATTAAAAAGACAACCTGTGAACCTTTGTTTTTTTGTTGTTTTTTTTAACAGTAGTCCATGATGATATTAATGCTTCTATTTAGGTATAGGTGAAAGATCCTTTAGCATTTCAGTTAACACCATTACACAGAAAATTGGGATGCTTAAAAAAGATGACATTTCACAAAAAAATAGAGCTCACAAAATTATTCAGTTTCAAATTGGATTGGAAATTGCTTTATTCCTAAGCCAAAACATTTTAAGGGTATTACTCTGATAAAATCCAGCTATGAAGTGGCATTTTTTTACTTTGTGTGTGTTTATTATATTATATATATATATATATATATATTATAAATAAACAATTTTTGGTACAAATGATTTTATATAGAAACTTAAATAGATCATACTTTATTCAGTTCAATCAACTATTAAACACTAAAAGAGGTTTAAAGGGAGAAAAAAAAATGAAAAAAAAAAAAGAGATTTAAGGGTCCTTTCAACTGGTGAATTGTCAAAAGTTTACAATCAGTAAATCACACACACAACACATATATATATATATATATATATTATATACACAACACACACACACAAATAGAATTTTAGTAATATATAACTTTGACAAGTACTTTCTTTCATCTTTTAATTTTAGTCCTCTTTTATCAAACTTATTCAGGTTATTATTCTACAAGAGGAAAAAAAGAGAGATTGGACACAATTTTTTAAAAAAAATAAGTTTGTTGAACTTGACTCATGTCACATTTGTCCGAGCAAAGCCCAACCAAATGCACTGGTTGCTCTACATACTGAGCTACAAAAAGCTATTAGTTTGCAGAGACCCAAAACAACAACTTAAAATGCATCCCATACTTTATTCTCAGTCTATGCAACAGTTTTGTTGTGTATTGTTTTATTTTTTAGTATGATTGTATTAATAGCATCATTTATTTATTATGATAACCCGAGTAGTTTGCAATTAAAATTTTTTTTTTTTTTAAAGAGAGAATCTAAAAATTAAAAGATGATAGAAACTATTAATTAAAATTAATAACAGTATCAACTTTTCTTAGTTAAAATAAAAACATTTACTCTAGCAGTAATGATGATACTTTTTGGTTTAGCCATCCGGGACGCACATATTTGCTTTGAATGAGTTCCCGGGATTTGTGGTCCAAAAAGCCATTTAAGTCCTACCTTGTAACTGCCCTGTTAATTCGTTGTAAACCATTGAAATGTATTTACAGTTAGCTTGAATGGTGGAGGAAGAAAGAAGAAACACTGGGACCGCATGGATATGATTTTACTGCATCCTTTTAGATTTGTGTGCGTGAGGGACGCAGGACGCGTACCTATCAGCATCTCTGCTCTAACAAAATAGTTTTACACGACAATGTAAATTTTGCTATCTTGATTTAATAATACTGATTACTACATGGTTGAGTACACGGCATGTTAGTAACATTTCTACTTCCTTGCTGTTCAACACACACACACACACACACACACCTTGACATATTGTCGTATTTCGTTCGGTAGTTCTTGACTCTGCAGATAGGCCTGTAGGGCTGGAGGGCATTAGCCAAAACCTTGTGTAGACAATAAAAATAAGGACAATAGTCCGAATAATCCAAATAATACTGTTAAACTCTGCTTAAAAATTGACCTTGTGTCACCCCTAGCTCATGCGAGGGATTGGTAAATACATTTAGCATGATAACTTTCTGGTTATCAATTTATTGAATCCAAAGGAAAAAAAAAATCAGAAAATTTCTTTGATGTCTATCGACAAAATTCAGGTGCCACTAATAATATATTTCGAAGACTATCCCATTAGAAATCAATCAACCTTGAGTCCAATTCTGTATTCTTTGTGGTTTAGAATATATTCTTTTGGGAAAGTAGAGCACCTGTCAGCTCCTCACTACAAAGTCAGACTTGTTTATTTGTAAACTTACTGTTTCGTGCAATTACATGTCTGGTCAATTTGTTTAATTATACTTTCATACTAATTAATGACATTTCTTTAGTACCAAGTCTTGAACCTTTGGCCTTGGATTATGATTTTCAATGCTCTAACCCTATAGCTATATCACTTTTATCAGTGATTAGTTTTGTCTTCTAGCCGTAAGAAATTAAAATTGCTATTTTTATTATGTAGTTCAAATCTTGAAATAACTGAACAAATGACACATTTTTTAAAGTTCATTTAAAGAATTCCAGCTAATGAAAACGCAAAATTATTTTGTGAAACAAGCATTCTTGGCTGGTGAGATTTAAAAAAAATTTTTTAAATTTTTTTTAAATTAAAATTTTTTTTTTATTATGCTACATACTCCAGAGATGCTGATAGGTATGCGTCCTGCGTCCTGACTCACAAAAATCTAAAAGGATGCAGTAAAATCATATCTATGCATCTCAGTGTCTTTCTTTTTTCTTCCATCACTATTTCAAGCTAACTGTAAATTTATTCGATAGTTTCTTAAAAAGGAATTACACAAGATAGGTTACAAAGTAGGAGTTAGCCGGCTTTATTTGTTTCAAGATCATAAATAAAACATTCAATTTATTAAGAAACTAAAGTTGGCACCCATAATTTTTTCCGGGGACTCATTCAAAGCAAATATGTGCGTCCCAGGACTCACTAAATCAAAAAGCTATCAGCATCGCTGTACCTCTACTGCTTTAATTCTAAATGATGAATATATTTCTTCAATAAATTATTCAGACAAGCATTTCACCTGACAGAAAAAACTCTCCATCCTTTGGGCTGGAAGTTAGTTAGTATCTTTTTATTTCCCTCAGCTGTTCTTGTCTTTGGGTATATATTTACCCAACCCCTCCAGTACGAGCAGGATGTACAGTCATTTTTTAAGCAGAGTTTAACAGGTTTGAATTTAGAATTTTCTAGTGTTAAGTTTTTAAATGCCATCCTTGGCCAGTTGAAAAGGGTTTAAAGTAAGTAAATCTTGAGTTATGGAATCCTTTGGTAAGTGAATAAGTCCTATTCTGCGTATTCTTAAAGGTCCAGTGATTCAATCCTATGTCCGTCATCCACGAAAGTCAAAGTAGTTATGGTCAGTGTGCTCCGTTTAAGTATTGTATTAACAGCAGAGTACTGCCAGTGATTGGCCAAGAGCTTGATCAAATGGTTCTCGGCGAGTCTATAAATAAAAGCGGGCAACTAGCACACACCTTATATACCAAAATAAGTCAACATCTAGGCTGGCCGCCATAAGTAAAATAAAGTAGATGGAGTGGCCTATTGTTAGTATCGGACGGATAGTGAGGAGTCTATCCCCTTTTCGCTAGCACTGACCAGGAAATTGTTTTTGCATCTGAGATGGAGTGCCGCACCTACCATCAGCTCCCCACTTTACTGCACTGATCCAAGCTGTGCTACTCATACGCTGAGTTGGCGAGGGTCGGTATTGAACCAGAACCTTGTGATTCTGAGCCGGTGCTCTACCGACTGAGCTAAGGAGAATATTTGGATTTATACTTTCCCAAGGGTATTACTATTAGCGTTATGTGAAATGTAAACAGCCTTGTCCAGGATTTTAACTGAGGTCTATTTTGTTATGATAACCATTACACCACAAGCTCTTTAAGTAGGCACAACAACCAACAAACTAAATCCTTGATGAGTCTCCAGTTCTGGGGATGTGGAGTACCCCTTCATTCCCATTACTTCCAGATCCACTCTGATCATACCGGTTAGGGTTCCATCTATAGGTCAAATAGATCTGTTTGAACATTATTTGTATTGAATAGGAATGCTTGAAACTATATAACTTGCACAGTTAGTTTTCAATCATCAATCGATTACTATTATTCAATCATAACTAGCAGGACCTGTGGATATACTACAGTATGATAATTTAATCGTTAAAATGTTTGCTATATTTATTTAAGAGCTATTGAAACAGATTATTGTTATTGCTTCTGTGCGCTGACCCCTCTCTCTCTATCTTTCCTCTATTCTTTCTTTCTTTCTTATATTTTTTCTGTGTAGCATGTCCTTTTTCTTCCTTTCTTTTATAATAAAATGAATGGCCCATTATTTAGCTGAGGTGACAACACTCATAAGAAATAATAATTTGCGGATAAGCAACACTAGATAATCAGGATTTACATTTTTGCATTTCATCCTGGATGATTTGGACGGTCTCATTTTTAACCAGAGGGTGTTGCAGGATGATAACAGTCATACAATTAAGGAACAGGAGTATCAATATATAAATAGTTAATTGAAATCCTATATTGTGTATAAATTATTAGATAGGAATATTGATATCATATAACTGTGCAAACAAATGAATCAAATTTCGCATTAAATAACTTAAAAGGAGTTGATATGCCATTAAATGAATAAACCAAACCATTTATTTGACTTCTGATGGGACCCTAACAGGTACTCCACTGGTCAGTGGACCTGGGTAATAATAATAATAATGAAATTTATTGTGTACAGTGCTCAGGTGCACCACAACTCATCAAAGTCTGTGTGCGCGTGTGTGCATATGTATGTGGAGAGTGGCATCAGGTATAGTGTCGGCGGACTACAGGAAGCATGGAGTCTTTGAAAGACTCAGTGCTTCGGCAGCCTACAACAGACGCAGGGAGTTTATTCCATGTCTCCGCAACTCTGAGCGTGAAAAAATGTTTCCGAAAGTCACATGAGCAGTGCTGCTTTCTGACTTTGTAGGCATGCCCACGTGTGTTAGAAAGATGGAGATCAAAAAGGTGCTCAAGGTTGCTGTTGTTAAGATGATTAATGACCTTATGAGCGTTTACCAGGTCAGTTGCTAGACGCCAAAGTTTCAGCGAATCCATTCCCAGGCAAGAGATGAGTCCATTCTCCCAAGATCTTCAAAACTGGAGCATCACCACTGGACACAGTTTAGTATTATATCCAGGACATGCTTTTCTGGGGGGGGGGATGCTCTTATCTATCTGCTGAAGATGCAGTTAACATCTTCTAGGCCCTGCCAATATTACTTCTACTGTTCAGACACACACATTTATATAAAGACAATAATGTGCACCTCATGTGGTGTAATAGTTAGCAAGCTAGATTAGCTAACCATTGTTAGTGAGTTCGATGCTCACTGGGTGCCCGATACTTCTGACCTTGTCCCGCATCTAAGCTACACTTAATAAATAACTATATAAGGATAATATCACATATCAATAATACTGATAGTGTACAGAATGTATTAGAGAAGAAATATCAAAGTGTTTTTGTTTTTATTTTTTTGTTTTTTTTGTTCAATAATAATAATGAAAGTGTTGAGTGGATAGCCGTTTTATGTAATGTTAGCCAAAGTGAATGACGCATTAAAAAGCCAAGTAGCCTAGAGACATTGACCACTTGGCACTTGTCAGTGAATGTTGACTCATTCAGTTCACACACAAAAAGGAAAGTGGCTCAGGTGATATTACTGGGGAATTAAAACATCTCACAAACACACACACATCCTTAACTAGATTAATAGACAAACAATTAACTTATATAAATATATATATATATATATATATATATATATATATAATTTGCTTTTTGAAGCATTGTTAAGTAAAGTATATTATTATTTTTTAAATATTTTTTGAAGGCAATTACAATGCATATGTTGTATAAAATTCGATAATTATTGAAAATAATCATGACAAGCAAACTTGGCAAATAAAGCGCGTGGAACACTGTACAGCTGTTTCAACTTTATTAAGTCTCATTAGTGGCGTATACACTACGATCTACCTCCGACTGAGATCAAAACCCAGCACGCAGAATCAGAGATTCTAAATCTGGGCTTTGATTCTATTTGAAGACTTTTTTTGTTGATTTTTCAGAAATGTTGCTTATAAAAAAAAATCTTGACATATATATAATATATATAATATATATATATATATATATATATATAAAGATTTTTTTTTATAAGTAACATTTCTGAAAACTCAACAAAAAAGTCTTCAAATAGAATCAAAGCCCTTTTTATTTTTTTTTTTGTTTACAGAGGAATTTTTTTCCAGAACTTTTGGTTTGTTAATTAAGCAATATATCAAAGTAATACCAGGTGATTTTCTTTCTGCTTTTTTGCTGCATTGTCAGCCAAAGTCGTAATTATTTTGAATCTGAGAATTAATGAAAGAGGACATCTTTTCGCATTTTTGAAATAGCATTCTTTTATTTTTATTTAGAGATCTCCAACTATAAGTAAAATAATAACACTTTTCAGTCAGCCCAAGCCGCTGAAAAGATAGTGTGGTTTTGGTATGAACTTAAAATAAAGAGCTCAGTCGGTAGAGTGTTCGGCTAGAAACCACAAGGATCCTAGTTCGATACCGGTCCTCGCCAACTCAGCGTATGAGTAGCACAGGGATCTGTGCGGTAAAGTAAGGAGCTGATGGTACGTGTGGCGCCCCACCTCAGATGCTAAAAAAAAACAATCTCCTTGGTCTAGCGCTATTGAAAAGGGGATAGACTCCCTCGCTGACTGGCTGATACCGACTTTAGGCCGCCCCGATGACTTTACTTTACTTATTTATTATTTAATATTTTCTAACAGAATAAGACAAAATCTTAGAAAGGATATAGAAGAAATAACAATGAAAATAAAAATGCAATAATTTAAGACTTTTTAGACATATCTTTGCAAATAAGAAATGTTTACACATAAGATAAGCGGATAAGATTTATTACAATTCATAATAAAGATAAAAGGATGATTTTTAAAAATAATATATTTATAAGGAGTGTGTACTGTATAACATTAGAGACTAAACTAGGGCCATATAAAGTGTAAATTCAACTTGAGTTGCAGTTTGTATATTTTTGGTTCTGACTTCACAACTCTGACTCCACAGCCCTAGTTATAACAGATGGGCTTTTATACAGAAAGTGTATTAGAGCTTATCATTACTTGATAAGATAAATTGATTTTGAATTTATTTTCAGATTTCTCTATTACTTAAGACCACATTATTTAAAAAGTTTGATTAATTTTAGTTTTTAGAATAATTTACTGAAGTCATCATGTTCTGTTGCTGCAAACTAATCTTCGACAATAGTCCATTGTGAATATAAAATTAAATTGGTCATGAGACTAGGTATTTACCCAACCCATTCGCCATAGGTAAGATATGACACAAGGTTGCAATTATGCTACATCCAGTGAGGATCAAACTCGTTATGTTGTATACCTTTCTTTTTACTTACTTCTATTCTTCTATTCTTCTTCTGACGTCTTTTCTATCTTTCTAACATCTCTTCTAGTGTCTGGACTTCTCTTAGAAACTTTGTGTCTGGTCTTCCATTGGGGATTTCTCTTTATCAGAAGCCCTGTGTCATTGGTAGTTTTTTTAGATAATAACACAAGACTTCAATTTACTTAGATCATATTTTATTCTCAAAATCCCCCACCAGACTACCTGCGCAGATCGAGTCGGACGTGCAATACACGACTCACCACTGTCGTGGTTTCTGACCGACTGACTAAAATCTATTTCTAATCTAAACCGGAGGAGGGTCTTCTCTACCGATTCTCACGGTATCCACCAGAAAGGATCAGGATGAGGTCAAGTCTTGTCATTCGTCCTTCAAGGCCGTGGGCTGCAACTTATAACAGCCATTTTTGATTTCTACACTACTGTACATAAATATAGAATCTAATAATTATGTAACAGCTATTCAGTAGTAAGGGATCGGTGGGAGTAACTTGCTAACCATTATACCATGATGGGATGCCCTAATTCTATTATTTAGTATATTATCAGGATGTGACACAAGGTTACAAGGATGTGGCATCTGTTGGCATCCGTCTGTCTATTAAAGACGATGGCGTAGTGTTCACTTTTTAAAATTTTTTATCTGCAACTGCGTGAGTGGCTAAACAGACCAATTTTTGAATGGCAATCTCTGGTGCAGTGATTGCAAACAAACGGTAATGCTTGCTGGAGATGCTGTTGTCTCTCCTTCCTTATGACTCTCTTTTCTGCGGTGACTTCTTTCCTCTCTTTTTCACTCCTTTTCGTTCCTTGTTTGACGAGGAGGTATCAGGTTGTACGGTCTTCTACATATGCCTCCCATGTGTTGATGTCGATGTGGCATGTCTTCATGTCTCTTTTGCAGACATCTTTAAAGCGCAGGCGTGATCTCCCTACCGGTTGGGTGCCCTCTACTAACTCACCATACAGTAGGTCTTTGGGGATGCGGCCTTTATTGAATTCAATATTCAGTAGTAAGTGATCTGCAAGACTAGCTTGCTAACTATTACACCATGAATGGGTATCCAAACTGTCCATATAATTCAATAGTGCTAATATGAAAATTCACTTATAATTTTTGTGTATGTGTGATACAAAGGAGGGAGCTCTATCTGTTTTTAAAATATATTTAATACTCACTGAGGTTAACTTTGGACTTCATTAACAATGTTTGCATTTTCTGGTATATTTTACTCCAAATTAGCTTTTTGAAAAAAAAAAAATCCCCATGGTATTATGCCAGACTTGTGTGAGTTAAGATACCTTTATTAATCTTTCTGCAGCTGAATTTCCAATTTTCACTACCTCTAGCAACCTCCAATCAATCGGCTGGTCATGTCAAGCCCTAGCACCTATATAATTGCCCTTATGGCAAGCTCCAACCCTTTTTATCATGTGGATGCTAGTAGGTGGTAGCTGAGGGTCTTCATGACCTGGGAATGACGTTAAACTTTATCTGATGGTGAGGTTCCAGTTCTGGAGATCTGGGGAATGTGGAACACCCTTTTATCACCATTGTTCCCTGGTCCACTCTGATCCACCTGTTAGGATCCCATCAATGGGTTAAATAGAAAAATATGTTTATAAAAAAATCCATTAAGAATAAATTTATTTCAAAACTTAGTCGGCATTAAATGACCCACTGAGGTTGATATGCCGTAAAACAAACCAAACCAAACCTGTAGCAAAAAACAAGTTTTCAAAATGTTACTTTAAATCACTACAAGATGTTAAGGTTTCTTTGTTTAATGACATATCAACCTTTATAGGTTATTTAATGCCAAAGCAATTCTTGTAGAACAACAGTAAGTAAAGTTGTAGGTGTGGCTTAAAGTCTGTATCAGCCAATCAGCAAGGGAGTCTATCCCCTTTTCACTAGCGCTAGACAAAGGGGATTGTTTGTTTGTGTCTGAAGTGGAGCGCCACACCTACCATCAGCTCCTTTACTGCACAGGTCCCTGTGCTACTCATATGCTGAGTTGGCGAGGTCTGGTATCGAACTAGGAACCTTGCAGTTTCTAACCGAACACTCTACCGACTGAGCTAGTGGTACTATTTAACCCATATTAGGAGGTTTATACCTTTCCCAAGAGTATTATTCCAAAAGTGAGTGTAATAGTGTGACTGGAGTTTGAACTTACTTACTATGCTGTCACAGTCTAGCACTTTAGCCACTACACCATGGCGACTCCCTATAAAATGTTATGTAATCAGTTTCCTGTCTTTTTCTGTCATTTTTCTTTAATGTTGATAACAGCATTATTCATTCAACTATAGCCACACACAACACAGCTTTAAGAATTTGACTATGATCTTGAACATCAGTGAAAAGGTTAAAAACTTATTAAAGATTATTTAATCATTTACATAATTGTAGAGATCATTAAAAACATATTTTGTATGATGCATGAAAAAGAAACTTTGAAGCAATTTAATAAAAAATAAACAAATTTGAATATCACTTTATTTTATTAAAAAAATTAAAATTAGTGAAATAGATCACTAACTAGGAAACCTATTCTAGTAATGACCACCCCAAATGGAGTTTAACAGGTTTGAATTCAGAGTTTTCTGTCTCCTAGACTAGTTGCCTAACCAAGGTTAAAGAGTCCAGTCTGTGCTACTATCTATCCATAGCTGAAAGGAAAGAAGTTGGATTCATACCTTTCCCAAAGGTATTAGCACTATTTGAACTGTAGCCTTGTCCAGGATTTGAACTTGGGTCGAAGAGTCCATTTCCTATGACTCTATCCATTACGCCACGAGCCCCCAATTTTATTTTATTTTTGCTCATAATATAAATTTGTATGATATGGACAAGAAAGACTTTAGTTAGAAATAATGAGAAGTATGTATTCTCCAGGTGTTGTATACTTCTCAGGGACAGAATAAACCACATATTTTTTTGCACACGGTCCTGTGGAATACAAATAATTTTATCAACCAAGTGGGATGTGACACAAGGTCAATGTTTTAAGAACCAATACCATACAACATAACCCCCAATAATATTAACACATTGTTAAAACCAATTACTAAAAGTATATATATAAATACACAATATGTATAACCGGTAGGCATGACATAACCCCGGACGGGTTGATATGCCATTAAAATCAATAAACAAACAAACAAACAATTTTTTAAGCAAAGTTTAACATTTAAAATTCAGTTTTCTTTCTTGGGACCCATAAATTTTCCACGGGACACATTCAAAGCAAATATGGGCATCCCAGGATGCACTAAATCAAAAAGCTATCAGCATTACTGGATCAGCAAGACTAAGTAGTAGTACTCCTAGGTCTACTCTGACCCTGAGTGGTAGTAACTGTTAGGGTCTGATCTATGGGTCACATAGATCTGTTTAGAAATTATTTGTGTTTAATAGAAACATGTGCAAAAAAAAAAAAAAAGAAATGAAAATAAAAAAAGGCACAAAAATGTAAATCTGAACATACAATGAATGGGATTCCCTAACTTCTAGGCATAAAATAACCCTAGTGGGTTTGGTGTGCTATTAAAATAAACCTCTGTCATAGAATGATGATCCAAATGCAGCATTTTGGAATGTAAATTTTTTGCTTAGCAGTCAGTAGTTCTAACGATAGAGCCATGTCAACAGGGGGACAAAATGATGTAGACAGCCTTTATATATATATATACATATATATATATATATATATATATATATAGCCTGTTAATAGCTTTAACTTCTTGTATTATGAATTAATTTATATTGAGTCAAGAAGTTTTGTCTGATGAACACATTTCACAGGTGTTTTTTCTTTTTATTATTATTATTAATTCGAACATGTTTTCAAGTTCTTATAATTAATTAATATCAGGTGGAAAATATTTCAGACTGAGGCAATATTAATGTAGATCTCACCTCAACCCAACATAAATATTACCCACTTATATAAGAGCAACTGTTTTTAAGCCAACTTCTACTCTGAACGCCCGCACGTATCAGACTTAAGCAAAGATTAGTAAATAACATTTTGTGTGCATTTCTGCTTCTTACAATAACCCAATCTACATGCAAGTATTAAACGGTATATTTAGAACTAAATAATTTGATTTGCTTCAAGTCTTGGCTCTTGCTGACTTTTTAATAGCTTTAATCAGAGAGACAGCTGAGAAGGCGGTGGTGTGTGTGCATGTTTTTTTTTTTTTTTTTTTTTTTTATTTTTTTACATCTAGTACTTCACCTACTGCGTTTCTACTGACATTTTACAATAATAACTCTCAGTAAATGTTGGAGGAGGACCTCTGAAGACCTTGCCCCCATCCCTGAGGGTTCTCTAGCTACACCCCCAGCTTTAATGTTTTGCTTAATAAATCTGTAGGTTTTGCCAAATTTTTCTTAAAAGTGCTGTCTGGATTTTAGCCAAAGTCATTGTCGCAATTTCTCAAATGAGTAAAAACTTTAAAAGACTCGATTATTTTGAAGAGAAAAAGAAAAGAATTCTCAGTATTTATTGATTGAAACAGCATGTCAACCTATCTTTATCATTTGTGTATTATGCAAATGATAGTGTGGCAGGGATAATTGACAGGGAATAATGGTGTCATGCCTTCAATTTAAAATTGTCATACTTTCTTCCTCTTTCAGCTGAATTTAATGAGTAATTTCTTATCTGAATTTTTGAGAAGAGAAAAACTCTAAAATCTTAGTTTTCCTGAATTTTATCTTTACACAATGATGACCCCACAATGGGCACCTCACATGGTGTAATGGTTAGCAAGCTAAATTCACAGATCATTGTGAGTTTGATTCTCATTGGGCGCCCCATACTTCTGGCCTTATGCCACATCAGTGATTCTGATAGCTTTTTAATTTAGTGCGTCCTGGAATGCATGTATTTGATTTGAATGAGTCCGTGGGAAATTTGATGGGTCTCAACTAAAGTTTCTTAATAAATTGTAGAGTTTTTATCTATGAACAACTAACCCCTATACCGTGTAATTAATTTCCAAGAAAATATTGAAATGTATTTACAGTTAGCCGGAAATGGTGGGGAAGAAATAAAATCACTGGGAAGCATGGATATGATTTTTCTGTGTCCTTTTAGATTTTTCTGCATCGGTGATGCAGGATATGTACCTATCAGCATCTCTGAAAGCTAAGCTTAGTAAATAATTGTACACAATGATGACCCAAACCACTCTATATCTCAAAATTTACTTCCTCTATGCTCTTCAAGACCTGTCAAGTTATGTGACAGTCTTGACTCAATCTGTGCAACATAGTTGTACTCAATACTCCTATGAATCACATGCACCTCTGGTTATTTTCTTTATATTTTGATAGTTGATTTTCAAGATTAACAAAACAAAAGAAAAAAGGCTGCATATTCTTATACATACACAGTGATTCTAATAGCTTTCTGATTTAGTGCATCCTGGATGCACATATTTGCTTTGAATGAGTCCCTGTGAAAATGTATGTGTTTTTATGGCCATCCTTTGGCCTTCAAGCAAGAGCGCTTGTCCAGCAGAAATCCTTTGGTAATCCTCTTGGGTAAAGAATCCTGAGTATTGCAAGTTCCTTCGTCAATGGTCACAAGTATACTGTGAAAGAATCAGTGTTTAAGTAGTGTATCAGCCACGCAGTATGGCTAGTGATTGGCTAAGGAATAGATCACGTGACCTTGCCTAGTCTATAAATTCAGGGTGGGAATTGGAGCACACCTTATATCCACAATATGTCCAACGGTATGGGTCCCAACTAAAGTTTCTTAATAGATTGTAGGGTTTTTATTTATGATCTAAAGCCGTCTTACTCCTACCTTGTAACCTATCCTATGTAATTTATTTCTAAGAAACTATTGGAATGTATTTACAGTTAGCTTGAAATGGTGAGGAAAGAAAAAAGAAAAACACTGGGATGCATGGATATGATTTTACTGCATCCTCTTAGATTTTTGTGTGTCAGGGATGCAGGATGCATCTCTGCTTACATACATGTACTGGTACTATGTAAACCAGTAATACCTGTTTCATAATCGGATCATTGGCAACTAAATCAGTAACCCCACAGATTTTGTCTGGTGAGGAGAGTGGCTAGATACTTTGCAGGATGAAAAATAAGACCTGTAAAAGGACAGAGGAAGCCATCAACGGCCATCTAACACATTATTTCTAAAGTCTAACCCCTCCTCATTCTGGCTGGGTGGTGTAAACTTGGCAGTATCAGAGCCATACTGTCAGGAACTTAAGTTCCTGGTAGGGCTACCCAAGGTGGACAGGTCTGGCACCCAGTAGTATTAGGGCCACAACTTGGCCAAAGGGGCCCTGGTGAAAATCCAACGGGCGTTTTCATCATCAGGAATCAATGGCTTTTGGCGTACTTGTCACTGTGAAAATCTGTGGCAAACAAGGGTATTTCCTTCCTCTGACCGGGATATGCATGTGGGTATTGGGGACTGCTTGTAATTTTCCTATTTTTTTGATACTCCTTCCATGAATTCACCCCAGGTGAATTTGTAGGATGGAGCTGACTCAAACGACTTAGGGTGAATGCTGTCACAGAAAAACAGATACATACATATAACTATATGTGTAAATGGTATCAAGTGTTTCTGTGATAGGATTCAACCAAATTTGAGAACTCAAATGCACATATAAAGATTTTGCGTATATACATATAAATATCAGGGTATGTGCATATATTTACATATATGGAGTATAGTATAAATGAATATATGAAAATCTTTATTTATCAGAAATAGATCTATTTCAGCTACTTCTACCTTTTTAAAATCTGATTTTAATGCCTTTTAATAATTTTAATTTATGAAATTAGATTTGAAAAAGCGATAGTAGCCAAAATAAATTTATTTCTGATAGATTAAGGTTATATATATATATATATATATATATATATATATATACCTTCATTAAACCAATTCTAAAAATTGGACGAATTACATTTTTAGCTCTGAAAATTGGGGAGAGGGTGCATGAAAATGGCAACCTTTTGCAATCTATTTTTGTCTATAAAATGAGTTCTAGAGCTTCCTTACTTTAAAAATTGGTTTAGAAAACCTTTTTGGCCTGAGGAATTCAAAATTGAAATCAACAAAGTCTCAAAATGGACCAATTTTAAGTTATCAATGATTTCTGATTTTGTTCATAGCAAGATCAAGAGGTGGGAAAATCTCGATGCATCTATGATTAAAATAAATTCTAATTATTTTACATATATTGAACATTATTTGTACTAAAAAGATAGTTTGGTTTTTGGTCATAACTGAAGCTACAACATGAATTAAAATTTATTTAACTTTTCTGTTTTTCTGTTCAGTCATTGATTAAGGTCTATATGGAGGCGCGTGATCTGATGGTTAGAGTCATAGAAAGTGGACTTGTCAACCCGAGTTCAATTACTGGACGAAGCTGTTTGAATTTCACATAGTGCTAATACCCTTGGGAAAGGTATGAATCCAATTCTCCCTCCAGCTATGGGTAAATAGCAGGGCAGACTGGGCTCTTTAACCTTGGCTAGGTAACCAGTCTAGGAGAAGGAAAACTCTGAATTCAAACCTGTTAAACTCTGCTTAAAAAATTGACCTTGTGTTCATCCTGCTTGTGCGGAGAGGTTGGTAAATATATATATATGGAGCAAAATAACATTATGAGGATTATGTTAGTGGTTGGATATATTAAAAATAAATAGAAACAATACATTTCCCTTGTATCAATCATATTACCCTGCAAAATTCTGACAATATACAAAGCTCAATATTGGCACCATATTTCATTATGAAAGTTCCCAACAGCATAGTTCTGACACTCCACCCTGCCGTGATCAGGAGGGGTTGTTCTTTGTGTTTTTGATTTGAGATTTGGGTGGGGGGAAAGAAAGATTTCCTCTAAAATATCTCTCAAATCTTCAAAAGCTAATTAACTTCTTTCTCTTGGGTTTTAAATATAAACCTGCTTAAATAGAATTTATTCTAATAAGTTTGCTAATGTCAATTTGTCCCTGAAATGTCTGCTCCAAAAGTATTTTTAATTTTTAGCATATAAATATCCTAAAAATGAATAGACAGATTTTTGTATTTTTTTTTTATCTGTTTTGTCAAATTTGATTAATCAAGCACCCACACCCCAACATATTTTGTTGATAATTATCCCACATTTTTCATATATTAGATAAGTATTATTAGTATGTTTTATTTTTAGCTGAAGTATTGTTAATTATCATTAATTTTGATGAGTATTTTCTTTTTATTTGTTTCTTTTATTCATTTTTTTTATTTATTGCAACCAGCTTGGGTCATCGTTCTATGAAATTGAGGAATAGCATGTATTGCAAATAATAAAGGATAATTTTAGTGAGATTCAAACTCACAGGAAAATCTGGTTAAGTGCACCAGCTGCTCTACCTATGAAGAGCCATTAGTTGACAGAATATTAAATCAATCTTATAAACTTATCCTTTCTGTCCCCAACCCCTTTTTATCATATGGGTGCTAGAAGGTGGTGGCTGCGGGTCTACATGTCCTGGGAATGACATTAAACTCTATCTGATGGTGAGGTTCCAGTTCTGGAGGTTTGGGGAATGTGGAGCACCCCTTCATCACCATTGCTCCCTGGTCCACTCTGACCCGGAGTGGTAGTACCTGTTAGGGTCCCATCTATGGGTTAAATAGAAAAATGTCTTTATAAAAAAATTGTATTATCCATTAAGAATTGATTTATTTCAAAACTTTATCGGCATTAAATGACCCACTGAGGTTGATATGCCGTAAAACAAACCAAACCAAACCATTATCCTTTCTGTTTTTCAATCCCTCTTGCTTTCTTGTTTGTTTTTTTTTTTTATAGTAGTATTATTAGTAGCATCTTTATTTTTTTTAATCCTCATTAATTTTGACTAGTATTTTCTTTAATTTTAATATATATATATATATGCAGTGGTGCTGATTGCTTTTTGATTTAGTGTGTCCTGTGGGACACATATTTGTTTAGATGAGTAACCAGGAAAATTTATGGGTCCCAACTAAAGTTTCTTAATAAATTGTAGGGTTTTTATTTATAATATAATTTTTATTTATGAAATAACTAAAGCCATCAAACTCCTACTTTGTAACCTATCCTGGGTAATTCATTTCTAAGAAACTATTGAAATGTATTTACAGTTAGCTTGAAATGTTGAGCAAAAAAAAAGTAAAACACTGGGATGCATACAGCGTCCTTTTAGATTTTTGTGTGTCAGAGACGCAGGATGCATACTTATCAGCATTTCTCTGTCTGTGTGTATTATATATATATAATGATAACCAAATAAATTTTTACATTTTCATTTCATATCAATTGAAAATAACATTTTTGAAGGAGCTTCATGACATCACTCTTTAATATTGCCCTGATGATGGTTAATATATCCAATATATATGAAAACCAAAACACTTGAAAGTAGACAGAACTATTTATTCATTTGTAAATGAACACATCCTCTGAATATTGTCCATAGCTGAGAGACATCCTGAACATGAAAATATATTCATATAAAAAATGCCTTCCTGAATTTTTCTTTTTTCCCCCTCTTTTCAAGGCAAATTAGAAGTGTCTACTTACATGTTTTCACAATATTTTATCCTTTATTTTAAATGCAGTCCAAGAGGCAAATATGGACCAGGAAATACTGAGTCACTATTGTATTTTTATAATCAAATATTTTTTGTTTGCCTGGATTAAAAAAAAAAATGTTATATGGCCCTCAGTTGAGAACCACTGCTTTACATCATTAACTCTGATAGCCAAAAAAAAAAAAATACCTTTGTCCTATGATAGTTTGTTTTGTTTTATGGTATATCAACCTCAGTGGGTCATTTAATGCCGATGAAGTTTTGAAATAAATTCATTCTTAATGGATAATACAATTTTTTTATAAATACATTTTTCTATTTAACCCATAGTAGGGACCCTAACAGGTACTACCACTCCGGGTCAGAGTGGACCAGGGAGCAATGGTGTTGAAGAGGTGTTCCACATTCCCCAAACCTCCAAAACTGGAACCCCACCATCAAATAGAATTTAACGTCATTCCCAGGACATGTAGACCCGCAGCCACCGCCTTCTAGCACCCATATGATAAAAAGGGGTTGGGGCTTGCCATAAGGGCAATAGGGTTGGGAAAATCATATAGGTGCTAGGGCTTGACGTGACCAGCCGATTGATCGGAGGGGGCCTCTCCAACCGCCCGTCTAGCCTAAGATAGGGCCAAAGTGGAGTATTGCAAGTCATGAACTGCTCATCCACCTGGGCTCCATCCTTAAGCATCATGAGTTGCCACCCACGGCCAACAGGTGGCCCCATTGGGGGAGTCTTACCCCTCTGCAGAGGTGCAGTCGGTACATTCTAACGCCCCACCGACAGGGCGGTTGTCCAATGATAGGTGTTATATATCTAATGTGTAAAATTTATATGCAAGTTTAACATTTATAATAGGGCAATATTATTTATTGCCTTTGATGTGCTTGTAATTTAGGGACGTATTATTTTTCTCAAGTGGACAAATGACTCAGTCATTTTTACACTCAAAGACAAAATGGTTCTTCTTTTAAAAAGGCACAGATTAATATTAGTAAATTACTTGATGCAACTGCAATTGTTATTTTAAAATGTCACAAACACTGCAGTTTTATTCATGTTGTTTTTTTTTTTAAGCAGCCCCCATTTTTCATTCCACTTTCTAAGTTTCTTCTGTAACTCTTTAAATCCTGTTGAGAATTTTCCAAGTCCAGAGCCCCATTCCTATAAGGATATATATAAATGACTAAAAATGGCCTTTTCATTTAAATTTACCTGTTATTTCCCTTAAATCAAAGACTTCTAAATATGTTTAATATTACATTTAAACAACGTTGTTGTATCAGTGCTGCTGTATGGCTGCACCACCTGGACCCTAACTAAACGACTAGAGAATAAACTAGATGGGAGCTGCACAAGAATGCTGTGGGTGATCCTGAACAAGACGTGGAAACAACACCCTATGAGAAAACAGCTGTACGGTAACCTGCCACATATCACCCAAATCATCCAAGTAAGACAGACAAGACATGCGGGACACTGCTGGAGAAGCAAGGATGAACTCATAAGCGACGTCCTCCTGTGGAAGCTGACACATGGGCACGCCAGTGTGGGCTACCAGCAAAGACGTACATTGATCAGCTCTGTGCGGCTGCAAGATGCTGCATAGAGGACCACCTGATAATGATGAGCGATAGGGACGGATGGAGAGAGATTGTCATGGATATCTGCGCTGACAGTGCGACATGATGATGATGATGATGATGATGAAGAAAACAAATGTGACTTCCGGAATGAGGTGGTACAGGACTTTTAAGAGTTAAATGTTTCAATCTATTGCTTATCTTGAACTAGTGATATTTCAACAGAATTACTTACAATTAAGTCATACCACGAATCACAAGGAACATGTCACACTCTTCATTTACCAGCTGTTACAACTTGATAACTTAAGATTAAAGGCTACAAAAATAGACTTTAAAAACAAAAACGTTTGGAACTTAACTCAATGTACACATTACATAAAAATCAATGAGCCATAAAAGAACACTTATTATTCATCTAATGGTCGCTACTTTATATATTAGTAACAATTTTCATTTTATATATATATATATATATATATATAATGTGTGTTTGTGTAATGTATTTAACTGTGACTCTGCAAAATTGTATATCATAAAGAGATTTTTATCAAAACTCTACACTTAAAATGCTCTTAAAGAATAAAAACAATTTCCTGTCCAATTTTTGACTAAATGATAATTTTGTAGAGTTTGTGTTAGCATTGTTATTTTTTAATCCTCTAAATCAGTGGTTCCCAAACTTTTTGGGATGGTGACACACCAATGAGCTGTTTAATATATATATATTATAATGGAGATTGTGGGTTTGTCTGTCTGTAACCAAAACTATATTACTACGCAAGTCACAATTCTCTTTGTTATTTACATCACATTCTCCATTATTTTATATTTATTTAAACCTCAATTATTAATAAAATTGTTTTACATCATTAATACTGTTGACTATATCTACATACTAATATCATGCAATTGTATTTATATATACAACAAAATAGCAGTTTACAGTGTGAATGGGAAGGCTAATTTGTATATTGATCTTAAAAATTTGATTTTAATAAATATATGCTTAGTATTATTGATTTCTAATTGTTTGGTTTTATCTTATTGAATATGAGAAAAAATCTTGGGGATAAATCTTAAAAGAAATCCATTAACAAGAAGAAGTAACTGTAATTTTATTCTTTACTTCCCATTTTAATTAAATAATTAAATTAGGAAAATTTACCAATGAAAGACGGTAGTAATGGAAAATGATGGAAAGTTAGTTTCAAAGTTGTTGAATTTTTCAATCATACCCCCTCTGTTCCAAATCTTTTTATCTGCATTCTTATTCAGTTTCATTAGTCTTTCTAATTTAATGATATTTTATTATATTAAAACTTAAATACTTGCACCCAGAGGGTGCATATATTTGCTAGTATATATAATATATAGGCCAAACTTTATTGAAATGATATTTTCGTTTATACCTTAAATATTGAATACTTTCCCCTGACACACCTAATGACTTCTCGCGACACACAGATTGGGAACCACTGCTCTAAATTCTTGATACAATGGAGATAAATATGAAATCCCAAATAGAATTCTTCATTTCTGACTAAAAAGAAAGAATCAATATAATCAGATCAATGGGGATTAAATAATTTCTTAGTTAGGATAGATTGATTGATTTGTTCTTGTTTTACGGCATATCAACCTCAATGGGTCATTTAATACCAACTACGTTTTTTAAATGAATTGGTGATAATGTTTAATTTTCTAAAGGTTTTTTTTTGTTTTTTTTAACATATTTTTGTGAATGAAACTTTTAGATGATTTTTTTTTAACATATATTTTTGTGTTTTCATTTTTTTTTTGGAAGATTTTTAGATTTTGTTGTAGATGTGTGCTTCTTTTATGTATCCAAGTAGTTTTTCCGGGTTTATTTGGTAGAATATCTGTTTTAGATTTGTTGTTTGGTAGTATTTTTTTCGTATTTGTTTTAGGTTGCTACATTCTGTTAATATGTGTTTGATTGTGTAGGGTTTTTGGCATGGTATGCAATATGGGGCTGCTTCTTTTTTGAGGAGGTATGAATGGGTAATGTATGAGTGTCCTATTCTTAGTCTTGATAATATTACTTCTTCTTTTCTGGATATTTTGGTTTGATTTATTTGAAGTTTTCCTATTTGTGGCATTATTTCATGATAGTTCTTTTTTTAAATCATGATAATGTATCATGAGTTTTTCTTTTAGATTCCTGTAACATGAACTTTTTACAGATTCTTGTTCCTTTGGAAATTTCATGGACAGTCAGGAAGCAAAATAAATGTGTCATGTTCTCAGAAAATGTAAAAAATCACATCTACTTACTGGTACTGTAGCCTCCGATAAATCGGCTAGTCATGTCAAGCTCTAGCACCTATATAATTGTTCATATTTTGAAAAAATCCCCATGGTATTATGCCAGACTTGTGAGAATTAAGATACCTTTATTAATCCTTCTGCTGCTGAATTTCCAATTTTCAGTACCTCTAGCAAGGATCAGTCAGCTAGTCATGTCAAGCCCTAACATCTATATAATTGCCCTGACTCTATTGCCCTTATGGCAAGCCCCAACCCTTTTTATAATGTGGGTGCTAGAAGGCGGTAGCTGAGGGTCTTCATGTCCTTGGAATGACGTTAAACTCTATCTGATGGTGAGGTTCCAGTTTGGAGGTCTGGGGAATGTGGAGTACCCCTTCATTACCATTGCTCCCAGGTCCACTCTGACCCGGAGTGGTAGTACCTGTTAGGGTCGCATCTATTGGTTAAATAGAAAAACATAAGTTTATAAAAAAGAATTGAGTATCCATTAAGAATGAATTTATTTCAAAACTTAGTTGGCATTAAATGACCCACTGAAGTTGATATGCCGTAAAACAAACCAAACCAAACCTGTGGAGTCAGAAAACAAAACATCTTACTGACTCTTCTGTCTTTGGCAATTCCGACTCAGACTCTTCTTTATTTAATTAAATGATTATGGCCTACAAATAAATATAAAGCCATGATTTTTTTATAGTTCATTTATAAGGAGTGTGCACTGTATCATTTTACATAAGTAAAGTAAGTAAAGTCGTTGGGGCGGCCTAAAGTCGGTTTCAGCCAGTCAGCGAGGGAGTCTATCCCCTTTTCAATAGCGCTAGACCAAGGAGATTGTTTTGGCATCTGAGGTGGAGCGCCACACCTACCATCAGCCCCTTACTTCACCGCACAGATCCCTTTGCTACTCATACGCTGAGTTGGCGAGGACCGGTATCGAACTAGGGACCTCGTGGTTTCTAGCCGAACGCTCTACCGACTGAGCTAACCCGGCCCTAATAACTTTACATATAAAATGTAAATTCAACTGAATTCTGAGTATGTATAGTTTTACCGACTCCAACTCCAGTCACCTTTTAATTTTTTCCGACTCCAACTCCACAGCCATGTTACTTACTTCATTTCCTATGCATATATTGGACACATGGTGCAACGGATATAAGGGTTGAGTTAACTCTTAACATCCTGTTGAGAATTTTCAGTCCAGAGCCCAATTCCTATAAGGATTTGCTAAAAATGGCCTTTTCATTTCAAGTTACCTGTTATTTCCCTTTAAATCAAAGACTTCTAAATATGTTTAATATTACATTTAAACAAAGGCTATCATTTGGGGCAGATTAGGAAAACGAATGTGACTTACAGTCAAGCGGAATGAGGCGGTATAGGATGTTAAGAGTTAATACAGTTCTAAGTGGCAATCATCTCTAGGTTGTAGGTTCAATCCTACTTACTGCTACTTACTTCATTTTTCTAAATGTCTTTTTACAATCTTTATCAATTAAAAGATTTATATGAAATGCTTACAAACAGTAATTGTTGCTATAAAAGAAACACAACAGAAAAAAGAAATTAGTAATTATAGTTAAAAAAAAAAATGAAATTGATATTTTACAAAAAACTTCCTTTAGTTTTGTAGAGAAGAAAATTTTTTAAAAATTTAAGTGAAATAATGTAAAGAGATTTGTCTATTTATTTATTTATTTTTTAAATCTGTATTTTTAGTCCTAATTAAGCAATATATTGTGTAATTATTTTACATCTACTTTGGCTCAAAGAAATACTTAATAACCAAATTAAGAATGTTTTATTAAATATGAATTATCATTTTGCTAAGATAAATAATTTTTTTTTTTTTTGAAGTTTTTAAATTTAAATTCTGTATGATTAGTACACCTTGCAGCAACATGGCTTCCCACTGATTATTGTTTAAATCCCAACTCTTAATATGACTCCTTCATTGCAAAGTGAGGGTCTGTCCTCTGAGGACATTTACTTGGGGCAAAACAAAATAAAGAGCTCTGAGAAAAAACACCACCATCAAGTCTTGTGTTCATTATTAAAATCTAAGCAATGACACAATATGACACATCCCAACTCTCAATGAGTCTCCACTTTCTCTCTGAGAGAAATATATGAAGACAAGGCTGTTTGCATGTCACATAGGGCTAATACCCTTGGGAAAGTTATGAATCCAACTATTCTCCATTCAGCTATGGGTAAATAGTAGGGTGGACTGGGCTCTTTAGCCTTGGTTATGCAACTAACCAATCTAGGAGAAGGAAAACTGAATTCAAACCTGTTAACCATTGCTTAAGAAATTTACCATGTGTCACATAAGTAGTATGGACCTGGAGTCAACACCTGGTTACTGACAGTTTCTCGCATATGCGATCTTCAGACCAATCTAATAAAGAGTAGTCAATACCAAATATCTAAGTTAGAAGAGCATAGACAGTCAATAGCACTTGGTAACTGTCAGTTTCTCACCTATGCATTCTTCATATATATATATAGTCATCCACCAACACATGTTTCGACTTATCAAGTCTCTTCAGTGTGGCTAGACATTTAGTGAGCTACCTACAGCCGGGATAGAAACCCAATCGATTCAGCATCAGGCGGACAGCTTAACCACTCGGCTATCGTCGCCCACAGAATGTGAAGGGGATGTTTTGATACATGTATATAAATATTGAGCTCTCATATATTCTTGATAACCCTGACTTATCCAGTTAATTATTGCATCAGCGGTCGAATTTATGTTTAACTCAATATTCTATTCCCCATTAAGTTATCTTATTTTCATTCATATATATATATATATTTTTTTTTTTTTGAGGATATGTGCTTAATTGAAGTCATACCTAATTTTGAAAATTAATTAGTTAATAATTAATGAATTTAGGCGGGCATATAACTAATTAATTTCCAAAATCAGGTATGACTTCAATTACGCATGTATCCTCCAAAAATTGTCAGCTAAAAGCCATGTCAAATAAACACATTTGTTTGTTTACTTACACTCATATATATATATATATATATATATATATATATATATATATATATTATAAACCTTTTACTTGGTCTAATGTATACTAAATTTAGTATCTTTACATGAAACACTTTCCAATTCTTAATATAGAGTCGATGTGAAAAGAAAGTGAATTGAAAACATAATGACCAATACTGTTTTATCAGCCACACCTTCATTGTTGTAATCTGCCTGAAAAAATTGTCTTTTTACTGTAAAGGTTTCCTGGGTTGATCTAAGTGCAAAACTCCTCACCAAACTGGTTCTCATTTCTTCTTAAACACAATATAAACATCTTTCTTTCCCAGATCCCCACACTATTTATCCTTTTTTTTACTTGTCGTTGACTCCCTCAACATTGTTTTCACACCATAAGCAGTGCTGTATGAAAGCCTGTGATATTTTCTCATGTTTCTTTTACAGTCTAGACAAGTCTCTGCATGCACACACTCTCCTCAGCAAGCAGAACACACTGCAATTTGGCATTTGATCTTCATTCTCTTCTGATATATATATATATATATATAAACAAGGCAGAAGGAAAAGCAGTTGAAAGCTAAGTGATTAGTGCAGAACACTCAACAGAAAACTATAAAGATTTAATGTAAACTAGACAACTCGTAAACACATTGGGTTCCATTGTAACAGCAGTCCATGATTATATTGATGCTTCTATTTAGGAAGGAGTGAATGATTCTAATTAGCATTTCATTCTTATGTCCATTATATCAAGAAGATATTTTTATTCCACTACCAGATAGGCCCAGCTTTACTTGTGAGGGGCTTTAAAAATAAAAAATAAAATTTTTTTTGTTTTGGTGTTATTTAGATTTTTCGGACTGTTGTCCTCATCTTTATTGTTATATACACAACATTTTGTCCTATGTGCCCTCCAGCCTTCTTCAGGTGTTTCTTATCAAACTCTGGAGCCTTCATGTAACTTTTAATTGAACCCTTTATTTTATCCATTGTTTCATTCTGTTAACTACTGAGTTAGTCTTTTGTTTATTTGTTGGTGTAATCTGTTAACCTATAACAATGGATTCGTTGAAACTCCAACGTCTGGCAACTGACCTGGTAAACGCTCATAAGGTCATTAATCATCTTAACAACAGCAACCATGAGCACCTTTTTGATCTCCATGTTGAAAAGGACTTAATGTAAGTAAGTAAGTAAGTAAGTAAGTCCTGAGCTATAGAATCCCTTGGTAAGTGAATAAGTCCTTAGTTATGGAATCCTATGTAGTGTCAAAGGTCCAGTGATATAATCCCATGTTCCATCGTCCACGAAGGTTCAAAGCATTGTGAGTAGCTAAGATCAGAACAGCCAATATAAATAACAATATCAGCAGCAGAGCACTGCCAGTGACTGGCCAGTAGGTTGGTCACATGGTTCTAGGCGAGTCTATAAATAGAAATGGGCTTTTAACACACGCCTTATATCCCAAAATTTTCAACAACTAACCATGGTCTAGATATATAGAAACCAATTATAATATAATTACTGTAATCTGTTTATATGTATTCTTATTTAGTTTTATTAGTCTTTCTAATTTGATATATTTCATTGCATCAAAACTTAAGCAGCTTTTTGATCTCCATGTTTCTAACACACTTAGGCATGCCTACAAAGTCAGAAAACAGCATTGCTCTCATTACTTTCGGAAAACATTTTTTCACGCTCAGAATTGCCAAGGCATGGAATAAGCTGCCCGCATCCATTGTAGGCTGCCGAAACACTGTATCTTTCAAAGCCTCCATGCTTCCTGTAGTCCACCAACACTATACCTGATACCCTTTCCACACACATATGCACACACGCGGACACATACATGTATATTATTACTGTAAACTGTTCATGTTCCTGACACTAATATTATTCTGTGTACTAGACATGAGACTTGATGAGTTGTGGTGCACCTGAGCACTGTACACAATAAATTTAATTATTATTACTGGTAAAAAATAAAAAACACCCTCCGGGCGATGTAAAAATAGATTTTTGAAACATATTGCCTGAGGGGTGGGAGTAAAAAATTCAATGTCAGTGAGTTTGTACCCTAAATAAGTAAAATCATCAAATTCATTAAAGGATTAAAAAATAAAACAATTTGAAATGTAAACTTTAAATATGTATTAAAATAAAACAAACTATATATAGATATATAATACCAGTCATGTATTTATTAAAACTTGTTTTAAAAAACAATGTTGCATGTTCAAATTTTGAGTGTATTTATTCTATGTTATGATGATTTGGGGTAATGTGACGTAAGCAGTAACGTAATTTTTGTTACAAAAACCGGAAGCAAATCTCCATTATTAATAGATTATAAAATGGACTTAGATTTAATTGCAGGTCTCATTTCAACGGAAGACTGGCAGGTTTTTTTATACTGCATGTCATAACTTACCATATTTGACGGCATATAGATCACACTTTTTTCCAAAATTTTGGATCAAAAAATTGCTCTGCGTCTTGTATATTGTAGGTAAAGTTTGAGACCTCCCGTAGGCCTAGGCTAATCTACTCTGTGATGCTCACTAACCTAGCCTAAACTCCAGCATCCTTATTTTATTGCTGGTATTGTTATAATCATGATTAAACAGACTGTTTTCTACAATATATGTTTAAATACACTAAAATCTTTTTTTCCTGAATCTGACCTGCTGAAATGGGGGGGGGGTCTTATATGCTGTCAAATACGGTAAGTCATTATAACATAATTATCTTAGGATACTTACCTGCCCTTGAGTCTGTGTCCAGTGGCTTCGGCCTCTGGACCAATAAAGTAATTAACGACGTTGATCCCAGGGGCTATCCCCCCAGTCAACACCTGTCCCCTTGAATTAAAGGGGTAGCGCTGGGATTATTGCCCAGTGCCTGAGGCCCCCCCCCCTGAAATGAAAGTGTACTGCAAATATTACAATAATAAAATATTCTAAGATATTTTGTGCGTCAGGGACGCAGGACATGTACCTATCAGCATCTCTGTATGTATGTATGTATGTATTATATATGTGTGTGTGTGTGTGTGTGTGTGTGTTTCTCCATATACCACTACATTTGAAAGAATGCTCCGTTATGGTGTAAGGATTAGCAAGCTAGTCTCGCAGATCCATTTCTACTGAATAGCAAGTTTGATCCTTAGTGGATGCCCCATACTTGCGATCTTGTGTCACATCCTTACCGATGGAGAATGGATTGGGTAAATACCTACCATTACATTTGTAACATGATTCCTAATGCCAAAGTTAAATAAATACAACATTTCTGAACTGTGTCTGTGTAAATATATTGTCACGCATGCATAAAAATGAACTTTGATGAGCTCTCACATCTGTTAACAAACAGACATTTATATAAGGACAAATATGTTGCTTGTTATATGATAAGTGTTTAATATTTTAACCCTTTCGCTGCAACATAGTCTCTCTTTGCTAGCTACCAGTGCTGCATTGCCCAACCCTTTTTATCATATGGATGCTAGAAGGTGGTGGCTGAGGGTCTACATGTCCTGGGAATGACGTTAAACTCTATCATTGGTGAGGTTCTAGTTTTGGAGAATGTGGAGCATCCCTTCATCACCATTGCTCCCTGGTCCAGACTGGTAGTATCTATTAGGGTCCCATCTATGGGTTGAATAGAAAAACATGAGTTCATAAACAAAATTTGATTATCCATTAAGAATGAATTCAAAAAAAATTTGTCAGTATTAAATGACCCACCGAGGTTGATATGCCATAAAACCAAATAAAACAAACCACAACCAGTGCTGCATTTCTCCATAAAAAAAAACAAACACAAAACAATGAAAAACAACTGTTTAAGTTTGTATACTGCACAGCCATAAGAATTCAATTATAGTAGTAAGCAAGTTTCAATTCTGTTAGTGTTAAGGTCCCATGTATAGGTTGATTAGATCTAAAAATGAGTTTAAAAAAACGTGTTTTAAAAAAAAAATTTGGTAATTTAAGAGGAAGTGCGTCCCGGTCTCCTGCCTCAGAAATTGCTACCCAGTGACTATTAAAATAACGTCCCCAGCTATGTCGCCTCGGTCGTGTTACTTGAAAGAAAACAACCAACTTAGGGCGTTAAATGTATTTTAGAGGGGGGGGCTTCTCTTTTTTTGTCGTAATTCTTATTTATTTATCGTAATTTGTTTAGAAATTTATTTATAGAAATTTGTCGTAATTCTTGTTTATTTATAGAAATTTGTCATAATTCTTGTTTAGATATGAAGATGGATATCTATCTATCTATCTCAATTTGTTCATTTTTTACTTTGTTTATATATATCTATCCACCCATCTCCATTTGTTCATATCAAAAAAGAGAAGCCCCCCCCTCTAAAATACATTTAACGCCCTAAGTTGGTTGTTTTCTTTCAAGTAACACGGCCAAGACGACATAGCTGGGGACGTTATTTTAATAGTCACCGGTAGCAATTTCTGAGGCAGGAGACCGGGACGCACTTCCTCATAAATTACCAAAAATTTTAAAAGAAACATTTGACTACCCAACAAGAATGAATAACATGAAAATGTCTTTGGCATAAAATAACCCAAGGATTGACATACCGTAACGTGTAACCAACCCCCAACCCTGTTGCCTGAGGCTGTAGAATATGCCAATGCAGAGAGGTAAAAGCCTGCCAAATGGGGCCACCTGTGGCCGTGGGTGGTGATCTGTGATGTTTAAGGACAGAATCCTGGTTACTGACCAGTCTGTGACATGCAACACTCTACTTTGGTCCTTACTTAAGCTAGATGATGGGAGATCCGAGAGGCTTCCTGGTCATGTCAAGCCCTAGCACCTATATGATTTTCCCAACCTTTTTATCAAATATTCTAAAAGGCAGTGGCTAAGGGTTTTGGTTTCCTGTTTATGATGTTAAAATGTATATATTTAAATTTAAAAATGTTATATTTAAATTAAAAAGGTTAAAAAAAAATATATATATTATATATATATATATATATATATATATATATATAAGTTGAGTCACACTGATGAGAAGTAAACTTCGAAACATGTGTCTGTGGATGTCTAATATATATATATATATTTATATATATAGTCATCCACAGACATGTGTTTCGACTTATCAAGTCTCTTCAGTGTGGCTAGACATTTGTAAGCTACCTACAGCCGGAAATCTGTCGGTTCAGTGTCAGTCAGAAACCTTAACCGCCAAGCTGTCATCACCTACAGAATGTGAAGGGGATTTTAACTGTTTTAATACACACATTGCTTTGTATGTAAAGGCTGCCATAGAATGCTCCATCCTTTATATAAGAGAACGTTATATATAGGCTTGCGTGTGGTGTAATGGTTAAAGTCATGGGAAATGGACTCGTCGCCCTGAGTTCAAATCCTGGATGTGGTAATTGCATTTCACTTTGCGCTAATACCCTTGGGAAAGGTATGAATCTACTCTCCCCCAGCTATGGGTAAAATAGTAGGGCAGACTGGGCTCTTGAACCTTGGTTAGGCAACCGGTCTAGGAGAAGGAAAACTCTAAATTCAAACCTGTTGAACTCCGCTTAAGAAATTGACCTTGTGTCACATCCTGCTCGTGCGGAGGGGTTGGTAAATATATATATATAGGCTTGTTTGGACATATAGCTTAATCAGCATATTAGAAATAGTTGATTTTTTTTTTTTGAAAAGAGATAATTTTAAAAATGTCTATCTTTTAACAGATTCTGCAGATGTTTATATGGCACAAAATATTTAGTTCCTTAATCTACAGGAGGTCATCTCAATTAAAAGCAATTTTTTTTTTTTTTACCTCTTCTTTTTTTTCTATATTTTTTCTTAATATTTTACTAAGAGAATGGCATGATAAACCAATCACAAACAAATTTTCATCCACAGCAATTCACACGTTTGCCCTTAGCTTCAATAATCATTCATTGGAAGTTGAATAAACTAATTGAGTCTTTTCTACATTTATGAAATGGTCTCATTACTTTCTATCTTGACAAGTGGCCAACTTACAAATAATGAAAGAGTAAATGCTATCCAAAAATTACAAATATGTTTTTATTCATTAGGCAACATGTGCTTTTGTCTAGGAATGTGTTTTGTAATTGTTTGAATTCATATATATATATATATATATATATATATATATTATTGATCAAAGCCTGAAGAAGATACCAGAAGATCTGAAACACGTGTTGCATATGTAAGATAGAAAGAATGAATTTTTTTCTGAAAACATAATACATTTTGCGGACCTTCTTTTTTTTAATAAAATATTGAATTTTCTCCCGTTGGAACCAGAACAACATTTATATATATATATATATATATATATATATATATATATATATAGATGCTGATAGGTATGCGTCCAGCTTAATGTAAGATATCTTATTGGAAATGAATTGCACGCTATGGGGTACAAGGTAGGGGTTAGATGGCTTTAGTTGTTCGTAGATAAAATTCTACAATTTATTAAAAAAACTTTAGTTGGGACCCATCAAATTTCCCGGGGACTCCTTCAAATCAAATACATGCATCCCAAGACGCACTAAATTAAAAAGCTATCAGCATCACTGTATGTATGCATATATATATATATATATATAATGGAGTTTACAGACAAAAGGTTTCCTAACTTGGAGTGTGTGTGCAGCTGATATCTACACTCATGATTGACCTTCACCTAGATCACCAAGATCAAAAGAATGATGAAGCTGGTCATCTTAAATGTCCACTGAGCTGTTTTCCATTTTTATAACTGTGTGAAAATATTGCCACTTAGTCCCCCCCCCCCCCCGCTCAAGTGCTCTTATCTCAACCAATTAAATGTTTTGTCTAAGTGTTGGATCTAAAATCAAAGGCCAGATAAACCAATTCCAAACAGTGTAAAGTTTACATTTATAGAAAAAAAATTATTAAAAAATTTTGCTTTAAAAAAAAAAACTCATTAAATGCAAATCAGCCAATTCTATTCACTAGCGCTAGACCAAGGAGATTGATTTTTGCGTCTGAGGTGGAGCGCCACACCTACCATCAGCTCCTTACTTTACCGCACAGATCCCTGTGCTACTCATACACTGAGTTGGCGAGGACCGGATCGAACTAGGAACCTTGTGGTTTCTAGCCGAACGCTCTACCGACTGAGCTAACCTGGCCCCTAAATAAATATATATATATATATATATATATATATATATATATATATATAAAAAAGATTTTTGGATGTTTTTTTTTTATTTTTTTTTTTTTTTTTTAGAAGCATTTTTGGATAAAGTATATATTATTATATTTTTGCTTGAAGGCAATTACCATGCGTGTATTATAATTATAATCTTGACAAGTGAATCCCGGCAAAGGATTGTTTGGTGTGTAGAACATCGTACAGACGGTTTCGACTTTATTAAGTCTCATCAGCGATGTATTCTAACGATTTCACTCCGACAGAAATCGAAACCGGGACCTCAACAGGCATAGTCAGAGACCATACTGCCTTGGCCACGATACATACCGAACAATCCCTGCAAAATTAACCTTGTCAATGATACTTACACGCCTCTACCATAATAGGTAAGGGGACGTTGAGTGAACAATAACAAACTAGGCCTTATGCTCTTCGGTGAAGTGAATAAGATTTTTGGATGTTTTTTATTTTTTTTTTTTTAGAAGCATTGTTGAATAAAGTATATATTATTATTTATATTTTTGCTTGAAGGCAATTACAATGCGTGTATCGCATAAAATTCGATAATTATAATCTTGACAAGTGAATCCCAGCAATATATATATATATATATATATATATATATATATATATATATATATATATAATATCCAATTGCTGCTTTAACCTTTACATGGCAGTAGCATCAGTAAATAAACCAAAAGTGCTCAATATATTAAAAACATAGAGCAGTAATAATGATAATATTAGTAGAGTAAAGAGTTAAGGGTCTACCATGGTTTCAATCCAAATGATTTCATCAGGATCCTACCCTATGCTTAACTAAGTTGTTGTTATTCCTTAGTTAAACTGAGATAAATTTATTTTTGGATAACGTATATATATATATATATATATATATATATATATATATATATAATGTGTACACATGCACACAATCTGACTTGGTATATTTTAAATTTTTGTAAAAAGATAGTGGCAAATAATTTGAAATATTCAAGTTGGTCACTGAAAAAGATTAGTTGAAATTTAATCCTGATATGAGCAAAGGTCATGTGATGGTGAGGTATGGCTGCTGTCATGGTGACACCAATTGGGCATGATGAATAATTTGATTCAGAGATAAAAATTCAACCCTTAAAAAAGATTACTGTACCAAAAATTTCCTATAAGTCTAACATAAACAAAGGGAACCACTCTTGACTGGTAAATTATTTATTTATTTATTGATTTACTAGGAAAAAAGACGGGTTATGGTTTAGGGTTAGTTTAATGGAAAAATAGATAAATAATTTATCAGTCAAGAGTGGTTTCCCTTTGTTTATGTTAGACTTATAGGAAATAACCACATTTTATTTGTATATGCCTCCTTGAGCATTTCCTCTTTTTACTATCTTTTCACATCAATTTAAAAAAAAAAAAAGGAAAAAAAACCTTTGCACAAAATATATGCTCTATTAATACAACTAGCAAATATATGCACCCTCTGTAGGGTGCAAGTATTTAAGTTTTAATGTAATGAAATATACCGAATTAGAAAGACTAATGAAACTAAATAAGAATACAGATAAAATGATTTGAAACAGAAGGGGGTATAATCAAAAAATAAAACAGCTTTGAAACTAACTCTTCCATCATTTTCCATCACTCCTGTCTTTCATTGCTAAATTTTCCTAATTTAACTATTTAGTTAAATTAGGAAGTAGAGAATAGAATTAGTCATTTCTTCTTGTTAATGTATTTCCGTTAAGATTTATCTATGAAATTTTGCTCATATTTATCAAAATAAAACCAAACAATTAGCAACTGATAATATCAAGCAAATATTTATTAAAATCAAATTTTTAAGATCAATATGCAAATTAGCCTTCCCGTTCACACTGTAAACCACTATTTTGTTGTATATATAAATACAATTGCATGCTATTAGTATGTAGATATAGCCAACAGTATTAATAATGTAAAACAATTTTATTAATAATTGAGGTTTAAATAAAAATAAAACCATGGAGAATGTGACGTAAATAACTAAGGGAATTGTGACTCAAGTAGTAATATAGTTTCGGTTAGACAGAAAAATACACATTACTCCATTATAATAAGATATCTATATGCAGATTGAATCTGCTTTTAAAGAAAGAATTTGGTTGAAAAAAAATTGGTTAAAAATAACAAAACAAAAAACATGAAGTTAAACAAATTATTTATCAAAATGACTTCAGCATTGAATTACCCAAAAGGGTTGCTATGCCATAAAACAAAACAACCAAACCAAACCTATTTACAGATCAGATTAAATTCTGTTAATTAATCCATCTGAAAAAAAAATTCCCTCTTAAATTCTTTTTTTCTTACCATTATTTTTATAATCATCCATTTTAATTAATTTTAATTTAAAATATTTTTTACGCTGTTGCTGTTTTTGATCTGATTAGGCAATTTGTTCCAAAAATATATTACTCTATTGATTAGGAATATACACATTGATATTTCTGAGAAATAAAAACATTTCCTTTATTTATATATCAATATGAGAAATAATAGATTTCAATGTAGACAGTTTTTAGATTGTTTGGTGAAAAAAGTTCAAAGAATTTATTTCTCTGAGGAATTATCTTTAAAATATGTTAATCAATATATTACATCTTTTACAGATAAAATAAGCCAATGAATTAAGAAAAATAATTATCGCTAAAATCTTGAATGAAACTTTTAAAAAAAATTGTCTTTTATTAAATATAAGAAATATAAGAAAAAAAAAAATTAAAATATAAAAGTTATTTAGTTTTTGGTAGATTCTTAAAATAGTATTATTTCAACTAGAAATATTCATACAAATTATTATATTATCTTTAAAAAAATTTTTTAATATAAATCTCCAGTTATATGGAATTAAAAATTCTATAAGATTTTTCATGAGTCATTTTTGTGATTAGCATAATAGAATTATTTCTATACAAATTACAGAATTTTTTATTTTCTCATGGTTTGATATAACCCAAAAGTGCATGGTGATACTTTTGTTATACTATGAAATTTGGAAAGAACTTGAATGACATTGAAATACATTGTGTTTCAGAAAAATTGATATCATTTTGTAATCTAATAACTTGATCAATTCTGGTTCAAATGATCTTAAATTATAACAGCATATGTAGAAACAAATAAAAATTGTGTTTAATATTTATACATCTTTTATTTTCCATTGAATGGCATTTCTATACCTGAAAAGAAAACATTAAACATAGAATTTGGGTTTTTTTTTACACATGCTGTTGAAATTTGTGATCATTTCAACAAAAATTGGTCAAGTTATTAGATTTCAAAATTATATCAATTTTTCTGAAACACCCTGTAATTATATGATTCATTTTACATGTTTAAATAAATCTATACTGGAATAATTTTCAATTTCCATTGGATCCCTTAATCTTTGTGTTTCATTGAATAAAAAAATATAAATATATATAATTGCCAACTCAGTTGATACTTATTTTGAAATATAAATGTTTAGATTCAATTGTAAATTCTTAAAGAGTTTTGATTATAGAGTATGAAGAATGAATGATTAAATTTGTAAACAATCAGAAGCTTTGTTTATTTAGCATTTGTTTTTCTGTTTTTATCGTTTATCTTAGTTCCAAAACATTTTCTCTTACAGTGATGCTGATAGCTTTTTGATTTAGTGCATCCTGGGACGCACATATTTGCTTTGAATGAGTCCCAGGAAAATTTATGGGTCTCAACTAAAACTGTCTAACTCTTACCATGTAACCTATCCTATGTAATTCATTTCTAAGAAACTATTGGAATGTATTTACAGTTAGCTTGAAATGGTGAGGAAAGAAAAAATAAAAATACTAGGACACCTGGATACAATTTTAGATTTTTATGAGTTTATCAGCATCTCCATATAAATCTTATTATAATGGAGATTGTGGGTTTGTCTGTCTGTAACCGAAACTATATTACTATAAAAGTCCCAATTCCATTTAGTTATTTACATCATATTCTCCATGATTTTATTTTTAATTTAAACTTTAATTATTAATAAAATTGTTTTACATCATTAAGACTGTTGACCATATCTACGTACTAATAACATGCAATTGTATTTATATATACAACAAAATAGCGGTTTACAGGGTGAACAGGTAGGCTAATTTACATATCGATGTTAAAAAATTGATTTTAATAAATATATGCTTAGTATTATTGATTTCTAATTTTTTGGTTTTATCTTATTGAATATGAGCAAAAATCTCAGGGATAAATCTTAAAAGAAATCCATTACCAAGAAGAAATAACTGTAAATTTATTCTTTATTTCCTATGTTAACCAAAGAGTTAAATTAGGAAAATTTACCAATGAAAGACGGGAGTAATGGAAAATGATGGAAGAGTTAGTTTCAAAGTTGTTCTATTTTTCAATCATACCCCCTCTGTTCCAAATCTTTTTATCTGCATTCTTATTTAGTTTATTAAGCCTTTCTAATTTAATATGATATTTCATTATATTAAAACTTAAATACTTGCACCCGGAGGGTGCATATATTTGCTAGTATATATAATTGCCAACTCAGTTGATACTTATTTTGAAATATAAATGTTTAGATTCAATTGTAAATTCTTAAAGAGTTTTGATTATAGAGTATGAAGAATGAATGATTAAATTTGTAAACAATCAGAAGCTTTGTTTATTTAGCATTTGTTTTTCTGTTTTCATCCGTTTACTTTAGTTCCAAAACTTTTTCTCTTACAGTGAGGCTGAGAACAGAGAAACAAATAATCTCAAATTCTAACAGCATGTGTAGAAAGAAATAAAAATTCTATGTTTAATATTTATACACCTTTTATTTTCCAGTGAATGGAATTTTTTCAAACTGAAAGAAAAAAACAACAAAAACCATAATTTTGAGTTGTTTCTATACATGCTGTTAGAATTTGAGATCATTTGAATGAGAATTGGTCAAGTTATTAGATTACCAAGCAGCCAATCAGAACTCAAGGAATGGAATCACCCAAATGCATGCATTGAACATTCCTGAGTGCCATAAATACCAGCTGCTTTGGGCACCAGTTCAGTTGTGCTTAGTTGTTGTTCAAACCAATAGTATAGCAACTTACTCACTTCAATAAATATCATTGCTGGAGTTGGCTGAAAAGTATTGAAGACAATGTTGGATTGCTTTTAGTGATTCCAGTTCTTTCCAGTGAATTAAAGTTAGTCTTTCTCCTAAACTTATTATCCACTGTTGAAGTGTGTGTGTGTGTGTGTGTGTGTGTGTGTATATATATATATATATATATATATATATATAATATTTAGTATAAATAATAAATGCTCAGTATCAGTGATAGAAAATATATATCCAAGTTAGGATAGCATAGACATAGACAGTGCTTGGTAACTGTCAGTTTCTTGCCTAGGTGATTAATAAAGCCAACCTATAAATATAAAAACTACTTGTTTGGTACGGCCTGGCTATTAAATTGGCCAATGTGCATTCATCATCACACTTTAGCTAAGGGTTTTAAATTGTTTGTCCTATTTGTTGCAATAACCCCTCAGCTGTTACTTCACACAGAACTGTAAGTGTCGGCCTTGTCTCTCTATGACGAACAGCATTGGTAAGGCCAGATCTGTTTTTGTCTGCAGCTGACCCACTGAAGCAAATCAGTTCAGTGGTGAACAACTGGATCAGGGATGACGTGGGGAGAGATATACTGTCTTTGAATCTAATTTAGTCACTACCACCAAATTTCTTCTTCTTCATCCTCCATCACTGGCAAGAGCATCTGTGAAAGGGCATAGGAGGAGGACACAGATGGAAGAAAGAAAAGAAGAAAAAAATGGATTGGGGAGACTTTTCTGTGTAAATTTCTGAAAGTTGTTTATTATTTTTTTATGAAACTAACCTATTTAACAGGAATGTCTTTCTAACAAATCAAAACAATGTCCCTTGCCCTCACTTTCCCCGTCTTCTCTCAAAACAAATCTGCTGTTAGGATGTTTAAAATGCATTGTTTTGGCATATAATCTCTCTTCTACATACACACACACACACACACATTTATGTATCTATATATATACAAGCGCGTGGTATAATGGTTAAAGTCATGGGAAATGGACTCGTCACCCCGAGTTCAAATCCTGGATGTGGTAATTGCATTTCACTTAGCGCTAATACCCTTGGGAAAGGTATGAATCCTACTCTCCCTCCAGCTATGGATAAAATAGTAGGGCAGATTGGGCTCTTTAACCTTGGTTAGGCAACCGGTCTAGGAAAAGGAAAACTCTGAATTCAAACCTGTTGAACGCTGCTTAAGAAATTGACCTTGTGTCACATCCTGCTCGTGCGGAGGGGTTGGTAAATGTATATATATATATGTATATGTAAGAGTCGGTAGAGCATTTGGTTAGGAATCACAAGGTTAATGGTTCAATACCAGCCCTCGCCAACTCAGCGTATGAGTAGCACAGTATTCTGTGCGGTAAAGTGAGAAGCTGATGGTAGGTGGGGCGCTCCACCCCAGATGCTAAAATAATCTCCTTGGTCTAGCAGTAGTGAAAAGGGGATAGGCTCCCTCGTCTGGCTGATACCGACATTAGGCTGCCCCGACAACGACAATATATATATATATATATATATATATATATCAGTCATCCACAGACATGTGTTTCAATGTTTACATCTCATCAGTGCAGCTTGACTTTTTTAACAGCTATCTCTAGCCAAGAGTGAAACCTGACAGAATTTTCGTCTGCCAAGTTCCTTACCCTTACGGTCGTTAGCAACTGTCAGTCTGGGGTGAACAATTAATTGATATATACTTACAGGATATATGCTTTTACAATCACCAGAAAACAAGTCTGTAAACAACAGGTGAGTAAATGCTTATGCTAAACTGTGGAATTTCAACTAATGTCTCCCCTACAGTGCTCTACCATGAAAATTGGGAGCATGTATATCAGTCATCTACAGACACGTGTTTCGATGTTTACGTCTCTCATCAGTACGGCTTGACTTTTTTAACAACTATCTCTAGCCATATATATATATATATATGAATGATTGGTATATTTATGAATAAAGAGTGCTCAATATGGGTGATAGAGCATATATATCTGTTTGGATAGTCAACAGTACTTGGTAACTGTCAGTTTCTTGCCCCTGTGATTATCAGGCATATATATATATGTATGTATGTATGTATATAAAACCTTTTGGTTATCAAATTATAAATTTATTTCATTTTTTTTTAGCCTTGTCAGAATGACAGATATCTAGCCCTGTTGGAGGATATTCTCTTTTTTGAGGGAAATAAAATTATACCATAGAATATAGACATGAAACATACAACATAATCCCCAATAATGCTAACACATTGTTAAAACCAATTACTAAAAATTATAAATATAAATACACGATATGTATTACTTCCTAACCGTTAGGCATGACATAACCCCAGACAGGTTGATATGCCGTTAAAATCAATAAAAACAACAACAACAAATCAACTTTGAAACAAATTTGTTGACAGTATAACTAGAATGTTCATGATGTAACCCAGAAAAAAATGGCACATCATTACAAAACCCTTATTAAAGCAATACTATTAAAATATTTGAATTAAAAAAAAAAAAAAAATCAATTTCCAATCCAACTGAATGATACTTTTATGAAATCTGCATTCAAACTGATTGCGCCAACCCTATTGCCCTTATGGCAAGCCCCAACCCCTTTTTATCATATGGATGCTAGAAGGCAGTGGCTGAGGGTCTACATGTCCTGGGAATGATGTTAAACTCTATCTGATGGTGAGGTTCCAGTTCTGGAGGTTTGGGGAATGTGGAACACCTCTTCAACACCATTGCTCCCTGGTCCACTCTGACCCGGAGTGGGAGTACCTGTTAGAGTCCCATCTATGGTGAAACAGAAAAATGTGTTTATAAAAAAAATTGAGTATCCATTTAAGGATGAATACATTTCAAAACTTTGTCAGCATTAAATGACCCACTGAGGTTGATATGCCGTAAAACAAACCAACTAACTGCATCCAAATAATGGAGATAATAGTAATATGCTAATTAGAATCCTTCATCAATAGAAGCATCGATATCATCATGGACCACAGTTAAAACAGGGACCTAATGGGTTTACTGATCATCTTGTTACTATTAAAAGATATGAATATCTTTTATTGAATAAAAAAAATAATTTTTTTTTTTTTCGCTATGTTTTAATAGATTTCTTTCAGCTAACGGAATTAACTCTTAACATCCTGTTGAGATTTTTCTAAGTCCAGAGCATTCCTATAAGAATATATTAAAAAAATGGCTAAAAATGACCTTTACATCTAAAGTTAACTATTATTTCCCTTAAATCAAATATTTCTACATATGTTTAATATTAAATTTAAACAAAGGCTATTGTTTGGGGCTGATTAGTTAAAACAAATGTGACTTCCAGCCGGGTGGAATGATGTGGTATAGGACTTTAAGAGTTAACTAACACTTAACCAGCCACTCTGTAATGTCTATCCCAGTGCACTGCTAGCAAAGTTAACACCCACCTCCCCATAACAGTGGATTTTTAATTAGGGCAAATATTCCTTGATCATTTATTTATTGAATAATCAATATAATAAATGAAGGTTGAATTTCGCTTTTGGATCATCATCATCATCATCATCATCTGATTGCTACTTTTAAAGCACTTACACCAAGCATGATTAACATCTCCCCCCACCCCTGCTGGTCATGTTACATTTAAGTATCTGATTTAGGGGACTTAAGGCTTGCTGATTCCAGATTGACTTTACATTAAATCTTATTCTATTCAAAAACCAAAAATAGAAGCAATTCCGTTTTTTCTCTCATCTTATAAAAAGAGCATTAAAAAAAACAAAAAAACAGTTTAATAGTCTTTCAAGGTCATAAAAAAATAGAATTTAAAAAATTGAACAATTTCTTTTGTATGCAGAAAATATCAAAAAATGATTTCTTTTATTGTTATTGTCAGAATTGAAAAAAGAAAAAAAATAGTTATTTACTCGGTATAGCTTAGATTTGGCACAAGGCCAGAAGTAGGAGGCACCTAGTGAGGATCAATCTCACTACTTAGTAGATAGGACTTAGAATGTTATCTTCTAGAAAGGGATAAGAACTCGCTCTACAAAAAAAAACAACAAAAAAAACTATGTCCTGTTCACTAAACTGAATCTGATGGTGAGGCTCCAGTTCTGGAGATCTGAGGATTATAGAGTACCCCTTCATTAACGTTACTCCACTCTAATCCAGAGTTTTTCTCTAGTTCTGGAGATTTGAGGACTATGGAGTACCCCTTCATTGCCATTATTTCCAGGTTGCAATTGTGGTACCTGTTATGGTCCCAAAATAAGATTTTTTTAAAATGTATTTGTATTTGATACCAATGTGTACAAAAAACCCCAAAAGACAAAAAAAAAAAAAAAAAAACTCTGAGAAACAACTACATGAAAAATGTGAATATGAATGTACAATGAATGCCATTAAAATAATGCATAAAATAACCCTAGATGGGTTGATATGTCATTAAAATCAATCTCTGCCCTGTCGGCTGGAGCGTTAGAATGTACCGACTGCACCTCTGCAGAGGGGTAAAATTCCCCCAAATGGGGCCACCTGTTGGCCGTGGGTGGCGACCCGTGATGCTTAAGGATAGAACCCAGGTGGATGAGCAGTTCATGACTTGCAATACTCCACTTTGGCCCTATTTTGGGCTAGACGGGCGGACAGAGAGACCCCCTCCGATCAATCGGCTGGTCACGTCAAGCACTAGCACCTATATGATTTTCTCAACCCTATTGCCCTTATGGCAAGCCCCAACCCCTTTTATCATATGGGTGCTAGAAGGAAGTGACTGAGGGTTTACATGTCCTAGGAATGACGTTAAACTCTATCTGATGGTGAGGTTCCAGTTTTGGAGGTTTGGGGAATGTGGAGCACCCCTTCATCACCATTGCTCCCTGGTCCACTCTGACCCGGAGTGGTAATACCTGTTAGGGTCCCATCTATGGGTTGAATAGAAAAACATGAGTTGATAAACAAAATTGTATTATGCATTAAGAATGAATTTATTTCACAACTTTGTCGGCATTAAATGACACACCGAGGTTGATATGCCGTAAAATAAAACAAATCAAAATAAAATCAATCTATTTTGCAGCTACTTTGCTTACTCTTGGTCAAAAAGGTTAAGTTTCTTTAGTAGATCCCCTACCAATTTGTGATAATAAATTTTGTTGTGTGTGCGGGGTGGGGGGTAGCCATAAATCACCTGACCTAAAGAATTCCTTCTCAACAACCATTGACATTAGATTCTGAGAGAGAGAGAGAGAATTTAAATTTTTACAGTCTTCAAATTGTTTTTGTCAACGAGAACTTTACACATTAAAAAGAAAGAAAAAAAATGTTTTTTTTTTTCAAAGTTCAGAAAACTTAATTGAAGAGAACTGTCTTTCATTTAGACACTAATAATGTATCTAAGTGTTGAGAGAGAGAGAGAGAGAGTAATGATCCGAGTGAGTAGTATTTCCCCCCCCCCCTTTGTTGACCTGATTGGTGACATTTTTTTCTCTCTTTTCTCTGTTCGGTAAATGTATTAGGAAAAGAAGAACAATTACCCCCCCCCTTCTTTCTGTCTTTTGTTAGAAACTGTTGATCTTCAGTTGTCGTCTGGGTGAATGTGAAAAGTCGGAAGGCAGATTTAGTTGTTTTGTCCTTTTTTGTTTTGAATAGGACATGTGAACTGCAAAGCCATTTGGTTGCATGCAATAATCAAAGATAGAAAAGAAAAAAAAGAAATCAAATAAGAATGAGAGGCGTAATGCAAGTTAAGAGAGAGGGGGTAAGAGAGAGAAAGAGAGAGAGCATTGGGAGAAAGAGGGGGTGAGAAAGAGTGAGCATTGGGAGAGAGGGGTGAGAGAGAGCATTGGGAGAGAGAGAGAGGGGGTGAGAGAGCATTGGGAAAGAGAAAGAGAGAGGGGGTGAGACAGATTGAGCATTGGGAGAGAGAGGAGGTGAGAAAGAGAGAGAGTATTGGGGTAAGAGGGAGAGAGTATTGGGGAGAGGGAGAGAGTATTGGGGTAAGAGGGAGAGAGCATTGGGATAGAGAGAAAGCATTGAGATAGATAGAGAGGGGAGGATAGAGAGAGGGGGATGAGAGAGAGAGAGCATTGGGATAGAGAGAGGGGGGTAACAGAGAGAGAGAGAGAAGATTGGGATAGATAGAGATAAGCAAACTGACAGAAGAGGAAAAAAAAAAGATAGATGGAGTGTTAGGGTAAGGGGGTAGGGAGCATGAGAAAGGCTAAAAAGACTTGTGGGTATCACCCAAATGTCACACATTTAAAAAAACAAACAAAAAACTAATAACTGGCACATTTATCACCAATGGTTTTTTTTTTTATTATTCAATGCTCAAAAGGTCAGTGGTTTGTCTATATACAATACCCACTGCAACCAAGTCCGCAGATGATTGTGTTTAATGCACATGTTAAAGCATACTTACAAATTCCCAAACTAATGTATTCACATCTCCAAAAGTATTTTACCTGTATTTTGTATTCGCCCAACCTCTCTGCCACAAGCAGGAAGCAACACATGGTCACTTTTTAATCAGAGTTCACCTGGTTTGGATTCAGTTTTCTTTCTTCCACATTGGTTGCCTCATTGATGCTAAAAAAACTAAAAAAAACTGTCTGCCCTGCTATTTACCCATAGCTAGGGAGAAAAGAAACATTCATACATTTTCGAAAATGAAATGCAAACAGCCTTGTCCAGGATTTGAACTCGGGTTGCCCATTCCATTTCCTATGACAATAACCATTACACTAAGCTGTAATGTGTATAATTAATTTTAATAATTAACAATATAAACAACAAAATTTCTCTGGCCTTTTGGTTGGGATTAAAGTGTCATATCTAGATATTTACCATGTACCCCACGTGTATGGGTTAAGGCCCTATTAATGTGGGACCATCCACAAGCCAAGACTCACAGGTGGTGGGTGCAAAAAATGCGTTGATCCCATCGGCATTCCCCCTCAAGGGGGGCACCTCAGGCACTGGCAATAAACCTACCCTGCCCCTTTAAGTCAAGGGGGCAGGTATTTTCTGGGGGGGGGGGTGGCCCCCTTGGATCAACGATGTTAGCTTGTAAGGTCCAGGGTCGAAGCCACTGGATCCCCGCCCCGAGAGGCAGGTCTTCTTCCTTGGCTGTGGGTTTTGGCTTTTGACAGGGCAGAAAAAAACCTCAAAAAAAAAAAAAAGAAAAGGTATGAGGTTAGCCTGGTTCTGAAGATTTCAAATCTGCAGCAGCAACACCTCATTACACATTTACACACGTTTTTATTCACTCAGATTTGTTTAGTCTGATATACAGGCTGAAATTTGCTTACAGTACCTACTGTTACTAAGTGGTCACCCATCTCAGTACTGAACAGGCTTATTGCTGCTTAACTTCAGCAATAAGAGCAAGAGCCAGTGCTTTTAACAATAATTGTCATGCTTTTCTGAAATTTAATATTTTTGCACAATATCAGTTCATAAATTTATTTTATAAAGCATAGAAGTTTTATTATTCTGAGAGCTCTCAAGGGCCAAACTAAAAGCTCTTGCAGTTTGCATGTGACCCACAGGCTGTATGTTGTGTGGGACGGGATAGATCATTCAAGATTTTTTTAAATTGTTGGCATTATCATTTTACTCCAAAAATCTTTTTTACAATTTTTTTTTTTAATTGGTGTTTTTTTTTGCTAAAGATTGAGTGACAACAAGTTTCCTCTGGTCTCCAGGACTCTTCTAAGTATTCTAGCTGGTCTGGACATTTTTCATTCTTTCTCAGATTTCCAATTCATCCTGTCTCTTTTGGGAACTGTTCCAAATGTGTCAACTTCAATTTGTATCCCAATCACCTTCATGTTCCACAACCTTTTCCCACTCTCTAGCAAGGTCCAAGTATTAGTTCATCTTTTTGATTTCTTTTATTTTCACTCAGTGGAAGAACAAAATCCACAAGATGACCAGTTCTACTTTTTTTTTCTTGTTAATTAAAACTAGGTCTGGTCTTCTGGTCAGAATAGGATAATTCATTTGTGTCTCAAAATCACAGGGCATTTTATGAGCCTCATTTTCTAGGACAGAATTTGGTTTGTGCATATACCATTTATTAATATGATTAAATTTTAATCTTGCACAATTTTCAGTTGATCACCTTTCCCACTCGGTCCTACTTGAGTCTTGTATTCCTTTTGTATTCCCTTACATTTCTAGGACAGATTCTGGTTTGTGCATATACCATTCATTAGTATGATCAAATTTTAATTTTGCACAATTTTCAGTTGATCACCTTTCCAACTCGGTCCTACTTGATTCTTGTATTCATTTTCTGTGTACATCACTAGTATATACACTTGTTTCCTATATTTTATAGAATTCTAGTCTAATGGCATTGACCTTATTATATTGAGCAACAATTTTTGGTTGTATTGTTATGAATATTGTGTCAGTCTCTAGAGTGTCCCTGACCTTTTCAATATTCTAGTGTGTATTATTTCTTTATTTGTATTCTAATTTAGTGTAATCCTAAGCTCTAACCACTTAGCTATATCCATAAAGACAAATTACTGAGAAATCTATTAGAATTAAATCTTATGAAATGTTTAAAGTCTTTTTCTTTATTTGCTTCTTTAAGTTCTTCATATACACAACTAAATAAATATATTTTATTATTGGTACAGAGATGCTGATAGGTAATTGTCCTGCATCCCTGATGCACAAAAATCTAAAAGGACACAGTAAAATCATATCTATGTGTCTCAGTGTTTTTCGTTTTTCTTCCCTCAACATTTCTAGTTAACTGTAAATACATTTCAATAGTTTCTTAGAAATGAATTACACAGGATAGGTTACAAGGTAGGAGTTAGCCGGCTTTAGTTGGGACCCATAAATTTTTCCAGGGACTTATTCAAAGCAAATATGTGTGTCCCAGGACACACTAAATCAAAAAGCTATCAGCATCACTGCTAACCACTCCACATGAGGATGCGACACAAGGTCATTTTTTACGTGTTTTAAGTTTGAATTCAGTTTTCCTTTTCTTAGACCGGTTGCCTAACAAAGTTTGGAGAGCCCAGTCTGCCCTACTATTTACCCATAGCTGAATGGAGAATAGTTAGATGTATACCTCTCCCAAGGGTATTAGCACTATGTAAAATGCAAACAGCCTTGTCCAGGATTTGGTTTGTTGAGTCCATTTCCTATCACTATAACAATTACACCATGGGTGCATCAATTGATGTCACCTGTGTGTGTGTGGGGGGTGCAGACATGAGTGGAGGTGTTGTAAGTCTTCAGGGTGGTCTAAAGTCAGTATCAGCCAGACAGAGTGAGAGAGTCTGTCCCTTTTTCACTAGCACTAGACCAGGGAGATTATTTTTGCATCTGAGGTAGAGAACCACACCTACCATCAGCTCCCCACTTTATTGCACAGAAGCTGTGCTACTCATGCGCTGAGTTGGTGTTGGGTGTTATTGAACCTGGAACCTTGTGGTTCTGAGGTGTACCTGAAGCTTAAAAAGAGATTTATTGAGAAGGTCTTAGGCCACAAAAAATCTGCCAACATTTTTCAAGAATTGTTGAGTTAGAAGTCAACTTCTTTATTGGTGGGTTTCAATCTTGAGTTCTATGTCTGAAACTGTGAAATAGGTTAAAGTTAATGATGATAATATTTAGTGCGTTTTGATTGGTTATTAAATGTGATTGGCTGTTACACAACATATGAATTAAATTTATTTTCACAATATATGAATTTATTTATTTATTTTCATAATTTATTTTCACAATTTATTTTTTTATCAGTGTTTTTTAAAAAATTAATTTTTTTAATTTAAAAAAAAATTATTTAAAAAATTTTATTTTAAAAATAAAATAAAATTTATTATTGATTAATTTTTTTATTTATTTATTTAATTAATTATTTAAAAATAAAATAAAAAATTTATTTAAATTTTTTATTTTTTAAAATTTAAAAAAAAAAATTTTATTAAAAAAATTTTTAAACTTTTAAAAAATTTATTTTTTTAATAGTGTATCTATTAAATTTATTTTTTTTATTTTCATAATTTATTTTCACAATATATGAATTAATGATGATAATACTTAGTGCCTTTTGATTGGTTATTAAATGTGATTGGCTGTTACACAACAATCTATTGTTCTGCTTTGTTAATATAGATTGTGTCTGTTACTATAAGGTCACATGTCATGAGAACTAAAAAGGTTTTATCATATATGTTTATATGAGAAGACAGATATAATTAAACATACATAATCCTCTTATATTCAACTGGAAATCATAAGGCATCATATTTGAAGCATTATGTATTGCAGACAAAGAATAAAATGGGACAGACAGTAAAAATTGGAAACTCAATTCATGTTGAAGTGATAAATATAGGTCAATTTCTAGAATCCAAAGAAAATTATTTTTGTCACTTTACCAGATATAATTAGAGAGAGTCAGATATAGTTAGAGAGTAGTCAGATATAGTTAGAGAGTCAGATATAGTAGTCAGATATAGTCAGTAGTAGTCAGGTAGTCAGATAGTTAGAGGTAGTCAGGTAGTAGAGAGATAGTCAGATAGTTAGTAGAGATAGTCAGATCAGATATAGTTAGAGTAGTCAGATCAGTGTCAGATATAGTTAGAGATAGTCAGATACAGTGTCAGATATAGTTAGTCAGATACAGTGTCAGATGTGTCAGATATAGTCAGAGAGTCTGATATAGTCAGAGATAGTCAGAGAGTCTGATATAGTCAGAGATAGTCAGAGAGTCTGATATACTTTTCATATATAGTTTTCAGAAACTATTATTCACTGATAGAAAAGATCCACACTGCACCACCTCCAATTTATCATGGTAAAAATTTGAATTTTTTTCATCAAATTACAGCCCAATTGTTGAAAAAACTGCTACCTTTTAAAGTGGTTTCTATCAGAAGAATATATTGTTACATAATTTCCTAATCAGCTTATGATATGTACATACCTGTAGTTGTATATTTTGAATAGGGTCCATTAGATTTAGAATGATGGGGTCCATGGAAAGTTACCTAACAGTTATTGGTGGTTAGTAACCTTTTTACATGACCGCTTGAAAAATGCGCCATTACAGACATGTGAGAATTAGTTTCAGATGCGAACAAATCCTCGAGGAGCGTAGACATTGTTGTCAGCTCTCTGGCTCGCTCTCGATCCTCGGTGATGAATATGGGCTGGGTTTGGAAATAAAGCTTTATCATAAAACGCCCAAGTCTTGTTAATTGATTAATTCAAACAAGAATGACCAGCCCAACAATCAGCCTGAGAAAATAGATCAACAAGAGAAGATGGCGGCCAAGTTAGATGAAGTAACTTTTAAGCAGAATATTAACGAGTAAGAACCATCATCTATCATCATCCACTACTCTATCTGTCTGTCCGTCTCTCTCTCCCATTACTCTATCTGTCTGTCCGTCTCTCTCTCTCTCTCCCATTACTCTATCTGTCTGTCGTCTCTCTCTCTCTCCCATTACTCTATCTGTCTGTCTCTCTCTCTCTCCATTACTCTCTCTTCTCTCTCTCTCTCTCTCTCTGTCTCTCTCTCTTACATTACTCTGTCTGCCTGTCTCTCTTTCTCCCATTACTGTCTGTCTCTCTTTCTCCATTACTCTGTCTCTCTTCTCCCATTACTCTGTCTCTCTCTCTCCCATTACTCTGTCTGTCTCTCTCTCTCTCCCATTACTCTGTCTGTCTCTCTCTCTCTCCATTACTCTGTCTGTCTCTCTTTCTCTCCCATTACTCTGTCTCTCTTTCTCCCATTATCTGTCTGTCTGTCTCTCTTTCTCCATTACTCTCTCCATTACTCTATCTGTCTGTCTCTCTTTCTCCATTACTCTATCTATCTGTCTGTCTCTCTCCCATTACTCTATCTGTCTGTCTCTCTCACTTAACGGTCTTCGCCAACTCAGCATATGAGTAGCACAGGGATCTGTGGGTAAAGTAAGGAGCTGATGGTAGGTGTGGCGCTCCACCTCACACAAAAACAATCTCCTTGGTCTAGCGCTAGTGAAAAGGAGATAGACTCCCTCACTGATTGGCTCATACTGACTTTGCACCACCCGACGACTTTACTTACTTTTATTATTCAGGAGTAAACGGCAGATATTTTCTTTTAAAGTTCATCAGTGGAGACTTTTATTCTCTTAGTTGTCACATGCAGCAAAAAGGGCAAATATCTGAAAATGGAGAGCAGTAATTTTCTCTCTTTCGGTTTTTAAAACTCTAATCATCTATTTATAAAACACAATGTGACTTTATATATATTTTTGTTCATACATCCTGGTCTCGTGATAGTCATGTAAATTCATTGTTATAGTAATACAACATATTATTTCCTGACACTCAAAATAAACCGACCCTGTCAGCAGGGCTTAGATTATACTTGACTCTATCTCCTTCAGAGGGGTAAGGTGTCTTCGGTATAGTACTAAACTGTATCTCCATCCTGTTGCACCTCTGCAGAGGGGTAAGACTCCCCCAATGGGGCCACCTGTTTGCTGTGGGTGGCGACCTGTGATGCTTAAGGATAGAACCCAGGTGGTTGAGCAGTCCATGAATTGCAATACTCCACTTTGGCCCTTTCTTAGGCTAGACGGGTGGTCGGAGAGGCTCCCTCCGATCAGTCGTCTGATCACATCAAGCCCTAGGACCTATATGATTGCCCAACCTATTGCCTTTATGGCAAGCCCCAACCCTTTTTATCATATGGGTGTTGAGGTCTTCATGATCTGGGAATGGCGTTAAACTCTATCTGATGGTGAGGTTCTAGTTTTGGGGGTTTGGAGAATATGGAGCACCCCTTCATCACCATTGCTAACAGGTACTACCTGGAGTGGTAGTACCTGTTAGGGTCCCATCTATGGGTTAAATAGAAAAACATGAGTTTATAAACAAAAATGATTATCCATTAAGAATGAATTTTATTTCAAAAGTTTGTCGGCATTAAATAACCCACTGAGTTTGATATGCTGTAAAGCAAACCAAACCATATCTGTTGATAAGGTTCCAGTTCTGAAAAATGTAGAATACCCTTTCATTGCCATTACTCCCAGGTCCACTCTAATCTGGGGTGGTAGTAGCTTTTAGGGTCCCATCTATGGATCAAGAAAATTTGTTTAAAAAGAATTTATATTCAACAGGACATGTGTGAAAATAAGTCTTCAGAAACAACTACACAAAAAATGTGAATATGAATGTACATTGAACACAATTCCCTAACCTCTCGACATAAAATAATCCTAGATAGGTTAACATGCTGTTAAAATCAATTAATCAAAGGTCCTGCTAGTATAATAATAATTATGAAATTATTGCGTACAGCGGTCAAGTGCACTACAACTCATCAAAAGTGCATGTATAGTACATAGAATAATATGCAAATATCAGGAAACATATCAAACGTTGTAATAATTAAATTATCATACTGTTGTATATCCACAGGTCCTGCTAGTATAATATTAATGAATCCTGCAACTTTTCATCTATTTTCTTTGTTTTTCTTTCTGTAACTTCCACTAAAATTAAAGCAGAAAGATATAGGGAATTAACACTTGAATTCTGCTCTAATTTCAGTGACCAATCAGGAAGTAAACAAGCAAATGACATATTCACAATGAAAGCACAATAGAATAGACTTGGAAAAGCACACAGATATTACTTGTGTTTCAGACAGACAGCCTTTTGTTGTGTTTTTCTTATTATAGTTAGGACAATAATAACAATACAATACATTTTATTTTATGTTCTCTAGCATTTAACTCTTAAACAGAAACTTATCTAAATAAAAAATAATATTGACAGTAGTGTCTAACTGTATCTCTGTAATGTTACTGGGCCCACTTTAAGAAGTACCGTATTTGACGGCATAAAGGACGCACTTTTTTTCCATAATTTTGCCTCAAAAAATTGCCCTGCATCTTATACATCATAGGTGCAGTTTGAGACCTCCCATAGGCCTAGGCTAAATCTTCTCTATGATGCGCACTAACCCAGCTTATGCTCAGTACTTTTACCTACCCTAAACTCCATGCATCCTTATTTTATTGCTGGTATTGTTATAATCAAGGTTAACAGAGCGTATGGTGGCAATATATGCTTAAATACACTAAAAACTTTTTTCCTGAATCTGACCTGCTGAAATGGGGGTGCGTCTTATATGCCGTCAAATACGGTATATGTTGCATAGCGTGATGTTGATGCTGATAATTGATTTGTTTCCTTAATGTCTTTCTAACTCTGTGTTGAGGATGTGTAGTTTAATGCAAGTTCTTACCTTTCAAACCAGGTGGGAGATTTGTTATTTTATGGTTCTAAAGCTGGTTGTGGTATTAAGCTATTTTACCAAATTAACCATAAGTTACATAGGCATACTTATCTTATTTTATGATCTTATCTCTGTTACTACTGGACATTTGAGTATCTGAGCTGTTGTTGGGCTGGCATTCTCTCTGTTCTTTGGGTCTGAAACCACTTGCTTCTTGGGGTGTTTTGTCTTGTGTGGTTGCTTAGTTTGTAATAACGAACACAAGACTTGATGGTAGTGTTTTTTTTCTCTCGGAGCTCTTTATTTTATTTTAAATGCCCTCAGAGGACAGACCCCCACTTTGCAATGAAGGAGTCACATTAAGAGTTGGGATTTAAACAATAATCAGTGGGAAGCCATGTTGCTGCAAGATGTACTAATCATACAGAATTTAAATTTACAAATTTCAAAAGAAAAGAAAAATTATTTATCTTAGCAAAATAATAATTCATATTTAATAAAACATTCTTAATTTGGTTATTAAGTATTTCTTTGAGCTAAAATAGATGTAAAATAATTACACAATATATTGCTTAATTAGGACTAAAAATACAGATTAAAACAATAAATAAATAAATTGACAAATCTCTTTACATTATTTCACTTAAATTCAAAAAAAAATTTCTTTTCTACAAAACTAAAGGAAGTTTCTCGTAAAATATCAATTTCATTTTTTTTTAAAAACTATAATTACTAATTTCTTTTTTCTGTTGTGTTTCTTTTATAACAACAATTACTGTTTATAAGCATTTCATATAAATCTTTTAATTGATAAAGATTGTAAAAAAGACATTTAGAAAAATGAAGTAAGTAGTGTTGTATTGTCCTCGCTCGGAAGACAGAGCTTCCGGCAGAGGGACAAAGAGAAAGATAAAAATATATATTTAAAAAGAAAGAGAAAGCAGAAGAGAGGATTTCCGGTCAAGGAAGCAGGGAGAAGATAAAGAAATATATAACAAATGTCCATTATCAGATCAAAAGATAAAGATGCGGAGGCGTATCTATCAATATAAAGGCGAGAAAATTCGAGCCGACACACAGAGACGCCAGCCAGCAGCCAAAAAGGACACTTCACATCTCCCGTCAGCAAACACCCCTTGGGCACTCATTGTGAACGCTGCGCTCTACGCCAGCCGCCGGAATTTTCATTGTGAAGCTCTGCGCCTTCACCACCCACACACCGAAGAAAATAAAGAAAGGTCCTGTCTTTGTACATACGTATCTGTTGTTTATTGAAGTCCAGTAGTCGGTAGTAGCTGACTACTACATACTTCGCTACGTGACCATATATACCCGCAATGACTACTTACTTACATGATTTAGAGTAGCGAAAAAGGCTGCTATGTAACAGTAGCAGTAAGTAGGATTGAAGCTGCAACCTAGAGATGATTGTCACTTAGAACTGTATTAACTCAACGTTTATATCTGTTCTACCATGTGTCCAATATATGCATAGGAAAGGCAGGGTCATGGAAATCTGATCTCTAAGATAAGGTGAGAATTCATCCAACCTGGAGCCATGTCAGTGCTACTGTATGGCTGCACCACTTAAACTCTAATGAATCGCTTGGAGAAAAAGGTAGATAGGAATTGTACAAGGATGCTGTTTGCTGTCTTGAACAAATCCTTGAAGCAGCACCCCACAAAAAACCAGCTGTACAACCACTTACCTCCCATCACACAAACCATTCAAGTAAGACAACTAGACATGCTGGACACTGCTGTAGAAGCAACAAGGACAAATTCATAAGTGACGTTCTTCTGTAATCATTTATACATGGACTATCTGTGTAGGTCAACCAGACTTCAGTCAGCTCTGTGCAGAATGAAGTCATGGAGAGCATGCAAAAAAATGCTATCATGATGCATGATTGTATATATATATAATAATTTGAAGGCAGTGCGTATAAAAATAAAAACAAAAAGATGTTTTTTTTTGTCTTATCGATTTCAAAGAAACTTTATCTTCAGAGATGAAAATCAGAAATGAACATGCTTAAGTTTTTTTTTAAGCACGTTCATTTCTGATTTTCGTCTCTGAAGAAAAAGTTTCTTTGAAATCGATAAGATAAAAAACAAGATCTTTTTGTTTTTATTTTTTATACGCATTGTAATTGCCTTCAAATTATTAATATATATATATATATATATATATATATATATATAATTTGGTGCGGTACCAAGTTTCTTGGTACAAGGTGATTCTAGGTGGGTCCTAATTTTCTACCAGTTTGTTGTAGAGTTCAGGTTCTGTATGAGAGCTCAGTGTTTAATTATTGTAAACAGAGCAAAGGTGAAATGTATGAATATAAAATGAGTTTGGCCATGTGCCTGTCTAAATAAAATATATCAGTGGTCTGAAGAAGCTCGTGAGCATACTCACGAGTGGAAATGGTCCATAACCACGATACCCATGGTATTTAAGGCCTTTTATTCCCAAATGTATATATATATATATATATATATATATATATATATAGGGATGGATGGTGAGGTAGTCATGGGAATCCATGCTGACTGCATGACCTCATGATTATCTGTTTAAAATGCTTGGTATTATAATAAAATGAATTCTCATTTCTGTAGTGGGACCTTGTTGTATTTTGTTTTATTTATAAGTAGATACTATAAAAAACTGTTTTGTCACATAAAGACTTGAGAACTTTCAGTTTTTATGATGTGCACTTATTTGCAAATTCTCATTTCCCACACTTTTATTAGTCATGTGATAATTAATATCTGGCATGTTAAACTTTCATTTTTAAATAACAATCCTTTGGTCTTAATTAAATGTTTGTCTGGGATGAACTATTTTTATCGGTTTCATTTGGATGTCAAGTGTGCAGTCATCTGTGCTTGGTGTGGGGGGACGAGGAGGAGGAGGAAGGAAAACTGCTTTGATGACCACCAGTAAGCTGTAATCATCTCCTCATCTATTTCTGTGGTCCACTCCCTGACATGAGTATACTTTTTCCTTTTTTTCTCTCTCTCTCTTGTTGTTGGTATCAAGACCCCTAATAATATAATGAATCATTTTCTCAAGGATGTTAACTATTAAATGCTAATTATAGAGTATTTTTCCGTATTTGTTTATTTATTATTAAATGCATTAAAAAGATCTGTGTGGAATTGACCTGTGAGTGTAGAAGCAAACAGCAACCTTTTTCCAAGAGAATTCTTGGATTCCATTGGACTTTCAGGATTGCCCTTGCATAAATTGGAATTGCAGAATAGATCTTGCACCATTTTAATGAAGAATTTTGATCTTCAAAAGATTTCACATTGTCTTGCTGTTACCAATAATAGGCCACTCTGCCAACTTTACTTACTTACATACAATTGGTTTGAATTCAGTTTTCCTTCTTCTAGGTTGGTTGCTTAAACATTGCTAAAAAGACCAATCTTCAATTATAGAGTAGTTTTCCTTATTTGTTTATTTATTATTAAATGCATTAAAAAGATCCATGTCTCATTGGTCTGTGAGTGTAGAAGCAAACAGTAACCTTTTTCCAAGAGAATTCTTTGATTCCATTGGACTCTCTGGATTGCCCCCGCATAAATTGGAATTGCAGAATAGATCTCACACCATTTTAATGAAGAATTTTGATCTTCCAAGTATTTTACAATGGAAGAACTTTATGGTCATTTCATTAGTGCAAAGTTTAGTGTTGGTTTGATCATAAATGCCATTGTCATAATTCCAAGAATTGTCTGATTTATCAAAAGGTGATGATGTCTCTTTTGGAATCGGTTCCCAATTCAGGCATGCTATGCAATGGCTATGTAGGTATTTTACTCAACCCCTCCAATACAGGAAGGATGTGACACGAGTTTAATTTTTAACAAAGTACAACTGGTTTGAACTCAGTTTTCCTTCTTCTCGGTTGGTTGATTAAACATGACTAAAGAGATCAATCTCCAATTATAGAGTAGTTTTCCATATTTTTTAAATTTATTTTCAAATGCATTAAAAAGATCTGTGTGGATTTGGTGTGTGAGTGTAGAAGCAAGCAGCAACCTTTTTCCAAGAGAATTCTTTGATTCCATTTGACTCTTTGGATTGGCGCCACATAAATTGGAATTGCGAAATAGAGTAAAGTAAAAAAAAAAAGTAAAGTAGTTGGGGTGGTCTAAAGTCGGTATCAAACAGACAGCGAGGGAGTCTATCCCCTTTTTCACTAGCACTAAAAAATAAATAAATTTACTCAAAAAATTTTGGGCTTTCATAGCCCCAAATTTTCTGAGCTAATTTGTTTTTCTGAATTTTTGAGATGAGTATTATTTGTGTTATTCGGACTATTGTCCTCATCTTCATTGTTATCTGTACAATGTTTTGGTCAGTATGCCCTCCGGCCTTCTTCAGGTATTTCTTGTTGGACTCGGGAACCTTCTCAGACTTGGGAACCTTTTTTTTCGGACACGGGAACTTGTCGTAATCAGGAACCTTCTTGTCGTAATTAACACAGCTTAATACCTCTACCCCAGCTATGGTTAGTGGAATGAGAACAGGAAAACCCCCGTAGACTGAATAAAGGGTTAGGTTCAAAGTTCTGTGATGGCTACCGATTACGACAAGAAGGTTCCCGAGTTCGACAAAAAAATATCTGAAGAAGACCGGAGGGCATATCGGCCGAAATGTTGTACAGATAACAATGAAAATGAGAACAATAGTCCGAATAACGCAGATAATACTAATTTGTTTTTGTTGAAAAAGGCCTAAAACCCTGACATTAAAATTGCAGTTGAAAATAAAAATTTTCTGAACTTAACCCTGATTTTTGCCCTAATCTATGAGGAAAATGTTAAGAATTAATTTTATCTATATATTAATACACATGTTCCTAAAATCTTCCATCCGTTATCATCCTGCAAAACCCTCTGGTTAAAAATGAGACCGTTTAAATTGTCCAAGATGCAATGCAAAAATGTGAATACAAATTATCTGGTGTTGCTTCATCGCAGATTTCTTATTTGTCCCATTATGTTTTTAGGTTTCTAAATTAATTTTCAAGGTTAACATAGTTCCCCGCTGTCTCTCTCAATACATTAAATAAATTAAATTTTCAGATTTTTCACTTGAGGGAAATGATAGAGTTTTTCAATTTTGCTACAAGGTCATATACACCATAATTGTATGACTGATGTGCAGCAGTAATCTCCAAGGAGTATGCCAAGTTGAAATGTTTATCATAAAAGAGTTCTCATTGATATTCAGAGGGAAATAAATAACTGTAAAATAAATATCCTATCTACTTATAATATAAATATTAACTTGATAGAGTAAATTGTATGTATGTTGTTAGTGTTAGGATAACTCTGAGTCATCCATCTATACATGATATATATAAAGGGAAGTTGTGTGTATGTGTATGTCTGGAGGAAACTTCGAAAAATATGTATACACATTAATATCACCAGGGCTTGGTTTTTGAGCAAAAATGATGAAGATTTGATTTAAATTTGTGAAGATATCTAAAAAATAAAATTTAAATGATAACAACATGGAATTTTTTTCCATCTAATATTGTAGACATAAATTTCTATTTTCAGAGTGACTGGATCAACGCAAGGTCTTTTTTACATAGGGATTTTAATGGGTCATCTAGCTGGGATCCAACTCAGAATTCAGTAATAATGGATCTGCGGGACTAACTTTAAAAAAATACCGCCTCTACCCAGGCGACGCTGGGTAGCCACTTCTAGTCCTTAATAAATTGCCTGTTTAGAGAAGATCAACTGTGGTACTAGTTAATAATTTGCATTGACCAATCAACAGTCACCTTGAGGAAGGCAGTTAGAAAAATCCTAATTACTCTGCAACCGATTCAATAGACTTAAAAAATTCAAAATTTATTTTATCTCTTCTAATGAGCTTTATTGAAACATTTAACTTTTATTAATAACTAGAAGCGGCTACCTGACATCACCAGGGTAGAGGGGGGATTTTTTAAAGTCCCGCAGATCCATTATTACTCAATCATGAGTTGGATCCTTGTCGGATGCCCCATTAAAATCCCCATGTAAAAAAAGAAAAGAAAAAAAAAGACCTTGCATTGATCCAGCTACTCTGAAAATAAATGTTAATGTCTACTATTCAAAATATCAAATGCAAAAAAATATTCCATTCTGTTATCATTTAAATCTTATTTTTTAATCCTTTTCACAAATATAAATCAAATCTTTTATTATTTAATTATTCCTAACAATAGTGCAGATAACTTATTCCAACTTCTTGTCTGTAATTTCAATGTAATTTCTTCCAAATTAAAAAGGATATTAAAAAGAAAAAAAAAAAATCAAATATCGGTTAAATCCTACTTAACAGACATAAATTCCACCATCGCATGTCACCCTGCCGAAAGAAAAAATACTAAAAATCAGGGAATTAACCAAATTTAATGAAATTTTCCGTGTTGATACATTAACGAATAAAAGATATAATGCACCAGTTACTTTATTTAAAAACCTTTACATTTTTTCAGGTCAATTAACTTTGAACCACGCATGTTTGTGAATCTGTGTTACGTCTCAAAGATATGTGGTTCAAAATTAACTAACCTGAAAAAATGTAAGAGTTTTCAAATAAAATAACTGGTGCATTATATTGTTTATTCATTAATATATCAACACTGAAAATTTCGTTAAATTCGGTTAACTCCTTGATTTTTAGTATTTTTTTTCAGGGTGACATATGATGGTGGAATTTATGTCCGTCAAGTAGGATTTAATGCAAATATCTTACTCTTACTCATAATTGATACATATAGGTAAAAACTCTTTGTAATCTAAGAAAGATACTTACATTTAGTAAAAGCTTTATTTCCTAGAGAAATAATTCTTCAGTACATGTGTACTACATCAAATGCCCCTCCCCCAAGGGCTTGTGGTAATTGGAACTTTAGTCTCCATCCCCCCAAGGAACTCCGCTTGTACTTTGGATATTTAAGAACCATGAAGATGACTTGTTCTTTGCAATTATAATAAATCTTTTCCTTCTGTAGCACTTGAACCCATAACCTTTTTTTTTCTTAACCGTAAAGATACGCTAATAGCACGTTCAGATTCATCATTGAGATTTCTGGTTGTGAAAAGTAAGCAGTTTTGTATTTTCAGTTCAGGTGAGATTTATAGCAATCCTTTCTCTCTTTATGCTGCTGCTTGTGTTGTATGAAGGACTTTGCCCAAACGTTTTCATTTTGTTATTTGCTTGGTCTAGCACACACACGGGCCTCGGGTTACTTGCTCCGTTTTCCTTTTTTTTTCTTAGTAATTGGTCACTCACAAAACATTATCATCTTGCCAGCAAGTTTCTTCTAAATTTTAGCAATGATAACGCAGGGATGAGATTAGATTGTGGCATCATGGCAAAATGCAGCAGTACCCAAGGTGTCCTTAAAAAAAAACAAGCCACATCCACAGCAATTTTTTGCCTTCAACTGCAAAGATAAAAAAAAATTTTATCAAAAAAAAAAAAAAAAATTTTTTTTATTTAAAAGAAAATGAGAAAATTAATTAATTTTATCATCATAAAAACTTTTCTTGGAATTCAAATAATGTTTGATTTTTATTTTTTTATTTTTATTTTTTTAAAGATTTTCCACTGAAATGTATCATAACTAATAATTCTACTCATCATAATCTGTTAATAAAAATATTTGATTTTAAAGCTTTTCGTTTATTTTTATCAATTTTTTAAGAGCTTTTATGTTAATATTACTTTTTACAAATAAAAAACATAAATCTTTCAAATTCTAAAAAAATTTCCATGGTGCCCTTAGTCATTGCTATGGTGCCCTCATTTTTAAGGGGGTCCACCAAGGCAATGTTTGCTTGCCTCTCTATTAGGTTAAACTCATTTCATGTTAAAAGAAAAATAAACATTATCTTAAATTCAAAACTATCAACCAGTAGATGAATTTGTCCACTTAAAGATATTGATATTTGAAAAAAAAAAAAAGGTTTTTTTAAAACTCTTGGTGAAAACTAAGTTATTTTCCAAGACAGTTGAATATGCTGACTGTACCCCCTGAAGAGGGGGTAAGACCCCCCCACACACACACACACAAAAAGGGTTGTCTGGCTATATCTCTAAACTTGCATTTGATAGTGAGGCTGAAGATGTGATGAATGTGGAGGAACTCTTCATTGCCATTACCCAGGTCCACTCTGACCCAGAGTTATAGTATCTGTTAGAATCCTAGCTGAGCGAGGAAAAAAAAAAAAAAAAAAAAAAACAGTAAGAAAAAAACATTAACACAAAAAATGTAAATATGAATGTACAGTGAATGTAATTCCCTAACATCTAGGCATAAAATAATCCTAGATGAGTTGATATGTCATTAAAATCAATCAACCAATCACAAACTTACATGTCCTTTTTGTTTCAAGGAAGCCTGGTTAATTAAACAAGCTGTTTTACCAACTATGCTACAAGAGCTTCTATATCACAGTAGAATGTCTTATCATGGTGTAATGGTTAACAAGCTAGTCTTGCAGGTCCATTGTTACTGAACAGTGAGTCCAATCCTCACTGGATGCCCCATACTTGTGACCTTGAGTCACTTCCTACCTGTAACAAAAGTGCTGGGTAAATACCTACAAAAGCAGTACTCTATTATTCGGTATCAAGTTTGTAGTTTTGGTCAATAGTAGCGTTAATAGCATCTTTTGTTTATTTTATATTTAAGATAAATCATTGTTAATCATTATCATTAATTTTGACTAGTATTTTCTTTCTCCTTTTAATTTGTAGTTTTGTAAAATTTTTATTTTCCCATCTTCCCTACAGTAAAAAAAAACAAACTAATCCATTATTGATGAAAGATCAAAATTGTGTGAAATTCCATGTAGACTAATTGAAATTTGTGTATTTCATGTAGCCATACTTGAATTCTATTTTATAACTTTAGTCTGATATTTTTTGTTTTTAAAAATACTATGGAAGCGCATAAGTGCAAATAATAATGAATTTTCTTCTTTTTGTTTTAGGTTCACTTTCACATGATGTGATGAAAAACTTGGACCAGCTACGAAATGTAAGTTTCTTTTATTTTTAGAATTACCTACACCACTATTGAACATGCTCTATCAATCATTGTGCATTTGTTATAAGTGGTTTTTTTTTTTTACAACAAAAAGAAAACAAGTTCTTTGTTGAGGGGGTGGTTTGCAATCAAGTCCGATGTTAACTGGTAAAGTAATCTTTCGTCATCCGTCGGTCTGTCTGTCTTCCTTTCCTTTCCTCCTTCACTTCGTAGGTCAGTCAGGTGCACACGCTGCTCTGCTCTGTCGTCTTTGAACTCGCGCTATTTATGGATGTAGCTTTCAACATCTGGGGTACCCGAGTTAGAAACAATTCGGTTTATATCAGGACAATCATCCGGGCAACGGAGTTGAACCTTGTGTCAGCGCAATGACTAAGTCTCATTTTTTGCATTCGGGAGGATGCAGGTTCAATTCTGGCAGGCAAGACAATGTCTTGCTTTCTTTCTCAGAGAATATGGTAGTTGCCATGCATTGCCGCCATTTGACTCCCGTTCTCCATCACAGTTTTACAGAGACGGGAATAAAATGGAGTAGGAGGATACAGAAAATAGATCAAGTTTGTAACTTTGTTATAGAAAAGGGAAGTATAGGACAGAATAGAAAATCTACAAATATAAACAAAAATCAGACCATATGACCTTTAGGCACCCCTTTTGCAATCTTGATTCATAAGGACATTTTTTTCATTTACACCGTCAAAATCCGGTTGTTTGTTAGGGGTTAGGGTTAGGGGTTAGTTTTATAATTAAAAAAAAAAAACTCTAAAAATCGTCTGTTAACAACTGGATTTTGACGGTGTAAATGAAAATATGTCCTTATGAATCAAGATCGCAAAAGGGGTGCCTAAAGGTCATATGGTCCCAAAAATCGACCAGATAAATTTGTTATACTGATATAATAATTACGAAAATATTACATTTTCTTTGTTTTTCTTCTATGTGTGATTTTTATTTAAAAAAAAAATTCTTTTTTACAATTTATTGAAGTACCAATATACTAGTGGAAGGGGGTAGCATACTGCTAATCCTTCATATTGTCTGTTTCAAAGGAAGGAAAAAAAGAAAAGACACAAATTCATATATTTGAATGTTACACCCTGTTGTCACCTTGTCACCGTTTTGATTGTGAAGAAAGAAAAGGTAGAAAAAGGACATGCTACATATCAGAAAGAAAATATAATCAGAAAAGAAAGTTGGCAGGGGGGGGTAGCAAGAGCATGGAAGCAATAATGCTAATCTGGAATATTGTCTGTTAAAATGGAAAGGAAAGAGAGATAGTGAAATCAAGATTATTATACTCTTTACATATTGAACTAAAAGCAATAGCTCTTAAGTATACATATGAAATGTAATAGTTAAATTCTCATATTATGGACTGTGAGATGCTGAGCTCACCTGATACTCTCAGATTGTTACTCGCCAAATTTGCTTCTATAGCTTGAAGCACAGCTTTGGAATCCAGTTTTAGGCCTACCTAACCTTCATTGGGATTCTTGCAACCCAAGCAAAATTTCTTGAACCTCTGGCTGCTGCTTCCAGATCCTCAGAGACAATGTAGAGAATATTAGGGTCCTAATGTTGTATACCCTTTCTTACTTCTGGTTGTATTTCTTCTGGACGGCTTTGCTATTCTGATCATCTATCTTGGTCTGGTCTCTTCTAAGGTCTGGACTTTCTTGGGGACTTCGGGTCTGGTTTCTGTTAGGGATTTCTCTGAAGCCCTGTGTCATTGTTAGTTTTTAGGTAATAAACACAAGACTTCGATTTACTTTGATGTTACCTTATTTTCAATCCCCAACCCAGACATCTGCGCAGGTGAGACTCACATCCTACGAGCTCGGCTCCTACCTCTGACTGAAAACTTACTTACTATCTAAGTAAGCTGTAGCTTATAACGGCCATTTTGATTTCTACACTATTGCCATAAATATTAGGTATCTAATAATTATGTAACACTAAAGCTCAAGGCAACTTATGTTTTTCCCCTCCCCATTAGCCATCACTGACATAGCAGTCATTAGTGACTATGCCACAATAGTTTGGAATATCAGAATTATATAACTTAATAAGCACTATTTTCCCATTTCTAGAGTATTTATATAAGTTCATATGTATATTCACCCAACCCCATCCACATAAGCAGGATGCGACACAAGGTCAAATTTTTAAGCAGAGTTTGAATTCAGAATTTTCTTTCTCCTAGACCGGTGGCCTTAACAAGGTTAAAAAGCTTAGACTACCCCAGTATTTACCCATAGTTGGAGGGATAATAGTTGGGTTCATACCTTTCCCAAGGATATTTAATAGTGCTATGTGAAATCCAAAAAGGCTTATCCGGGATTTGAACATTCACAGTGTTCATTTCCTACAACGATATACAATTTATATGACTAGTGTATTGTGCATCTGTTGTAAGTGTTTTATAGAGGAGGGAGTAAAGTGGAGTTGGTAGATACAGAAAAGAAATCAAGTTTGTAACTTTATATATATATATATATATATATATATATATATATATATATACTTAGATGAGACAGAACTTTTGGCATATGATAAATATTTATTCTAATCTTAAATTGTGTATACATTATTTTTGCAATGCCCCCATGCAAACTTTAAGAAAATTTAGCAATTCATTGGTAGCGAGTTAATGAGGTCATTTCTTTGCACTAGATGAACTGAAATAAGGCACTTTTGTAAACTAGCAAGAATATGCCCCCTCGGGGCACATGTAATGAAATATATTACATTAGAAAGACTAAGAAAATTAGATAAGAATGCATATAAAAAGATTACTTATTTTAATTATATTTTAATTAGTACCTATATAAAATCATTCATAGGATTGATTTTTAATATGTTGGAGAATAAAACAATAATATTAGAGATCAATATCACCAAGTACTTATTTATTAAACCCATTTTGTTAAAAGCAGTATGCAAACTAACCACATCAAATATTATGTAAACCTTTATTTCTTAGTAATATATAAGATACATTGCAAGATTTTAAATGCACTAATAACATGGGCTGTTTTGGGGCAAATCTAACTCAGATTTTCATAGACTTTGTTAATAAATAAGATTTATTCTATGTACTAGCAAAATAAAAAGATGTAAAAATAAATTTTTGAAAGATATTGCCTGAGGGGAAGGGAGCTGAAAATTCAATGTCATAGAGTGTGTACCATAAGTATGTAAAATGGTCAAATTTATTAAAGGAGTAAAAAAAAAAGAAAGAAAGAAAGAAAGACAATTTGAAATGGAAACAGTTTAGATATTATATTAGAATAAAACAATCTATATATAAATATATAACGCTGGGCATCTATTTATTGAAACAATGAGGATTGTCTAATGTTGCATGCTCACATTTTGAGTATATTTATTCTATGTTATGACGTTGGATTATGTGTTGGGCAATGTGACATAAGCAGTGACAGAGTTTTTGTTATAGACCAAAAGAAAGCGAATCTCCATTATTAATAGATTAATGATTTTGACTATAGATACTCATTGATAAACTTATACAATTGCTGAAGGTATTGTGCCGTAAGCAGTGACATAATTTTGGTGACACACAGAATCTCCATTATAATAAGATGTTTCCAAAATGTACTTGTGATATTTGTAGAAATTTTGGAAACATTTTTTTTATGATCTGCCATCATTGCCAAGTTATGATATGTTAGCAATTTTAGGAAAATCATTTCTACTCTAATTTTCAAGTTTTGGACACAAGAAACAAAAACAAAAGAAACAAGAAGTTTGTTGTTGTAAAAACAAGAAGAGCAGGTGCTTTCTGCTACCACCAGTATTTTTAGACATGAATGTCAAAGGTCAGACAAGATGTAAACAGATAGACAGTTGAACTACGGTTCAAGTTATTGTAGGGAATCCAAACTGGAATTAGTCTTGTTGAATTAATATTTTTTGAAACCAGTTATTTTACATGGAAGGCTTAAAAATTTCAGTCAAAATAGAAAAGAAAGAAAGGAAAGGAAAAGACAAAGGGTTTATCTATAAGTATAAAGAGAGAAGAATAATACATTAGAAAGAAGGAAGATGATAGAGAATATATATTAGAGAAAAGGAAGGATTAGAAAAGACGCAGAATAATATATAATGAGGGAGGATAAGCGTGTGTGTGTGTATATATAATATATATATATATATATATATATATATACCACACACACACACACACACACACCAACCCCTCCGCACGAGCAGGATGTGACACAAGGTCAATATCTTAAGAGGAGTTCAACAGGTTTGAATTCAGAGTTTTCCTTCTAGACCGGTTGCCTAACCAAGGTTAAAGAGCCCAGTCTGCCCTACTATTTATCCATAGCTGGAGGGAGAGTAGGATTCATACCTTTCCCAAGCACTAAGTGAAATGCAATTATCGCATCCAGGATTTAAACTCGGGGCGACGAGTCAATTTCCCATGACTTTAACCATTACACCGCGGGCTTCCATAAGCATGTATATAGAAGGGGGATAAGCACACATGTTTATATAGAGAGGGAGCATAAGCATATATATATATATATATATATATATATATCATTCATTGGCTTTTCTGTCTCGAAAGACTATGATAAAGTTTTTGTGCCCCTGAAGTTACAGCGCCTCCTGTGACTGTGAAGTCCGGTGTTTGAAAAACATTCTCGACCACAGATTTTGCATTTGAAGGTTGTCCCTGTAGATGATGATGTTCCGATACTTTGTTGCCACTGCTTTCTTCTGGACCTCTTAGCTTTGTGGTGTTGTGCCAGGGTGACTTCTGACATGTACAGTCCTCTATGGAGATTCTGCCGCCACTGATATATCTTATTATAATGGAGATTGTATGTTTTTCTGTCTGTAACCGAAACTATATTACTATACAAATCACAATTCCCTTTGTTATCTGCATCCCATTCTCCATGATTTTATTTTTATTTAAACCTCAATTATTAATAAAATTGTTTTACATCATTAAGACTGTTAACCATATCTACATACAAATAACATGCAGTTGTATTTATATATACAACAAAACAGCGGTTTACAGTGTGAATGGGAAGGCTAATTTGCATATTGATCTTAAAAAGTTTGATTTTAATAAATATGTGCTTAATATTATTGATTTCTAATTGTTTAGTTTTATCTTATTGAATATGAGCAAAATTCTCTTCAATAAATCTTAAAAGAAATCCCTTAACAAGAAGAAATAACTGTAATATTATTTTATCTTCCTATTTTAACTAAATAGTTAAATTAGGAATAGGAGTAATTGAAAATGATGGAAGAGTTAGTTTCAAAGTTGTTCTATTTTTCAATCATACCCCCTCTGTTCCAAATCATGTTATCTGCATTTTTATTCAGTTTCATTGGCCTTTCTAATTTAATATGATATTTTATTATATTAAAATTAAATACTTGCACCCGGAGGGTGCATATATTTGCTAGTATATATAAAATATGCTCTGCAGAGAAATTTTGGTTCCTACATCGTCTAAATTCAATGCAAAAACATCTAAATACAAAATCAGAAATATTCAGATCTTGTCCAAACAGAAAGAAATTTTCATTAAGATCGTGGACTGAAAAAGTAACAAGAGACGATCAACTACCTTAAAAGGAAAATCTTTCTGAACATTATATTAACATCATGAACGCACGAGAAATACACGTGGGGCAATAAAGCGAGAACACGATTTATAACGGATATTTATTTAAATGTCACTTCCAAGGCGATTTATCTGACAAAAGGCATATGAAATGCTCTGAAACCAACAGTAATAATCTGCCAGTAATATATATATATATATATATATATATTTGGGAGAATATGTGCTTAATTGAAGTCGTACCTAATTTTGAAAATTAATTAATTGATTATTAATGAATTAGGAGGGAATACCTATTCGAATATAAGGCTAAACAAATCGAGAAAAATCAATCTCTGTATGTACATTTCAGCTTATTAGGCCTCATCAACAGAGCTATAGACAGGAAGACTGTCAGCTTAACAGTCAGGGTTCGAATCACACACAAAACAGTCTTCCTGTCTATAGCTCTGCTGATGAGGCCTAAAAGGCTGGCTGAAATGTACATACAGAGATTGATTTTTCTCGATTTGTTTAGCCTTACATTTCAATAGGTATTCCTGCCTAATTCATTAATTATCAATTAATTAATTTTCAAAATTAGGTACAACTTCAATTAAGCACATATTCTTCCAAAAATTGTCGCCTAAAAAAAAAAAAGAAAAAAAAGCCATATCAAACACATTGTTTGTTTGTTTACTTCTCATATATATATATATATATATATATATATATATATATATATATATATGGGGAGGAGAGGTAGGATAAGTCTGTATTTACTAACCCCTCTTCATGAGCAGGATGCAACTCAAGGTTAATATTTTAAGTGGAATTTAAGAGGCTTGAATTCAGTTTTCCTCATTCTAGACTGGTTGCTATATCAATGTTAAAGAGACCAGCCTGTCCTACTATTTAGAGAATAGTTGGATTCATACCTATTCCAAGGGTATTAGTGCTATGTGAAATGCAACCAGTGTTGTCCTGGATTGGAACTCTGTTCGCCATGTCAATTTCTTACAACGATAAATATTACATAACAAGCACCTCCATCAGCATATGAAGAGAAATGAGGGAAAGAGAATAGGCATATATAGAAGGGGAGAGAGGATACACATAAATAGAGAGGGATGGAGAAAGGATAAACATATATAGAGAGGGAGAGAGGATAGAGAGTATGGGGGGGGAAAATGAATGTGGTCTGTAGATGAGTATGAATAAAAGAGAGACTTTAAGAGGATAGAAAACTGTGGAACAGATAAGAGATTTGAAAAATGCTGAGAGAGAGAGAGAGAGAGAGAGAGAGAGAAACAGTGAAGGAGAGAGAAAATAAGAAAGAAAAGCAGAGAGAGAGGGCGATCTAGAAAAATAAATGAAGATCTAGAAAAATGAGAGAGAATAAATTTTCTGTAGAGAGAAATGAAATAGTGAAAGAAATAGCAGAAAACTGGAATTGAAAGGAAGTGTATTGAGGGAAGGAAAGACAATGTAAATTTATCTACATCCGGTGGTTGTAGCATTCCACCCTTTTTCCACCCTTAAAAAAAAAATAAATAAATAAAAAAATGTCCATGTTGATAAACTTTGCATATTTTTTTTGTTGTTGATTTTTCTTAAAATAAATAAAAGGTAACAAAAACTTGAGATAAATTCTTTCCTTACCCACTCCTCCCCGCTCCCCAGGAAACCATCATTGATTGCTCTCTTATCTTGAAGGTAATGTTTCATAATCCCACTCCAAAGGCTTTGGCTGACCCTGAAAAAAAAAATTACTTCTTATCTGTAAACCTTTTTAAAAAGCCAAGGTTATAGGGGTTTTCTATTTCTGTGTCTTACCCATACATCTACACTTGCACAGATATAGAAAAGTGTGTATCTGATAGTATGGTGAATAGTCAGGAAAATTGATGAAACTTTTAAAAATTTTATGAAACTTTTTAAAAATCTGCACATTTAAGGATTCCCAGCTTTTTTTCTTTTTTTTAACTCGAAACTGAACCTATTTAGAAACTTTTGCATCGTTCCAGCCCTTCGTGATTGCACTTACACTCTATATTTCATGAACCTTATTGCCCATATTAATGCAATATTTATACATTCAAATCAAGAAAAACATAAACCGTCATTTGGTTATTATAAATTTATTTCGACCAGAACTCAATATAATCTGACGTTAACTGGTAAAGTAATCTTTTGTCATCTGTCTGTCTGTCTTCCTTTCCTTTGAAGGTCACACTGTAATGCCCTGTCTTCTGTGGACTCCTGCTATTTATGGACATAGCTTTCAACATCCGGGGTTCGCAAGTTAGAAACAATTCAGTTAATATGGTCAGGACAATCATCCATGCAACCGAGTCGAACCTCACCTGCGCGCAAAGCCTAAGTCTGATTTTTTTCACTCAGGAGGACGCAGGTTCGATTCTGGCAGGCAAGACAATGTCTTGCTCTCTTTCTCAGAGAATACGGTAGTTTCTGTGCATTGCCACCATCTGATTCCTGTTCTCCATCACAACTAAAGAAAATAATATTTAGTTCTGATGCAAAATTTAATTTGATATTAATATCAATGCAATATTTATACATTCAAATCAAGAAAAACATTAACCGTCATTTGGTTATAAATTTATTTCAACCAGAACTCAATATAAGCCTAGTCTCATCAGATAGCCTACTACATACAGACTGAGAAAAATTAGAATAGAGAAAATATTTTTTCCCTTTTCTTTCCCTTTATATATAAAGGTAAATGTATCCAACTGACTGGTATGTAGAGGATAATTCTATTTGGGATCATCAATATCTCCTGTACATCCACAATGCATGCTCATGTTGATACAAACTTGTAGATTTATACAAGGATTTTTACAAATCCCTAAGAGAGCTCAATGTATAATAATTAATAAATTAATCATGTACAGAGCAATGTTTATACTTTCAAAGAAAGAAAAACTTAACAAATCATCATTTGGTTATTATAAATTTATTTCAACCAGAAACTCAATATGAGCCTAGTCTCATCAGATAGCCTACATAAAAACTGAGAAAAACTAGAATAGAGAAAATATATTTTTCTTTTCTTTTCTTTCTCTTATATATATATTATTTGGAAGCACATGGTCTAATGGTTAGAGTCGTAGGAAATGGACTCGCCAACGCGAGTTCAATTCCTGGACGAAGCTGTTGGCATTTCACATAGTGCTAATACCCTTGGGAAAGGTATGAATCCAATTCACCCTCAGCTATGGGTAAATAGCAGAGCAGACAGGACTCTTTAACCATGGCTAGGTAACCAGTCTATGAGAAGGAAAACTCTAAATTCAAACCTGTTAAACACTGCTTAAGAAATTGACCTTGTGTCGCATCCTGCTTGTGCAGAGGGGTTGGTATATATATATATATATACTAGCAAATGTGCCCAGTCCATGACCGGACTATATATAAAGATTGGACCATAGATAAGCGAGATTCTGAGCTGAATGGATTAGACTGAGATTTTGTTCACTAAAATCAAACTAAACTGCTGGTATAGCTGGTATACTGACATTTGTGCAAATCGGTTGATTTTGGTTTAATTAATCAATTATATCCTTTAATCAGTAAAAATCAATAACCAGATTTAGCGCGTTTCTTAGTTAGAACAATATTAATGTGTATGCAAGATTTCGAATCTGAGTGACCTCCCATTTCGTAGTTATACGTTGACACGTATATACCAAACTTTCTTTTATATATAGAGATATATATATTATTTGGCATTAAATAACCCAAAGGGTTGATATGCCATTAAACACTAATTAACCTTTTTATTTATACATTCACTGTAGATGAATGGACCATTGAGAGAAAAAGTTACAAAATTTCCCATGACTGAATAAACCTCTAGATCTCTTTGTGTCTAGTATTTTTATTGTGGACAAGATGAGTGACTCATTTCCAATAGTCACAACTCTGAATGAACGTTTTATTTTTTGACTGATATATATCCTTGTTTGAAAATTTATCTCCCCCTTCTAAAATTACCCTTTGCAATTCTATACTTTCATTGTTTTTTCTTATGTCATTGATATGTTTTCAGATAAGACACTCCTAAACGTTAAAGAGGATTTCCTTCTTCAAATGTTTTATTCAAAAATCCATTTGTTCTCAATTGACACGGATATTTTTCAACTTCCTTTTTATTGCTTTGTATATCCTTAACTTGTTCAATAGGACAAATGATGTGAATGAAAAACGGTCAATTTCTCTATTTCATGTCAAAGCTCATCAACCAGGATAGAAAACAAGACACTCCTTAAGAGTAAACTGATTCATTAAACATAAAAATAAAAATTAAATTTTTTTTTTTTTCATAATCCAAAAACAACATCCGTTTTTTTTTTTTTTTTTTTTTTTTTTTTTTAATATAGTTTTGTAATAGGGTGGGGTACCCACTCCCATTACAGGGGATACATTGGTCCACAGAAAGGCTTGACAAGTTGTGTAATAGGTACTATTTTTTTTATATAGTTTTTTAACAGGGTGGGGTACCCACTCCCATCACAGGGGATACATTGGTCCACAGAAAGGCTTGACAAGTTGTGTAATAGGTACTATTTTTTTTATATAGTTTTTTAACAGGGTGGGGTACCCACTCCCATTACAGTGGATACATTGGTCCACAGAAAGGCTTGACAAGTTGTGTAATAGGTACTATTTTTTTAATATAGTTTTTTAACAGGGTGGGGTACCCACTCCCATCACAGGGGATACATTGGTCCACAGAAAGGCTTGACAAGTTGTGTAATAGGTACTATTTTTTTTATATAGTTTTTTAACAGGGTGGGGTACTCACTCCCATCACAGGGGATACATTGGTCCACAGAAAGGCTTGACAAGTTGTGTAATAGGTACTATTTTTTTATATAGTTTTTTAACAGGGTGGGGTACCCACTCCCATTACAGGGGATACATTGATCCACAGAAAGGCTTGACATGTTGTGTAATAGGTACTTTTTTTTTTAATATAGTTTTGTAATAGGGTGGGGTACCCACTCCCATTACAGGGGATACATTGGTCCACAGAAAGGCTTGACAAGTTGTGTAATAGGTACTTTTTTTTTTAATATAGTTTAACAGGGTGGGGCCCCAACTCCTGTCAACGAGGAATACATTGATCCTCAGAGAGGCTTGACAAGTTGTGTAGCAGGTATTTACTCAACCTGTTCGCCACAGGCAGGATGTGATGCAAATTCGCAAGTATCGGGCATCTAACAAGGATTGAACTCACTATTCAGTAGTACTAGACCTATGAGACTAATTTTCTAACCTAGTGGGGGAAGTCTGAGGGAAGAGATGAAAGAACAAATAATTTAGTTTCTAATAGATTAAGATAATGGAATGGTTCATAATGATCAAAACCCTAACTTAACCAGAGAGATTGAGTATAAACCAGGCACCCCACACACAACGTCAAAGACCCTAGAGTCAATTAGGGTTGGGTGGGGGTAACTTTAAAAGATAACTGATGCAGTGAAAGGAATTTAGTATAAAGTTAGACAGTGGGTTCAGAAAGAATTAGGGAACAATTTGATTGGCCAAAGCCAGTTGAGATGAAATTAATTTCATGTTTTATTTGATATTAAAAAAAAAAAATTGAAAGACAGGACATTGCAGTGTGACCTACAAAGGAAAGGAAGAACAGACAGACAGATGACGAAAGATTACTTTACCAGTTAACGTTACACTTGATTGCACCCCCCATCATTGCATTAGAATTGCAACAAGGTTAGATCTGTATTGAGTTACAGCTACGGTGGGATAAGAACCCCTCCGCCAAAAGGAATATTCTGAGTATATATTTACCCAACCGCTCCATACAAGGTCAATTTTCTGTTGGTTTGAATTCAGAATTTTCATACACCTAGACCAGTTGTCATGCTTAGTTAGCCGATTCAGAAAGAATTAGGCAATTTGATTGGTCAAAGCCAGTTGAGATGAAATTAATTTCATGTTTTATTTGATATAAAAAAAAAAAAAATTGAATTTTTATTTTTAGGCTAAAATCCTTGTTTGTTTATCTCCCCTCTAAAATTACCCTAATGTTTTTGAAATTCTCAGTGATACTGATAACTTTTTAATTTAGTGCGTCATGGGACGCACAGATTTTATTTGAAGGAGTCCCCATGAAATTTGATGGGTCCCAACTAAAGTTTCTTTATAAATTGCAGAGTTTTTATCTATGAACAACTAAAGCCATCTAATCCCTACAATGTAATTCGTTTTCAAGAAAATATTGAAATGTATTTACATTAAGCTGGAAATGGTGGCGGGGAAGGAAAAAATATCACTGGGACACACGGATAGGATTTTTCTATGTCAGTGATATAGGATGCATACTTATCAGCATCTCTGAATTCTATACTTTCATTGTTTTTTTTTTTTTTTTTTGTTTTTTTTTATTTCATTGATATGTTTTCAGATAAAACACTCCTAAACATTGAAGAGCTTTCTGAGAAAATGTGAAACAATATAAAGTTTTTATTATTTCATAAATACAATATAACCATAAAAGTTAAAAGTAGGCAAAGTGGCCTATTGTTGGTATCAGCTGGACAACGAAGGAGTCTATCCATTTTTCACTAGCACTAAGCCAAGTAGATTGTTTCTTTTTAGGGATGGTTTTTTTTGTATCTGTGGTGGAGTGCCACACCTACCATCAGCTCCCCACTTTGATCCAAACGGTGTTACTCATGAGCTAAGTTGGCAAAGGTTGGTATCAAACTCAGAACCTTGTGGTTTCTAGATGGATGCTCTACCAACTGAGCTAAACCAACTCCTCAATGTGACTATAAACTTACTTAAATATTACCATCATATTTTTTTAATGACATGGGTGAATTAGTTTCTGTATGATAATTAATGTGTGTATTTGTTTCTTTCAAAGTTGTTTGGGTAATAACCCAATCAACATGTGCATGCATTGTGGATGTACAGGAGATAAAATTACACAAACAGTCAGTTGAATACATTTACATATATATATATATATATATATATATATATTTTAAGAAAGAATGAAAAAACACAGGTTTAAATGAGTTAAGTGGTGAGTTTATTGGCCGACGCTGCAGTGTTTCGATCTATTAATTAGATCATCTTCAGGGCATTTGTTGGTATATGGAAGGTAATAAGAAATTTTTATCACAGAATAACGAGAAAAGCGAGTGGTAGTCCTTGTTATTCAGTCTGTTTAAAATTTGAGGTTTGAAAAAAGGAGACTGTTTGAAATATGACGTTAAATATTCTCTTTTACGGTATGAGTATGGGGCTGTGTAAGTGTGTGTATCGAAAAAAGAAAGCATTGTGCATTTTTTAGGTGTGTGGTTGCGCGTGTCTCAAGGTTGTGTGTGTGTGTGTGTGTGTACACATTTTCTCTATTCTAATTAAATATGGTTGAAATAAATTTGTAATAACCAAATGATGGTTTAAGTTTTTCTTTATTTGAATATATAAATATTGCATTGATATTGATATTGAATTAAATTTTGTATCAGAACTAGATATTATTTTCTTTAGTTGTGATGGAGAACAGGAATCAGATGGTGGCAATAAACGGGAACTGCCGTATTCTCTGAGAAAGAGAGCAAGACATTGTCTTACCTGCGTCCTCCCGAGTGAAAAAAATCAGACTTAGGCTTTGCGCGCAGGCGAGGTTCGACTCAGTTGCCCCAGATGATCGTCCTGACTATATTAACCGAATTGTTTCTAACTCGGGTACCCCAGATGTTGAAAGCTATGTCCATAAATAGCAGGAGTCCACAGAAGACAGGGCATTGCAGTGTGACCTTCAAAGGAGAGGAAAGGAAGAAAGACAGACAGATGACGAAAGATTACTTTACCAGTTAACGTCAGACTTGATTGCACCCCCCATCATTGCATTAGAATTGCAACAAGGTTAGATCTGTATTGAGTTACAGCTACAGTGGGATAAGAACCTCTCCGCCAAAAGGAATATTCTGAGTATATATTTACCCAACCCCTCCATACAAGGTCAATTTTCTGTTGGTTTGAATTCAGAGTTTTCATACACCTAGACCAGTTGCCATGCTTAGGCTAAAGAGTCTGCCCTATTATTTATACTGGGAGGGGGAGATATATTAATATCTTTTCCTAAGGTAAGAGAAACAGAAACAGCTTTGTACAAGAATTTGAACTTGAGATGTCCTATCCATTTCCTAAAATGATAATCGTTATGTGACCCAGGTATTCTGGGTATGACACCATCCAGAATATGCATCCAATGGGGATATAAATAATCTTCTATTTTGGAAATGATTTTGGTTTCCTTGTAGAAGAGTTGTTATGTTACTATTTAATCCATAGCTGGGAGGATTATTGAAGTCAGTATACTATTGGTCTGGCTAAGCACAACTGAACCAGCCAGTCAGTTAGTATACTGTTGGTTTGGACAACAGCAACTGGCTAAGCACAACTGAACCAACCAGCCAGCCTGTCAGTCAGTCAGTATACTATTGATTTGGACAACAACAACTGGCTAAGCACAACTGAACCAGTGCCCAAGACAGCTGGTACTTATGGAACTCAAGAATAGTCCATTCATGTATTTGGGTGATTCCATTCCTTGAGTCCTGATTGGCTGCTTGGTTTCTATGATTTTATGAGGCTTCATAAATACTCTGGCATTCTGCAGTAGAATTGCAACAAGGTTAGATCTGTATTGAATTACAGCTACTTGTTGCCCTGTCTTACGAATTTGACAGTAATTGAAACAGTATGATTATTCTAGGAGTTTATACCTTTCCCAAGGGTATTTGTCCTAAAGTGAACATAATAGTCGACTGGAGTTCAAACTCACAGTCCAAGACATTAGCCATTATGCCATGGAGCGTCCCCCTTTGGAAATGGAATGACCCCGTTAGAAATTAAACTTCCTTCTCCAAAGTTAATTCATTGTCAAATCTTGCCAAGACAATTTCACAATAAATTTTTAGAGACAAGTGAAAACGAGGAAAATTGAATCTAGAATTGGTCTGACCTTTGTTGACCTCTGACCTTAACAAAAAGATGGTCAGAAATGGAAACAACAATTGGCTTTCTATGATGAAATGTGTAAATCTCTGCTAAAAAAATGTCACCAGTCACAACAGAACATGAGATTTCACCCCCCCCCAACCTGATGTCAATTTAGAATTATTTATATCAGCTGATTTCTTTGTCATTAGTCCATTTTATGAAGATGAAGATGTAAGTGAATTAAATAAAAAAGATACCATAATATTCAATGACGTTTTTACTCAAATCTTCTACCACGGGAAGGATATGACGCAAGGGCAATTTAAAAAAAAATTTTTTTTAATTTTCTAAATTTTTTTAAAAGTAACATTCAGAGTATTTCTTTTCTTTTTGAGCTTTTGGTTTTAAAACTAAATGGTATGTCTTGACAAATATGTTATGGCTACTTTGGGGATTTTGCAACCCCCCCAGCACAAATGCCCTTCACCTCATACTATATTTTCATGTGTATTATTTACTCAAATCTTCTACCATGGGAAGGATATGACTCAAGGCAATTTAAAAAAAAACAATAGTTAAAATCTATACATATATACATTTGTTTTCTACCAAACTACTGCTATGAACCCAAACCTTAGTCGGCATTAAATGACTCACCGATGTTGATATGCCATAAAACAAACAAACCAAACTCATCTACATTAAGTGGTTCATGATGACGAAGATGTCTCCGCTCTGCAGCCCTGTTAATATTGATATTGAGCTGCCGGCTCCTGTTTGAAGCCAGATCTTCCAGGTTTGAAGGTGTAATAGTACATTTTTTCAGCGTCATCTTAATATGGTCTTTGAACCGTTTTGCGGGAGTCTCCTGTCCACTTACCATCTGCGAATTCACCATAAAGTATTTTACAGGGGAGTGTCTGCAGGCATAGCATTACTTCTGGTATCAATTGTCTTATCCAGTTGATCTAGATGTCTTGTAAATTTCTCTGTAAATCACCCACCCCACAATTTGAAAAGCCTTACCCACAAATAACTATTTTTCCTTTCTCTGTGGAAAAGAATATTTGTGGTGGACCCTCTACTCACATGGATGGCATCAGCTGGAATGGCAGTGTCTAATATGAAATATTGAAGGCAAGATCTGTGCCTGACTGGAATTTATATCTTTTTACCGGGAGGAGATATGCACAGGTCCGCCTTTCGTATAAATAAACTTCAGATGACTGAGGGAGGGGACTTGATCATTTAATGTTGTACTGATCACATTGTTACCTGACCAGTCATCTATGATCATTTGATATTGTATACTGGATTATTTGGTGATATAAGCCGTGCTACCATACACCACTTAAATTTATATACTAAGCGAGGTCACATGGTTTAAACCTCAGCCAATCAACAGCCCGAATGCAGGGTTGGTTGACTACTTAATCACCAATACTGAGAGACATCCATCTGCAATCATTGATGAAGGACTTGCAATACTGAGGTGCACCAAGGAACAAACAAAGGATTCTTTACCAAAGATTTCTGCTGGACAAGCACTCTTGCACTTCTAAAGGGTGGCCACTAAATTCGCAACAATACTGATCACAGCGTTACCCAACATTTGAGATTGATATACTTACTCTTGAAAATATGGTGAATAGACCTCTTGATAGTACCAGAGGGTTGCGAAACCAGCATTGTTTCACCAGAGCTAGGATATTTAACCATGGACTCTATGACATTGTCTCTTTCTTTTCTTACACCCTCATGGTCGAAAGATTTTTCGACATCTCTGATAATTGATACTTAACTCCTCATTCAATTTGGATCATATAAAGACTCAATCAAAGGTCAAATCGGTTATTGATCTTTGATATTGGCAATTTTCCAAATCAAATTCCACAAATTGATGATTTAATTATTCTTGCTACTTGCAGATGATTCATTCACTTGACATGTGATTAGGAGGCCCCCTTCCAATCAATCGGCTGGTCATGTCAAGCCTTAGCACCTATATGATTTTCCCAACCTTATTGTAAGCCCCCAACCCTTTTTATCATATATATCTATTTACCAACCCCTCTGCACGAGAAGGATGTGACACAAGGTCAATTTTTTAAGCTGAGTTCAACAGGTTTGAATTCAGTGTTTTCCTTCTCCTAGACCGGTGGCCTAACCAAGGTTAAAGAGCCCAGTCTGCTCTACTATTTATCCATAGCTGGAGGGAGAGTAGGATTCATACCTTTCCCAAGGGTATTAGCACTAAGTGAAATGCAATTACCCTTTTTATCATATATGTGTTAGAAGGTGGTGCTTTAGGGTCTTCATGTCCTGGGAATGATGTTAAACTCTATCTGATGGTGAAGTTTCAGTTCTGGAGGTTTGGGGAATGTGGAGCACCTCTTCATCACCATTGCTCCCTGGTCCACTCTAACCCGGAGTGATAGTACCTGTTAGGATCCCATCTATGGGTTAAATAGAAAATGTTTAAAAAAAAAAAAAAAATTGAGTATCTATTAACAATGAATTTATTTCAAAACTTTGTCAGCATTAAATAACCCACTGAGGTTTATATGCCATAAAACAAACCAAACAAACAAACAACCCTTGACTTATGAGTGCCCTAACTTATAGTTTTTCAAGTTACGATTGATTTTTTTTCTTCTTTTTGTTGAGAGCAAAAATTTGAGGTACAAGTGAGAATTCATATACACTTAGTTGATATGTTCAGTTAAAAAAATTTAAGTTTACAAATTTATTATGCCAAAGAAAAATATCAATTATTAAAAAAATGACAGCACATTATTCATTACATTCTATTTCATTATGAAATACTATTTTTCTAATTTTTTTAAAAAACTTAAAAAGAATGAAGTGTTGGGGGTGGGTGGGGCAGATTAATTTTAGTTTATTTCAATGGGAAAATGATTTGATATATGAGGAAATTGAATTATGAGTATAACAAATTAAGATGGTAACACTGTATGTATACACACACACACACACACACACACACACACACACATACATATATATATATATATATACTGACTAAACCACAAAAAAAAACTTTCAATTAGATAAAACTTGCACCTAACAATCAAAACTACCAACAATCCCCTCTGAGGATGACCTGTGAAATTGTTGAAAGCTCTTGAGTAAAAATATGTGAGACTTTCTTTACCAACTAGTTCCTGATGTATGAAAAACAACTAGAAGACTTGAACCGTACATACTGTTTCGACAGTCTGTACGGTGTTCTGCATAGCGAGCCATCCTTTGCCGGGATTCACTTGTCACGATTATTTTCTATAATTATCGAATTCTATGCGATACATGCATTATAATTGCCTTCAAGCAAAATATAAATAATAATTTATTCAACAATGCTTCTATAAAAAAACAAACATCCAAAATCTATATATATAATATATATATATATTTATCAGTTAAAATCTACCTCTTCATTAAGATGCAGGACTGATATAAAATCAGTCGGGTTTCTATCCTAGTTGTAGCTTGCAATGTCTAGCCACACTGAGGAGACGTGATACATTGAAACACAGTGTCGGTGGATGATATATATATATAAAGCTTTATACATCAAACAATACAAACCATCCTTAGATGAAATTAATTGTCAATGCAGTACTCACATTTTAAAATGCCTATAGCACTTTTCCTATCAAAACCTCCTTCCAGCCTCCACACCCATTAATATACTAACTTAAAAAAAATGGAACACATCACCCCTGATGATGGTGCTTCGAAGTGCCAAAAGTACTCGGAATATGAACTTCGGTGGACTAATCCACGGATTCCATCCAAATATAAAAAAGTTGGCCAGAAAGCTTGAAAAGATCACCAATAAAATTGTTAAACAGGAGATGTGCCTTTTGTTTAATTCTTGTATGTATGTGTGTGTGTGTATATATATATATATATTTTGAAGATATATATAGTTGAGAGATATTCGCAAGAATAAAGAAGTAGACAATCAAGGGCTTCAAATCGATCTACTATGTGACCAGTGTGGAAGGCTATGTATGAGCAAAGCTGGCCTGATCAGTTACCAATCTGTGCATCGGCGGGATGGACTAATAAAATACCTTGTGCTCCCTGGAAATACCTGTAATTGTGGGAAGGTGTGCAAGACTTTGGCAGGACTGAAGAACCACTTTTGTGCAGCTCATTGTTGAACTTTTTTGAAGCTCATCATTATATTGTTTGAACTATTGAGTTTTTTTTTTTTTTTTTTTTTTTTTTTCTACTATATCAAGCAATGGCAATACTTGAATACGAGTTTGCTGCCATCATATATATATATATATATATATATATATATTAGTTATTATAATTAAGTTGCAAAGGGGATTGGAAATAACTTTATTCATTCTAATGCATAACTAAAAAATCTCACTAGAATGTACCACTTTTGTTGTGTTATGGTACATGCAAAAATCAGATGTATATAATATAAATTCACATATGAGAAGAAAAAGAAATGTCTAAAAATGTTGGAAAGTGATCAATCTGTAAATTCTTAATGTCATGTCTGTTAAGAAAAGTTTTCTCTATTTACCATTTGACCTATGTCAATAATTTCAAGTGTCAGGCTCTCAAGAATTATTTCCTTTTTAAAATCTGTTGAAAAATCTATCCTCATAATGTTACATAATCTATGCGGTTGCATAAGATTATTGTCGGTCCCCTGTAATTCTGAGGGATGACCCTTTTCATACCATGGCCGGGTCCTTCAATGGAAAATTACAGAAGCCCGCCAAAATACGTGAAGATACATGGGACCTGTTTGGTCCCCAGTTTTTCAGTTAGACGTCAGGCAGAGAAGTTGACCATTTTAGGTCCTGCCTAAAACTGGAACTCCCGCGCGATATGTTAGTCAGATATTTAGTTACAGGAAATGTAAGTAAGTAAGTAAAGTCGTCGGGGCGGCCTAATGTCGGTATCAGCCATGCAGCGAGGGAGTCTATCCCCTTTTCACTAGCGCTAGACCAAGGAGATTATTTTAGCGTCTGAGGTGGAGCGCCACACCTACCATCAGCTCCTTACTTTACCGCACAGATCCCTGTGCTACTCATAACGCTGAGTTGGCGGGGGCAGGTATCGAACTAGGAATCTTGTGCTTTCTAGCTGAACGCTCTACCGACTGAGCTAGTTAAGGAAATAAAAGTTGTATAATTAATATGTTCTTGTGGTTGATGAATGTCTTGGTAACAAGACTAAGAAATGAATCCAGGACGACCAGCCAGCAAGAACATAGCAAAAGAAAGTCCAGACCTTAGAAGAGACCAGACCAAGATAGATGAAGAAATAGCAAAGCCGTCCAGAAGAAAATACGACCAGAAGTAAGAAAAGGGTATACAACAATAACTGATAAGGATTCTTTCTATTCTTATTGATGATTTTACAAATGCTTATTTCATTTCTAGCCCTGTTAGCTGGGGCTTTAGAATACACGACTGCACCTCTGCAGAGGGGTAAGACCCCCACCCCAATGGGGCCACCTGTTGGCCATGGTGCTTAAGCAATCATATATATATATATATATATATATATATTTACCAACCCCCTCCGCACGAGCAGGATGCGACACAAGGTCAATTTCTTAAGCGGAGTTTAACAGGTTTGAATTCAGAGTTTTCCTTCTCCTAGACCGGTTGCCTGAACCAAGGTTAAAGAGCCCAGTCTGCCTTACTATTTACCCATAGCTGGAGGGAGAGTAGGATTCATACCTTTCCCAAGGGTATTAGCGCTAAGTGAAATGCAATTACCACGTCCATGATTTGAACTCGGGGCGATGAGTCCATTTCCAATGACTTTAACCATTACACCACATGCTTCCTAAGCAATCATATAGATGCTGGGGCTTGACGTGACTAGCCGATTGATCGGAGCCTCTCTGACCGCCTGTCGAGCCCAAGTAAGGGCCAAAGTGGAGTGTTGCATGTCATGGACTGCTCAGCCACCTGGGTTCCATCCTTAAGCATCACAGGTCGCCACATTTCGGGGAGTCTTACCCCTTTGCAGAGGTGCAGTCGGTGTATTCTAATGCCCCAGCCAACAGGGTGGGCAAATCATAGATTTTTGTTAGCATCAAAAAAAATTCTAACTCATAGAATGAAGCAATTTCCAGTCCAATTTGTAAATTAATGATATAGGGTTCTGCATATGTGCTCACTTTATTCATTTATAATTTCTCAAGAGAGAATGATTAAATTATAATTACAGAGCACTTTTGCATATTTGTGATTAATTATAATCTAAATCCTGTAAATAGGACAACATTGAATTTAATGGCCACTAAAGACAAAACCTTTAAAGAAATCTTTTCAAATGAGAAAAACTCATTAGGCTAATCTTCTCTATGATGCTCACTAACCCAGCTTACGCTCAGTACTTTTACCTACCCTAAACTTGTGTCCAATGTTTTGTTATTATTATTATCATTACTAATACTACTATTATTATCATCATCATTATTATTATTATTATTATTAATTTTATTATTTCCTACTATTGAGATGTCTTGTGTATCCATATTGCTTGCCTGTACTGCCAAATTGCTTTTATACAGCTATGTTTCTGGTTGTGTAATTCACAACTAGACTGTTTTCAACAATATATGCTTAAATACACTAAAAATCTTTTTTTTTCCTGAATCTGACCTGCTGAAACGGGGGGTGTCTTATATGCCGTCAAATACGGTATTATTAAATAGCAATAATTAATTCCCTTTATCTCTTTGTAATTCCTCAACAATCCAGGTGGCGCTACCAGTTATATCGCAACAAAAGGAAATAGCAGCTATGTTTCTGCTTGTGTAATGCACAGCTCAATATATGCTTAAATACACTAAAAATCTTTTTTTCCTGACTCTGACCTGCTGAAATGGGGGTGCGTCTTATATGCCATCAAATACGGTACTTCTTAACAGTTAACAAAGCTAGTGTCTCTCTAAAGTATTGTTTGCCTAAAGTCTGATTTGCCACTTCTACAAGAGAGAGAGAGTAACATTATCAAATGAGTTTGTTGAACCATTGATGTGTTAAACAGAAAAAACTCCTTTAATTTAGAGAATCCTTCATAATTTTTGTAGGAGTGTTTCTCTGCTTCACTTGTTACTGCTCTTTAGTTTATCTCTTCATTTTACTTTACTTACTTACCCCCCCCCCCCCCGCCATGAAAAAGAAGGTCACATATAATTATTATATCCTACTTCATGTGATTGTCTCTCTTATTTCATTGGTTGATAATTTTTGTCTCTTATTTCATTGGTTTATTATTTTAATAACATTTCTTAGATTTCAATTGTGATACAATAGAAAATAATTTATCACTGTGCTAAATATTTTTTTGTTGTTTTTGTTTGTAATTATTGTTTTGAAAGTAAAAAAATGTTTATCTTCCAGGATTCCAGTTACTTGGCATCTAATCTGTAATTGTAATTATACAAGGATTGCTGAACAGTTCTCAGCCTGACCAATAGGGTAGGTCGATGTTTCACTTTTTAAAATATCAAATTGTCCATCTATGCAAAAGTTGTGTGTTAGTATACTCAATACTGTTACCAAAAATTAGATCTTTTACTTACACCATTGTTTGAGGAAATAGCATCAAAGATCATCTACTAAAATGCACTAAAAATCCTTGTTTTTGCAAAATTTAGCTTTTAGAAAATGAGGATTTTTAGTACATTTTAGTAGATGATCTTTGATGTTATTTCCTCAAACAATGGTGCAATTAAAAGATCTATTTTTTTGTATCAGTATTCAGTATATTAACACACAACTTTTTGCATAGATGGACAATTTGATATTTTTAAAAAGTGAAAAATCGACCTACCCTACTGACCAAGGAAAGAATGAACTAAGAGCTATTCCACATATTCAGTTCAAATTTAAACAGTTTTTAAGTTTCTTTAACTCTCAAAAAAATTCAAGAAAAAATAAGAAAAGAAAAAAAAATTGCCCTGTTGATTGGTTAGATCACTTTTTCAGCACTCCATAATGATATCTTTCTATTATTAATGGAGATTAGGACTCTATTTGTCTGTAACCAAAACTATGTCACATTACCCAAAATTGTCATAACATAAATAAATACTCAAAATTTGAGCATATAACCTTAGGCGGTCCTCATTGTTTTTTAAAACAAGTTTTAATTAATACATGCCTGGTATTATATATTTATATATAGTTTTTTTTTTTTATTTTAATATATATTTAAAGTTATCAGAACTAAGTTTCAAATTGTTTTATTCTTTTACTCCTTTAATAAATTTGATGATTTTACTTACTTCTGATACAAACTCTCTGGCATTGAATTTTTAAATCCCACCCTCTCATGCAATATCTTTCAAAAATTAATTTTTACACTGTCAGAGGCGTTTTTTTTTTTTTTTTTTTTTTTTTTTTTTGCTAGTAGTAGATAATATCCAACATTAGAGAAATGGAATGATGTTAACTGCTTAAAGTTGATGTGGTTGCTGAAAAAAATTTTTTTTTATTAGGGTGGTTGGTTGGTTGGTTGGTTAGTTAGTTGAATTAAATATATATATACAGCAAATATATGCACCCTCCGGGTGCAAGTATTTAAGTTTTAATATAAAAATATCATATTAATTAGAAAGGCTAATGAACTGACTAAGAATGCAGATAAAAGATCTGCAACAGAGGGGTATAATCGAAAAATAGAACAACTTTGAAATAACTATTCCATCATTTTCCATTACTCCCCTGTTCATTGGTAAATTTTTCTAATTTAACTATTTAGTTAAAATAGGAAGTAAAGGATAATATTACAGTTATTTCTTCTTGTAAATAAATTTCTTTAAGATTTATCTACGAGATTTTTGTTTTATTTAAGATAAAACAAACAATTAGAAATCAATAATACCACATATTTATTAAAATAAAATTTTAAATATCAATATGCAAATTAGCCTTCTCGTTCAAACTGTAAATCGCTATTTTGTTGTATATATAAATACATTGCATGTTATAGTAGTAGATATGATCAACAGTATTAATAATGTAAAACAATTTTTATTAATAACTGAAGGTTTAAAAGAATGAAATCATGGAGAATTTGACGTAAATAATTAAAGGAATTGTGACTTGAGTAGTAATATAGTTTCGGCTTCAGACAAAAATCCAGTCTATCTCATTATATATAGATAAATTAGGGGCCTGGTTAGCTCAGTCGGTAGAGCGTTCAGCTAGAAACCACAAGGTTCCTAGTTCGATACCGGTTCCCGCCAACTCAGCGTATGAGTAGCACAGGGATTTGTGCGGTAAAGTAAGGAGCTGATGGAAGGTGTGGCGCTCCACCTCAGATGCTAAAAACAATCTCCTTGGTCTAGCACTATTGAAAAGGGGATAGACTCCCTCGGTGACTGGCTGATACCGACTTTAGGCCACCCCGACGACTTTACTTTTTACTTACTATATATATAAATACCAACACTTGGTTTATTTTATCCTGAAGACATTTTGTTTTATTCATTCTTGTTGGGTATTCAATTTTTTTCCAAACTCATTTTTTTTTCCAAACTCATTTTTTTTTTCCCAAACTCATTTTTTTCTCCAAACTCATTTTTTTTCCCAAACTCATTTTTTTCTTCTCCAAACTCATTTTTTTCTCCAAACTCATTTTTTTCTCCAAACTCATTTTTTTTTCATTTTTTTTTCAACTCATTTTTTTTTTTTCCAACTCATTTTTTTTCCCCAAACTCATTTTTTAATCTATTCAACTCCTAGATGGAATCCTAACAAGTATTACCACTCCTGGTTAAAGTGGACCTGAGAGTAATGCCAATGAAGTGGTACTCCACACTCTGAATCACTAAATATTTGTCTCCTCATTTCCTTCTACTTTACTGACAATTATAAAAGAACCCACTTGCTTATCTTATCATCTATTCTCATAAAATCTCTGTTTTTGTTTTAATGGCCACTACTGTCAGCCCAGATTATCATGTTCAACTTGAAAGGTTTCTCATTGTTTCTTTCCATGTGACAATCATGTAGCCAACAACATAACTATTCTGTTTACATTTAATATTACAGTATCATAGAGTTAGACTCATTACAAGTCTCTGGTAGTCTATGAAGTCTTGGTAAACATTAGCCTACCAGTTATCTTAGTTTTATAATGTAACACCAGGGTGATGTGTGTTGTTATTTTAGGTATCTTATAGGCATTTTTTTTTTTATTTTTTAAATTTTTTTTAATGAAAAAGGAGGGGTTCTTCTATTCCCGTCTCATTACAAGTTGTGGGAATGATCTCAATTTTGTTTATCTCCTCTAACTACTCAAACTATCTGATGTGGTGTAAGCAAAGTAAAATTGTCAGGGTGGCCTAAAGTTGGTATCAGCCAGACAGTGAGAGAATCTATCCTCTTTTCACTAGCGCTAGACCAAGGAGATTGTTTTATGTATTTGGGTGGAGTGCCACAACTACCATCAGTTCCTTACTTTACCACATAGATCCCTGTGCTAATCATACGTTCAGTTGGCGAGGGCCGGTATCGAACCAGGAACCTTATGATTCCTAGGCGGACACTCTACCAACTGAGCTAAACTGGCCCTAATTGATGTGGTATACTGAGAGGATATTTTCCCAATGTGCCACCCGCCCTGTCGGTGGGGCGTTAGAATGCACCGACTTTGGCCCTATTTTGGGCTAGACGGGCGGTCGGTGAGGCCCCCTCCGATCAATCGGCTGGTCACGTCAAGCCCTAGCACCTATATGATTTTCCCAACCCTATTGCCCTTATGGCAAGCCCCAACCCCTTTTTATCATATGGGTACTAGAAGGCGGTGGCTGCGGGTCTACATGTCCTGGGAATGACGTTAAACTCTATCTGATCGGAGGTTTGGGGAATGTGGAGCACCCCTTCATCACCATTGCTCTCTGGTCCACTCTGACCCGGAGTACTAGTACCTGTTAGGGTCCCATCTATGGGTTAAATAGAAAAATGTGTTTTATAAAAAAAAATTGTATTATCCATTAAGAATTGATTTATTTCAAAACTTTATCGGCATTAAATGACCCACTGAGGTTGATATGCCGTAAAACAAACCAAACCAAACCAATGTGCCACAGATTGTTACCTTTTTTGTGTCATATTATCATTGTGCATTGATTTCATTTTGATCAAGTCTCAAGTCTTTCTATCTGTTGTATTAAATCACAGTATGTGAAAAGAATAATATTAAACAATACAGAACATTTATGCATTTTCATTTTATAGGCACAAGTATTTAATATTATCTGCATTATTCGGACTATTGTCCTCATCTTCATTGATATTTTACAACGTTTCAGCCGATATGCCCTCCGACCTTCTTCAGGTATTTCTTGTCGGACTTGGGAACCTTCTCGGACTCGGCCGAAACATTGTACAAATAACAATGAAGATGGGGACAATAGTCCGAATAATGCAGATAATACTAATCATCAAGCCTCATCTCAAACATTCAGAGAAACAAGTAGTTAAGTTTTAATATAATTAAATATTATATTTAATTAGAAAGACTAATGAAATTAAATGTGAACATAAAAAAATACACTTATTTTTACTTTATTCTAATTTATTTTAATATAGAATTATTGAATTGCTTTTAAATGTTTGAGAACAAAACAACAATGTTAGAAATCGGTAACACCAAGTAATTATTTATTAAAAATGGTTTTATTAAAACCGCTATGCAAATTATTCACTCCATATACTATGTAAACATTTCTTTCTTTGTGATATCGCAGGATTTTAAACATATTAATAATATGGGCTGTTTTGAAGCAAATCTATCTCAGCTGGATGTTAATAGAAGTATTGTGAATGGTAATGAATAAGATGCTAATTAAGATTAAATCCTGATCATTTAATAACCATCTACACATATATTAAAGGCAGTTGTGTGTATGTATGTCCGGAGGAAATTATGAAAATAAAACAATTAACAACAAAATAAATATATATATTACACATTAAATATCACCAGTTCTTGATTTTTGTGCCAAAAATTATGAAGATTTGATTCATATTTGAAGATATTTAAAAATTGAAATATACATAGAAATATCATTGAAATTCTATTTGAAAATGTCCAGCATTTACAAGTCTCAAAAGTAAACAAATCAATACACTAGGGTCCACCTCTCTACCAGGTGTTGCTGGGTAGCCACTGCTAATTGATAATATAACGTAAATAACTAATGGAATTGTGATGTAGTTTCGGTTACAGATAAACACACAATCTCCATTATAATAAGATGTGAAACTGGAAACTTACCACGTACCGATATTTGATGACTTGTATACTACCCCTTTGACTAGCACTGTTCTAACCAACTTTAACTTCCCAATCATTTCCATTCTCTTGAAGAGGTGAACAAATAAACAT